>OY728156.1:2067047062-2068297062 GCA_963277665.1 Viscum album
AAGTGTTGTAGGCAATTTTGGTGTGAGTTTGATTTCAAAATGCATTTGAATGAAAAGTGGAATTTTTGACTTGTGTGATGTACATGGGACTGTTTTGTTAATGTGTGATGTGGAAGTGATATTTTCATGTGAAAACTATACTTCTTGGATTGTTGAACTTGTTTGAGCACAAAGGGAAAACCCGGGTATCTAGGTAGGTGGACATGTACTAGTATGCTAGTGAATCCGTGGGGTTTGGCCTTAGCATCACTTAGCAAGATTGATGATTAAAACTCTAACTAAACTATGATGATGATTATTTGGAACCACTAGGTTATGGTTATGATCCCTACTAGTTTCTCATGCACGAGAATGGATATTTTTTTGTGGATACTCTCACTGAGATACGAGGTAAATGGGACCCACAACTAGCTAGTGCCTAGGAAATTTTTCCTATTAATTGTGCTCATTAGATCCTTTGTACATACCGTCGGTATACGGTATTGTTGTCTTGAAAATTCAGTAGCTTTTTTCGTTATTTTAAAATTGTTGGTCCTTTAAAATTAGCCCACATTAAATCTGTTTTCATTTATTATTGCATCCTTTAGAAAATTGTAACAAGCATTTCTTATTTACAAAACTTGCGATGCTTGTTGTCATGAAATGATTATCACATGAAATCTCTTAGCGGTGGTATACTACTAGGATTTCTCTCACACCCTACTTACACCTTTGAGTGTAAGTAGACTTGGTTATATTATGTCACAGGTTTGGGTATAGGTTTTATGCCTTTGGTTCGGGTTTTTAGAGGTCTATCATGATGCTGTGTCATGGAGATGGATTGAGGGCGGTGACTCTTTCCATGTGGAGGTTCTTGGGATGTTATTTCATGACTTTTACCTTTGTAATGGTCTTATAACCTTGTTTAAAATTGTGTAATTCAGTTCTGAATTTTAGTAAAAGATGTTTTCCTTTGAAAAATCCAGATTTGATTTCTTAGATTCATATGTCATTTTAAGTATACAAACTCGGGTAAATCATTCCCAATTTTCATTTTTTGATACCCAGGAAATTGTGACATCACGTGGGGATAGGGAACTCCCTTTGGGCCTTGTCACGGGCCGGTTTTGGTGCCAGTTTTGGTGGCAATCAGATTCAGTTCGTGACAAAATGGTATCAGAGAAGGTTTAGGTTAACTCTTTGGGTCATGTTATTTGGGGAAGAGTCAGGATAGTCTGGAGTTAGGATTTTTGGGACATGGAATTCCAGTTGTGGGTAGTGTGCCTGATCACCACACCTCATAATGGGATTCATATTTCCAAGAGAAGTCAGGATTTATCTAAGTCCTTTGGTTTTCTTGGTTCGATGATGATTAGGGGAAATGAAAAGAGAGTTGGTTTAATGGTCCTAGTGAGCTCACATGGCCTGCCAAGCCATGTGGAGTCAAGTATATTCCCTAGAACACTCTCTGTGATAGTGAAGTGATTGGAATATGGCTGCCAACCATATTTCCAAGTCACCCACTAAAACTAGATTCCTCCCGTATTGTTTTGTGCTTAGGATTTGAAATCATGGCACTTGGGTTTTAAGTAGTGTAAAGTTTTTGTGAAATGATTTTCATATAAAGAGGGAATGGTTTGATTTATTATATAGTGGAAGTGAATTTTTAGAATTGTTTTGAAATGGAAAATGGTGTGCTTAAACCTCTTTTGAAAGAAGGAACTATATTGAAGTTGGTTTTGAAAAGTGTCTCCAATAGAGTTTTCTAAACAATCAAATCTTATTTTAATGGGATGAGATGTGTTGAAGTTGATGTGAATATGTTTAAAGTGAGATATTTTCTAAATGGTTGTGTCTTTCTGAAAAGTTTTGTAAGATGTGAGTTGGGATTTTGATCTTGTGGTTAGTAGTTTTGAGAAAAAGGATGTGTTGGTTGACCTTTTTGGATTTGAAATGTGGAAAGAATGATTTGTTTTAACCTTTGGTATTTCAATGGAAACCACATGCATGGGGTTATATGGGATGATGGATGATTGATGTCATGACTAGATGAGTGTCGGGATGGATATGAGGAGGTTTCCCAGTGTGGCACATAAACATGCATGTGTAAGGCCCATGGGGTACCATTTGTGGATACGCTAACCACTGAACCGTTTGTTTTCAAGAAATGTTTTTAAAGAAAAACACGATGTCTTGATGAATTGTTTATGATGCCTTATATTATGTGTTTTTGGAAAATGTTGATGTTGTGGGAGGTTTTGAGTCCAAGATCCCCTCCTGTTTGAACTGTGTTTTGGGTTTATGTTTGGTCGGTAAGCTGGGTAGAAGGACAGGTTAATAGTCTCTTATGAGATATGTGTCGGGACACCTTTATGGTGGTTCCATTCATGTGTTTGGATCTGGTATATGGCATGTTTTGACCAATGGACCAGATTGGTTGGGTCCTTGGGTTCTCTCATTGGATAAGGTATGCCCCCATTAATGGTTAATGCATAACTGAACTACAATACGGATGGTTTCACCATTGGAAAATCCTCCATTTGATCAATATAAGGAATATTTTATCGATCTTTGTGGATTGAGTCTACACCCATTCCTTTCTTTGATTTTTAGATCCTCTTGTAGTGGAAGAGTGCTCGTGGAAGGTTTAAAAAAGACCTTAGTTTCTTATGTTTCCTAATTCATTGAAGCTGGAAGTGGTCTAGGGTTTTTAGTGGGGATGAGTGTCTCGATGTCGTCTAAGTGGTCCTTGGGGTTCTTCACAATTTCTTTGAAGTATGGGTTTTTGTTAAACCACCAGTGTGGTAAATCTGGCCACGAGAGGCTCTTATGGACACTTTCTGGAATGTTGTGATTTTTGGGGGTGTTGTGTAAGGCCCCCTCCTTGTATTATTTCTATCAGTCGCTTTGGTCATTTCGGTGACGTGCTGTGATGTCGCGTGCTCATTTGATTGTAAAGGTGAAGTTGTATAATATTTTGTGAGTAATTTTTTTTCAAAAGTGTTTCTCCTTTTGGGAGACCTCGAAATCCTCTATTTTAGAGGAAGGTGTTTATATGTGTCCTTTATATCTGTTATTTCTCACCTGAAAAATCAAGGTGTGATGTGAGTGTATCCTCTAAGCCCTTATTTCAGTGAAATCCCGAGTTAGGGGAAAGTGAGATCTGGGGTGCGTTATGTCTTGGTGAACCCATCTAGGATTTCATGTAGTTTTTTTTGCAACAGAAGATGAAATTCTTTTCGAGGGTTTCCAAATCCTAACTGCGAGGCCGAAGATGCTTCAATCATTCCAGCTCCAGCCATAGGTCCTAGAGAGAATCTGGAACGTAGTCAGAGGAATTCCCAGTGTCGTTTTTAACCTTGTACAAAGAAATATTCTCAGTATGAGAGATGGGAATATTTTAAACATTTGGTGTTTTCATCTTTCTTCTTTTGTTCCCATTCGGTGGAAAGAGGTGGAGGGCCTCATCCCCATGTTTTCTCCCAATGAATTTATTTTCCCCTTTGGTTTCTTTTGGGTTCGGGGGAAAGGTTTTAGATTAGTCTAGACATGTTGAGTTAACATTTAGTAATAACCATTACCCAGAAAACCATGTAGGTATAAGGATCCACATGGTTAGAGCATAGTTTCCCAAACTATGCAGGCTAACTGTGCGGCCATCCCAACTCTTTAAGTTTTGGGGTTTTTCTGGGCCGGCCCATATTGGTCCGTTAAGATGGATGGTTCTTATGGTGGGGAGCCCATTTGTGTATCCTTGTACTAGTAACTCACTTTTGTACTTGGTATTGTCTTAGAAGTAGGTGGTCTCATTCAGAGCTATATAACCACCTACATCTTCCTTGGGTAAACATTGGGATTGGAGAGTTCCCAATGGTTTAGTTATATCAAGGCAAGTGTAACCTTATTCGATGTTCTTGTTTGTTTAGGTAAATTTCTTGATCCTTGTTCAGATAGTGTTTGAAGGGTTTTCTTTTAGGATAAATCCAATTTTTCTTGACCATTTCAGTAAAGAGGTGTATTTTTTGGTTGTGAAGTATTCCTTCCTTAATTGATCACTAGAGGTGTTTTGGCCTTTGGGGGCAAATCTTAGCAAAGGAATCCATTTATGCCTTTCGGTTGGGTTTGGTTTTTGCTTTGTCCATGATGTGGCTTTTCGAGGGAAGAAAGTTTTATGGTGGGGAGAATTGTCACACCCATGCATTTTTTTTAAAATCATTACTCATTTAATTTCCATTCCCGATTTGTTTTGGGGGTTTACCACTCATTTTGGTGAAAATGGTGGGTTTTTGAAAATTTGGGCCAAACCGTGAGCCCAAATACATATTTAAAAACAAAATTTGATTATTCTATAACTCCTTCAATTTTTACTATTTTATACTCATTCCACTTCCAAATTTCCATAACCTAATATATTAAAATCACCATATCCCTTTTAACCAGATAGAAATCCAAACTCATGATGGATTTAGGTTTTTAATTAAGGTAATGGGCCTGCCCGTAAGCCCATTTTCTGCTTTAAATTATTGTTTTAAAATATCAAAATATCATTTGTTTTTTACTGTGTTTCGGTGATTCAACATCCCACTCGAAGCGAAAAACCTCAGCCTCACCCCATTTATCGCCTTTTCCTCTTTGGAGCTCATATACCCCGAAGATTTGGACGATCTTTCTAAATCTTTCTCAAATCGACCGGATTTGATGAGGTAAAATGAATCTTTCATAACTCCTTCAATTTTCATCCTTTTCCCCCCATTTTAGTCCCCACATGACCTAATATGACACTTTCAGACATCCATATCTGTTTTGGGTACTTGGAGATTCATATATTGGTGCATTCGGGCTTATTTCTTCAAGATATTTCAAGTAAGGGAATTCATTATTGGTTCTTTCCATCCTCTTTTAGTTTTTATTCCTCTTTATTTAATTTCTTCATGTCCAGAAGTTCGGGTTAGATCCTAAGGTCTGATTTGGAATCTTTTCTGTCAATTTATGGTGGTCTAGGTCTGGATTTATATTTCTTATGGGGCGACGGTGGTGCGCTTAAGGTTTCACACCAAGTTTTGAGGGTTTCGACTCGAAAAGTTAGGTGATTCCATGTGTAGCCATTTTATGACGAGTTAGCTTTCTTGGATTATTAATTTAGCATGTTTATAATCTGTTTTATGTGCTGTGAAAATATTTTTGATGGATTTGGATAAACATTTAATTTTTAGTTGCATTATAGTTTGAAATTGGGTACTTTTCATGTGTGACTCTTGGGGTAATGTTTGGGTTTAGTTTATAACATATGAAAGTTTTTTATTAGTCTTGAAAGGGGATGCCAATTCAAGTTTTTTAATTCCTTATTGTCATTTTCTCCTTGAAAGTGGGTTTTTTTTATGTGTTTAAGGTGTAAAACCCTGTTGTACTTCTTGAAGGTGAATTCTGAAAAAGTGTGTTTTTCTTCTGTATCTTTGTGGTATTATTTGATGTATTTTTATAACACTTGGGGATGGTTTAATAATTGTTTTTGGGCTGAAAAATCTTTTTTTTGGATTGCTATTGGTATGATTTTGGTTTTGAAGGAGGGTTTTGAGATGGGTTTAGTGTGAAAACATTGGTTATACCTCTTGGGTTTGTTTTATAAAAATAGTAAATGTTTTATTTGGTTAAACAAAGTTGAAAAAGTGTGTATATATACTGTTTGGGTGAGTGTGTTCACATAATTTGGGTTTTTATTTAATGTTATAGTGGTGATTTGAGATGTCAAACTTTTTTAGAATGTTTTATAAATTGCCGAAATGTTTTACTAAATTGTGTTTTGTGTGTGAAACACGGGTGTGGGATGTTTCGTGTGAGTTTATTGATAAAATGAATTGTGAAGTTGAGAATGGTATTATGTGACATGTGTGTGGTCTATTATGTGAGTTGAATATCTTGTAATGGTTTTATAAAATCATTTAAAGGGTTTGTGGAAGTGTTAAAGAAATGTGAAAAGTGTTGTAGGCAATTTTGGTGTGAGTTTGATTTCAAAATGTAGTTGAATGAAAAGTGGAATTTTTTACTTGTGTGATGTACATGGGGCAGTTTGGTTAATGTGTGATTTGGAAGTGATATTTTCATGTGAAAACTATACTTCTTGGATTGTTGAACTTGTTTGATCACAATGGAAAAACCCATGTATCTAGGTGGGTGGACGTGTACTAGTATGCTAGGGAATCTGTGGGGTTTGGCCTCAGTTTCACTTAGCAAGATTGACGTTTACAACTCTAACTAAACTATGATGATAATGAATGGGGACCACTAGGTTATGGTTATGATACCTACTAGTGGCTCGTGCATGAGAACATATATTTTTTTGTGGTTACTCTCACCGAGATACGAGGTACCTGGGACCCACAACTAGCAAGTGCTTAGGGGTTATATCCTATTACTTGTGCTCATTAGATCCTTTGTACTTACCGTTGGTATACGGTATTGTTGGATTGAAAATTCAGTAGCATTGTTAGTTATTTTAAAATTGTTGGTCCTTTAAAATTAGCCCACATTAAAAATGTTTTCATTTATTATTGCATCCTTTAGAAAATTGTAACAAGCATTTCTTATTTACAAAACTTGCAATGCTTTTTGTCATGAAATGTTTATCACATGGAATCTCTTAGCAATGGTATCCTACTGGGATTTCTCTCACACCCTACTTACACCTTTGGGTGTAAGTAGACTTGATTATTTTATGTCATAGGTTTGGGTATACATTTTATGCCTTTGGTTCAGGTTTTTAGAGGTCCATCGTGATGCGGTGTCATGGAGATGGATTGAGGGCGGTGCCTCTTTCCATGTGGAGGTTCTTGGGCTGTTATTTCATGATTTGTACCTTTGTAATGGTCTTCAAACCTTGTTTAAAATTGTGTAATTCAGTTATGAATTTTAGTAAAAGATGTTTTCGTTTGAAAAATCCAGATTTGATTTCATGGATTCATTTGTTGTTTAAAGTATACAAACTCAGGTAAATGGTTCCCAATTTTCAGTTTTTGATACCCAGGAACTTGTGCCATCTCTTGGGGATAGGGAACGCCCTTCGGGCCTTGTCACGGGCTGGGTATGGAGAAAGGTTTTGGTGGCGATCAGATTCGGTTCGTGACAACTTGCATGTGTATTATTTAAAATAAAACCTCATGATTTAGGTGAATACTTGAAATCTATATTTTATATATATTTACAAACTCTCATAATATAATAGTATCATTGAAGTTTTGTTTCTTACCAACCATCAGAGATAAATACTCCATTTCAATTTGATTCATGACCTATGAAATAGATATGGGTTCTATAGGAAGTTAAAATTTATCTTCCCATGGATATATGATCATAGGTTTTTCTATAATATCAAACATGACATCACTTATTTGGTAATTAATATAGTCTATGTATAAATAAATAAAATGTATTCCCAAAATAACATCATTTCAACTGGAGGGAGAATAATGATATTTTCATGATGTAGATTCCCACCAACATAATTTAGGGAATACTCATAGCATTGAGATGAAATTATTGATCCATGAGTATTTTTAATTCTACTTCAATATCTAATTATTGAGGATACGAATAAATCCCCTGTAATTTATATAAAACATCAAAGGATTTTTTTATATATAAATATAAATTTAAATATCACTTAATCATTTGTTGATGAAAATAACCTTTTCATTTAGAAGTCAAGAATTCAAAATCTAAAAAAATTAAAAAATATTAAGGAGACAAATTATCTTTGTAATGAAAAATGGAAATATTTAAAATAATATTAAAAAAATTTATTTCATGATTGTATATTTTTTTCCACACAGTGTATATTAATACAAAAAAAAACATTTGAAATTTTTTATAATGTCAAAAGTAACTCCATCACAGAATTACAAAATCATTCCTTTGAAACATACCTATAGATATAAAATCATGCATACAATTAATTCATAAAATCATTAGGGAATATAGAAATTATTTTTAAATAATATTAAATATTATATAGATATAAAATATAAATACTCTAGATAAAAGAGAGAAATAAAGTCAGGTATCTTTAAGAATATTATTTCAGACATTGTAGATCATATAAAGATAAAAAATAAAGGAATTGATATAATGTTTTTATATTTTTATAATATTGGAATTGAAATAATATTTTAGAGAGATATATCATATAATGGTCCCACCTATAATATAGTCATAATCCATTAATTGATATTCCACAACACCATGAAAACATTTATCATTATATTATTTATTATCCAACATAATAAAAAATGGGAATCATAAAAATTTCATCAAAAAAATAATAAATAAGTAATTGATTTAATAAATAACATAACATTGGATCATATCACCTATAATGTATATAAAACATCAAAGGATTTTGTTATATGTAAAAATAAATTAAAATATCACTTTATCATTTGTTGATGAAAATATCCTTTTCATTTTGAGGTCAAGAATTTAAAATCTAAAAAAATTAAAAATATTAAGGAGAAAATGTATCCCTGTAATGAAAAATGGAAATATTTAAAATAATATTAAAAAAATTTATTTCAGTATTGTATATTTTTTTTCACGCAGTGTATATTAATAAGAAAAAAACATTTGAAATTTTTTAAAATGTCAAAAGTAACTCCATCAGAAAATTACAAAATGATTCCTTTTAAACATACTTATAGGTATAAAGACATGTGAAAAATTAATTCATAAAATAATTAGAGAATATAGATATTATTTTTAAATAATATTAAATATAATATAGATATTAAAGATAAATACTCTTGATTAAAGAGAGAAATAAAGTCAGGTTTCTTTAAGAATATTATTTGAGACATTGTAGATCATATAGAGATACACAATAAATGAATTGATATAATTTTTTAAAATTAAAATATTATTGGAATTGAAATAATATTTTAGAGAGATATATCATATAATTTTACCACCATAAATTGATGAATAATCAATCTTGCTAAAATGTGACATTTTATTGTAAAACCATGACCTCTATTATATTTTGATTCATAATAACTATTACCACCAATGAAGTAAATTTAAATAAGTTATTATTATAAAACATAACAATATTATTACCTATAATACCATATATGGCCCACTGATAACATTTTCAAACCTATTTATTTATATTTCTTTTCTAAAATTAGCTTTTCTGGGTGTTAACTATTTTTTTATTAATATATGTTTCAGTTTAGAACTTATGGATATTTAACATTAAATTTGTCAAATAATTTTAGTAATCCTAAAATTTCAATGATATTAATATTTAATAATTATTTACACATTTATGACCATTCATATAAATCATTCATGAAAAATGACATATATCACTTATTGGTGATGGACGTCTTAACGTATGAAATAGTGATGGTTTACACTTTTTGAGGGATTGAATGAAAGAATTGTAAATGTTAATTATGAAATAAAAAATAATTATAATATAATAAATATGATATGTAAATATATATTCAATCCATCATAATATCCGACAATCAATTATGTGGATTGAAAATGAATTGGATTTCTACATACTGGTAGTAGTCAACATGTATGCATGCGTGATACATTCATTTTTAAATCAATGGAGAAGGGGTAAAAATGGTTATTCCAAAATAATTATAAAATAAAATTCAATTTAAGAAACATTATTCATCATATTTTTTTATTCAATATTTTTATATAATGAGTAAGAATAAATAAAACTCAAAGAACATGGTTTAAATCAATACCTCATTATTGAGATGCCTCTATTGGATTATAGTTTAATACTTAAATATTTAGATAACAAAGTATATGTTGGTATTTATTATGTAGGTAAGTAATATATAATGGTTTTTGGGTTACTATTTTTAGATGTAGAAGGCTCAAACTGTGTAAATAAGGGAGAAGAGGAAGCGCCAATATTTATGTGAGGGTATGGGCACACATGGAATTTCTTAAAATATATCAAATAATATGTGGTTAATTTCATGATAATCTAGTTAAAATGGAAAATAATTTGAGTATAGATTCAATGAGGTTGAAATATATTTTAAAATTGGAGGTTAAAATATTTAGGTTTCACTTATGCCCTTATCTCTTAGATTAAAACACCCATGGAAAACCTATTTTGGCCATAAAAGTGGTAATTTTTTTATCCCATTTATTATAACCAAAAACTATGATCGACATATTATATTATATAAATTATAAAGATTAAAAATATCGAATCTTTTTTAAAATTATTAAATCTATATAATTTTTGGGAATTCAATTTCATATAATGTTAAAAATGTAATGAATTTTTTTTAAGAAAAATAGTTTTTTATGCATACAACTGATTTTACATTAATTCTGTGTCCCATTAAAACTATAAAAAAATTAAAATCTTTTAATGAATAATATATATGCATATATTATTAAATATTAATCATTCATTGAATTTATTATGTTAAAAACAAATTTAATATATAAAAACAGTATATAGATAAATGTTCTGTTAATCCAAAAAATTAAATTATTGAAAAATCAAGTATAATATTGATTACAGTGTAATTAATTATATTATTTCTATATCAATTATTCTTATTAATACATTAACATTAAATTAAAAACAATCTGGTAATTTTAAATTACATTATTTAATGACACGAAATAATTGTTTTACAAATTTCAGTATTTTTCACTAATCTATGTATAATGTTTTTTTAGAAAAAATCATAAAATTCAACATAATATTGAATTTTAATAATTATATAAAATTTATATTAATCCCATATAAGTAAATTTTCAAAAACATACACAAACATGTTATAAATTAATAATGATCTATTTTATAAATAAAGCTTATGATGATTTTTTTTGAAAAACAAAAATACTTTAATGATAATATAATATGTATTTATTTTAAAGTACTAAATAAATTAGAATTATTTATAACTATTATACATATATTTCCTAATTTATATATTATTATTCACATTTAACTATTTAAATGACATGTTATAAAGGATTATTTGATAATGGTTTATTTACTCTCGATATTGTGTGTAATGAAAAAAATCAAAGAATTAATGATTATTTCATTAGAAATAAATATAAATTAATGGGATTCCCTATTGTATGCCCTCATAAAATGAATTTCACTATTTAAATTCCATCACTCTGATTAAAAAAATTATGATATATTTCGTTCATCACATCGATGGGTTCCCATCTAGCTTCTTCAAATATCAGATTTCTCAAGTGAAATTTTACCACATTAGTAGTATGGTTCCACAAAAAAAATTATTTGAAATAATAGATTTATAATAGTTTTATTCATATGAAAAATCATACCCTTGTGGTAAAACTTATGATCTCAGTACATGTAAAGGATTAGTATTGTAATTCATCTAAAGAGATATATATAACACAATACGAACATGAGAGTGGTCAGTGGATGCTTCAAGAGAATAATAATAGTCCCTACTCAATCAATAATATCAAGTGGTAAAATATAGGTAGGGTGCATATTTTTCTTCATTCAAAATTCCATAAAATTATTTCAGGATTAAATGTGTAGTAATACCTTCTCAGAAAATTCAAATTATAAGTGTCTCTGAATATTTTCAGAATAACTACACTATTGACTATGAGATACATTGATGTGTAGTTGAATAGATCAAACTTTCTACGATATTTCTCTTGATAAATTATGTCCCATATATTTATTTATCCATATTTATCCCCACATCATGAATTTTGGCACTTCTTTCCATAGATGGATTCATAATGAGCCATTTGAATGCTTTATTAAATGATTCCGTTGTAAGAAAACTCAACTATACGGACATGTCTACCACAAAAACCATTGAAATATAGATAAAATTATATTTATATAACCTATACAATGTGAATGGTTCTCTTTAAATAACTATTTTCCTTGGAAGACAAGAAATACTAAAAAATAACTCTGAATCCAGATCTTGTTGAATATTTCACCAGAACATCTTAGTAAACATTAGATCAATATCCAATAAAATACATTGTGGTTCATGATACAACATTACCAATTCATCCATATATATATATATATCCAAGAATGTTTACCAAGATATAAATAGTCTATAATACAAATAATGTTTGATGGCGTCGTATCGATGTTGGCTATAAGTAAAATAACATTACTCCATTTAGATGTTTTGGAGAGTTTGATGAAAAAATTTGTGGTGATGTTTTGCGACTTACATTCCTGTATGGGTAATTATGATAAAATACCATTAGTAATTTTTATCATTTAATTTACATTCTTAGATACCATGAATAGAGTGAAAAACAATTAAATATATCTCTTCATGTAATGACACCTGAAATACTAATCTAGATCTCTACACCTCTTTTTTAATTACATTGTGAATAGTGAATGATGTTCTATGATTAAATTCAAATATATCTATAAAGACCCGCAAAATTCAAGGAAATTTTTTTTCTTAATTTTCTTTGGAATTTTACAAGAGCGCAGCTTCAGACGGCACCTGATTCCGAGGCCCGGTGTGCCCGGAATCATTTTCTGAAGTTTGGCTCGGGTACGTTCAGTGAACGGACGAGCGGGTTTTTCTATATTTTGAACCGGTGACCGGAATCAAATTCTGAGGGCACCGATGAAATCACAGCGCTGGTATTTGCTTAGAAACTCCTCTTCCGGAGTTGCGTTTGCTCAGACGTGGTTTTTAAATTTTGGGGCTTTAAGTCAGAAATAAAATAAAATTTGTGCGACAACTTTATTTTATTTCACTTAAGCTGCTTGTAAGTCACTTGAAATCCACTTGAGCTGAGTTAAAGCGGATAGGGTGCTATCCGGAAATATCCTACCCTCTTGGTAGGATATTTGTGCGGTGGGGCCCGCACGAGCCCCGCCGTTTCTTCCGCTAAGTAACGCACCCGCGAAAACCCGTCAAAGTAACTGAAAAGTCAACCGACGCGTTTTCTTAAATTCTTAACAGACCATTTAATTGAGAGGTTTATTTCGTAAATTAAATGGGCTGTTTCGTTCGTTGAATTAATTCAACGAACTGATGGGTCGTTACTTACGCATTTGCGTTTGTTGGTGAAATAATAAAATAGACCAACGTGTCTATTTTGGAGGATTACTCTTTATTCTCTGGGCCTCCACCCTCCCCACGAAGAACGCGAAGAACGCGAAGAACACGAAGAACGCGAAGAACGCCGGAACCAAATTCGACGACGCACACCGTAATCCGCGACGTCGACAAACTTTTTCCGCGACCTCCTTCTTCTTCTTCGGCGCTTCTTCTTTCGCGGCGAACCTACGATCGGCAGTTAAAGGTGAGAATCGAATCTTCTAAATTCTCCCTTTTTTATAATTCGATATCAACGGATTTAAATTAATTAAATCCGTTTGATCTTGATCTGGAGATCGTCGGCGCGACTCCTTCCCGCGGTGCGACGAGCGTCTCTTCCGCGACGATCACCAAATCCGCGACGACCTCTCGTCCGACGACGACGACAAGGTAGGGGTTTATCTTCTTGTGATTATCCTTCGGTGATTCTACTTCTTTTTGAACAAAGAACGGGCATGAATAATTTCAAGTGGTTAAAAATTGAATTGCCGTTTAAAAGAAAAAGAAGTGAACAATTTTTTTTATCTTTGATTAAAAAAAATTGTTGTAGCCCCTTTTTCCGATGTTTATGACTAACGCGGAGGGTGCGGGTCTAACAAACAAGACCCGACAACCCTCCGCCAATCTTTCTTGTGTGTGGATTTGGAAAGCGATGACGAACCGTGCGGCAGGGGCGATCCGTTGATCCCGCAGTGAAGATCGGCCCCCGGGAGGAGCTATGGCGCAGACGGGAGGTAAAACGGGCCACCGGAGCAACTCCGGCGGCCGGAGGCGGCGGTGCCCAGCGCACCGCCGGAGGATCCGCTGCGTCTTGGCCGCGGCGGCGGCGAACCGCCGGACCGCGTCTACGGTCCGGCCACCCAACACGCGGCCCGCACGGGCCGCGTTCCACCTAAGCCGCGGGTCAAACCCGCGGCGCCCCTTGGCCGCTCGGCATAGGTTGAGCCGGCCGGTCCGGTCGGCCGGGCCGCGCCCAGGTCAGACCGGACCCGGCCCAACCGGATCGGGCCGGGTCGGGACGACCCGGTTCGGCCGACCCCCAGGGGGGCTTCGGGTCGGGTCGCCCCGGGCCCAGAACCCCCGTTTTCGGGCCCTCTTCGGTCTTTTTCCCATATATTGGGCCTGGGACCTCCGATTGACGAACCGTCAGTGGCTACGCGATCCTTGGATCGAGACGGTCATTTTAGTATATTACACTCAAGGTTTCGGAAGTCTTTGGGTTCGGCCGGGTTGGTTCGTACGCGAAACCAACTGGGCCCTCGGAGCGGAAACGCTCATAACTCGAGCTGCGGACGTCCGATCGACGTACCGTCAGCTGTGGAGGTTTCCTCTAAGTGAGACGGAACTTTTGGCATACTCCTCCCGAGGATCGGACATAGGCGGAGTACGGTCGGGTTGGTTTTTCCCTAAAAACCAACCGGGCCCCTGGGACAAAAATGTCAATAACTCTCAGACCGGGCGTCCGATTGACGCGCCGTCTGTTGCGTTGAGATCCTGTTGTCGTTACGAAACTTTTGGATACATCAACTTCGGACTACGTGTCAGTTGATGTATCAGCCTCTCAGCTCGTGGAGCGGACCCTCCTAAACGAGCTCGCTGTGTGCGGGAACCCTAGCGCTGGCTGTGACTTCGACGACAGAGCAGAGATCCTCCGTGGACTGCGACGACGACAGAGCAGAGATCCTTCGTGGACTACGGCGACGACTATGCAGAGATCCTCAGTGGACTGCGTCGACTACTGCACTCAGCGATCCTACGTGGATCAGTGCTACAGGTCCTGTGTGGGCCCGATCCTGTGTGGGTCCTTACTACCGGTTCTGTGTGAGCCATTGCCTATAGGTTCTGTGTGAGCCCGATCCTGTGTGGGTCTTTTGCGGGGGTTAGTACCTATCGATCCTTCGTGGGTCTGACGACTTAGATGGATCAGTGATCATCTTTGGCGTCATCTGAAAAAGTATACCTGGTTGAGCTGAATCTTATGTTACTCTCCTTTGTGGATTGTGTTGAACTATCCTATGTGGATTTATTTTTTTTACTCTCCCTGGTGGATTTGAGTCTTGCTTTCCTGTGTGGATCGAGTTGACCTTGAGCTCGAGAGCAGAGCTAGAAATGGGGACTTAGGTATATGTATGGTCATATACCTAAGTCGAGTCAGTTGTTTCTTCGTGGTTGCCCTTTCTTTTGTGCTATATCCTTTGTGAATTTCGGGAGACCTTCGGGGGTCTCGGGGTCCTTACTGAGTAGTTTATACTCACCCTTGCACGGGCTATGCCCGCACCTTGTTGTGTTGGATGCAGACGACGGACAGCGCTGATCTCGGTTGGGGCGTGGAGCAGGACGGTACCTGGAGGCGGACCACTGGGCGGGACGTGCTCGGAGCGGACGTGGGACCCGAGGAGCCTGGAGGCTATCTGTACCCACCCATCAGGTGGGATTTCCAGTGGACGACACGAGGCCACCGTCTTTTCTTCAGTTGCTGTTCTTTACCTTTTCAGTTTTACTTTCAGTTGGGCTTGTATTCCGGCCCCCTTTACTTTTCTGCACTTGGTAGTTACTTTCCGCTTGCTGACTCTGTGGTGGTTGTTACTTATAAAGGCAATGCCTTCCCTGTTTACCGGGATTTTACGCCTTGGTGCTAGTCGCAAGCCCCTGGCCTATGGAAGGCGGGCTTGGGGTAGTCACGGCACGGGCCCCGAGGTCGGGTCGTGACAAATTGGTATCAGAGACGGTCGGTTCTACCGCAGACTCTGATCGTCTTTTCTTTCTATATGAAGCAATAGTGTTTAGTGTATTGACTGTGGTTATCAGTTCAGGGAGCCCAGTGTTGGTGCGGCGGCCGACGTATCCGTACACCAGGACCCTGACTCCTGATTTCCGACTTAATGCATGAAAACATTGATTGCGTGTGTGTTTCAAGTTTTCTTTGTGATTACTTGTGTCAGCTCACCGGGTATACTGATCTGCTTCATGAAAGTCTCAAGTTTTCCTTGTGATTACTTGTGCCAGCTCACCAGGTATACTGTTCTGACTGTGGTGCTCTTGTTCTATTTTTCAGGATGGCCCCGCGACGACAGCCAGCTAGGGTTCCGAGTGTAGGGTGCGACGACAGCCCACCGAGCGACGAGGCCTCGGTGCAGGGCCCTTTTCCAGCAGTGGCACCGGCGGTAGCTTTACCCGCCGAGCCACCGATGCTACCAGTACCAGACGCTGACGATGCACGTCGCCTCAGGGCACTGCATGAGTTTCAGAGCCAGCGACCACCCAGGTTTCGCGGTGAGGCGGACCCCCAGGCCGCTGAGGACTGGCTAGAGGCGGTGGTACGGATCTTTAGGCTAGTGAGGACACCAGCGGATCTCATGGTGATTCTCGCGGCGAGCCTCCTGCAGGCGGCGGCAGGACGATGGTGGAGCTTGATGCTCCAAGTTCACGATGAGGCATCCTTGCTCTGGACGGACTTCGAGAGCCTCTTCCGCTCTGAGTTCGTCCCGGCCACCCTCCGAGCGGTGCGCATCCAGGAGCTTCTCCAGCTGCGCCAGGGCAGCATGACGGTCGCTCAGTACGCGGCGAGGTTCACTGACCTATCTCACTACTCGACTGACATGGTACGGGACCCCTTCTTCCGGGCCCGGACCTTCGAGCAGGGCTTGCGACAGGAGATTCGGGCGTCGCTGATCTCCCTCAGCATTCCGACCCAGGCGGGAGTGCTGGAGAGAGCCCTCCTGATCGAGAGCTTCCTGGCAGAGCCTTCTTCAGCGGCGAGACCTAGCGCAGGGCGGCAGGTAGCTGAGTCTTCGGCAGCAGGTAGCCGACGGATGACTCTCGGGTCCAGGCAGACCAGACCCCCACGCAGACAGCCTCAGGACACCGGCTCAGCAGTGCGGGGCACACATCGGAGTGTCAGCCTTCCGAGAGGCAGGCTGTGCTACTCTTCGGCGGGCAGGGTCACATGGCTCGTGACTGCCCGACTCGCCGACCAGAGGAGCAGCAGACGGTGGAGGGGCCACCCAGGAAGAGACAGAGGGTCGACAGTGGCGGTCCGCAGGGAGGAGGCGGACGAGGCAGAGGAGCTGGCCGAGCAGCGGGTGGTGGGCGACGCTTCCAGGCTCTACCCCCACCACCACCAGGAGGGCCACCTCGACCACAGGGAGCTGGCGGGCAGGGACAGGCCCAGCTCCAGGCAGTGGAGGCCTACGACCCCGACATGCCAGAGATGATTCGAGGTACGCTCTGTGTCTATTCCACCCTTGCTGCAGTACTTATAGGCACAGGAGCAAGTCACTCTTTCATAGCCTCTGCCCTTGTTCGGAGCTCGGAGATTCCGACTGAGCCGTTGGCTCGATCCTTACGGCTAGAGACTCCTACGGGAGAAGACTTGACGATTACGCACTTCTGCCGGCAGTGTGAGCTTACTCTAGGAGGCGAGAGCTTCGGCTGGGATCTCCTTGTAGCGGCGTCGAGGCCTTACGACGTCATCTTGGGCATGGATTGGCTATCCACGGTTCATGCCCAGATCGACTGTTTTAGGCGCAAGGTGCGATGTGTTCGAACCGGTGGGAGCAGGTTTACCTTCACCGGCGAGAAGGGAACCTTTGCAGCACAGGATGGACTTCCGCAGAGGAGAGTGCAGCCCATCTCTCATTAGTTGGCTAGCCTCATCCTAGGAGCACTAGACGTGCGAAGTCCAATTTTTCCTGCAGTGGTGGACCAGTACGTGGACGTCTTTCCCGACGACGTTCCAGGGCTACCTCCTCGTAGAGAGGTAGAATTTTACATCGACTTGTACCCCGGGATAGCCCCGATATCTACTCTAGCATATCGGATGGCCCCCGCCGAGTTTCGAGAGCTGCGGGTACAGTTGGAGGACTTGCAGAGCAAGGGGTTTATCCGACCCAGTGTTTTACCCTGGGCTTCCCCGATTTTGTTTGCCAAGAAGGCGGACGGGAGCTTGCGACTGTGTGTCGACTATCGTCGCCTGAACCAGGTGACAGTGACAAACAAGTATCCGCTGCCACAGATTGATGACCTCTTCGATCATCTCAAGGGAGCGCGGTGGTTCTCGAAGATAGACCTCCGGTCAGACTATCATCAGCTCAGAGTTCGAGACGAGGATGTGCAGAAGACGGCCTTCAGGTGTCGGTATGGACATTATGAGTTCTTGGTTATGCCGTTCGGCGTAACCAATGCTCCAGCAGTCTTCATGAGCCTCATGAACAGGATCTTCCAGCCATACCTCGACCGATTTGTCGTGGTCTTCATTGACGACATTTTGGTATACTCGACGACTGAGGAGGAGCATGCCTACCAACTGCGAGTTGTGCTAGACACACTCCGAGAGCACCAGCTTTATGGCAAGCTCTCAAAATGCCAGTTCTGGTTACGTGAAGTCCATTTCTTGGGGCACGTCATCTCTGAGGCGGGAGTTGCAGTGGATCCCACGAAGATCGAGGCAGTTCTAGCTTGGGAGCCACCCAGGAGCGTGACGGAGGTGCGGAGCTTCTTGGGCCTAGCCGGATACTATAGGAGATTCGTGCCAGACTTCTCCAGAGTTGCGGCACCACTCTCAGTTTTGACAAAGAAGGGGAAACCCTTTGTGTGGTCAGACAGATGTCAGCAGAGCTTCCGGGAGATGAGACAGAGATTGACCAGCGCACCTATCTTGAGGTTGCCTAAGGAGGGAGTTGGATACGTAGTTTACTGCGATGCATCAGGGACTGGACTCGGGTGCGTCCTGATGCAGGAGCGGGCCGTGATCGCCTACGGATCACGTCAGTTGAGGCCGCATGAGCAGAACTACGCCACTCATGACCTGGAGTTAGCAGTAGTGGTCTTCGCTCTGAAGACTTGGCGGCACTATCTGATGGGCGAGCGCTTCACAGTCTTTTCTGACCACCAGAGTCTCATGTATATCTTCTCTCAGAAGGACCTGAACCTGAGACAACGGAGATGGCTTGAGTTCCTCCAGGACTATGACTTTGAGATAGTCTATACTCCTGGGAAGGGGAACGTGGTAGCCGATGCCCTCAGCAGGAGGACGGGCATTCAGCTACTTGAGGAGGCGACGAAGCAGCTAGCCTCCTTACAGATATCCTTCGGGGATAGAGACGGAGCAGCCTTTCTTCAGTCTCTCACAGTCTCTCCTCCACTTCTACAGCGGTTCAGAGAGGCTCAGCGTGGGGACGCTAACTGTGAGACCCGGCGTGCACTGATATCCTCAGGTCAGGCGCCTGATGGTTTCTCCCTTGGAGCAGAGCACGACATCCTTTTCAGAGGACGTACCTTCGTACCAGTCACTTTACGAGAGAAGGTGCTGAGAGAGTTTCACACTTCTCCCTTGGCGGTACATCCCGGAGCGGCGAAGATGTACCAGGATCTCAGACGACAGCACTGGTGGCCGGGCATGAAGAAAGCTGTGGCAGAGTTCGTTTCGCGATGCCTCACCTGCCAGCAGGTGAAGGCAGAGCATCAGGTACCAGCAGGCTTAGTACAGCCTTGGGAGGTCCCGGAGTGTAAGTGGGACGGCATATCTATGGACTTCGTGACTGGACTTCCACGCACTTCCAGAGGTCATGACTCCATTTGGGTGATTTTCGACTGACTCACCAAGTCGGCACACTTCTTACCCATCAGAGAGCAGGGCTCAGTGGAGAGCATGGGACGTATTTATGTCCAGGAGATCGTACGGCTTCACGGTGTGACATCGTCTATCGTCTCCGATCGAGATGCTCGTTTCACTTCCCGGCTTTGGAAGGGGTTGTAGGAGGCGTTTGGGATGCGGCTCCATCTGAGCACAGCCTTCCACCCTCAGACGGATGGTCAGACGGAGAGGACCATACAGACACTCGAGGACATGCTCCGTGCATGTGTTCTCGACTTTGGTCGCAGCTGGGAGGACCACCTACCCTTGGTGGAGTTCGCGTACAACAACAGCTACCACTCCACCATCAGGATGGCACCATACGAGGCATTGTACGGCAGACCCTGCAGATCACCGTTGTGCTGGACAGACCCTGGGGAGTCAGCACTCGTGGGACCAGAGATGGTCCGAGCCACGACAGAGAAGGTCCAGATCATCCAGGAGAGGATGAGGACAGCTCAGAGCTGGCAGAATTCATATGCTGACAGGAGGCGGAGGCCACTAGAGTTCGAGGATGGCGACCACGTCTTTTTGCGTGTCTCACCTCGACGTGGTTTACGGAGATTTGGCCGAGGCGGCAAGTTGTCTCCACGCTTCATCGGGCCTTTCCAGGTCCTCAGCAGGATAGGAGAGGTGGCTTATCGCCTGGCTCTACCACCTCAGTTGCACCGGGTGCACGACGTCTTTCACGTGTCTCAGCTGAGGAGATACGTGCACGACCCGACGCACATCATCGAATGTGGGGAGCTGGACGTGGACGATGGGGCGACTTTTGCGGAGGTCCCAGTGGAGATCGAGGATCGACAGGAGCGGGTCTTACGTGGGCGGTCAATTCCTCTTGTGCTCGTCAGATGGCAGCACGGGAACCTCTAGGAGAGCACTTGGGAGCGGGAGGCTCAGATGCGTGCTCAGTACCCCCATTTGTTCTTTTAGTTTTTGATGTATCTTTACGGGGACGTAAAGCCCTGAGGTGGGAGTAATGTAAATACCCGCAAATTTCAAGGAAATTTTTTTTCTTAATTTTTTTTGGAATTTTACAAGAGCGCAGCTTCAGACGACACCTGATTCCGAGGCCCGGTGTGCCCGGAATCATTTTCCGAAGTTTGGCTCGGGTACGTTCAGTGAACGGACGAGCGGGTTTTTCTATCTTTTGAACCGGTGCCCGGAATAGAATTCTGACGGCACCGATGAAATCGCAGCGCCGGTATTTGCTTAGAAACGCCTCTTCTGGAGTTGCGTTTGCTCAGACGTTGTTTTTAAATTTTGGGGCTTTAAGTCAGAAATAAAATAAAATTTGTGCAACAACTTTATTTTATTTCACTTAAGCTGCTTGGAAGTCACTTGAAATCCACTTGAGCTGAGTTAAAGCAGATAGGGTGCTATCCGGAAATATCCTACCCTCATGGTAGGATATTTGTGCGGTGGGGCCCGCACGAGCCCCGCCGTTTCTTCCGCTAAGTAACGCACCCGCGAAAACCCGTCAAAGTAACTGAAAAGTCAACCGACGCGTTTTCTTAAATTCTTAACAGACCATTTAATTGAGCGGTTTATTTCGTAAATTAAATGGTCTATTTCGTTCGTTGAATTAATTCAGCGAACTGATGGGTCGTTACTTACGCATTTGCGTTTGTTGACGAAATAATAAAATAGACCAACATGTCTATTTTGGAGGATTACTCTTTATTCTCTGGGCCTCCACCCTCCCCGCGAAGAACGCGAAGAACGCGAAGAACGCGGAGAACGCCGGAACCAAATTCGACGACGCACACCGTAATCCGCGACGTCGACAAACTTTTTCCACGACCTCCTTCTTCTTCTTCGGCGCTTCTTCTTCCGCGGCGAACCTACGATCGGCGGTTAAAGGTGAGAATCGAATCTTCTAAATTCTCCCTTTTTTTATAATTCGATATCAACGGATTTAAATTAATTAAATCCGTTTGATCTTGATCCGGAGATCATCGGCGCGACTCCTTCCCGCGGTGTGACGAGCGTCTCTTCCGCGACGATCACCAAATCCGCGACGACCTCTCGTCCGACGACGACGACAAGGTAGGGGTTTATCGTCTTGTGATTATCCTTCGGTGATTCTACTTCTTTTTGAACAAAGAACCGACATGAATAATTTCAAGTGGTTAAAAATTGAATTGCCGTTTAAAAGAAAAAGAAGTGAACAATTTTTTTTATCTTTGATTAAAAAAAATTGTTGTAGCCCCTTTTTCCGTTGTTTATGACTAACGCGGAGGGTGCGGGTCTAACAAACAAGACCCGACAACCCTCCGCCAATCTTTCTTGTGTGCGGATTTGGAAAGCGATGACGAACCATGCGGCAGGGGTGATCCGTTGATCCCGCAGTGAAGATTGGCCCCCGGGAGGAGCTATGGCGCAGACGGGAGGTAAAACGGGCCACCGAAGCAACTCCGGCGTCCCGCGGAAGGCGGCGGCGCCGCCCGGAGCGCCGCCGGAGGATCCGCCGCGGCTTGGCCGCGGCGGCGGCGAACCGCCAGACCGCGTCCGCGGTCCGGCCACCCAACACGTGGCCCGCGTTCCACCTAAGCCGCGGGTCAAACCCGCGGCGCCCCTTGGCCGCTCGTCCTAGGTCGAGCCGGCCGGTCCGGTCGGCCGGGCCGGGTCGCCCCGGGCCCAGAACCCCCGTTTTCAGGCCCTCTTCGGTCTTTTGCCCATATCTTGGGCCTGGGACCTCCGATTGACGAACCGTCAGCGGCTACGCGATCCTTGGATCGAGTCGGTCATTTCGGTATATTACACTCAAGGTTTCGGAAGACTTTGTGTTCGGCCGGGTTGGTTCGTACGCGAAACCAACCGGGCCCTCGGAGCGGAAACGCTCATAACTCGAGTTGCGGACGTCCGATCGACGTACCGTAAGCTGTGGAGGTTTACTCTAAGTGAGACGGAACTTTTGGCATACTCCGCCCGAGGATCGAACACAGGTGGAGTACGGATGGGTTGGTTTTTCCCTAAAAACCAACCGGGCCCCTGGGACAAAAATGCCAATAACTCTCAGACCGGGCGTCCGATTGACGCGCCGTCTGTTGCGTTGAGATCCTGTTGTCGTTACGGAACTTTTGGATACATCAACTTCGGACTACGTGTCAGTTGATGTATCAGCCTCTCGGCTCGTGGAGCGGACCCTCCTAAACGAGCTCGCTGTGTGCGGGAACCCTAGCGCTGGCTGTGACTTCGACGACAGAGCAGAGATCCTCCGTGGACTGCGACGACGACAGAGCAGAGATCCTTCGTGGACTGCGGCGACGACTGTGCAGAGATCCTCAGTGGACTGCGTCGACTACTGCACTCAGCGATCCTACGTGGATCAGTGCTACAGGTCCTGTGTGGGCCCGATCCTGTGTGGGTCCTTACTACCGGTTCTGTGTGAGCCATTGCCTACAGGTTCTGTGTGAGCCCGATCCTGTGTGGGTCTTTTGCGGGGGTTAGTACCTATCGATCCTTCGTGGGTCCGACGACTTAGATGGATCAGTGATCATCTTTGACGTCATCTGAAAAAGTATACCTGGTTGAGCTGAATCTTATGTTACTCTCCTTTGTGGATTGTGTTGAACTATCCTATGTGGATTTATTTTTTTACTCTCCCTGGTGGATTTGAGTCTTGCTTTCCTGTGTGGATCGAGTTGACCTTGAGCTCGAGAGCAGAGCTAGAAATGGGGACTTAGGTATATGTATGGGCATATACCTATGTCGAGTCAGTTGTTTCTTCGTGGTTTCCCTTTCTTTTGTGCTATATCCTTTGTGGATTTCGGGAGACCTTCGGGGGTCTCGGGGTCCTTACTGAGTAGTTTATACTCACCCCTGCACGGGCTATGCCCGCACCTTGTTGTGTTGGATGCAGACGACGGACATCACTGATCTCGGTTGGGGTGTGGAGCAGGACGGTACCTGGAGGCGGGCCACTAGGCGGGACGTTCTTGGAGCGGACGTGGGACCCGAGGAGCCTGGAGGCTATCTGTACCCACCCTTCAGGTGGGATTGCCAGTGGACGACACGAGGCCGCCGTCTTTTCTTCAGTTGCTGTTCTTTACCTTTTCTGTTGTACTTTTAGTTGGGCTTGTATTCCGGCCCCCTTTACTTTTCTGCACTTGGTAGTTACTTTCCGCTTGCTGACTCTGTGGTGGTTGTTACTTATAAAGGCAATGCCTTCCCTGTTTACCGGGATTTTACGCCTTGGTGCTAGTCGCCAGCCCCTGGCCTATGGAAGACGGGCTTGGGGTAGTCACGGCACGGGCCCCGAGGTCGGGTCGTGACAATATCTTTCATAAATTATATTTTTAATGGGTAACATACTCATTTCATAAATATTATTGTTCATATATAATCTATTTTTAACTCCATATCATTTTTTACCTTTATTTGCATGTCGATATTCTCCTTTTACACTTCTTTTATCTGAAAATATGTAGATGGATTAACAATGTATTGAGAAATAAAATATTTATTACCTTAATACAATATTTCAAGTCCAATTATTTTTTAATCCAATAATATTTGATCATTTGTTATCCTCATTGTAGATAATCTATCATTATCCTTTCATCTCAAAGAATAAGTTACTTTGTTATATTTTATAAGGTTGTATTTTGATGAGAATTCGTGATCATAGTTTTTACACCAGATAGATGTTATCTTGTATATGAAATCAATTTTTATCTACAACAAATAATATCCAAATCTAAGATTATTTTTTTATAATTTTTGCGTACCACATAATTGAAAAGAAAAATTAGCTCATGATATAGTGTACTTATTCTTCAACATGATCTTGTTATGTTCCTGATAATTGATATAGATACACACTGATCCATATATATTCATAAAAAATAAATTTGTATACCCTAAGGTGATGCACTTGGCCAAGTGAATCCCTTATCAATATTCTTTATGGGATTCTTCTCTAATTCCTAATAATAAATTAGGACCATTGTATATAATTAAATTTAATTTGGTGTAACAACTTGAATGGGTTTTATTTCAAATAAAACCTCATGATTTAGGTGAATACATGGAATCCATCTTTTAAATATTTTTACAAACTCTCGTAATATAATAGTATCAATAAAGTATTGTTTCTTCCCAACCATCTGAGATAAATACCCAATTTTAATTTGATTCATGAACTATGAAATATAGATGGGTTCTATAAGAAGTTCAAATTTAGCTTCCCATGGATATATGATCATAGGTTCTTCTAGAATATCAAACATGACATCACTTATTTGGTCATTAATATAGTTTATATATAAATAAATAAAATGTATTCCCAAAATTAAATCATTTCAACTAGAGGGAGAATAACGATATTTTCATGCTATAAATTCCCACCAACATCATTTAGGGAATACTAATAGCATTGAGATGAAATAATTGATCCATGAGTATTTTAAATTATACTTCAATATCCAATTATTGATTATACAAATATATCCCCTGTAATTTATATAAAACATCAAAGGATTTTGTTATATATAAAAATAAATTAAAATATCAATTAATCATTTGTTGATGAAAATAACCTTTTCATTTTGAAGTCAAGAATTTAAAATCTAAAAAAATTTAAAAATATTAAGGAGAAAAGGTATATTTTTAATGAAAAATGGAAATATTTAAAATAATATTAAAAATTTTAATTTCAGGATTGTATTTTTTTTTCAGAAAGTGTATATTAATAAGAAAAAAACATTCGAAATTTTATAAAATTTCAAAAGTAACTCAATCATAGAATTACAGAACGATTCCTTATAAACATACTTATATGTATAAAAACATGTGTAAAATTAATTTATAAAATCATTAGGGAATATAGATATTATTTTTAAATAATATTAAATATAATATAGATATAAAAGATAAATACTCTTGATAAAAGAGAGAAATAATGTCAGGTTTCTTTAAGAATATTATTTCAGACATTGTAGATCATATAGAGATAAAAAATAAAGGAATTGATATAATTTTTTTAAATTTAAATATTATTTGAATTGAAATAATATTTTAGAGAGATATATCATATAATGGTCCCACCAATCATATAGTTATGATCTATTAATTGATATTCCACAACATCATGAAAAAATTTATCATTACATTATTTATTATTTAATAGAATAAAAAATTGGAATCATAAATATTTCATCATAAAAATAATAAATAATTAATTGAATTAATAAATAACATAACATTGGATCATATCCCATGTAATGTATATAAAACATCAAAGGATTTTTTTAGATATAAAAATAAATTAAAATATTACATAATCATTTGTTGATGAAAATAACTTTTTCATTTTGAAGTCATGAATTTAAAATCTAAAAAAAATTAAAAATATTAAGGAGAAAAAGTATCTTTGCAATGAAAAATGGAAATATTTAAAATTTTATAAAAAAAATTTATTTCATGATTGTATATTTTTTCCAAGCAGTGTATATTAATAAAAAAACATTTGAAATTTTTTAAAATGTCAAAAGTAACTCCATTTTAGAATTACAAAATGATTCTTTTTAAATATACTTATAAGTATAAAAACATGTGTAAAATTAATTTATAAAATAATTAGGGAATATAGAAGTTAGTTTCAAATAATATTAAATATAATTTAGATATAAAAGATAAATAGTCTTTATAAAAGAGTGAAATAAAGTCAGGTTTCATTATTAATTTTATTTCAGACATTGTAGATCATATAGAAATAAAAAAGAAATCAATTGATATAATTTTTTGAAATTAAAATATTATTGGAATTGAAATAATATTATAAAGAGATATATCATATAATTTTTCCCCCACAAGTTGAAGAATATTCAATCTTGCTAAAATGTGTCATTTTAATGTAAAACCATGACCTCTATTCTGTTTTGATTCATAATAACTATTACCACCCATGAAATAAATTTAAATATGTTATTTTTATATAACATAACAATATTATTACCTATAATAACATATATGGTCCACTGATAACATTTTCAAACCTATTTATTTATATTTCTTTTCTAAAATTAGCTTTTCTGGGTGTTATCAATTTTTTTTAATATATGATTCGGTTTAGAACTTATGGATATTTAACCTTAAATTTGTTAAATAATTTTAGTAATCATAAAATGTAAATAATATTAATATTTAATAATTATTTACACATTTATGACCATTCATATAAATCATTCATGAAAAATGACTTATATCACTTATTGGTGATGGGCGTCTTAGCGTATGCAATAGTGATGGTTTACACTTTTTGAGGGATTGAATGAAATAATTGTAAATATTAATCATGAAATAAAAAATAATTATAATATAATAAATATGATATATAATTATATATTCAATCCATCATAATATCCGACAATGAAATATGTGGATTTAAAATGAATCGTATTTCAACATAGTGGTAGTAGTCAACAATTATGCATGTGTGATACAGTAATTTTTCAATCTGTGGAGAAGGGGTAAAAATAGTTATTCCAAAATAATTATAAAATAAAATTATATTTAGGAAACATTATTCATCATATTTTTTTATTCAATTGTTTTATATAAGGAGTAAGAATAAATAAAACTGAAAGAGCACGGTTAAAATCAATACCTCTTCATTGAGATGCCTCTATTGTATTATAGTTTAATCCATAACTATTTATACAAAAAAGTATATATGGGTATTTATTATGTAGGTAAGTAATATCTAATGGTTTTTGGGTTGCTATTTTTAGATCTAGAAGGCTCAAACTATGTGAATAAGGGAGAAGAGGATGTGCCAATATTTAAGTGACGGTATGGACACACATGGAATTGCTTAAAATATATCAAATAATATTTAGTTAATTTCATGATAATCTAATTTAATTGGAAAATAATTTGAGTATATATTCAATGAGTTTTAAATATATTTTAAAATTGGAGTTTAAAATTTTTAGGATCCACTTATGCCCTTATCTCTTAAATTAAAACACCCATGGAAAACCTATTTTGGCCATAAAAGTGGTAATTTTTTCCTTTTTCCCCATTTATTATAACCAAAAACTATGATCAACATATTATATTATATAAATTATACAGATTAAAAATATTGAATCTACTTTAAAAATATTAAATTTTTATAATTTGTGGAAATTCAATTTAATATAATGTAAAAAATATAAGGAAAATAGTTTTACAAAAAATAGTTTTTTATGCATACAACTGATTTTACATTAATTATGTGTCCCATTAACACTAGAAAATAATAATAAAATCTTTTAATGAATATTATATATATATATTATTAAATAATAATTATTCATTGAATTTATTATGTTAAAAACAAATTTAATATATAAAAACTGTATATAGATAGATGTTTTGTTACTCAAAAATTTGAAATTATAGAAATATCAAATATAATATTGATTATAGTGTAATTAATTATATTATTTCTAAAACAATTATGCTTTTTAATACATTAAAATTAAATTAAAAAGAATCTGGGAATTTTAAATTACATTATTTAATGACACGAAATAATTATAATACAAATTTTCGTATTTTTCACTAATCTATGTAAAATGATTTTTTTTAGAAAAAATCATAAAATTCAACATAATGTTGAATTTTAATAATTATATACAATTTATATTAATCCCATATATATAAATTTTCCAAAACTTACACAAATATGTTATAATTTATTAATGATTTATTTTATAAATATTTCTTTTGATGAATTTTTTTTAAAAAACAAAAATACTTTAATGATAATATAATATGTATTTATTTTAAAGTACTAAATAAATTCGAATTATTTATAACTATTATAAATATATTTCATAATTTATATATTATTATTCACACTTAACAATTTAAATGACATGTTATAAAAGATTATTTGATAATGGTTCATTTAGTCTTGATGTTGTGTGTAATGAAAAAAATCGAAGAATTCATGAATATTTCATCAGAAATAAATATAAATTAATGGGATTCCCTATTATACGCCCTCATAAAATGAATTTCACTATTTAAATTCCATCACTCTGATTAATAAAATAATGATATATTTCTTTCATCACATCGATGGGTTCCCATGTAGCTTCTTCAAATATCGAATTTCTCAATTGAAATTTTACCAAATTAGTAGTATGGTTCCACAAAACAATTATTTGAAATATTAGATTTATAATAGTTTTATTCATATGAAAAATCATACCCTTGTGGTAATACATATGATCATAGTACATGTAATGGATTAGTATTGTAATTCCTCTAAAGAGACATATATGACACATTACGAACATGAGAGTGGTCAGTGGATGGTTCAAGAGAAGAATAATAGTCCCTACTCAATCAATAATATCTTGTGGTAAAATATATGTAGGGATCATATTTTTCTTCATTCATAATTCCATAAAATTATTTCATGATTAAATTTGCAGTAATACCTTCTCAGCAAATTCAAATTATAAGTGCCTCTGAATATTGTCAGAATAACTACACTATTAACTATGAGATACATTGATGTGTAGTTGAACAGATCAAACTTTCTACGCTATTTATCAAGATAAATTATGTACCATATATTTATATATCCATATTTATCCCCACATCATAAATTTTGGCACTTCTTTCCATAGATGGATTCATAATGATCCATTTGAATGCTTTGTTAAATGATACCATTATAAGAAAACTCAACTATAAGGACATGTCTACCCCAAAATCCATTGAAATATAGATAAAATTATATCCATATAACCTATATAGTGTCAATGGTTATCTTTAAATCACTATTTTCCTTGGAAGACAAGAAATAATAAAACATAAATCTGCATCCAGATCCTGTTGAATATTCCACCAGAATATCTTTGTAAACATTAGATCAATATCCAATAAAATACACTGTAGTTCATGATACAACATTATAAATTAATCTAAAATATATATATATATATATATATATATATATCCTAGAGTGTTTATTGAGAGATAAATAGTATAAAATACAAATAATGTTTGATGGCGTCATATTGATTTTGGCTATAACTAAAATAACATTATTCTATTTAGATGTTTTGGGGAGTCTGATGAAAACATTTGTGGTGTTGTTTTGCGACATACATTACTGTATGGGTAATTATGGTAAAATGCCATAAGTCATTTTTATCATTTCCTTAACATTCATACATACCATGAATAGATATAAAAACAATTAAATATATCTCTTCATGTAATGACACCTGGAATACTAATCTAGATCTCTACACCTATTTTTTAAATACATTGTGAATATTGAATGATGTGCTATGATAAAATTCAAATACATCCTTTATAAATTAAATTATTAATGGGTCACATACTCATTTCAGAAATATTATCAGTCATTTATAATCTAGTTTTAACTCTATATCATTTTTTACCTTCATTTGCATCTCTATATTATCCTTTACACCTCTTTTATCTGAAAATATGTAGATGGATTAACAATGAATTGTTAAATAAAATATTAATTCCCTTAATAAAATATTTCAAGTCCAATTATTTTTTAATCTAATAATATTTGATCATTTGTTATCCTCATCGTAGATTATCTATCATTATCCTTTCATCTCAATGAATAAGCTACTTTGTTATATTTAATAGGGTTGTATTGTGCTGAGAATTCGTGATCATTAATCAATTACAACCAAATCCATTTATTAATATTAAAATAATTATTAATGATTATATAGTTCATGATTTTATGAAAAGTTTATATATAAATAACAATACCCAACAAATTTATAGTGCATCTATATATTCAATGTTGAAATTACAATAGCTAACTCCAATTCATGATTCACATGATTTATTTGATGAACAACAAATTAGAACGAATAATAAGTTATAAAAATATCATAATATATAATAAAACATGAAAGACACTTATTTTATACATAATTATAAATCTCTAACCCTACACTACTATAGTGTACTATGATAATAGGTGCACTGACCAGCCTTCTATTCAATGCCTTGAAATTTTCTTCAAATTAATCAATCCAAAGGAACTGGAATCCATTATATGTAATCATGGTGAGTATATTTGATATGAATGGGAAATGTTTTATTTAGATTAAATTATATTCATAAAATCTATGAAAACTATAGATCTTGGTCATTATTGTTATTCAGTAACAAAGTTCAATAACATCCTTCATTGATGGATCCATCAATATACTATCTCTTGAAATTATATGAACGAAAAATGAACCTTTTTATAATCAAAATTCTCCCATGGTAAATTTTCCAAATAGTTTATCATTCCATTGGGTTCTAATTACAATCCTTATTTAATTTTAATTCTCTCCCTTAAAATTAGAATATATAAGAATACAAATGATAAATACAACCATAACTCTATCTAGGTAATCACAAAATTCTGTATTAAATAAATTCTTTTTGATAATAGTGGATAATTAATACTAGATGGTGTCACTATAAAATCATAGTTTTTACATCATATAGAGGTTATATTGTGTATGACATCACTTTTTATCTACAACATATAATATCCACATCTAAGATTATTTTTTTATAATTTTTGGGCACCATATAATTGATAAGAAAAATTAGTACATGATATAGAGTACTTAATCTTCAACATGATCTTTTTATGTTCCTGATAATTGATATAGACACACACCGATCCATATATATTCCTAAAAAATGAATTTGTGTACCCTAAGGTGATGCACATGTCCAAGTGAATCGCTTATAAATATTCATTATGGGTTTCTTCTCTAATTCTTAATAATAAATTAGGATCATTGTATATAGCTAAATTGAATTTGGTGTAACAACATGCATGGGTTTTAATTTAAATAAAACCTCATGATTTAGGTGAATACTTGGAATCTATATTTTAAATATATATACAAACACTCATAATATAATAGTATCATTGAAGTTTTGTTTCCTCCAAACCATCTGAGATTAATACCCCATTTCAATTTGATTCATGACCTATGAAATAGGGATGGGATCTATGGGAAGTTGAAATTTATCTTCCCATGGATATATTATAATAGGTTCTTCTAGAATATCGAACATGACATCACTTATTTGGTAATTAATATAGTCTATATATAAATAAATAAAATGTATTCCCAAAATAACATCATTTCAACTAGAGGGAGAATAATGTTTTTATCATGATGTAAATTCCCACCAACATCATTTAGGGAATACTCATAGCATTGAGATGAAATTATTGATCCATGATCATTTTTAAATCTACTTCAATATCTAATTATTTAGGATATGAATATATAATCAATGGTTATTTTAATGATATATAATAACACATATGACTGTGATAAAATCTTGTAAATCAATATTTGTGAATCTCTCTTACCAAATCTATATTATAATTTTATATTCAGTCCCTCAATAAAACAAAAATGGTAATTATGTGCATCAATCATCATTAATCATAGTGATAAATCATGTAAAATAAAAAATGGGATCTCAAAATCATGAAACATTTTTTTCACTCAATGAAAACATAGTTTTAAACTTTTCCATCCATGATCATTATATATTCACATCCTTCATAATAGATATAAAATAAAATTTCATTTAAAATAAGGAATTCCCTTGTGAGTTTCTATCTTTTTGTAGAATATTGCGCCAACTCATCTTGCACTGATTATGACCAATTTGACACAAAATTCACCCCATTAATAGTAATTACCCATATGTGAATATGTATCACTACTATATTGACATTCTAGAATCTATATAGGGATGAATATACTAGGAAAACAACACCAATATGTTGATAATAAGTTAGGATATTATTCAATACAAAGCATTGTTCTAAGGGTTCTCACTAAATATTTCTCATACTAGTTTCCAAAAATTACTAATCATTCTTAGTATACTGACTAAAGAATCATAAGAATTCCATAACTAAATATGACATCTTATTGGATGAATATTCATCAAATGTATCTTTTATCAATGATAGAACCATAAATTTTTTAGTTTATTTAGAAACAAGGATACATAAAAAATTGGAACATAAATGATAAACATCATATCCCATATAGTTCATCACAACTAGAACACCTCATATATGTTTCATACATAAAACACTTCTTGACATCATGGAAAAAATGAATCATAATAAAGGGAGAACTCACGTACTCAGTATGGGTAAACAAAAGATATATCAAAAAATTAATCATTTCTAAGCATTACATGATAATTATAGAATTGGAAAGATATCATAACATTTTAAAATTATATACACAATTCTCATATCATAATCAAAAGTCATGGAATAAATTTGGGAAGTTCATAAGAAATAAATCACAAATTAATAAATGAATATGATCTATGATATTATAACATTATCATAGGACAATTTAGTAAAATGGATGAATTAATTGTTTCATAATAATAATCACGGACATATTATACCAAGGCGATGAACTAGGAAATAAATAACATATTAGGAATGTTATAATATCATTTTTATGGTATTTGAGCTTGGGATAACCTCCATTGTATCCTTGTTTGAGCTTTTCATAACAAATTTTGAAACCTCTTATGGGATTCATATAACCATTCATGAACCCTTTAAAATAGAATAAAAAATAACATTTACCTAATTAGTTAGAGGAAAAAATGGAACCACCATTCACATAATCATAATATAGTTATATGATTTCCGTAACATCATTACACCATTTATCATCACATTTATGAGTATCCCAAAAAAATGGATTTCATAAAAATTTCTTAGTCATAATCATAAACAATACTATAAAATAAAAATTATGTTGACATTGGATCATATCCACATGTAATGAATAAGAAACAACAATGAATGCCATTATAGATGAAAATATCTTTAAAAGATCACTAGAATATTGATTTTGGAGAATAACCACTTCATTTTTAAATTGAGTATAGAAAATATAAATGAAATATAATATATTAAGGAAATTATATTATTTGAAAATAACCAAAAAAACACTTAGATGAAGCTTTAATAGAAAGTGAATTGATTATTTTGTGAAAATTCCCTCAAGAAATGAGTGATAAAATAAAAATCTCCTTCACATTTTTTAGAAAAATATAAAAACTACCTTCATTGAAAATGGAAAATAATATTTTTTTTAAAATTTTTAGACTCTACAATATGGGTGAAAATTAATCATAGAATAATTATTTAATGGAAAAATTATCCTTGAAAATATATTAAATAAAATATAGATATGGTTGGAAAAGATTCCAGATCGAGGGGAGAAATATAGATGTCTTTCCTTTAAATATGTTTTTATAATTTTGAGTACATAGTGGGAGGAAAGTGAAATATAAACATTTAAATAGTAGAAATTACCATAGTGTTGGAAAATAATTAATATATGGGAGAGATAGATCTTATAATTTCATCATTTTAAGTATAACCATAAATAATCCCGGTAAAAAAATAGATAGTAATGTAAAAACATAAAATCAAGATGTTTTATTCAATATATGTGATTTAAACTCATATATATTATTTTAAAATGTATTATATTTATATAATAGAACAATATTAATTTCTATAATTCTATTTATGTTCCACTATTACATTTAATCACCTATTTATATGTATTTTATTATTAATATCATTGTTTCTAAACATTAACTATTTAATTTCTTATATACATTATGGTTCAATAGTTATGGTCCATGAAATTCAATTATAAATACATAATATTGTGAGTCATAACAATTACATATGTATACTATTAAATCATAGTCTAAAAATGTATAATAATTAACATAAAGTGTTGTTGATAACTGAATTTAATCACATTGTGGAGATAGTTTATCGTTTGTACGCATGAGTATTGTTTTCTAGTTTTTTATATTTAGAATAAAATAAATGAAATTATAATTAAATAATATAGAATAATTATTTAATATTGGTATAATGTATATATTAAATCCATAATAAAAACCAATAATTAAATATGGTAATGGATACCGAATCATATGACAACTTGGTGGTGGTAGTCCACACATACGTATGACCAAAACAGTCACTACCCATTTAACTGGGAAGAGGATGGAAATGGTTTTTCCATAATCATAAAAAAATAAAATAATATTTAATATATTGGATTCACCTTTTTTTAATTATAAAAATATTTTAGATAATTTTGATGATAAATAAAATTTAAAGTGTTTGGTTAATATTTATACCTCTTTTTCAAGAGGCCTCCTTTAGATTAACCCATAAGACATTGATGATTGATCACATAGAATTAAAAAGATATCAACGATAAAGGAAATGTATTTAGAAATATTTATTCTCTTCTATTGGTCATGATAAATGTGTAAAATTTTTATAATAAATAATGAGAAAATATTCACTCTTACAAGTGAGGGGAGGGACATAAATTGAATTAATTAAAATATTTAAATCATATAAGATTACATTCACTATAATGTATAAAATAATGGAATGTAATCCATATATAAGATAATAAATTGTTTAAATAACTTAAAAAATTAAGAATATTACATGTTTACATTGTATTACAACCAATATCTCTTAATTTAACCAACCATGCAGTAAGAATATTAAAACCTTAATTGCGGAATCAAAATTTTACTATTTTTAATATTCATTATGAACAACATTTAAGTTGACCAAATTATTTTATATTAATAATTATGAGTGAAAATATGGAATCCATTTTAAATGATTCAATTTCTATTAATAAATAAATTCACATTAACATATTTCATAAAATCTAAAGAATCCTATTTTCAAGAAATTAGATATTTAAGCGTAAAACATAATTTACATTCATTACACTCTTAAAAAATTATAAAATGAATTTTAAAATGAATTAAAGAGTATATATTATAATAATTAAATTATTTACGTTACTAAATAATTATTTCTCCAAATTATTAAAATAAAATCACATTCAACCAATAAATAATGTTTTTTGAAAAAATGTTTTTAATCCCAAAAAATCATATATGAAAATCAAGTATAATGTTGATTATCCTTTAATTAATTATATTAATTATAATTAAATGAAACTAATTTTTATTTAATATAAAATTAAAAACATAATCAAAATTATAACATAATTTATTTAATGAATAAGAATGATTGTTTTACGAAATCAATCTTTTTCACTATTAAATGAAAATTATAAATTTATTAAAAAATCCAAAAAATTTACCCTTTCATATTACTGACATGATAATATAAAAAACTATATTCACTAACTCAAATAAAATTTTAAAAAATGGTATCATTTAATTATAAATTCACTGTGTAATATTCAATAAAAATATTTCTGAAGGAAAAATATTTTTGATGTAAAAAATTCCCTTACTCGAAATTTATTTATTATTTAATGTGATTAATAATTTAATTATATCTATTTAAAACCATTATAAATTTGTAATTTTTTAATTCATATGATCAAAATTAACTACTAGGTTATAATGTTTAAAATATCATTATTTATTTTGGCTCGGGGTTGTGTGTAAAAAATCATTCAAATAGCTCATTATTATTTTAATGATAATTCATAAAACTAATGTGGTATTACAAGGATGGAACCCATTTTTAAATGATAATAATTTTTAATCATTAACTCCTAGAGTATAAATCTGTTACATTATATTGAATAATTAGTTTAAGTGGAATAAATATTGTAACAATATCCATTACTAAATACTTCATTGAAGGGGAAAGGTCACTACCTCATTATGAAATACATTAGGGAACACATTCCAAACAAATAGAAACATACATGTTTAAACCAATAATGACCCAAAAATATAATCTAATAGTTGATAAAGAAGGGGATCTACACATCAATGGCTCATTTGAGTCTCATACTATAATGAACCATCCTTAAACATTACATAATCTTGAATTAAGTTATTAATTCACATTGAGTAACTTTTAAGGAATAGAGATTTAGATAAGTAGGTCATAACTTATACATAACAACTTGAAAAATACATATAGACACGTATACTCAGTATCTATTTATTCATTAAATAATAACTCTTAAAAGAAAAGAAACATGTTTAGTTCCTTGTTTTAATCCACATGACTTTTCCATTATCCCATCCTTGAAAATATTCCACTTTATGTCATGTGTAAAAAAAATTAAAAAAACATTGGATGAGAATAAAAAGCTCAATAAAAGATATAGAATTAAGGAAAGCTGTTTGGTTTTCATAACAATACCTAAACCTTGAATACTTAAATTTAAATTAATAATTGTAACATTTTTAAGTAAAAAAATAAATTAAATGAATATAAGGTCAATGATTAACTTTTTGTAGCCAAAATATTACCATAAAACCCATAGAAATCACAATTAAGATATAAAAGGTAAACATAGGACATAATCATATTTAATAGAATAATCATATGATCGACTTCCACTACCCATTCTTTCAAATGGAATATCCATGTGACCTACATCCATACCCAATGAACTAGAGGTTATAATGTAACCTCCTATCCATGGTTTATCATGGAACCACCAATCATTTGGTTTATCAAGTAACCACCCATCAAATGTCCAAGCACACTTATATAATCATTAAACATAAAATATTGAAAATATAAATATTTAAATCATAAAATTTCAATATAAATAACAAGATCAATTTTAGGATTTTGAAATAATCAATCCATTTCCAAAACATTTTCAATATCAAAACACCCAAAAAAGGAATAATGGATACCATTTAATTTTAAAAACATTATGGCTTCTATAATAATCCAAATAATAATTATAGTGTCAGAGAGGTCATGGCCACCGCACACGTTAAAAACACTTATTTTGTCATTTAGTAAAAAAACGTTTTATATAAACTATTCCCTTCGAATGAAATAAATTTCAAAGGGGTTTATTAAAAAACGTTTAAAATTAAGTCCTATATAATTCAAAATATTCCTCAATGAATGGAGATTGAGACAATGTCCCTTACAAAGATCATGTTGTAAATAAAATAGATCAATTATGTGTATTAATAATAAGTAAAAATAATGAAAATATAAATACAAGATATGATATCAATATTTATATATCACATAATCATAGCATGACATAATCATGAAGTAGAAGTTTAACCCAATTAATGAAATTTTGGCTCATATGTTCACTTCTATAAATTTTGCATCCTAACGACATCACATTAAAATTAAGTAAATGGGTTTTTGGGAGAGAAAATGGTCACTCATCACATGGACATAAAATTTATAGAAATAAAGATATAAAATAACAGATCCCAACATAATAAAATGTGAATTAAATGACATAACATAACATAAGTCATTGACTAAAAGAGGGTGAAAGGTTTCCCTACCTGGAGTTTGACTTGTCTTGTTTGTTCGTTTTTCTTCTTGATTAATAATATTAGTTTTTTTTGCTTCATGCCTATTTTCATGTTCATTATTCCTTTTATATCACTTATTACCTTGCGATAATAATTAGTTATTTATTTGAGATCAAATATGACATTTTGCCGACATTTGGAACCTTAGTAAAAAATGAACAAGTTATATTGAAAAATTGTCTATGTGGTCAAAAGTAAACTATCTCTGTAATGATATTAATATTTTTTATATCGTATATATAAAATATATATAGTTTATATGTATTTATTACAGAACATATCATTTTGATATAATAAATGAAATGCACCATTCATGGAGATGATAAGTCGTGCGTACGCATGAACGCGACATTCATTGATTTTTCTTATTTAAAAGAATGAAAAAAATCATAAATAGATATATTATAATTCCAGTATAATATAATATATTGTTTCATTAATTCCATCCTTTATATGTTCAATGTATGGAATGAATTAGTTATATCACATTGAGAGGGTGGTAGTCTGCATTTCCTCAAACAAAATAATCGTATTTATACAACATGAAAAGCATAAACAAATGTTATAAATGATAATTACAATTGTTTAATGATAAAATAGATATGATAGATAACTTATATAATTACAGTTACAACATTATGGCCACCAGGATATGTGGTAGGGGAAAATAGATTAATCATCATTTAGTGAGACTGTAGTTTTCCAAACATAGAAACAATATGTTTGTAACCATTAAAATGAGGTGTGTGTAAGTTTAGGTCTAATAATTCTAATAAAAAACAATTATATTTATGATAATGGTGTTTTTATATGAACAAACAATTATAATAACATACGGAGTGGATAAGGAAAAATACTGGAATGAAAATTGAGAGAAGACGTTACCACATATTGGGTAACTTCTTTTTATTTGAGCCAAAATGCTCTGTTGAATTTCATTCTACCTAGGGGAAGACTTTTAGGAGGGAGAAAGAGATTTTAGGAGATTATTTGGACATTGGTGTGATAGGAAATGGGTCTCTATAGGTGTGACTAAGGGGTTATAGTTGGTTCCTTTTTATAAAAGGGAGGAGGGGCACTTAAGGAATATATTGAATTATTATTTAATAAAAAACACTATTTCGAGTATAGATCAGTCAAAAATAAACTAGTTCTAATATATGATTAATTTAAGAAACAAATTATATCACCCAATATGAATTAGATAGGTTTTTGATATTTATTAATCCTTATCATTTTTGTTTGACCCTTTTTTAATTTTACCATTTTATAAAGCATTCAACTTTTTGAGAATCAAAATAGTTCCCAAAACATGAAAAATATCCAATTAAAGAGTCAATAATAAATTTTTTGACATGTGATAACTATTTTGGAATATATTAGAATTTTTTGAATTTAATAATATTTAATTAAATATTTTATATTTTAAAATATGAATTATGTCAACTTTGACACTATTCATATCAGGAAATTTTTTAAAAACCCTTAAAAACATAATTGATTCAAAAAAATATCATGAATACAAAGAGAAAATATAACTATAACCAATAAAATTATCTTATTACATCAAAATAACCAAATTAAATTTATTTTATCATTTATAATATTATTTACTTGAATCCTCTGTTAATGAAGAAATCATTGCATCATCATTGTCTCATAATTAAATTTATTTATTTAATATATAAAATCTATAAATAAAATACCATGATGTTGAAAATATTTTTATGTTTTTAAATACTTTTTCTGTTGACTATATAACTTATATAACCTCATATAAAAAATATTTTACTAAAAGATACATCTTTATGTTATATTTTCCTTATCATTAAATTAAAAATAATTAAATGTCATTTTCATACACATGTGGATCTATGGGGTCCTAAACTCGACACCATGGTGACCATGGTCGGACATATATCCACTAATAAGGTTTGAACATGTGTTAGGGTAATTCAATATTTTTATAATAATATTTTTATACCCTTATTTACAAGATATAACCTTTAACCAAGATAAATATAATATTTACTGAAGTTACTATTAATAATGTCTTATCATAAAAGATACATATTTACAGAATTTGGAACTACTGATTCAAAATACATAATCCATTTTTCCAAATTCAAAACAAAGATATATCAAAAATTAATTTAATTTTAATTTTTGTTCTCAAAACCAAAAGGCGTGTTTTCATAACCTAATAACATCCAAAAAATTTACTTGTGTTTTTTTCCAGTTTTATTGTAAAATTACATCCAATGACAAAAATACGATTAAATAATAAAAATATAATATAATTACATATTAATACCAATTAAAATGATAATATAATCATATAATCAAACTTTATGAAAAGACAGTTTTGACTTAAAATGTAGAATTTTTCACTATTCGTTAAAAAATTAACTTTATCAGAAAAATACCAAAAATATACCAAAAATATTTTTTTGATGTTCAATTCTAAAGACGAATTTTATTTTTTCAAATGTGACATATAAAATAAAAAAAAATATTTAAACCTGGTTCACCATCAAAAGGCGGTAAAACTACCTTTAAAGTATACTGGAGCATTAAAGATTAAATTTTGATTTATTTTCATTTTATTCCAATATATTTTATAGCATAAATGTAAAAACATTTAAAAAATTGTTTATTCATAATAATTTTACATTTATTAATTACCACCAATGAAACTACAAGACGTTAACTACCATTTAAAATAATAATATTATATTATTATTATTTTTCATAGTATAACTCACCCTTGAGAGGAACATAAGATTTTAGTAAAACCCATTATTGTGTGACGAGTATGACATCAAACATAGAATCTAATTTAAAGTAAAATTAATTTTTTAATCATAAATATTATTAAATATTATAATTTCATATTCTTTATTTTCCCGGATGTTACATCCTCCCCCCCTTTATAAATTTCATCCTCGAAATTTTATTCAATTATTAAATTATTGGAGGTATTTATCTCTCATATAATTTTTTAGATTCTAATTTTTCATATCCAACCATATTGTTTTTTCACAAAAAAATTACATGATGAGTTACCTTATTCCGAAACACTTGCTCTTTTTGGTCATGAATCTAGACTGGTTGTTCATCATATGAAACATTCTCTTCATAATGAACTATATTTGGACACAAAACCCAAGATAGATAAATAATATACTTTATCAATATTGAATCATGAAGAAAATTTTGTACCTTGGATAAACATGGAGGTAAATCCACTATGTAGGCAACTGATCCAACATTCTCCATGATTTTTTAGGGTGCAATGAACCACATACTCAGCTTCCCCTTCTTACCAATATGCTTCAATGTTTTCTATTGAAAAAGTATTTGAAAGACTTGATCACCTACATGAAAATATAAATCATTCCTTTTGTTATCTACATTACATTTTTTCCTACTGTGAGTTGTTCTCATGTGTTTTAGTATCTACTAAACTTTTTATGCCATCTCTTCTAACAATTATGGTCCCATAAGATTACTTTCACCTTTATTATACCAAAAAAATGGAGTTCGACACCAATTCCCATTTAATTCCTCAAATAGAGCCATCTTTATATAGAAATGAAAAATGTTATAATATGTAAACTCAACCAAAGATATATCTTGGTCTCAAATTCCATAGTAATCCATTTAACAAGGACATTTCATTTCTTCCATTGTCTGATTTTTTTGTTCTAACTGCCCATATGATTGACGATGAAAATCTATAATAAAATTTAATTTAGTTCCCAATGTCTTAGGAAGGCCTGTCAAGAAGTTATAAGTAATATTGAAATCATGATCAAATATAGTGGAGTGGGTAACTCCATGAAACTTGACTATCTATTTAACATACAAACATAAAAAGTGATCTAGGGAGAGAGTATCTCGAATAGGAAGGAAATGATAATATTTTGTGAATCAATCATCAATAACATGTATTTCATTTTTACCACAAGATGTCTTTAGTAGTCCCATAATGAAGCCAATAGATATATTTTCCCATTTCCACTAAGGCATCGTAAAGGCTAATCATCCAATTTGGTAACTGCCGCTTTTCATTAACCTATTGAAAAGGCAAAAAATTCATAGTAAATTCAGTAATATATCATTTAATTCCATCCCATCAGAAATACTCTAGAGATCATTGTACATCTTAGTACAGCCTTGATGAATTGAAAATTCAGAACTTTGATATTCCAATAACAACTCTTTCTTAAACTGTGAATCACAAGGCACACGTAATCACTTCCCAATTCTCAAAATACAATCATAATCAATGTTATATTTAAGTAACATACCCTTCTCAACCAACTCTACATTTTTAATAACTTTCTTTCTTCTTTTTCCCTTAGCTTTATTCGTTATACAATATATGATTTCAATGCCACCAGAATCAAAATGAAGGAATTCTTTACACCAACAACTTCTATGTAAAATTTGATCAGATCGTTATTCAATGGATCTTGTTCCAAACTTATCATGGTTAATGTAACATTAATATTATATCTCAAAGCTTCAGATACATTATTTTCAATTGATCTATGGTAATGGATCATGAAATCATAATCTTTTAGTAATTATAACAATTTCACCTGTCATATGATTAATTTCTTCTATGTGACAATATACATCAGACTTTTTTGATAAATATATATTTCACACATTACAACATACAAATGATGCCTCCAAAATCATAATGTAATCAAAAAATTATCTAATATCAAATCATGTGTAGGGTAATTTAACTCATGAGGTTTCAACTGCTGTGAAGCTAAAGCAATTACCTGATCATTCTATATTAGGACACAACAAATTATTTAAAATTAATAACAACTATAGATAATAATCACAACATTTCATAAAGTTAATCACAAAAATGGATAATTCACCAATTTTCACTTAAATTATTGAAAACAATAATTACATTCTATTGTCCAGATGAACTTAATTTCTTTTCGAGTTAACATAGTCAGCGAACTAGATAACCATAAAAATTTCTCACAAACCTTCAATAATATCCCACAAATCCAAGGAAACAATATATGTCATTTATATTAGTGGGTTTTTTCTTTTAATCAATAAATTTTTTTGTAGGATCAATAGTTATAGAATATTTAGAAACAATGGGACCAAGGAATGATTTTTTTCTAATGAAAACTCAAACTTACTGAATTTCCTATAAAATTTATTTTCAATTAAGGTATTTATGAAAACCCCTAAATGACATTCATACACATATTTAAATTTAGAATATAAAAAATATCATCTATAAAAACAACCACAATTTATCACCTAAATCAACTGAGCCATTACTACAACGAACTATTCAATTCTGATTCTGACAATCTCATGATGTTTATTCGGAAGGTCATTTCCCTTTGAATTCCTTCCCATCATAGATGCCATGTTTCCTCTATTAAAAACAATTATGAACACAAATATATCTTATATGAACGAACATGGTAATATTAAAGTTCTATATCCTTTTTATTTGACCATAATGTAAAATTGATGGAAATTTTATTAACAAAAGTCTAACTCATAATGTTATCTAACACAACCTCTAATACTAACTATAACGCCCAATCCACAAACAATACATAATCCTGAATTATGTTAATAATTCACATTGAGGATGTTTTCAGGTTTAGATATTTGGGGAATTAGGTCATAACATTTACATAACAACATGATTATTACATGTAGAAAATTCTACACAGTATCCATTTTTTTCATAAAATAAAAACACTTAAAAGGAAAGAAACTTTTTTAGTTACATGTTTTAAATAGAATAAATTTTCCCTAATCACATCCTTTACCATATTTTACTTTACGTCAAATGAAAAAATTTCAAAAAAATTGTATAATCATAAGATGCTCAGCAAGGGATACATAAAGACGTAAAATAATAATTTTTTCAAAACAAAATGTAAGCAATTAATAAAAAATCATAAAGTATTAATTTTCAACTTAATGAAGTAAAATAACACTTCACTGAATTTAAAATCAGTTATTACCTTTTAGTAACCAAAATATTACCATGAAACCCATATAAAGCTCACATAACATATAAAAGGTAAACATTGGACATAATCATTCTTATATAGAATAACAAAATGACTGACTTCCACAAATCATTCTTACAAATAGAATTCAATAGGACTGACTTCTAAACCCAATGAATTGGATGATATAATGAGACCACCCATCCTTGGTTTATCACAAAACCAACCTTCATTTGTTTTATCATGAAACCACCCATCAAATGCCCAAGGACCATTATAAAATCTTAAAACATAACATTTTGAAAATATAAAAATTTCACTAATAACATTTCATTTCCAATCACAGGAAATCATTTCCAGAATATGAAATAATCAATTAATTTCATAAAACATTTTCAATATGAAAACACCCAAGAAGGGAATAAGGAAATTTTTTCCATTTAAAATCATTAAGGCTTATATAGGATGCCCAATAACGAATACATCGGTAGAGAGGTCATTGTTGCTGTATACATTTAAAAAATTATTTTATCATTATGTAAAATGATTAATAGATAAAATATTCCATTTGAATGAAAGAAAAATTAAAAGGTGTTTATTATACAATGTGTAAAGGAAATTCCCGTATAAATAAAAATATGACTCAATGAAAGGATATTGCAACGAAATCCCTTAAAAAGATCATTTTGTAAATAAAATATATAAATTATGTATTTTTACTATAAGTATAGATAATGAAATTATCAATACAAGATAGGATATAAAAAAAATGTATCTTATATAATCATAGAATGACATAGTGAATAATTATATGTTTAACCCAAATAATGGAAATGGGGTTTAGAAGTTCCCTTATGAAAAATCGGCAGGCTAGCAGTTTCAAAATAAACTTCGGAAAATGAGTAGATTTTTGAGAAAAAGGTATCACATCACTTGAATATAAACAGTTCAGCTTTGCAAATATTGAAAAACATTTCCCAAAAAAATAAAATGGAAATTAAAAGACATAACATAAAGGATGTCTTTGACTAAATAGGAGGGTTAAATGTTCCCTTACATCGAGTATGACTAGTACTGTATGTTCCTTTTTCTTCTTGAATAATAAAATTAAGTTAATTTATACATGATTTAGAACCTTTTTCAAGTTTATTATTCCTTTTATATTACTTATTAACTTTCTTATTATAATTAGTTAATTATATGAGTTCATATCAGACATTTTGTCGATGTTTAGAACTTCAGTATAAAATGAACATGCTAAAATTACAAATTATCCATATGAATAAATGTAAATTATCTAAATAATGATAATAATGATTTATATAACATATATATCATATATATATTTATATATCCACTATATATGTATTTTGAATAGTCTATAGCATATGAAAATAAGAATTAAAATGCATTGTTCATTGAAACGGCAATTTGTACGTACGCATGAACACCACATTAATTTTTTTTATATTGAATTGAAACTAAATGATATGTAGTTGTATTATAATTCTATTATAATATCACATTTATTTTTATTAACATCGTTCTTTATACATTCTATATATGGAATGAATGAGTCATATAACATTGAGGGGGTGGTAGTAACGCATTTTCTCCTTTGAAATTATGATATTTATACAAAATTAAAATAATAATGATAAATTAAAATTCAGAATTATATAAGTATAGAGATAAAATAAATATCATAAATTTCAAATATAATTATAGTTCTATTATAATGGCCTTCAGGAGTGTTGGTATGATAAAATCGAACATTCATCATCTTGTGAGGTAGGTGTTTTCCATAAACAGAAACAGTATGTTAATATCCAAAATATAGAGGTGTGTGCAATTGTTTTTCAGGTAATTCACATAAAAACAAACTAGTATATTATGGATACTGGTGTTTTTATATATAAAACGATTAATTATAGCATAAGGAGTGGAGAATAAAAACTAAAGGAATGAAACGTGAGAGAAGACATTACCTCAAATCAGGTACCTTCTTTTGATTTGAGCCAAAGGGATATCTTGTGTAACACCGTGAGCTTTTACAATACGCTTCTCTTTCAATAATGCAATAACTTGCATTGTACGCAAGTTCGAGATTCTAACACACCACAACCAATCAAAGTAGCCGTTATGAATATTAATACCTAATTTTTGAAATTTTATAAATTTTATCATGCCAAATGGACTTCGTTTTTGGATTCGGAATATCGAAATTATCCTATGTTGAAGTTTTGTTATTTTTCTAAGAACTTCCAATTTTTTTATGAATATTGAGAAACACTTAAATTTTTTTTAATCAAAATAATTTATAATGATAAATTATAATATTGAGTGGTTTTAAATTATAATTAGAATACATTTTTACCATTTTATCCAATGGTGGTCATTAGAATTAATTTCACTTTGAAATTGGAGATAAACAATTGTCAATCTTTTGATATATATTATTCTTAAAAACACGCTATTTGTTGTGACAAGCAAGAATTAATTATAAAATTAATCAATGAAACTTATATGTTTGTATTTTTGTAAAATAGACATCATTTTTTAATTCATAATATCAATTATAGCTTAGGGTAAATTTTGGCATTGTTCTGAAAAACTTCAATTTTTGATGAATAGTGAAACCACTAAGTGGTAGTTAAAAAACTGATTTTTTGTTTAAATGAAACATTACCACTTCTGTGATTTGATTTTCCAAAATCCGACATACATGGTTGTCTTTAGAAAGTAAAATGTTGTTCAATGAGATTAAAATAATGTTTTAGTGAATAGTAACTTTTAAGATTAATTAATCACGATTAAAGGTAATTAGTGAAATTTAAGGTAAAAATGATATTATAAAAATATGAAAATACATTTAAACATGTACTAACCCTATTGTATGAGTCATGGACGACCAAGACAATCCATGGGTAAACTTGGGGACCCCATGGATCCACTTTGGTAGGAAAATGACATTAAACACTTTTTATTTATTGTTAAAATAAAAATGACACAAACATGAGTTGTTTTACTAAAAAAAAATTAAATGGGGTTATACAAGTCATATTTTTGACTATAAATATTAATTAGAAATATAAAATGATTTCCAAAATCATTATAGTTTTCTATAATTTTTAGACATTAAATAAATTAAATTATTTATGACACCATGATGATGCAACGATTACCTTTTTAATTAACGATTTAAATAAAATGAAAAGAATATGTAAAATCTAAGTATTAGAATTGTAAAAAACCTATTGTATGAGTATATTTCGAACCCTTATCACCTTAGCCTCGAAATATATCATTGTGGGACCTCTAAAATTTGAAATTAATTTCATAATAATGTAATATTTCATGACATTCCAAGAGTGCCCCTCCTCTCTTCTCATAAACGGTCCCCACCACTACCACCTTATTCACACCGTCAAAGCCTTTTGGCTCGGCCAACCTCTGCCCAAATACTCTCTCAACTTCCCTCTATTACTCTTAGAAGCCTCACTTTGGGCAGAATTATTCCCAAGGAAGCCATTGGTTCAAATCCAAAAAGAGTTACCGGGTTTTAAGGTAATGTCTTGTTTTGTGTTCTTTTGTTTTATTTTGCTTCTCCAACCCCCTAAAATATTTTTATTCATTCCATTTATAACAACAACAGTATCTAAAATATACTAGGATTTTTTTATGATAGTGATTTGATTTACACTTACAGACACCTTCCTCTAATGGTTAAAGAACATAATGTTTCTGTGGGTGGCGAAATACCACCTCAAGAAATGATGATTGTTCAATATTCTTTTAACACCTCTAATGGTGGAAATTTTGATGACCCTATTTTCATATATGATATATATATTATGTTTATGTTTTCCATATGCTTATGTATTTCTTATTTATGGCATACCATTATGATTTCCATTATGGGTAAACACGATAATTTCATTTTAGGAAGTGCGGACTACCGCCCCCTCAAAGTGATTTGAATCGTTAATACCATATGTGGGATGTATAAAGGATAGAGTAAATGATATTATATATGATATTATACTGGAATTTTAATATAACTTTATATCATTATGATTTCATTCCATTAAATACAAAATAGAAATGAAAGTAGCGTTCATGCGTACGTACGACTAACGGTCTCCATGAACGGTGCATTTCATTTCATACCTCTAAATATTATGTAATAAATGAATGTATATAATGGATATATAGGATATATATATCATATCTACATCATGAATATAATTATGGAATTCATGGATATTTCACCACATGAACAACTTGTAATTATAAGAAGTTTATTTTTGACTCAAGTACCAAAGATCGACAAAATGACCGTTATTAACTTGAATTATTACATAATGCTCATAACATGGTAATAAGTGATATAAAAGGAATAATGAACATGAAAAAGGTTCTTAAGTAAATATAAATTAACTCTAGTTTATTATTCAGGAGGTTAAAGAACGATCGAGTCAAGTCGGACACGAGATAAGGGAATTTCATAACCCAATTTCCATTCATTGGGTTAATCTTCTAATTTTAAATTATGTCATGATATTATTATGTCATATATTGTATTTGTACTTTCTTTTTTGTGTACTTAATGTAAATACACATAATAGATCTATTTTATTTTAAAAAATGATCTTTGTAAGGACTTCGTCTCAATCTCCATTCATTGAGGCATATTTGGTTTTATACACAACATTCATTTATACGATGTATAAACCCCCGTTGACTTTTACATTTATTCAAAAGGAATCTTTTTATACGAAGAGTTTTTACTAAAAAACAAAAGGAATGTTTTTTCGTACGTATGCGACGACAATGGCTTCTCCACTGTCATGACTATTATTTGAGTTTTGGCTTCCTCTATAAGCCACAACTTTTTAAAAAAAGAAAAATAAATATCTTGTTTTACTTTTCTTTTATTTTGGTATTGAAAATGGTTTTTGATAAAGTTTTTATTATATCAATGTGTTGTATTTATATCTTCTAATTGAAGTCTGGAAATCTTATGTTTCCTTTATGCAAGTTTTATGTGATACAATTATGTTATGGTTTATGATATGTTTAAACCTGTTCATATGAGGAATGCATTGGACTTAATAAGTGACCGGTGGAGCCCTCTATTGCTCCTCGATGCATCAGAAGGTCTCGTGAGACAAACTAGTGTCTTGGAACGAGGCCTTCACAAAATATTATTTGTAGTCTTGGCACGAGGCCCTGGATACATGGTAATGATAGTCTAGCATTATGTATTCCATCATTATGAAAGTGGTTATTGATATTGCATGTGATTATTCGACTAGTAGAATATCCATGTGAGTAAGTAAATGGAATTACTTAATTTTATTTTTTACATATTATGCTAAAGTTCAATTTTAAAAAGCCTTTTGTTTTAGTTATACATTGCCATAAATGTTAATGTTTATTTATGAAAGCTTCTGTAATATTGTTATCCTTACTAAGCATCTGAGCTCACCCTTTTCTATGTTTTAATATTTTCCAGGATGTGAAGAAGTGTTTTATTAATGACCTACAGGGATAGTCTAAAGGAGATAGAAGTGTGGACTATGGAGACCATGTTATTGTGATTTTTAACTTTAGATGTAATGTAAAATTTATGAATGTATCTAGTGTTTCCAAGGCTACTAAACTAATCGGCCATTAGAGACATGATCTTTGGTGATCATGCCAATGTTACACAATAATGAACCGACTCTGGGTAACTGGGGTTGGGGCATTACAGTTGGTATCAGAGGCAGTTTAGTACTAACCTTGGAAACTAGATTTAGATAAACTCTGATTAGATCACATAGCCCTAAGACAGACATTGAGGATTAGTATAGAAGAACTTCCTAGAATTTTGGTATTATAGAGATTTTGTGAGTTTTCTGAGCAATACATCCCTGTCTGGATACGATCAGGTAGAGGTGGCTCTGGCACAGATGCACCTAGGGGTAGAACCTGAAAACACTGCTTTGAGCTAGACTCGAACGGGAACTGGTTCACGACAACGGGCCTTGATGCACTCTTGGTTACGACACTCCTTGGGCATATGCTTAGGATAATTCTCATTTTTTTAAAAACCATTATGAAGGGTTTATGAGTACACACTTCCTCAAAGAAAACATTTTTTTATGATTGTGGATTATATCCATAAACCTTTCAATTTACATTAATTATTTTACATGTTTGGAATTATTCATTGCAATTCATAAACTATCCTAGTTTATGCCATTGTATTGAAATGGATCCTAGTAGTAGGAATGTGAACCCCATCAATACGTATGATCCAAAGAGTAAGAAGGATCATATATTTCATGGTATTAAGACAAAATTTATAAGGGAAGTAGTCTCCCATGTGTTCTCAACATATGACGAAATAGTATCATGTGTTAATAAGATAAGTAAGGAATTCTCTAAGTCTTATGACAACAAAGTAAAGCAGGAAAATAAGAGAACGGTGTAAAAAGAGACAGATAAAGGGAAAAAGGGATAGAATCATTTTCCATTATTTGAAAATTGTGGGAAGAATCACCTCGGTACTTGCCTAAAAGGAATGGGAGTTTGTTATAAATATGGAGAAAAAGGTCAATAGGCTCGTGATTGTAAGGGAAAGAATGTTTCCTTTAATATGGAATGCTATAATTGTAGGGAAATGGGGCATTATGCAAATGAATGTCCTAAGCGTCAAGAAAAAATTACTTAAGAAAAGGCCAAGGGATCAAGGACAATCTTGTGTTGTTACTACAGTTGATGTGGAATAATTAATGTATTCGTGCTTTTGGACTCAAGGATTATATTCTGTTTAGAAGGATAATGTGATATATATATAAGGATTGTACTTTAGTACTTGTTTTTTTCATTAAGGATTTAATATGATGAAGGTAATCATATTTTTAGTATGTGAAAACAAGAAAAACTTTACTTTGTTTGGGGAATCTAATGTAACAATTGATTTTGGAATTTAAGGACCTTTTAGATAAAGTCTGGACGGAGGTATTTCGGATAACAATAAAGGTTGGAATGGATTAAGTTGAACTTTGGATAGTATTGTTTAAGGTTAAAACACTTATGAAGATTATTTTTGAATATTATAAAAAGGAAAACCTGCAGGTTGGGGGATAACCCGTCACGTCAGACAAAGATGTAGGAATCGAACCCACAACCATAGTGTGACACGACATTATTACCTACCACTAGCCTATAGGAAGTCCCTGTTTATTACAAAATAGTTTTTTTAATCTAAATCGTATGTGGTAATATTTGGTACCGTATACAATTAGGATAAATAGAATATTTTTGAGTTTTGTTACCATTTGGAGTGAAAGATGGGTTCGTGGTAAAAATTTATTAAAGAATGAAAGCCTACATGACAAGTAAGTATATTTCCTTACGCTCTTAGTAAATCTCTTAAATAAATTCCATAACTTTATGAAAGGTAACATAAAACAAAAACGTTTCCGGTTAACTTTTCTAACTGGGGATTCAATTACTGTTTAACAAATCACAAGTTTGTGATTTTCATGTGGTTAACTTTCTTCTAATACTATTTTCTATAACTCTCCATCAAACATTGATGGTTTTTTCCTCCATATCTATATTTTCAGAGAATCCTAGTATGGGCTATCTCGGGTGACCTTTGTACTTCTTTTTCTTTCTTTTAATGTTACATTTTTATTAACCTTATTTTCGATGTGGGTTTTCCACAAAGGTGTTTTCTATTTTTAACCTTTTATATTCAAGGAAAAATTTCAAATTGCGAGGATGAAATTTATTGAAGGAGGTGAGAATGTAAAACCCTAAGCTTTCACAATACGCTTCTCTTTCAATAATGCAATAGCTTGCATTGTACGCAAGTTCGATATTCTAACACACCACAACCAATCAAAGTAGACGTTATGAATAGTAATACATAATTTTTGAAATCTTATAAATTTTATCATGCCAAATGGACTTCGTTTTTGGATTCGGAATATCGAAATTAGCCTATGTTGATGATTTGGTATTTTTCTAAGAACTTCCAATTTTTATGAATAGTGAAAAACACTTAAATTTTTTTTTAAAATAAAATTAATTTATAGTGATAAATTATACTATTGAGTGGTTTTAAAGTATAATTAGAATATATTTTTACCATTTTATCCAATGGTGGTCATTAAAATTAATTTCACTTTTAAATTGGACATAAACAATTTTCAATATTTTGGTATATACTGTTTCTTAAAAACATGCTATTTGTTGTGACAGGAGGGAATGAATTATAAAATTAATTAATGAAACTTATATGTTTGGATTTTTGTAAAATATACATCATTTTTGAATTCAGAATATCAATTATTTCATAGGGTGAAATTTTGGCATTATTCTGAAAAACATCAATTTTTTATGAATAGTGAAACCACAAAGTGGTAGTTAAAAAACTGATTTTTCATTTAAATGAAACATTACCACTTCTGTGATTTTATTTTCAAAAATACGACATAAATGGTTTTAATTAGGAAGTAAAATTTGGTTCAATGGGATTAAAATAATATTTTACTGAATAGTAACTTTTATGTCTAATTAATCGCGATTAAAGGTTATTAGTGAAATTTAAGGTAAAAAGGATATTATAAAAATATGAAAATACCTTTAAACTTGTACTAACCCTATTTTATGAGTCATGTCCGACCCTGAAAATCCATGGGTCAACTTGGGGACCCCATGGAGACACTTTGGTAGGAAAATAACATTAAAAACTTTTTATTTAATGTTAAAATAAAAATGTCACAAACATGAGTTGTTTTACTAAAACAATTTTTAAATGGGTTTATACAAGTCATATTTTTGACTAAAAATATTAATTATAAAGATAAAAATATTTCAAACATCATGATATTTTTTTTGTAATTTTTAGACATTAAATAAATTAAATTATTTATGACACCATGATGATGTAGCGATTACCTCATTAATTAACGATTTAAATAAAATGAAAAGATAATGTAAAATCCAAGGGTTAAACTTGTAAAAAACCTATTGTATGAGAATATTTAGAACACTTATCACCTTATACTTGAAATATATCATTTTGGGACCTCTAAAATCCGAAAATCATTTCATAATAATGTAATATTTCATGACTTTCCAAGAGTACCCCTCCTCTCTTCTTGTAAAAGGCCCCCACCACTACCACCATATTCACACCTTCAAAGCCTTTTGGCACGGCCAAAAACTTCCCAAATACTCTTTCAACTTCTCTCTCTTACTCCTAGAAGCCTCACTTTGGGCATAATTCTTTCCAAGGAAGCCTTTGGCTCAAATCCAAAAAGAGTTACTCGATTTTAAGATAATGTCTTCTTTTATGTTCTTTTGTTTTATTTTGCTTCTCCAACCCCATAAAATCTTTTTATTCCTTTATTTTATAACAAAACAAGTATATAAAATATACTAATATGTTTTTATGATATGGATTTGATTTACACTTACACACACACTTCTTCTAATGGTTAAAGAACATACTGTTTCTGTGGGTGGCAAAATACTGCCTCACGAAACGATGATTGTTCAATATTATTTTAACACCTCTAATGGTGGCCATTTTTATGACCCTATTTTCATATATGATATATATATTATGTTTATGTTTTCCTTATTCTTCTGTATTTTTCATTTATGGCATAACTTTATGATTTCCATTATGGGTAAACACGATAATTTCATTTTAGGAAGTGCGGACTACCACCCCCTCAAAGTGATTTGAATCGTTAATACCATATGTGGGATGTATAAAGGGTAGATTAAATGATATTATATATGATATTATACTGGAATTATAATATACCTTTATGTCATTATGATTTCATTCCATTAAATACGAAATAGAAATGAAAGTAGAGTTCATGCGTACGTACGGCTTACCGTCTCCATGAACGGTGCATTTCATTTCTTACCTCTAAATGTTTTGTAATAAATGAATGTATATATTGGATATATATGTTATATATAATTTCTAACTCATTAATATAATTCTGGATTTAATGGATATTTCACCACATGAACAACTTTTAATTATAAGATGTTTCCTTTTGACTCAAGTACCAAAGATCGACAAAATGACCGTTATTAACTTAAATAATTACATAATGTCCATAACACGGTAATAAGTTATATAAAAGGAATAATGAACATGAAAAAGGTTCTTAGGAAAATAGAAATTAAATATAGTTTATTATTCAGGAGGTTAAAGAATGATTGAGTCATGTCAGACATGAGGTAAGGGAATTTCATAACCCAATTTCCATTCTTTGTGTTAATCTCATACTTTCAAATTATGTCATCATATTATTATGTCCTATATTGTATTTATACTTTCTTTATGTTTACGTAAAGTAAATACACATAATAGATCTATTTTATTTTTAAAAAATGATCTTTATAAGTACTTTGTCTCAATCTTCTTTCATTGAGGCATATTTGGTTTTATACACAACTTTCATTTATACGATGTATAAACCCCCTTTGAGTTTTAATTTTATTCAAAACGAATCTTTTTATATGTAGATTTTTTACTAAACGGCAAAAGGAATGTTTCTTCTTACGTATGCAACGACAATGAATTCTCCGCCGTTGTGACTATTATTTGAGTTTTGGCTTCCTCTATAAGCCAAAAAAAATTTATAAAAAAAGAAAAATAAATATCATGTTTTACATTTCGTTTATTTTGGTATTGAAAATTGTTTTGAAAAAGTTTTTATTATATAAATGTGTTTTATTGATATATTGTGATTGAAGTGTGGAAATATTATGTTTCCTTTATTAATGTTTTATGTGATACAATTATGTTATGATTTATGATATGTTTAAACCTGTTTATATGAGAAATTCATTGGACTTAATAAGTCACAGGTGGATCCTGCTATAGCACCTCGATGCATCGGTAGGTCTCATGAGATAAACTAGTGTCTTACCATGAGGCCTTGACAAAATCTTATTTTTAGTCTTGGTACGAGGCCTTTTCTACGTGGTTATGATAGTATGGCGTTATGCATTCCATCATTATAAAAGTGGTTATTGATATTGCATGTGATTATTCGACTATTAGAATATCCATGTGAGTAAGTAAATGGCATTATTTATTTTTATTTTTCCTATATTATGCTGATGTTAAAGTTTAGAAAGGAATTTGTTTTAGTTATGCATTGCCTAAAATGTTAATTATTATTTATAAAAGATTCTGCAATATTTTTATCCTTACTGAGCATCTGAGCTCTCCCCTTTCAATGTTTTAATATTTTCCAAGATGTGAAGAATTATTTTATGAATGACCTACATGGATAGTCTGAAGGGGATAGAATTGTGGACTATGGGGACTATGTTATTGTGATTTTTCACATTATGATGTAATGTAACATTTATGAATGTATCTAGTGTTTCCAAGGCTACTAAACTAATCGGTCTTTTGAGACCTGATCTTTTGTGATCATGCCAATGTTACGCAATAATGCACCGACTCTAGGTAACTGGGTTCCGGGCGTTACATCTTGAATTATTTTCATCATAGGGTAAATAATCTAGTAGGGTGATAAGGATTTTGGGTGTTTATTTGGATATATTTTGGATGATCGACAGGGCTTGAGAGGAGTTAGTAATGTGGTAGAACATGTTCCCTTTTATAAGAGGGAAGAGAGACAATTAAGGAATATCTAGAATTATTATTTCATTATAAATTCAATTTCTAGTATAAATGATTCTTATTATAAGCGTTCAATTATAAGATGAATATAATACAAAATAAAACCATCTAATAAAAATTATATAGGTTTTGTGTATTTTTTATACATATCTTTTTATTTATCTCTTTTTTACTCTTACTGTTTTATCATTAATTTCACACTTGGAGAATCTAAATAGAAAACAAAATATGAGAAATATCCTATTAAAGATTCAATAATATAATTTTAGACTCATGATATATATTTGGTTAAATTATTGATTTTTCAAAAAAAATTAATATTTAATAAAACATTTTATATTTTAAAATATGAAAAATGTCAATTTTGACATTATTCATCTCATGACATTTTAAAAAACCCATAACAACGTGATTGATTAGAAAAAACATCATTAATACCATTATAACATGGAACCATCTTCCATAAAATTTGTGGATGACATCAAAATAACCAAATGACATTTTTTATCATATTCAATATCATTTATTTCAATCCTCTATTGATGAAATAATAAATGCATCATCATTGTGTCATATTTGAAATTTTTATTTAATCACTGAAAATTATAAATAAAATAAAATGGTTATGAAAATAATTTTATATTTATAATGAATTTTTATAGTCAATGATATCAATTATATAACCCCATATATGTTTTTTAGTAAAATATACATGTTTAGGATATGTTTTCTTTTAGCATAAATTAAATGAAATTAAATGTCATTTTCACAAACAAATGGCTCAATGGGGTCCTAAAATAGACCCAATGATTCCCATATTTGGACATATCTCATAAAATAGGGTTTGGACATGTTTTAGGGTAATTTACTATTATTATGTTAATTTTTTACCCATATTTACCAGATTTACCCTTTCACCACGGTAAATAAAATATTTAGTGTAATTACAATTCATAATGTATAAAATTAAAAGTAACCTATTTAAAAAAAATTTAAATACTAATTATTAATATGGGATCCATTAATCCAAATTCAAAACACACAATTTGATGAAATTAATTTAAAATAAATTACCATTCTCAAAACCAAAAAGTGTGTTTTAATGAGAAAAACTATCAAAATATTGATAGGTGTTTATGTCCAATTTGAATTTAAAGTTACTTCCAATAAAAAACATATATTAAAGGATAAAATAATAATCTAATTACACTTTAATAACTATTAAAAGGACAATATAAAAACATAAACAATGTAGATTTAATGACAGATATGACATAAAATGAAGTATTTTTCACTATTCATTAAAAATGAAATTTATTAGAAAAATACAAAAAAATATACCCAATGTAAATTTCAATGTCCAGCTTCTAGATAAGAAGTTATATATTTCAAATGGAACATATAAAAGTGGAAAAAACTATATTTAAAAAAGGTTCTCCATCAAATGGTGGTAAAATAATTGTTAAAAAATATTAGAGTATTTATGCTTAAAATTGGATTCATTCTCATTTTAAGCCTCAAGATTTTAAAAGATAAATATAAAAACTTTTAACAAAGTTCTGTAATCATTATACAGTTATTTTTATTCATTCTCGCCAATACAACAGCATGGCATTAACTACCATTAAAAATAATAATATATTATTATTACTATTCTCAGTATGGCTTAGCCTTGTGTGAAACATAAGATTTCGGAGAAACCCATTATTGTGTGACAGGTACACCATATACAACGAAATCCCCTTTAATGAGAAATTTATATTTAATTCAAAAATATTAATAAATATTATAATTTCAAATTCATTATTTACCTGGGATGTTACACATACACACAAATGTTATAAAAAGTGTCACATATCATTTAAAATAATGAAAACCTGATTTGGTATAAATCAATAATAGATAGCACTGAAAAAAAATCCATTCCAACGATTCTATTTTATGGTTATTTCAATAAACATAATAACTATCCAATTTTATAATATTTCCATTCTATCATATCAGAAACTCATAAAACATCAAATAAGCTAGATTGGCCATCAATTTGAATAGTGAATGTAAATGAAATTGGATGTATTTCAACCTTATTACATAAATCCCCTAAAATAAAGGTGAAATAAAGAGCTTGAATCTCCCAAAATAAACATGATATAAAAATGGGATGAAGAAAAATCAATGGTACCATAAATTATGTTTAGTCTACCTGGTGTTAGAAAATCCATGACATACATCTGACCCAACCATGATCCTTTACCTCATTGACCATGATGATATCAACCAATATTGATAAACATGGGCTTATTTCAATGAGTATGGGGAATATCATGGGGAAACTGACCAAAAACCTACTAACCAAATTACTAATATAGATATGACCTATATGGAAACTAGGAAAAATGCATTATACTAAATGGTCACCCAACACCAAGCTAACAACCTTGTATGTTTAGCCACTGAATATTACATTGTCTTGTGATTCTCCTATGAATTTATAACTACAACCATGTTTAAAATATTGTTATAATAACTTACATTACTAGATAAATGTGAATAGGTATACTGAGAATGGATCCATGATAGATGGAACATCAACTAATAATATGATTGGGTAATTATATCAACAACTCTTCTCTAAATGTTCTGTTTTGACTCCCCTCTCAGGGTAAACTACTCTATTCAAGATTCTCTTAATTATTTTTTACACAACATGTATCTTGAGGTATTTTAGAAATGTAAATAGGGAAACATAGTATCAAATCTCTACATATAAAGAACCTTAAAAAATTTATTCTATATCCAACATAGGAGGAATATGATTAGATGGATAAAAAAGAATAAAATTAAGAAATTAAAGTTTGATTCAAACTGGCGAACCCCAACTAGAGAGAAGGAAAATCCTTACACGATTACATATATAACATCATAGAGATAACCTCTTCATAAAAAATAACACTTATCCTCTCCAATGTTACCTCTAAATCCCCATAGTCCCCAAGAAACAACATCCACCCCTAATGAGAATCCTATCATGAATTTATAACATATATTATAGTCCAATGATCCTTCTATGAATGAAGAATATTGATGGATATATCCACCTCCACCAATTACATATTTGTCACATGGTAAAAAAATGAATCCATTATTCGGTAATGTCTAATACCATAACTCATGGGGAATATTACTGTGAAAATAATTTTCACTGATATAAAATCTATTTTTATATACTAAATTATCCTATTACACTTCGTAAATATTTACCTCTAAAGGATGCCAAAAACTAGCCATCACTAAAATAATTATATGGAATTATAAGGCTACAAACATGGAATATCACTAATATATTTTATTTTATTTTAAATTTAATTCAACATCATCGTCCCCAAATTTAAAGAAATCATGATTCATCAACCACACATAAGTCTCTAAATTAAAATAAGATTTAGTATATAAATTGTCTTCAAAAGGCATAATTCATGTACATAAAATCTAAGAGGGGGATCAAATATGTCCTTGTTAGTATGAATTTCACATATCACATACACAGTCCAATTGACTTTATTACACTAATAAATCTAAGAAATCTCCACAAATTTATACATCTAAACATCATCCTATATCAAGGCCTAATATTCTGATTAAAGTCTTTCATCACTCTCCGTAACTAAAACCCCACCTATATTGGTAGTGATGATATATTTCACCATGATCACCACATATAACATGAACTGGTGTGGTGAATCGTATCATGGATATGGAAGTGCACAAAAAAGAGGAATTACTTTGAAAAACACTAATAATTAAGGAGTATCAACATATCCACTAAAATAATAAATAATATAATCCCACAATGTGTATAATATATTATATAAATCAATAAATACAAATAGATTTCCACATGAATTCACATATAGAATAAACGTATTGAACACCAATTGATAAGATCAAACACACTGAATTAGTAAGGTCTTGTATTTTCACTAACCAAGTATTATAAAATAAAAAAGAATACGTATATAGAAAGTATTGATCATACAAGTATACATAGTGGGATCCTCTCTAAAACCTCTCATCAAAATATTGGAGAATAATAGTGAATAAACTATCAAACCAACTCAATAAATAACCTACTTATATAATTCTTCTAACCTCTTCAATGATCAATAACGCAAAACCAAATAAATGTAAATTTATATAATAATCATAATAACATAAATAAATCTACTCTGTATTCACTTCCCCATTTTACTTTTTTCCATCATGATGTAACAAGATATTTCATGAGGATCTTAACCCCTATATGTCAACACAACCACATAACCACATTTCCACATATAATTATTTCCATATCCATAATATCATATCCATAAAAACACATATCATATCTATATCACTACTATATTTTTATATCACATCATATAGAAGAATTTAATCATGAGTGACTACAACCTTGTTTTCTTATCCTTTCATGTAAATTCCCACCAATCAATCACATCATTGTAAAATATCTTAAATACATAACAAACCATTATACATCTAGAATAGGGAGTGGGGAATGGTTTGTAGTTATCAATATTTATCCTATATGACCTAAATGTGGGGGGAAACCCTAGAGCCCAAAACCACATATGAGAATCAATTTCATTCACTTATCAGCAAGTTGATTATAATAAATAATTAAACATACAATAAATATCTATATAAGAAACACAATATCAAAAAATCTCTTTACTACCCTATACTATTTCACTGAGCTCCTGATAATAATGTTACACATCAACCACTTCCATCTCATGCCTCAACACCCTATCTCTACTACCACATCACAACCCCACAATGTTTTTACATACAAATCAAATATATTACATATATATAATTTTCATTATTTAACTGTCAAAATCAATAAATATATAGTCTACCACTTTTGAATTATTAACACATTCATTTCTTAAATGTAATTTCATCATATATAGAAATTTATATTTTTATTACATTCATTAATCTATTTATAATTTTGATATTGATAATGCACATAATCATTTTAATTTCAATATAAATAATTTAATTTAATATGTATGATTTATCAAACAAATTATCATTCCATAACAATAAATTTTAATTTACATAAAAAATTCATTCACATAATTACCATTAATTGAATTATTTTTAAATAATAATATCCCTCTCTCACTATTCACATAGTTAATTCAATACCATTTTCGAATTATTTAGAAATTAATATGAAACCACTTCAATTTTTTAATTAACCCACAAAAATAATGTATACCACTCCCTCGCCATCATACCCCCAATAAAAATAGAAATAACCACCCTAACATAGAAAAAATACCCAAAAATCAATATCATTGTACCCAACACTGACCCCATCCACCACCTTGAATAGAATAACACATCATCAACCTATAATATTCAATATCCAATGAAACATAACAGTATAATTATATACAATGAAATTGTACAATTATAGAAACATAATCATTTATAATAAATATTAAAAAAAAATGCGGTTGTTAGTGATATCAATTTATTATATTTAAACATTTTATGATCATATTTGACAATATTAGTGAGATAAAATTACAAATTATAAATTTAAACACCTCATTTAACCTTATAATTTCTATATTATTAACAAATTTTGATCATTATAAGTAACTAATCAAAAATAAATTTAACATAGAAATAATCATATCAAATTATCTATGTGATGAAATATAATAATGTACATGAAAATATGTAATTCTACTAAAAACCCCCATAACGAATTATTTCAATGTCAATATATTTTATACTAACCCCAATTCCATCTATTTAAAAAATAGATTAAAAAATAAAATAGTTAAACATTAACACTTATATGAATAATAAAAATCTAAAATCAACTTCCTCAATTCATCCTTCATGAACCATTACATAATGGTAATGAGAAAATACCAATCCATAACCAATAAAATTCCAAATATCATTAGAAAACATATACATAACCACTCCCCATCAAGAATATGACTAAACATAATAAATTATTATCCAACACCACTTAAATAATATACTAAAAAATGAATCATAAATAAGTTATAATGTATAATAATAAAAAAGAATTAATAGGATCATGAGATATTGATCACTTCAAAATAATTTAACAAAATCTACCTACAAGTGTCCAACCGAACCTAAAACTGAAGGATGCCTTTGTTTTTTATGAGGTTGGAAGTATTTTGTAGAATAGATGTGATAATTTAATTTAATATTTCAAATATTGATACATATATTCATTGAAGGGTGACTATATTCATACGGCCAAGGTGTATTAATCCAACAATCATGTTGTGATCTCCCCAAAACATAGGTGGTTATAAATAATAAAATTATATAAAAATATGATAGATAATTATGTAATCAAATTTTACACATTTTAATTATGAAAAACAATATGTAATAATACAATGACAATCTGTATCCCTTTATCCAAATCAATACCCAACAAAAAACCATTTTGTTATTCCTACCCCCATGATATAATGAATCTAACATAATATTAAACAAAACCAACATTGAAACTCTTTATAAGACAAACTATGACATTGTGGAATAGTAAAAAATATAATCTATCAATTTTTAGATTAAAAATTTACCCAAGATCTAAATTATAATAAACCTCCTTATGTTGTAATATCATTAATCATGTGGCAACACACTAAATCAAAAAAATTAATTCCCCCCACCAAATAAAAATTGGTGATACACAAATAGTAATTGTGTTATTTGTGTTTTATAACTAACATTTAAGCTAAAATATAATATTCCTCCACCATTAACATCCAAACCACCAATAATACCTCTTAATACCAAAAACCATAATTTAGATCACCATGGAAAATATGGGATTCTACATAATGAGTGTGGATCATAGTAAAGATTTTTGATTAGAAGAAATAACATGATCTAACATCTTTTTATCTTGTTGTATCATGATATATCCTAGATATGAACTCTATTATTTTTTATTTGTGAATATTTAAATTTAAATTTCCCATTTTAATCTTATAATTGAATAGAATTATTTGATATATTTAGGTGACGTTAGATCAGGAAAATTATGCATTTTTCAAAAATGACATATCAATGTAGGTTAATATAATTCCATTTATAATATTTAATGATTTAAATTTAATTTTTGATGCCTTTTGATTTTCTTTATTTAAATACAATATAATGTTAAAAATAATGATTTGAAAAAAGTGTTTTTTTATTCGGGTCTTATTGGATATTTTTTGTGTATTCTCATTAGATCTTAAAATTAAAATTAGGAATTAAAATTATGTATTATATATGAAATTAATGTTGTTTTTTTAGTTTAAGACTTTTGAATAATTTCATTGAATATTTTAATGAATAAATATTTTAATTTTATTTTAAAGTATATTTATTTGAAAAACTATGAAGGGAGTTTCATTATCAATTGATTGAAATATTTATTTGAAATTTATCATGATTTGGATTTCTGTTTTAAATTGATTTCTGTGGGAAATTTTCTTCAAATCCTCAAATTATCATCCATGGTAATGAAAATAAATACTGTGAAATAAGTTGAATAATTGTATAGATAACTGATGCTGAATGGTAATTCCTAGTATATTGTGGATTAGGACATGTGAATGCTTCATAACTTATTTAAAACCCTAAAATTATATATAGTATTAGAGGTATTACATTATTTTCAAAAATAAAACCATATGATATACATTTTATAAATTTTAATTTCATTATGTTAGGGAATATATCTACTTTTTTCTATCGATTAGAAAAACATGGAGTTTTCATAAGATTGAAAAAATAGAATTTTTATTGGATATATGTAAATTTTATAGTTTTCATAGAAATTTAAATAATTGGATGTGTTTTTAAAATGATGTTTTTGAAGAGGAAATGTTTTTGTGGTTCTTTGAAATGGATGATTTTGATTTATTGTTATTTATATAATTGATAAATTGAGATTGAAAATGTATTACATGGTTTTATAATTCCATTTTAAAAATTCAAAAATATATAACCTTTTTGGATTTAAATCTTATATTATTTATAAATGTTTATTGTCCTTTAAATATTGAAATTAGTCCTACATGTATGATTATTATGATCAAATTGAAACCATAATTAGTGTATTCCCACTATATACTTGTTCACATTAGTATACATATAGGATTGATTGGAATGATTAATGTTAAGGGAATAAATAATTATATATCTCTGTTGATCTATATAACAATCGTAGATATAAAGTAAATGATTAAAGGGTTCAGAATGTGATAAAATTATTTTATGATATCATTTATTTGATAAATTTTAAATATTGGTCATATAAATGAATATTATTTCTACCATAGTGTTTTTTTGAAATGGTTTTTTATAGATATATTTTCATGACCAGTCCCCTGGGCCTATTTCGTTACTACGCCAAGCCCACCCTCCATAGGGCAGGGGCTGGCAAGTAGCACCAAAGGCATAAATCCCTAAACTGGGAAGGCATTGCCTTTATAAACTGAACCACACACATCATTGTAAGAGCTATAAGTAAAACACTAAAAAAGATTTATAAAAATGAGTGATGAAAAGTAAAGTGCCCGGAAATAGAATCCCAATAGGAAAGTACAATTACAACTGAAAATAAAGTACAACAAAAGAAATGTACAACAGCTATTGGGTCATCCTCCGGGGTTCCTACCTAATGGGTAGGTACATATGGCCTCTTCAGCACTCCACGTTCGTTCGTCCACTCTGTGTACCGTCACGCAGAGTGGTCCACCTACAGGTTCCATCTAGTCCTATAACTCTCTACCACAGTCAGCGGTGTCCGTTATCTATTACCAACACAAAGAGTTACATGCATAGCCCATGTAGGATTGAGTATACTGATACTCAGTAGGGACTCAGAGACCATCAAGGTCTCACTAAAGCCAACAAGGATAAACCACAATGTATGAAATCAACGGATAAACATTACTTATATATATATTGCGAAACATATACCTAAGTTATCTAGTAACACATCTCAGTCATGAGGAAAACACAAAAGTCATTGACTCAGCTCAAGCTAGGATTTCATTCTAGGGGGTAGTATCAAGTGTAAACCCCAGTCACACTGTCTAAACCTCGGCTGACGGTGTACTCCACCACTATCGAGTACAGTGGGCATGTTGCATCACATAGAGGCTCTTCCCACTATCCTTAGACTACTGAGGTACTCCTCCTGTTGAGTAACGTGGGTCTGCTACGTTACACAGAGAAACTCCCCACCACGGGTCTGCCGCACTTACACTGAGGTGCTCCCCCTCGTAACTTGCTGAGCACTCCTCTTATCGATTACTATGGTTCTGACGCATTCACATAGAGGTGCTCCCCATTGGGGGTCTGCCGCGTCACACAGAGGCGCTCCCCATTGTGACAGTTGAGTCACTCTGAGTCGAATCGATCATGTAGTCGTCAGGTCTCAGCCAGCTAATAGGTCCTCGTACTCCGTCTGATCGCCTCTGGAATGATCTTCTCCACAAGATACTGGTCGATACTCCAACATTCACGAATTCCCATGTAGAAGTATCTCAAAGTTCTGCCTCGTCATAGGGTTCTCAACTCAATAGACATCGTGTCAATCATTCGCCTGGTCTATGAGTTATTGGCATTTCCGTCCCGGGGGCCCGGTTGGATTTTAGGTTCCAAACAACCCGACCTTACCCCCAATGCGACCAAACATCTAGTGGGGTATTCCAAATGAATAGTCATTCTTAATGTATTTTGTCTCCGTAGACGGTTCTTCTGTCAGACACCTATAGCCCAAGATATGGGAGAAAATGGTGTATTCCGGTCAAACAGGTTTGGACAGGGGTCCAACCCGGTCCGCGGGACATAACCGGTCCGTGGGTTCGACCCGGTCTGTGGGTTAGACCTGGCATGAGGGTTCAACCCGGACTGTGGGGGTGGCCCGACAGGAGGGAGGCCCCACCCGATGGCAGCCCATCCCGAGGGTGTAGCCCGACCCAAGGGGGCGACCCGGCCCGAGTGGGCGGCCAGGCCCGAGTGTGGCCCGAAGTGAGGGGGCGACCTGGAACGATGGGGCATCGTTCCCACGGGGGTGTCCTGCATAGCCTGGTTGTCAAGCGGTTGTCGCGCCCTATGGGGCCAGCCCTAGCCATGTCCTGGGGGGAGGCGCGCGCCCCTTGGAATCCCGAACTGCTGAACTATTTGGTGGGTCCAATCCGGTGCCAGATGGCGCCGGTCCGAGTCTTGCAGGACCCAGTGGGTCCCGCTCCTCTTGGATGGTTGAGTGGCCAGCCACTCCACATGTCCGACAACTAGCCCATTGCCGGCCACTCATTCTCCTCCACCATGACCCGTCCTAGCCGTAGCTCTACTTCTCCGCACGACGTGAATGTGCCATGCCCCTCCGCTGCAGCCCGCAATAGCTGCGGCTCTCTTCCTCCACACGTCACAATGATGTCGTGCTCTTCCACCATGGACCGCCCTGGACATGGCCCACTTCTCCTCCATGCAGCTCGACGGCACCTCACCCTCTCTTCAACGTGGCACAGCTGTGTCATGCCCTTTTGACGACCCGATGACCATGCGCTTCTAGTTTCTTCGTGGTCTCCCCGTCACTGACCGCCGTTGATCCGAAGTGGTTCACTCATCTGGCGGTTCCGTTGTGCTGTAGTTGTCATCAACAAGTGAGGAAATTGAAGGATGAGGGTCGGGCCGTGTTCGTGTGGCCCAAGCCTCTATGTTATGGTGATACCAATAGGCAATTCACAATCCATAAATTGAATGATGTAGAACGGGGTCAAAAAAAACTCAAATCCCCTACCTCATATTTCGTTTTTGTTGATGTTGTTTAGGAATTGCAGACATCGATTCATTGATATCAGAAATGAAGAATCTGAGGATGGTGTCGTCGGCCTTCTTCAAGGATGGCGCTCTCTCCTTTGTTCTGGTTGATGAAGGAAGAAGATATATATCATTCTTTGTTGGAGGATGATGCATTCTTCGTTGGGAGAATTAGTTCTTCCAAATTCTTCCAACCCTTATCCCAATACTCCTTCCAATTGAATATGCCAACCAAAAATAATGGGTTATGAACACCCGTAATTTACTTGATGGCCATATTATTCAAAAGATTTCAAATTGATTTTATTAATTCATTGAGTGGATTGGCACTTTAATGAAAGATTTTCAACGGTTCTCCCCACTTATGTGGAGTTTCAAGGATGATAGAACCCGAGTGGTCCCCACCCAATAAATTGATAAGAGGTGTTTAGACCTCGGATGTGCCCCACCACCATAACTTCTCATGGGAGGTTATGGTGTGGTGACCCCCACCTCCAAACTCCTCTTAGATATTTTAATCACCAAATAAATAAAAATATGCCAATACATTAATTTTATTTAATTATATTAAAAACCCAAAATATTACTTCAATTCTCGACCAACTTCTATCAAGGTGATAGAATTTTTAAGTGAATAATAGTGCTACAAGTTCAGCGGTGCCCTTGGATATCAATTCCAAGAACCGGTTCAAAACATATCAAATCCCAATCGTACATTTTCTAAACATACCCGAAAAAACATCAAAAATTGATTCTGGGCACACCAGGACTCAGAATCAAGCGCCATAAATTTTCACAGACTCGTGAAATTCCCATATAGTTAAGAAAAAAATTTACACAAAATTTATGAGTCTTTACATTCTATCCATATTAGGGATTTACGTCCCCATAAGCTACAACTCAAACTATGGGATCAAATGTTGGTACTGAGCAGGAATCTGAAACTCCCGCTCCCATGAGCTCTCGTAGAGGTTCCCGTGCTACTAGAAAACACGTACCAGAGGTGTCGACCATCCATGTAGGACCAACTCCAATCGATCTTAAATCTACACTGGAACCTCTGTAAAAGTATCCCCATCGTCGACGTCCAACTCTCCATGGTCGATGATGTGGGAAGGGTTGTGCACATATCTCCTCAGCAAAGATATGAGGAAGACATCGTGCACCCGATGCAACTGAGGTGGAAGAGCTAAACTATAAGCCACCTCGCCTACTCTGTTAAGAACATGGAAAGGTCTGATGAATCATGGAGATAACTTGCCGCCTCATCCAAACCTTCATAGACCTAGTCTGGGTGAGACCCCTAGGTAGACATGGTCGCCATACTCGAACTCTAGAGGTCTCCACCTCCTATCAGCATACGACATCTGTCTGCACTGTGTAGTCTTCATCCGCTCCTGGATGATCTGCACCTTCTCTGTGTTAGCCGGTACCAACTCTAGTCCCACTAGTGCTGACTCCCTTGGGTTTTTCCAGTAAAGTGGTCATATATAAGTTCAACCATTAAAGGCCTCAAAAGGTGCCTTAATGATGGTTGAGTGATATCTATTGTTGTAGGAAAACTCTAACAACAGTAAGTGATCATCCCTTCTATTACCAAAATCGAGGACACAAGCACGAAGCATGTCCTCAAGGGTCTAAATGGTCCGCTCACTCTAACCATCTGTCTGAGGATGGAAAGTGTTGATCCAGAAAAGTTGTGCCACCAAAGCCTCCTATAACCCTTCCATAGTTAGGATATAAACCTTGTGTCATGGTGAGGGACAATAGAAGATTTTACTCCATGTAAACGCACAATCTATAGCACATAGTGGCTTCCCAAACTCTCTACTGTTCCTAGCTCTCAAATCAGAAGGATGTTGGCAGACTTGGTGAGTCGGTCAACAATCACCCATATCGAATCGTGACTCCTTGATGTACAAGGAAGACCTATCAAGAAATACATGGATATATCATCCCACATCCACTCTGGGACCTCTAATGGATGATCCATGCCTTCTAGAACCTGGTTCTCTACCTTCCCTTGCTGACAAGTGAAGAAGCATGAGACAAACTATACTACTGCCATCTTCATACCTGACCACCATTGCTGTCATCTGAGGTCTTGATACATCGTTTACACACCTGGGTGTACTGATATTGTGGATGTGTGGAACACCCTCAACAAATCCTCATGAAGTTATAGTATCACTATAGTACGTACTCAGTAGAGGATGACGTGCTCACCACCTTAAGAAAATCTATCTGGTGTCTGCCCTATGAATATCTGAGCATGTCGTGTCTCAGAGTCTGTGTCTCCACACTTGTACCCCAGGACAACACTGATATCTACTCCAATGTATCTGATGGCTCCCACATAGCTTCACAATTTGCGGGTATATCTAGAGGACTTGTAGGGAAAGGGATTCATCAGGCCCAAATTTTCACCCTGGGTAGCACCGATTCTGTTCGCCACTAGGAGGGCTCTCTCTAACACCACAACCTGCGTCGAGATTCTGAGGGAGATCATTGATGCCCTAATCTCTCACCTGATCCCCTTCTTAATGGTACATGCCTGGAATAATGGTCCAATACCAAATCTGTTGAGTAGCGTGAGAGGTCGGTGAACCTCGATGAGTACTAAGCTACAGTCATGCTACCCTGTTGTTGATGCAGTAGCTCTTGTATCCATACCGCTCGTAGGGTCACTGGAACAATCTTCTCCCAGAACAGGCACTTGAAGTATGCTCAGAGAAGCACTGCTTCGTCGTGGACCTGGAGCATTAGGCTCCACCATCTTCCTACTGATGCTTGAAGGAGGCTAGCAGCAAGGATCACCATAATGTCTGCTGGTGTCCCTACTTACTTTAAGACTCTCACCACAGCCTCCAGCCAATCCTCAACGGCTAGTGAATCCGTCTATCCCTAGAACATGGGTGGCCCAATGAGAAGTGGTATCGCTGGTGACTCCTCTGGTAAAGGGCCCAGCATAGAGGCCTCATCTCTCATTGGGTTGTCAGAGCGCACGACTGCTGGGGCTATATGGAGAGGCATCCTAAAAGAAACATATGTGGCACGATCCAAAGAGTATACCTGTTGAGCTGACCTGGTTGAGATGACATAGAAAAATTTTTAAGGAACACCCACAATCAGTGTTTTCGTGCAATAAGTTTGAAATCAGTAGTCAGGGTCCTGGTGTATGGATACGTCAGCCTCCTGCACCAACAATGGACTCCCTAAATAGAAAACTACACTTAGTACCTTTAACAATATTGCTTCATAGAAATGAATGATCATAGTTCTATGTTATGCGGTAGAACCGACACCTCTGATACCAATTTGTCATGACCAGTCCCCTGGGGTCCGTTTCGTGACTACCCCAAACCCACCTTCCATAGGCCCAGGGTGGGAGACTAGTACCAAAGGCGTTAATCCCTAAAATGGGAAGGAATTAAATATATAAACTAAAACACACCCAATAGAGTACGAGATGGATGTAAAACACTAACAAATATGTATACAAAAGGTTGCTAAAAAGTAAAGGGGGCCAAAAATACAAGACCAACAAGAATGCACAAGTACAAATAAATGAATGTACAACTGATGAAAAGTAAAGAAGCTAATCGGTCATCCTCTGGGGTTCCTACCTGAAGGATAGGTATAGATGGCCCCCACAGCACTCCACATCTTTTTATCCTCTCTATGTACCATCACACCGATTGGTCCAGCTCCATGTATCGTCCAGTCCCAGTACTCTCCACCCCAGTCAGCGATGTCTATCACCGGAAACCAATACAACGAGGTGAGGGAATAGCCTGTGCAGGGGTGAGTATAACGATACTCAGTAGGGACCCCGAGAAACTCAAGGTCTCACTATATCCAACAAGGACAAACCAAAATGTATGAAATCAATGGATATAAATTACATAGGTATATTATCATACATATACCAATGTTATCTAGTAACCCATATCAATCATGGGGAAAAAATATAGAAATTGACTCTTCTCAAACCAGGAATTCATTCTAGGGGGTAGTATCATGTAAAAACGTTGGTCACACTGTCAGAACCCCGACTGATGGTGTAATCCTCCTTCATCAAGTACAGTAGGCCTGCTGCATCACACAGAGGTGCTTCCCACTATCCTTGGAATGCTCATGTACTCCTCTGGTCGAGTATAGTGGGTCTGCTATGTCACACAAAGGAGCACCCCACCATGGGTCTGCCGCACTCACACAAAGGCGCTCCACCTCATAACCATTTGAGGTACTCCTCCTGTCGAGTACCATGGGTCTGCGATGCTCACACAGAGGCTCTTCTCCTCATTGGTATGTCACATCGCAGGGAGGCACTGCCCACTGGGAAAGTCGAGTCACTCCGAGTTGAATTGGTTAAGCAGTCATCTGGTCTCAACAAGCTACTATGTCTCTTTACTCCTTCCACTCGCCTCTAGAAGGATCTGCTCCATGAGCTACTGGTTGACACTCCAAATATTATTAAGTACCAAGTAGATGTATCTCAAAGTATCACATCATCATAGGGGTCTCAACGCAATAGACGGCGTGTCAATCGGGTGCCTGGTCTGTGAGTTTTTGGCATTTTTGACCAGGGGTCCGGTTGGATTTTAGGTTTAAACCAACCCGACCATACCCCAACTATGTCCAAAACACAAGTGGTGTATTCCAAAAAAACCATCTCACTCTAAGATTTCCTTTTTTGTAGACGGTTGGACAATCGGACACTCGTAGCCCATGATATGGGAGAAAATGATGTATTCAGGTCAAACAGGTTCTGATTGGGGTCTGACCCGGTCTGCGGGTTTGACCCGACCCAAGGGTCTGACGCAGCCCGAGGGTGTGGCCCGGCCCAAGGGCATCCCAACCCAAGGGAAGCCTGGCCCCATGGGTGGCCCGACCCGAAGGGGTGACCCATGTGTCATGGTCGTCCAACGGCTAGTGACGCCCTGCGTGGCCCCCCCAAGCTTCCTCCAGGGGGAGGGGCGCACCCCCTAGAATCCTGAACGGTTGAACAGTTCAGGTGGGACGAAAATGGTGTTGGGGTGTGCTTGTCCGAGTCATGTGGGACCTAGCGGGGTCCTGCTCCTCCTGGCGGTCCGAGAGGCCAGTCGCTCTGCACGGCTGGTGGCCGGCCCGTCATCGGCAGCTCCTGATCCTCTGATGTGGCCAACCCTGACAGCGGCTCTGATGCTCTGCGCAGCGCGACGTCGCCGAACTCCTCCGCGCGGCCCGCCATTGCCACATCACTCCTCCTCCACATGGAACGACGGAACCGCACCCCCTCTTTCATGCGGCACGGTGGTGTCGCACCCTTTTCGGCGACTTGGTGGCCTTGCACCGCCGGTTTCTTCATAGCCGGCCTATCGCTGGCCGCTGTTACTCTGATGCGGTTCACTATTCTGACGACACCATTGCACCACCACTGTCATTAAAAATGGACTAAAATGAAGAGGAAGGGTGGGGCCATGTTAATGTGGCCTGACCCTCCACGCTATGGTTATATCAATCTACAATTCACAATCCATAAATTCAATTACGTATAATGGGAACAAAAAACAACTCAAACCCCCTACCATTAGTTCATAGTTCATTGACATTGTCGAGGAATTGCATACATCAATTTGTTGATGTCAGAAATTAAGAAGATGAGGATGGCGTCGCCAGCATTCTTCAAAGACGGTGCTCCCTCCTTTGTTTAGGTTGATGAAGGAAGAAGTTATCTCTTGTTTTTCGTTGGGGGAAGAGGTGTTCCTCATTGGGAGAATTTGTTCCTCCAAATTCTTCCAACCCTTCTCCCAATGTTCCTCCCAAATGAATATTCAAACAAAAAATAATGGGTTATGTTAACCCATTATTTATTTTTTTGCCAAAATATTCAAAAGATTTCAGATTCATTTAATTAATGCTTTGAGTGGACTAGCACTTTAATGAGGGATGTTCAAGGGTTCTTCCCACTTATGGCGAGTTTCTAGGAGGCTAGAAACCTGTTGGTACCCACCCCTTTAATTGATAAGAGGTTATTAGACTTCAGGTGGGTGACACCACCATAACATCAAATATGAGGTTATGGTGTGGTGGTGCCCACCTCAAAACTCCTCTTGGATATATTAAAAATAGAAAAATTTAAAAAAAGCTAACACATTATTTTTTTTAAAATTTTCTTAAAAACCCAAAATATATCTTTCAATCTAGATCGACTGCCATCGAGGTGAATGTCTTCTTAAGATAATAATAGTGATGTGAGTTCAACGGTGCACTCATATTTCAATTCCAATCACCAGTTAAAAAGTTATAAAACACCGAACATACATTTATAGAACGTACCTGAACAAAATTTCAGAAATCAATTATTGGCAGACCAGGCCTCAGAATCAAGCGACGTAAATTTTCACGGACCTGTAAAATTCCAATATATTTTGGAAATAAATTTAAATTGAATTTACAGGTCTTTACATAAATTACATTATTATTAATCTTTTAGATTATTTTTAAATGGAATAAAATTCTTTTAAAATTTTAAGTTTCCCCTCATTTATTGTCAGCAGCACCTGGTGATTAGAGGATACATTATAGGTCATGTGGACAACCAGGTTAGGTAACGAGATTTATTTTCCCTGTTTAGGGAGTAAGATAATTATATCTAACATTAGTTATTAATTTACGTCTTTGGGTTTTTGTATTCATATTTAACATTATGTTTGGGAATAAATATATATATATAAACTAATAAATAATCTCTTTATGGATAATATCTTGGTACAATAATTTTTAATAAATATGAGGATGACGATGAAATAAAAAGATTATTATTTCATCTATAATAACCAATTATGTGCAAAAATTGGAAATAATTCAGTCATCATGGTAAGAAACAACAATATTAATAACATCAAATGTATTTCATGAACAAATATATTGTAAAAATGAATTTCCAATGACTCTATGACATTTTATTAAAAAAAAGTTATTTGGGGAATGAATATGTATTATTAAGAATAGTTGAATGTTTAAGAAACTGGTTGACATTGTAATTATTTATGGTAATATAAATATACTTTTACATAGTTTGAAATGTGATTTTTGGATGAAAATGATAAATACAAAACTTAATTCTATTGATTCCTTTTTTGATATATTGAATATGTTATCTCGTATAGATCTACTTGGATGTATATGAGGGTAAGTGATTGAATAATTTTATACTTTTAATCCTTATATATTTGGAATTAATATTCAATATATATATGGTATTTTAAAAAATTTATGATCAGTATTTTTGATGGATGGAAGATAAAACCTCAAAACATCTAAAGAAAAACCACCCTTCATTCTAGTGTAATGTTAAGTTAATGAAAATTCAGGATTGAATGGGTATAGTATTCATAACTTCATGTTTTTAGATATTTCAATGTAACCTAAGGGTGCTTCTTAGAACATATGTTTTGGAGAGACTGATATTAAGTGGTTATGAGAATTTTGGGAACTATGGAAGCATAAATATATTAACTTGGAGGGATTATAAATGATCTACGATGATAAAAACTACATAAATGTTTAATAAAATATATGGTTATTAATAGTTTTTATGATTTTTGAAAGGTAAAATATGTGTAATGTTGAATTCATTGTGATTCCCTAAGATTATGGTGTCTATTTTGGGATTGGTTATGAATAATATCCTTAATTAATAGAGGAATGATATATGGTTATGATTAGAAATATGGTTAAGGAAAAATATAATTAAGTTATATACTTGAAAAAAAGTGTGGATAATGATTTCAATAATGGATGAATATATCACTATGAATTGAAAATTGATTTATTATCCTCTGTGTACTAGTGGGGGGAACAATTTTTCTGGTATCTAGAAGATGTAAAGAAATAATTCAAATAGAATTTAGCTATGAGACTTCCATTGTTTCTCAAGGGAATGGATTATTAATGATTTCAAATATTATGAATTTAGGAGCCCAATGTTAATTTTCTTGGATCCTAGTAACATATTCCATTAGTATAGGAATATAAGACATTAGAAAAATTGTTTGTAATATATTTTTTTAGGTAAATTAATTATGGTGCGTCCAGACATGAATGGGGATCAACGATGTAGGATGATACAATTGGGATGGTTTATTCAGAGATTCATATAATAGTGGGGTTGCCTCATGAGTAGAATATATCAACACCTTATATGAACCATGGGAGACTATTCATGTCTAATCTAATAATAAATGAGGATGAGATATATATAAGAACATTTATGGAAAAAATACCACTTTAATAGATTATATAATTAAATCTATATTATTTTATATTGGATAATCATATTCATTTTAATATTCATTATTAGTTAATAATTTTTGGTTACATCGGTTATTAATGTCATATTCATTGATAATAGACACTTCATTGGGTAAAATAAATGATCACATTTTTAAGTGTGCATCTTTCATGATAATTACTAAAAAAATTAAATGACAATTAAATTTTAGTTTCTTTATATGATGACATGTGATTTGATCATTTATTTTGACTGGCCAATAAATTTCAAATATTAAATTGACTACTGCATTTTATGAGTTTTATTTGTACATATACCTAAAAATTTTCACACATTTTGGGGAGAGTTGGATAGTTAGGAAGACATTTCCGAGAATAAGGATAGTATAGTGGGATCTTTAAATCAGTAGTTATAAATTTTGTATTTGGATTCATGGAAGAAAAGAATACACCTCAACATACTCGGGTATTGGATTTATATCTACATTCATTTGTAAAATATTAATCTATATTATTACTTAATAGTGGTTTAGATGTATCTATTTAGTGGGCTTAATGTATTATCTCAATTTTTTCGATCATAGAAAAATAAAAAAAATTAGTTCTTGGAATTTATTTGATGTTAGATGTGCTTGAGCATATAAGGGTTCATTCAATCGAGTGTTTCAACTTTTGAAGAAAATATTTTCTTTTATAATAAATTAGACCATAACTTGGGGTTTTGTATTTATTATTTAATGATTAACCATATGATGCTGAAAAAAATATCCATTGACTTCAAATATTGTTTTTTCATGATGAATAAATATCACAAGTTTTTTAAGGACATTATTTTTTCTAGCTATCAACATTTTTTGTGAGATGAGGGGGTCTTCAAAAAAAGTTTTCATGGTGTTTATATACCCATTTTGATTCTTTAGTAATTAATTTTAGAGTCACAATATAATATATAGTTATTATAAATTTGATAAAAAATATATTCCCTCTAAAAATATTGACAACTATATAATGTAAATTTTTTGGATGATGTCCTTATTCAAATAATTTTAATGTATGATCATGATAAGAATATTTTTATTATATTAGGTATTAATTTTGATAAAATTATAAAATTATGTTCTATAATTTCAATTTCATGATTTTATATAAAATGGTCATTTGTCTTATTTTTTATATAAAATAATTTATATTGATCATAAGATGGTTATGGTGGTTATTTCAGGGATAAATAAATAAATATATTTGATATTGAATTTTTATTTGATTTATTATTTTTTACAAGGAAATTTTAATAATAAATAGATTTTTTATTTATCAATTATGAAAATGACTCATAAGGGAAAAATTTTGAGTTTTCCAAGAAATTCGATGTGGTTTTTTAGGTTTTATAAAGTCACACTTCATATCCAGCTATGATTCTCAATGAATCAAAAGTCAATGATGAGGTATTTTATAAAAAAATGTTATTTATCTTGGAAATGTCACGATAAATGAGAATACATTTTTATCATATCAGTCTATAATGTAACACTGGATAAAAAATATCATACCCAATAATTATATTCATATACCAATGTATATGATTTAATCAGTTGATTACATAACATTTTTAATGATTATTGTATGGTGTAAAGTAATAAAAATAGTTTGAAGTGTACTTTATCAAATAATTATCTAAATGTAAGACATGTTAGATTAATAGAATACATTCAATGAAATTATATTTTCTCATGTATATAAATGTAATGGAAAATATAATGGATGTTTTTTAGTATAAGTTCTATAACTTAGGTAGTGATGCAAACTAAAATGTAGTGAATGTTAATGGGTTTAATGGTGAAATATCACCCAGGGGAGAAAGTGGTGATGAATGGTATATTTATCTCCATCGTTATCATTTAATTCATACTAATGGAGTCGTATATGGAAGGTTATTTATATGAAAAAGTTTATAAAATGATTTGGGATGCACCAAATGATGCAGACACCTTTGATAGATGGATAATTGTGGTGGATTCAATCATTTATTTTAGAGTAAGAATGATTATTCAAATGTATATTTGGATTAATGATATAAAATATAATCCTTATTTTATATTGGTAGTCATCCTAAATCAACTATGTTTTATCATGACAATAAGCACCAATTTTAGAAATTCAGGGGGGGGGGGTAACTGATTTTTCTAAGTATATTTATCAATGTCTATTTTATCGGTAGGGTAATATAGAGAATCTGCCATTGAAATTGTTTTTTAATCATTTATTGAATCTATCATGTAAATAAAAGTATTGATCATTTATATTTTCAATTATATTACTAAAATATCCTTATAGGAATAATGGTGTTTGGATAATGGATTATTTGATCATGAAATTGGTGTTAAAATTTTCTTTGTGTAAAATAAAATTTAGTGGACTGTCATTTTATGAATTTTATAAAGAAGATTATTTGACATCCTAGGAATATTAATTCTAATGGTTTAAATAAAAATCAATGGGTTTTATACAAATTATTTAGGTGATATTAGAGTTATATGAGGATGTAATTGCAGATGAGAATGAAATATCATTCTTAGGAGCATGGTTAAATGGATCATCTTATTCATTTTTTTAACATATGATTCAATCAAGTTTTGTTTTTTTAATATGTTATTTAGAATACCATATTAAAATATTATAGTTTTTTATAATAATATTTATATGTTATGGATAAGTAAGGAATTGTTAATATCATTTCAAGAACAAAAATTTTAGTCGATCTTGTGCATTGATGATGTAACACCCCAGGTAAATAAAGAATATGAAAATTTCATATTTATCAATATTTGTGAATAAAATATTAATATAAATTTAAAGGGTATGCTATGCTCGATGGCGTACCCAACACGCAACAACGAGTTTCTTGGGAATCATATGTTGCACCATAATAATAAAATAATATTATTTTAAATGGTAGTTAACGCCTAGCTGTTGTGATGGCGGGAATGAATAGAACGAACTAAAAAATTATTATATATGTTTGTAAAATATTTTTACTTTTTACAATAAATTTTAGAGGATTAAAAATGCGAATGAATCCAATTTTAAGCGTAAACATTCTAATATTATTTACATGGTTGATTAACCGCCTTTTGATGGAGAACCTCTTTTAAATAAACATTTTGACAATGGAATGTGTTATATTTGACAAAATAAAATTCTTCCTTAGAATCAGGACATCAAAATTTACTTTGTGTAATTTTTTGATATTTTTCCAAAAAGATCAATTTTTAATGAATAGTGAAAAATGTTGTATTTTAATTCAAAACGTCTTTTTAATCTAATTTATTTATATGAATAGATTATCTTTTTAATTGGTTTTAAAGTAAAATTAGAATATATTTTTACCATCTAATCCAATTGTGGTCTTTGAAATTAATTTAACTTTGAAATCGGACATAAACTAGTGTCAATCTTTTGATACATTTTGTTTCATAAAAACTCGTTATTTGTTTTGACAGCGGGAATTAATTATTAAATTAATAAATGAAACTTATGTTTTTTTAATTTTTTAAAATAGTCATCATTTTAGAATTCAGAATATAAAATATAGCTTAGGGTGAATTTTTGGTAATTTTCTGAAAAACCTCAATTTTGATGAATAGTGAAACCACTAAGTGGTACTTATAAAAACTGATTTTTCCGTTTAAATGAAATTTTGCCATCTTTATGTTTTGAATTACAAAAATCCGACATACATGGTTTTCATTAAGAAGTAAAATGTGGTTCAATGGGATAAAAATAATTTTTCGGTGAATAGTAACTTATTATGTTTTTAATCGCGATTAGAGGTAATTAGTGTAGTTTAAGGTATGAATAATGTTTTAATAAAATTAAATGACCTATAAACATGTCCTACCCTCATTGGATGTGTCATGGCCGACCAAGACAATGCATGGGTCAACTTGGGGACCCCATGGATCCACTTTGTTTGGAAAATGACATAAAGACCTTTTTATTTAATGTTAAAGTAAAAATGACACAAACATGAAATGTTTTACCAAAACAATTTTTACATGGGGTTATAGAAGTCATATTTTTGACTATAAATAGACATTGGAAAGATAAAACTATTTCCTACATCATTGTATATTTTTTATAATTTTTAGACCTTAAATAAATTAAATTATTTATAACATCATGATGATGCAGCGATGACCTCATTATTTAACAATTTAAATAAAATTGAAAGATAATGTAATATATAAGACCTAAACATGTCCAAAACCTATTGGATGAGTGTATTTCTAACCCTTATCACCTTATCCTCGAAATACATCAACGTGGGTCCTTTAAAATCCGAAACTCATTTGAAAATAAAGTAACATTTTGTAACTTTACAAGAGTGCCCCTCCTCTTCTCTTATAAAAGGCCCCCACCTCTACCTCCTTACCCACAGTACCAAAGCCATTGGCTCAGCCAAACCCTTCCCATTTTGTATCTCCACATCCCTCTATAACTACTTGATGCCTCACTTTGGTCAGAAGTCTTCCCAAGGAAGCCTTTGAGCTCAAACCAAAGGGAGTTACCCGATTTTAAGGTAATGTCTTCACTTGAGTCCTTTTGTTTTATTTTGCCTCTCTAACCCCCTAAAATCTTTTTATTCATTTATTTTGTAACAACTCCAGTATCATAAATATACTAGGATGTTTTTATAAGAAGGATTCGAGCTAAAATTACACAAACCTATATCTAATGGTTAAAGAACATACTGTTTCCGTGGATGGCGAATTTCTGCCTCACGAAACGATGATTGCTCAACTCTCATATAACACCTTCAAAGGTGGCCATTAAGATGTCAATATAATTATATATGATATATAATATGTTTATGTTTTACTTTATCTTCTGTATTTTTCTTTTGTGGCATACCTTTATGGTCTCCATTGTGGGTAAACACGATAATTTCATTTTAGGAAGTGCAGACTACCACCCCCTCAAAGTGATTTGATTCGTTAATGTCATATATGGGACGTATAAAGGAATAATTTAATGTTATTATATATGATGTTATACTGGAATTATAATATACCTCTATATCATTATTATTTCTTTCCATTAATGTATGAGATAGAAATTAAAGTAGTGTTCATGCGTACGTACGACTTACCGTCTCCATGAACGGTGCATTTCATTTCTTATCCCCAAATGTAATGTACTATTATAAGTACATATTTATAATGGATATATATAATTTATGTTACATAAAAATGATTAATATAATTCTGGAATTAAAATATACATACCTCACATTTAGTTCTAATTCCATTAATATGAAAAAGAAATGAAATTAGCGTTCATGCATACGTACGGCTTACCGTCTCCATGAACGGTGAATTTCATTTATTACCTCTAAATGATTATGTAATATTATAAATACATGTATATGCTGGATATATATGATATATATTATATCCAAATCAAGAATATAATTCTGCATATAATGAACCATTTACCACATGAACAACATGTAATTGTAAGAAGTTCACTTTCGACTTAAGAACCAAATATCGACAAAACAAACATTATTGACTTAAATGATTACATAATGTTTATAAAATGGAAATAAGTGATATAAAAAAGAATAATGAACTTGAAAGAGGTTCTTAAGTAAATGGAAATTAACTCAAGTTTATTATTCAGGATGCTAAAGAACGATCGAGTCAAGTCGGACCCGAGGTAGGGGATCTTACTCCTCTCTTTCTTTTTATGTACACTCTTTTATGTCATTCCTTTTAAATATCATCTTTCTTTTTATTGGGATTTTCCGTTATATTACTATTACTGTAATTGTTATTTTTCATATGATGAGAGAACCTATTTTCTCTCATCAACCCATTTTGGAAGTTTTAAGTGGCGCTGTTAGGCTGCCGAGTTTTTGTAAGGGATTTTTCATCTCACTTTTATTCCCGTGAGATTTATGCTACATTTGCCACAATTTCCCTTTAGTGGTGTATGCACATCCCATTATTCTACTCTTTATGTAATATAATTTCAGTTATGAGTATTTACATCAATGATGTATTGTCCTTCTTTCATGGGGTGTATGTTTCGAAAGATACCCAAGTCGGTAAGGGAACCTTTCACCCTCCTCTTTTTAAAAGACTTCTTTTGTTGGGTCTTTTAATTCACATATTGTTATGTTGGGATATGTTCTAATATATCATTATTGATGTAAATTTTATGTCTAAGTGATGAGATACCCTTTTTATCTCTCATCAACTATTTTTCTGAATTTTGAAGTGACACCGTTAGGCTGTCAAATTTTTGCAAGGGAACTTCTTAACCCAAATTTGATTCTTTGGGATAAACATATACTCCTTGAATATATTGTTCTATGAATATGTTTGAATTACCTCTGATTGTTTTACACTTAATATCCACTTATATTTGTTGTATTCGTTTGTCACACATAATTATGCAATTGATTTATCCTTAAACCAAGGATACCGTCTTTGTAAGGGTCTTCGTCTCAATCTACATTCATTGAGGCATATTTTGTTTTATACACAACCTTATTTTATACGGTGTATAAAACCCTTTGACTTTTATATTTATTCAAAAGGAATCTTTTTTCAACGAAGCGTTTTACTAAATGAAAAAAAGGAATGTTTCTTTTTACGTACGCGGTGACAACGACCTTTTCCGCCGCCATGAGTATTATTTGATATTTGGCTTCCTCAACAAGCCATAATGTTTTTAAAATAAAATAAATACCTTATACTTTTCTTGTATTTTGGTATTGAAAATGGTTTCTATAAAGGATTATATTATGTCAATATATTTAAATGATTTATTTTGATTGAAATGTGGAAATGTTATCATTCCTTTATGTTGGTTTTATGTGTTATAATTTTATAATGGTACTTGGACATTTTACAGGTGGTTACGTGATAAACCATATGATGGGTGGTGCCGTGAATATCAGGACGGGTGGTTACGTTATAACCTCCAATGCATTGGGTATGGAAGTCGGTCGTATGGCTATTCCATTAAGTATGTATGGAAGTTGGCCGAATGGCTATTCCAGTAAGTGATATGTATGGAAGTCGACCTTATGGTTATTCCACTTAAGTATGTTTATGTCCCATGTTACCTTTATATGTTATGTGGTCATTATATGGGTTTTATGGTAATATTTTGTTTACAAAAGGGTAATTAATTAACTTTTATTCAACAAAGAGTTTTTACTACTTCGAAAAGATGAAATGTATTACTTAGATAAAGTATACATGGTTTACATGTTGTTTTGAAAAACTAACAGTTTTCATTATTTGTGTATTCCTTACAGAGCTTTTTATGCTCATCCCAAGTTTTTGAAATGTTTTTCATAGGAATTAGCATGGAATAGGGTCAAGGATGGCTTCAAGGGAAAGTCATGCTACCTAAAACATAGAACTAGACATGTTTCTTTTTAAGAGTTTTTATTTTATGGAAATTTTAGTAGAAGCGACTACTTTGTAATCTTTTGAGATGTAATAGTTATGTCCTAATTCTCTAAAACTCTAAACCTAAAAAGATCCTCAATGTGAATTATTCATTTAATTCAATATTAAGAGATGTTTAAGGCCTGGGCCTTATAGTTGGTATCAAAGGTCGGTTTAGATAACTTTAGAGGTTAGGGTATTCTTTAAGCATAAGTGACATTACCATAATGGTTGGGATTTCAGAAAGAGTCATAGTTTTCAGATAAATTGAATGAGTAAGTATATCTTCCTTATTAGTACATGATGGTTTTGTTGATATACCCACACTACCCATTTATGGTTTTAGTAAATGGCTGGATCTAGCAGGCACCAAAGTAACAGTGGATGTGAAGGAAACTATGACAGTTTTCTGAGCGAGCAGTTGAATGATATGGGAGATGCAATGAGAACTCTTGTGTTTATCCTCAACCAACTATCTAGAGTCATGATTGACCACATAAACCTTGGTGATTTCTATAAGGGATCATATATGCGAGAAAAAAATCCCTATGGAACTACAGGTAATAATCATAAAGGTAAGTGTGTTCAAAAACCTATGTGTCAAAGATGTGGAAAGAAACACCTAGGAAAATGTTTCAAAGGGACAGAAATATGCTATAGCTGTGGCAATGAAGGTCATAAAGCAAGAACCTGTCATGGAAAAAGGAAGAATCTAGTTGACTCGAGGAAAGGGAAAAAAGTTATTCCTGAGGGATCAGTTGAATGTTTTAAAAGTGGTGTGCATGGCCATTATGATAACACATGTCCTATGAAGATGTTTCAGGAATGGGATCACCAAGATAGTACAAATATTCATTTACCAATACCAAATTCCATTCCAATTGAGGATGAAGAAACTGACAATGACCAATCAAAGGAATGTATTATTTCATGACTATTGTTTTCCTATTTTAGAATCTTAGGATATGATTCATGATTTTGTTTGTAGGAAAGAGGTATTTTAGAATAAGTTGGAATGGAATGGTTAATGGATCATGAAGAATGTTGAATGACTATGATGTCAACATATAAGGGCTCCAAGAGTTATGGTGAAATTATTAAGAGTATTAAGTCTCTTTTGATGATGGGGTTACATTAGAAGACTTTTTATGTTATGTGTAACCCTGATGTTTAATATATGAAAATTTTATTCAAGTAATAGTTATCTTTTCTTTTGTGGACATAGTTATAAAGAACCATTTGTGTTTATATGATACTTACTTTTGAGGTAATTATGGGTTACTATATGTTATGATTCTAGTGAAAGGCATGACATAAAATTAAGGTTAAATTATGTTATGGTTATTTTTGATTATTTTATTCTTTTTTTGGGGAATGATTTGAGAATTATATATTTTTGTAAAAAGTACAACACACAGACCGTGTGACTACCCGTCGTGTCGGACAAAGCTGTGAGAATCGAACCCACAACCAAAGTGCAACTGGTATTTATCGCCTACCATTGGACTACGTGAAGACCCTGGTTAGTTTGACTGATTCTTTTTAGTTATATGATTTTATGAATTAAGAGTAAGTTGATTTTAGGTTATTTATTACAATGATTAACCTATCATGGAGGATATGTGATTAGGTTAATTACTTTTCAATATGAGACTTTAGGAGCAACTGATGTTGTTTGGATATAAATGTTACGATTTAACATGGAAGACTATGTGACTAAATCCTTCAAAAATTTGGTTTTCAATCTTAGATTAGTTTACTTTGAATAATTTTATGGACAAATTGATTATCGAATGGTCCTCGTTGAACTTTGGGTTTTGTTGGACAAATTTTTGAGATTAAGAATAGATTTTCATTTTATAAAGGGTTATCCTTTTTTGGATTATCCGATCATGTACTAACATTTTTGGTTTTGGTTTTGGTTAGAGTCTAATGACATGGGGTGTAAATAGTTCTCTTTTGTGGATTAGGTGATTCTCTAAAAGTTGATTATAGTACTCTTAATGTGAACAAGTCTTCCTAAATACTCGTCTTTTGGAGAAAATATGAGTTTGTGTAAGGAATCTAATAAAAGTTGAAAGTCCACATGATAAGTGATTATATTTCCTTATGAATAAATTCCTCAAAAAAAATTAACTTAAAACAAAACGTTTTCTATTAAATTTTCCTACTGGGGAATTGAATTCTGTTTAACCCATCACAAGTTTGTGATTTTCTTATGGTTAACTTTCTCCTAGACATGTTTACTATCACTCTCCCTCAAGAACATGACACTTTGATTTTTCTTCCATGTCCATGTTTTCCTACACGGAATCCTATTATGGGTTAACTCGGGTGACCTCTGTACTTTTTTGTCTTTATTTTAAAGTGATTATTCTACCGACTCTTGTTCTGATGTGGGACTTTCAAGGATGTTTCCAAGATCAATTTTAAAATTGCGCGGATGCAATTCCCAAAATGGGGGAAGGATGTAACACCCCAGGTAAATAAAGAATATGACAATTTCATATTTATCCATATTTGTGAATAAAATATTAATATGACTTTAAAGGGGATGCTATGCTCGATGGCGTACCCAACACGCAACAATGAGTTTCTTGGGAATCTCACGTTGCACTCTAATAATAAAATAATATTATTTTAAATGGTAGTTAACACCTAGCTGTTCTGATGGTGGGAATGAATAGAACTAACTACAAAATTATTATATATGTTTGTCAAATATTTTAAATTTTTACAATAAATGTTAGAGGATTAAAAATGCGAATGAATCCAATTTTAAGCGTAAACATTCTAATATTCTTTAAAAGGTCGATTAACCACCTTTTGATGGAGAACCTCTTTTAAATCAACATTTTGAAAATGGTATGCGTTATATTTGACAAAATAAACTTCTTCCTTAGAATCGGGACATAAAAATTTACTTTGTGTAAATTTTTGGTATTTTTCCAAAAAGTTCAATTTTTAATGAATAGTGAAAAATGTTGTATTTTAATTCAAAACCACTTTTTAGTATAATTTATTTATATGATTAGATTATCTTTTGAATTGGTTATAAAGTTAAATTAGAATATATTTTTACCATCTAATCCAACTGTGGTCTTTGGAATTAATTTCACTTTGAAATCTGACATAAACTAGTGTCAATCTTTTGATACATTTTGTTTCATAAAAACACGCTAATTGTTTTGACAGCGGGAATTAATTATTAAATTAATTAATGAAACTTATGTGTTTTTAATTTTGTAAAATAGAAATCATTTTTGAATTCAGAATATAAAATATATCTTAGGGTGAATTTTTGGTAATTTTCTGAAAAACCTTAATTTTGAGGAATAGTGAAACCACTAAGTGGTACTTATAAAAACTGATTTTTCCGTTTAAATGAAATTCTTCCATCATTGGGTTTTGAATTTCAAAAATGCGACATACATGGTTGTAATTAAGATGTAAAATTTTGTTCAATGGGATAAAAATAATTTTTTGGTGAATAGTAACTTATTATGTTTTTAATCGCGATTAGAGGTAATTAGTGTAGTTTAAGGTAATAATAATGTTTTAATAAAATGAAATTACCTAGAAACATGTCCTACCATCATTTTATGTGTCATGGACGACCAAGACAATCCATGGGTCAACTTGGGGATGCCATGGATTCACTTTGGTTGGAAAATGACATAAATACTATTTTATTTAATGTTAAAGTAAAAATGGCAAAAACATGAGATGTTTTACTAAAACAATTTTTACATGGGGTTATACAAGTCAAATTTGTGTCTATAAATAGTAATTGAAAATCTACAAGGATTTCTTACATCATAGTATTTTTTTAATAATTTTTAAACATTAAATAAATTAAATTATTTATGACAACATGATGATGCAGCGATGACCTCATTATTTAACGATTTAAATAAAATGGAAAGATAATGTAATATCTAAGACCTAAACATGTTCAAAACCTATTGGATGAGTGGATTTAGAACACTTATCACCTTATCCTAGAAATACATCAATGTGGTACCTTTAAAATCTGAAACTCTTTTGAAAATAAAGTAACATTTTGTAACTTTACAAGAGTGCCCCTCCTCTCCTCTTATAAAAGGCCCCCACCTCTACCTCCTTACCCACACTCCCAAAGCCTTTGGCTCGGCCAAACCCTGCCCATTTTGTATATCCACATCCCTCTATAACTCTTTGAACCCTCACATTGGTCAGAAGTCTTCCCAAGGAAGCCTTTGAGCTCAAACCAAAGGGAGTTACCCGATTTTAAGGTAATGTCTTCACTTGAGTCCTTTTGTTTTATTTTGCCTCTCCTACCCCCTAAACTATTTTTATTCATTTATTTTGTAACAAATCCAGTATCTTAAATATACTAGGATGTTTTTATAAGAAGTATTCGAGCTAAACTTACACAAACCTACATCTAATGGTTAAAGAACATACTGTTTTTGTTGATGGCTAATTTCTGCCTCACGAAACGATGATTGTTCAACACTCATATAACACCTTCAAAGGTGGCCATTAAGATGTCACTATATTTATATATAATATATAATATGTTTATGTTTTACTTAAGCTTCTCTATTTTTCTTTTTTGGCATACCTTTATGGTCTCCATTGTGGATAAACACGATAATTTCATTTTAGAAATTGCGGACTACCGCCCCCTCAAAGTGATGTGATTCGTTAATGCCATATGTGGGACGTATAAAGGATGGATTTAAAGTTATTATATATGATGTTATACTGTAATTATAATATACCTCTATATCATTATTATTTACTTCCATTAATGTATGAGATAGAAATGAAAGTAGCGTTCATGCGTACGTACGGCTTACCGTCTCCATGAACGGTGCATTTCATTTCTTATCCCCAGATGTAATGTACTATTATAAGTACATATTTATAATGGATTTATATAATTTATGTTAAATATAAATGATGAATATAATTATGGAATTAAAATATACATACCTCTCATTTATTTTTAATTCCATTAATATGACAATGAAATGAAAGTAGTGTTCATGCGTACGCACGGCTTACCGTCTCCATGAACGGTGCATTTCATTTCTTACCTCTAAATGATTATGTAATGTTATAAATACATGTATATGCTGAATATATATGATATATATGATATCCAATTCATGAATATAATTCTGGATATAATGAACCATTTACCACATGAACAACATGTAATTGTAAGAAGTTCACTTTCAACTTAAGAACCAAATATCGACAAAACAAACATTATTAACTTAAATGATTACATAATGTTTATAAAATGGAAATAAGTGATATAAAAGGAATAATGAACTTGAAAAAGGTTTCAATCAAATAGAAATTAACTCATGTTTATTATTCCGAACATTAAAGAACGGTCGAGTCAAGTCGGACCCGATGTAAGGGATCTTACTCCTCTCTTTCTTTTTATGTACACTCTTTTATGTCATTCCTTTTAAAGCTCATCTTCCATGTTATTGGGATGTTCTTTTATATTACTCTTACTGTAATTTTTATTTTTCATATGATGAGAGACCCTATTTTCTCTCATCAACTCATTTTGGATGTTTTAAGTGGCGCCGTTAGGCTGCCGAGTTTTTGTATGGGATTTTTCATCTCACTTTTATTCCCGTGAGATTTATGCTAAATTTTCCACAATTTCCTTTGAGTGGTGTATTTACATCCCATTATTCTACTCTTTGTTTAATATACTTTCATTTATGAGTATTTACATCAATGATGTATTGTCCTTCTTTCATGGGGTGTATGTTTCGAAAGATACCCAAGTCCGTAAGGGAACCTTTCACCCTCCACTTTTTAAAAGACTTATTTTGTTGGGTCTTTTAATTCACATATTGTTATGTTGGGATATGTTTTCATATATCCTTATTGATGTAAATTTTATGTCCAAGTGATGAGATATAATTTTTTTATCTCTCATCAACTCTTTTTCTGAATTTTGAAGTGACGTCGTTAGGCTGTCAAATTTTTGCAAGGGAACTTCTTAACCAAAATTTGATTCTTTGGGATAAACTTGTACTCCTTGAATATGTTTTTCTATGAATATGTGTGAATTACCTCTGATTGTTTTACACTTAATATCCACTTATATTTGGTGTATTCGTTTGTCACACATAATTATGCAATTGATTTATCCTTAAACCAAGGATACTGCCTTTGTAAGGGTATTCGTCTCAATCTCCATTCATTGAGGCATATTTTGTTTTATACACAACCTTATTTTATACGGTGTATAAACCCCTTTGACTTTTATGTTTATTCAAAAGGAATATTTTTTCTACGAAGCGTTTTACTAAATGACAAAAAGGAATGTTTCTTTTTACGTACGTGGTGACAACGACCTTTTCTGCCGCCTCGAGTATTATTTGATATTTGGCTTCCTCAACAAGCTATAATGTTTATAAAATAAAATAAATACCATATAATTTTCTTTTATTTTGGTATTGAAAATAGTTTTGATAAATGATTCTATTATGTCAATATATTTAAAGGATATATTTTGATTGAAATGTGGAAATGTTATCATTCCTTTATGTTGGTTTTATGTGTTATAATTTTATAATGGTACTTGGACATTTTACGAGTGGTTACGTGATAAACCATATAACGGGTGGTGCTGTGAATAGCAGGATGGGTGGTTAGGTTATAACCTCCAATGCATTGGTTATGGAAGTCCGCCGTATGGCTATTCCATTAATTATGTATGGAAGTTGGCCAAATGGCTATTCCATTAAGTGATATGTGTGGAAGTCGACCTTATGGTTATTCCACTTCAGTATGTTTATTTCCCAAGTTACCTTTATATGTTATGTGATCTTTATATGGGTTTTATTGTAATATTTTTGTTATATAAGGGTAAGTAATGAAATTTTATTCAGTGAAGAGTTTTTACTACTTCGAAAAGGTGAAATGTATTACTTTGATAAAGTATACATGGTTTACTTATTGTTTTGAAAAACTAACACTGTTCATTATTTTTGTATTCCTTAATGAGCTTTTTATGCTAATCCCAAGTTTTTGAAATGTTTTTCACAAGAATTAGCATGGAAAAGGGTCAAGGATGGGTTTAAGGGAAAGACATGCTACCTAAAACATGGAACTAGACATGTTTCTTTTTAAGAGTTTTTATTTTATGGAAATTTTAGTAGAAGAGACTACTTTTTAATCTTTTGAGATGTAATAGTTATGTCCTAATTCTCTAAAACTCTAAACCTGAAAAGATCCTCAATGTGAATTATTCAGTTAATTCAATATTAAGAGATTTTTAAGGTCAGGGCCTTATAGATGAAGTGGGTGAAAGTACACTTATTGGACCCAATTTGGTGTAAGATAGGATGGATTCATTTAGATTGATACAGATTTGTATGATATCATATCTGATATAGTGGAACTCTTACAATTTTAATCAATTAATATATTTAATATTTGAGACTTGAGATCATGTTATCTTAAAGAACCCTTCCATTGTGAATTATTTTTGAATTACGCTTTTTACAAAAACCCAACCGCATTATAATATTAAAATCGATCAATCATACATGGTTTTCGGTTAATACATGGACCTTATGCAAATATTTTTATGTATATTAACAAAAATAAAATGATATCATTGATGAAATACATGAAACTTATGTACTCAATTTATATTAAGATCTCTTTAGCTATAAAGAAAAAATATATCAACCATCAAGATCATCTAAACATGTAAAATGTTCCATATTTAACCATTCTATTATATTCATATTATAGAATGATTTTATTGAGTTCCATAAATATGCCTTCAATAACCTGAATAATGTATGATTTTTTATAAAGAACAATCTATGAAATCATGTTCTTCATTTTAAATTCTCACACAAGAAATTAACAACTTGAGACTGAGATTATAAAATTCCTGAATTATGATACTTTTTTTATAATTTTAAGAGTGGTTTTTTTTATAAATTGGTAGAAACTCTTTTAAATTTTATATTATTCATTCTTAAGAGTGAATGCTATATATTAACTTGTTATGTAATAATTGAATTATTAAAATCATTATACATGAAAAAAATCATCACTAATTTATAGAAATAATAAATAACATTTGATTAAATATGAACCCAAAATTAATCCCATTACTCTAAAATTATATTAATAAACAATGTATAATTAATATTCATTCAATTTATTATTCAAATTTTTTACTAAAACAACATCAAAATAACCTGAGATATAAATTCATTATAATTATTCTAAAATTGAATAAAATAAAATATTATTTTTGATTTAATTGCATGTGTTAATTTACACTATGATATAGATAGGAACTTTCACATGGGGCCCACATATAGTGGATCAAGACTTTTACCATTATTATTAATTTAATTTTATCATAATAATATATTAATTACATCCTAGGGATCATCAGACATATTGTCTTTTAAAAACTAGGTTCATAATACATGAGGCTGAGGAAAAAATAATTATTCTTTATTTTATTCTACATAATGATATCTGAGATCCTAAATATATATCATATAAAAAGTGAATACAAAGACAATAGTTGTCAACTACATATTTATTTAATATAATAAACATGATAAAGAACAAAACAGGTAGTATATGGTATAATTAGATATTATAAAATAGAAGGATCATGGGTAGTCACATGTGATAATGACATTAAACATGGTCTCATATGATTAGGAAATGATAAGAAATGTGCAAGAAAAAAATAAAATGAAAAAACCTATGTTCAAGATAACTTCCAAGACAATGTCACATGGTCAAAAGAATCCCCTAATTTATTAGGTATAATCCCTAATAAAGTACATGATATATCATGCGACTAGAACCATTACCCAAATCCTTAGAGTGATATCTATGTGCATCCCTGAAACTAGTTAATTATTATATGTTCTATAAAAATCAAATCAATAATAATTCATAATGATAATAATTACCCATAGAATTAAATCAGTTTCATAATTTTCACATATATTAATCAAAATATATTTCATAATAATCAAACATTAAAGATTAACATAAAAATGTATTACCTTAAAAATTAGGGGGTAATAAGATAGTTATATATGTGAGAGACATATATACATTTTATATAATAATTCAGCAACATAAAATTCTTTCATATTTGATGAAACTATAATTAAAAGTATACATGGAATATTTATTATCAAAATCACCATTTTCAAATTGAAATCACTTATTCAAAATATAAATTTTTTGAAAATATTTTTAATTTCATTTTGATTAAAATATCCATTGAATCGTATAATGGAATCTTAAATGATTTGAGTGGTCATAATTATAGGTACTTCCAAACATTTGGTGTGATTTAAAATAAATATTTCATTCACAATATTTTAAAACGAAAAAAATATGCTTCATTCACACAGTGAAAGAAAATTCAATTTGAAATGTGTTTATGAAAAAATCATGTATGTGTAAAACATTATTTGGGAAATAATTTTAGGATAATAAAAAAAATCTATAAAATATTTTTATAAGACATGGATATTTAAGAACAACTGTTTTCAACCAAAGAGAAAAATGAAGCCATCCATTATTAAAAATATTTTCCCAATCATTATAAATAAAAAAAATTAAATATTACTATTAGTAGAGTAATTATTTAGTAACCAAATGAGAATAAAATTAATTTTTTTTATTATATTAAAATCTCACTATATTCATAATATTGAAAATCATGTATATAAAATCTAGATTAAAATGATATTGAATCATAAACCCTTACTGCCTTTGTAAATTTTGATTCAAAACTCCCCATATTATAGTCTATCAATTATATAATAAATACAAATAATTATAATTAATTAGTGATATAATAGGAAAATGGAAATTATATATAATATTTAAAAGTTATTTTTTTAATAAAATAACTTGTATATCAATGAAATATGTTTTGAGATGAAACCCTTATCTCAAGTCATGGTTTTTTAATTTATGTCTTCTATATCATATATAATTAAATTATCTAATTTTTTTACAATTTTTTTGGGTTTAATCCATTAAACACACATAATTCACTCTATTTATTTACTATCCTTTTTACAAATATTATCATTTAGGTCCACACTAGGGGTTTTGAGGATGCTCAGTTCATAATTTCAAAATTTCATTAGTTTGTTGACCATTGTCAAAGTTATAATTGTTCCATAATTTCAAAAGTAAAAATCATAATATAATTGATAATTTTATATATATTTATAACTTAAAAAATATCAACAAATTTTGGATGTAAATAATAAACTGAAATTCAGTCGTGGAGAATTATGGTCCAACATAGGCATGCATAACATTTTCACATTTCAAAGATCATGATGGAAGGATGGTATGCATAATTTTAAAATTATAAAATGATAATTGTATCATAAATATAATATTATTCCTTCAAAAAAATATATCATATATTTATGTGGTAAAAAAATTAACAACTCTCAACATTTTACAAGGTGGTAATCCACCAAACACATGAAAAAAATTCTAAGTTCACCAAGGATAGTAAGGTCAGAAAGTATATGATTTATTAGTTTTATAGAGTCCATTATTATTCATGAATATAATATATAAATATTGAATCCATCATCATGAAAAACTTTGAGAAGTGATGATAGAAAATTAATTGCATCGATTCATGAGGTGGTAATCTGTTATACACACAACTGATTGTTTTATTTCCCATTTAGTGAAAGACAAGATTGATAAATATTGTCATATAAAAAAATAAAATATAATTATATAATATAAACTCGTTTTATTATATTATATATATTGAGTCATAATTCATGGTGGAAAACTAGTTGTAAAAAAGAAGGGGCTCAATGAATATGATAAACTTCTCTTATAAGAACCGCCTTTGGATTCCTTATTAAGGACAATGTTGTTAGAATAATTTGGGGAATAATAGAACTGTAATGTTTATAAGGATATGGATGGGATATTATTTCTAGGTTTCTTCAAGAAAAATTATTTTAAAGGTTTGATGAAGAAATGGACGTGGGTTATCTTTTATAAAGGATAAGTGGTTTTTTTAATTTCCCAAAACTAATCAATGTTGGGAAGTCATTCTAAACAATATAGTATTTTATATTTATAAATAGTTTATTTTTTGTTTTATAAGTTAAATCCACACCTCTACCATAAAAAAATTAATTTTTATAAACCTTTTATCCCACCTTTCTTTAAGGTTTCATAATTTTCACAATTTTAATGATTCCCCATGGTATGTAGTTTTGTAATTATTTATACTATTAATTATGAACAAATATTATTTTTACCTGATTAAATAATATTAATTTTTTTATTCCAAATGTGTAATCCATTTCACAAAATTAAAATAATTGAATTGTAATTATTCAATTTTATATTAAACAACTAAAATGTGTCAAACCCAATTTTGATGAAATTCATATTACAAGAAAAATATGGTCAAATATTAACTATATGACTATAAATCAAAATTACATGAATTTAATTTATTATATGTATATATAAAATCTATAAATATCATTTGTATCATTCTTAATTTTTGAATATTTAATTAAATTAAAATAGATGATCATTATTCAATTTAAAACAGTTATTAGAAAAATGTGTTTTTAATCCTAAAAATATTTTTAGAATAAAAATTTAACAAATGTGGTTTAAATGATATTAATTGGATTTTATATAGTTATTTATTAATTATTTAAAATTCAAATCAATTTAAATTAACAAATTTCTCTTTTATAATTCTTAATTTTATAAAATAAATGACAGTTTTAAAAAATAATTTTATTTTCACTACTTAATAAAAAACTAATATTCATAGAAAAGCCCCAAAGATTTACCGTATACCAACATCTATATGAATATTTCAAAAAATTATGTTCTATTTATAAAATAAAATTTCAATATTATCCAAATATCTATATAATAGTTTATCATAAAATGCAATAAAACCCACTTTTGATATAAACTTTTTTAATAAAAATTGAGTGCTTATTTGTTTAGATTTTACAAATGTATAATAAAAGATTGAAAATTTTATATCAATTTCATAATGTAGTTATTCCTATTCATATCTACCAATTTAAAAAATATTTTATAATTTACATATTTAAATAATAATATTTTATCAATATGACATGGTTCATTTAATCTCAATTTTGTGCTTTGTATATTCTATCCAAAATTGTTTATTTCAAAATCCCTGGTTGTTTCACTATACCCTCTTAAATAAATTGAGTCTCAAAAATTTTATGTTTTTATTAGTAATAAAGGGTATGAAATTTAAAAATTATTATTTTGGAAGACCTACATCATTAAAAGGTTTTATAAATAATCCTCTTAAAATGGAAAGGTAAATACAATAGTCCTCTAGAATATAACATGAAAATATTTCCATATAATAGAATGTCTTTGGAATTTAAAAATATGGAAGGATAATAATAGAATAAATAATTATAGAGAGTGATAGAGATCATTGATCACAAGAATGTGATTGATCTGGAGAATATTAAAACCACAAAACAATAAATTTGTTATTAATTAAATGACCATTGATTCTTCATATTTAAAGGTAGTCGGATAAAAATATTATTTAAATATAATTTTCCAAGAGTTGAGGGATTAATTTTTAGGAATATGGAGGACACTGTAAAGTATACTTACTTGATATTTTAACTTTTCAAAAACAAAATTTCATTATTTCTTTATGTTATGTTCAATATCCACTTCACATCTTACTCTATGGAATCAGTATCTGGTATATTTTTTTTATTCTCAAATCACAAAAAATAAATTTAATTGATTATAATATCCATAAAATTGAATCAAGCTATTATTTATGTATTTATTAAAACTAAAATGGATAGTTCAATGTAATATAATAACCGAAATTAATTTAAGTCTGTTAATCTAAAAAAATAAATAATAAAAAATTGATTTAATATATTATATTGCTAAAATAATTAATCCTATAAAACAAATATCCTAATTTAATTAAACATGAATGAATCAATTTTTTCAAGGGTTATCAAATTCAAATAAACTTATATCCTCAAAATAATAATAGAAATATTCACATATAATATATTATAATAAACTTAATGGATATAGGTATTTCATGACCTAATAAAACATTTCCCAAAATATCATTAATCACATCGGAAGTCTAGAAGATAAAATATATTTTATCCTATAATATATATACCATAATAAAGATAATATCTATCAATAAAATAATTTATATAAAATTTATGTCATAGTAACCAGTATAATACATAAGTTAGTGGTAGGAATTACACCCTTATCACGATTCTATTGTTGGTTCATTCACAATGACCTTTTTAGATATGATGATTTCTTTCCAAGAATGCAGGTCAAATTTTTTTAAAAAATATATTAATATAATTCATATAATATTCCCAAAAATATGATGAACATCCTCAAAACAATATTAATTATTAAATCATGTTTAACCAATAATGATTTCTATATAACTTTTTCCCACATAATCAAATAATAAAATTTGAATATAATTACCTCAATAACAAGAATATTTGAATGATTATACATTATCCAATAATGAGTTTTTCCATGAAATATAAACTTACTATTTAATTACCCTTGACTTTAATTTATTCCATTCAATATATTATTGCAAATCCTTAAAAAAATATAGAAAAATTCATAGAAGATTACTTATTCTTTTAACTAGCACACCACTGATAAGATAACTTTTGAAACATGATTCTCTAGTTTCAACACCTATAATCATCGCGAATTCCACCTAAACAATTATCATATCACAGAACCATAGGAATTAATTCATGTATTAGTTAATTTAAATGGATAAATAAATAGTTCCCAACATATATGACATTAAATTGTAGCGGTTTTATGGGTTGAACATTATTTCCTCACTATTAATTAGGAAGAATATTCATTTTTCTATGATAATTAAATTCATTATGCCATCATTCCCCACACATTAATCATTTTTATGTTCCTTTATAGAATATTAAATGGTGTAACTAACCATATTTTTTACATGTAGTAAATTCAATCCCCTTTTAATTAACATATTTTACACATGAATGTATGCGAGACACCATCCAAATATTCTTTGATGCAATTTCAAATTAAACAATTCTATTGTTTTTAATAATTATTTTATATAGATAATTTTTGAATGTCACATCTTAGAAAAAAAACATTTCTATTTGGTTAAGAATCTCAATAGGCAAATTGTTACATTTCCCATCACATTGGTTGTTGGCATGCTTTCTCTTATTTAACATTATTACCTAAAAAGAATAATAGAAACAAGTTGATAATGAATTAACAGAAAATGGGGGAAAATTAAAAATATAAAATGAATAAATTATCAATGATAAGAATATCACATTTTATATGTCTCTATGTTTCTATCTAGACTATCCATATTAATTTTTTCTAATTAGGCTTTCGAACTTTATTATTTTTTTATGTCCTTCATAATGGGTGGTGATGTGTTTATTTATTTTCCAAATCATATATTTTTGGAGTGACCAATAGTTATTCATAAATTCCATTTTTCTTACACATGGTGAAAATCACTCCTAGCTATATTGAAGAACATGAATCATATTAAAATACCTTATTAAAATATAAATATAAAATTAATATCATAATATAATTTTTTTCAAAAAGAATATTTCTCACTATATACTTATTCTTATAATGGGAAAATGAAAAAAGATATTATGGTGAGATGAGACACTAAATAAAGAGTACATACAGTGGAAGCCATCCTGAGTAAAATGTATTAATCAATATGGAATGGTTAATACTAAAAAAACACATTCCATTTAATCAATAACATGAGCACAAAATGAATCAATAGGTAATATCAATTCAATAGTGTCATTTTTTATAGTAACAGAATTATAAAGGTATTGAATTCGTAACATTGGATATAATAAATTCAGATGTCATGATATCTATATCATCAAATCCTTTTATGGAGTTAGTTTAATTTATGGATAGGTATGCACTAGAAACCCATTAAATGTTAGCTTATTAATTTGTCTTATAAGACATATCGATGCATCGAGGAGATTTATTTTTTTTCCAGACCCAATACCTCATTTACAATTCATTATTATTATGTTCAAATATCTATATACATGATTAAACAATATTATTTATCAACAATTTTTCATAATTATTATATAACGTATGTTATGAATAATTCCCTAGCCAAAAAAATTATTTTCAAATAAAAAACCATATATTGAAAATATTTGAAGTGTCATGAATAGGAAAGTCCATGATAAAGAAAATATTGATATTTAAGGGAAATATAATGTCCAATTATAACGACAAATTGAATTTTTATAGAGATTTTAATGTCTATGATATTAATAAAGTGATGAGAGATGGTAACCAAATTTTTTTCTCAATAAAATAAATTATTTAAAATAGTATATGAATATGGAAATGAAACATTTAAAATAATTTTTCAATAATGATTTTCCTTTGAAACACCAAATAAATCTAATAAAATAAGATAAAATGTTTAAAATTGTCATGGTAGTGGGAATGTTCATAAAATCAGTATAAGTCAAAATAAATATTACTTTTTCCTCTTTTTAAAGAAAGATAAACATTATCCATTTATGGAAAATTATGAATATTAAATTCGTAATATATATAAAAATAAATGTAACATACTGTCTCACTTATACATCATTTTATTACATACAATTATTTACATAATAAAATTTTGAAAAATATGGAAACGGAAGATAAATACAATCGATTAAGATCATAAATAAGATCAATATTTCATTAAATTATTTTTATTGGATGCGTAACTTGAATTAAATAACTAATAATCCTGAATACATAAATATATAAATATATTAAATACTTCAAAATTATAAAATATACACATAAATTAAGTATTTTAATAATAAAAAATATGTCTCAATTGAGTGTAAATTGATACAAAATCTCTAACATCAATTTTGACCTTCTTCATAAAAAACAAAAAAAAATATTAAAAAAAGTCTGACCATCTTCATAGGTGATCTAACCTCCTATATAAGAAATTAAAATATATTAAAATTACATACAATAAAAATATTCATATTTATAATATCATATAAGATCAATTAATAAAATTTTATGAAAATTTCATAAAAACATATGTTATTTTCATTATTTGGGGTGTGAACAGCTTCGTTTCCATGTATGTTTTGATTTGGTAGTTTCAGTAGTTTGGATTTCGCATGGTTTAGTTTTATACATATTTTTATTCAATATAATAATATTTTACATATGTATAAATATTTATATTTATAAGCATACACTATATATATATAGAAAAATTATTTACATCATTTATATTGACAGTAGGCTTTACATATGCATGAATGTTATTTTCAGTTTTTCAAGGATAATTTAAAATAATGAAAAATAATAATTAATATTTATAGAATCATTGTTATATAATATATATTTTATTTAGTCTGAAAATCCATGCTTATTACTATCCATGAAAAGCATAAATGAAAAAAAGATCACATAACTTTATGGATGTTGTAGTCCAAACATACACATGAGCAATTTTATCATTTTAAAATAGATTTGAAGCATAGAAGGTAAATATTTAATTATTATTACCAAATAATATTAATTTCAAAATAATCATATATAATAATTATTTTCATTAATATAACCATCTATTATATGTGGTGATGAAAAAATAGGCACACCACTACAAGGAGATGGTAAGTTATACGTACCCACGAGCGATGTTTTCTCTATTGATATGATGTATATAACGTGATATATAGTCTCCAAAAAATCACAATGAAATATTAATATGTTTATTATAATATATCTATTGTATTGTGTTTTTCACAACACATTAATTGGATGTAGAATAAGAAATAAACATGAATGATTTGGTTGTGGCGATTACTAATTCTTCAATTTTATTCCTTTATATCACTTTTAAATTGGACTAGGATGGTCTTTTTGAATTCATGGAACCCATATATCTCATATGAGGATATATATATATGAGGAATATTAATGTTTTGGGTGAGCTAAATGGCCCAATGTTGTGAAAATATGTGAATGTATATTTTTCTGTTTATGAATGAGGGATGGGGCCTTCTTATATACTCATAGAATATTAAATTATTATATCTTATTTATCATTCCCAAATTCCAAAAAAATGATATATTTAGGAATATAAGTTTATTTTATGTCTATATAATCTCATCCAGTAAATGTTTTACATGCTTTGTGCATATTATCACTCTTATCTTTTAGTTTTAACACCTCATTAACCCTTTTATCAATTAACATATTTTTATAGTTCTTTACCATTTAAGGTTTAATAATATTACCAAAAAATAAAAACTGACCATTAAAAGAACAATGGCGGATGTTTAAAACCATATGCAATTTTTTAGTAATCAAATATTTTTATTAATTTTAAATCATTTAATAAAATATTTTTTATTACAAAATATCTTTATTATCATTTTTAACAATATATATTTATTTTGAGCTTAATCATGTCAATTAAAATAGGGGTCAACAGTATTATATGGTTAAACATCAAAAAATTATTATATTTTTTTAAAAAAAAATTATAAATAATAACTTTTTCAAATTATTATAGTTTTAGTACTTTTGAAATCATTTATTTAATTTATTTATTAATTAAATAAATGATGTGTCAGTGTCGCACAATAATTTTTGGTAATGTTTCAACCAATAAAAATTATAAATAATATTAATGATAATAATAAATAATTTTCAATTTGAATTATTATTTTTAATCAAAACGATTTTTTATTTATATCTATCACAAAATATTAGAGCAATTAAAATACAAAAGTGACATTTTTTTCTTTATATCTCACTTAAATATTAAAAATTTAAAAAAATTGTAAAATGGGAAAAATAATGAATTATTTTGGATATATTTATGTTCATAGACGTTATATACTCAAAAATAAAATTATTTCAAATTTTTGGGTCATTTTATAGACATTATCATTTTATTTATTTACCGAATTAACTAATTTATCATTTATAAGGTTATAGAAATTTACTGAGATTACTAATCATAGTTTACATAAATAAAATGGAAATAATTATAAAATTTATAAATATGGATTCAATATATTGTACACATTTTCTATATTCAATTCCAATAAGTTGAAAAAAATAATTTATTATTAAATGTTCACGATGTAAAAAATAAAAATTGTTCATAAAAATGAATTTTATGTTTAAAAATATGTGTATACAAAATTAAAACATATGACTAATTTTAATGAACAAATTACAATTATTAATTATATAATAAATGTAAATTTAGTATTAAATAACATTAAAACAACATAAAACATCAAAAATGAATCAAAAAACATAATGTGAAATAAAATAAAGTATTTTCACCTTTCATAAAAAAAATATTAGCATAATCCCAGAAGTCATATTATAAATTTTATATGATGATTTGAATTATGAATTCAATTTCATTATATAATATTTTTTAAATGTTTAAAAAATAGTTATTTTATTTTATCATAAAAACATTAAAAACATTTTTTGTATCAAACCATAACCCATATATAAATTATGCTCCAATCCTTTCTTTCCGTTTCTTTTTTTTGTTGGAAGATTAATACAGAAAATTAACTAGGATAAAAACTATGTTTGTGAATTCATTCATTTTTTTGGAATTTTCAATCTAAACCCCAGTTTTTTCTATTTGTTTGTCATTTTCATAGTCCATAATGGGATTACATGACATGTAATGGTCGTTGGATAGATCACGTGAATATAATACATGGTATGATAAATTTACACATAGTGTAGGGTTAACGTGTCATGTAATGTGAAAATTATTATTTTTTAATCCTAGATGATGTGTTTTCCATTGAAACTTTTAATGAAATATTTTAACAACGTGTAAGGGTTTCACAATATGTAATTCCCCAAGTAACATCTTTTAGTGTGTCATATGGATGGTTGAGACCATATCATATGTTACAACATCCTCCTCTATGCCATATCTCTAACTTTTGGTGATTTTGGGGGATTACATTCCCTTAAGATCATTCATTTCGGAGATTGATAAATAACCGTAGGCATTTAATCTCTTCTGGTAAGTGTTTTTTTTCGGTTTCACTCTCATTTTATTTATTGAAGTACCATTTTTGTAGATATTTATAATAGGATTCTCTTTTCTATCAATCCATTTAATTATATTTTCATACCTTATCTTCTGAAGGATGTTCTTCTAGTATCTAATTCCCAATGTCAATGGTGATTAGGATTTTTACATCATAGATATAGGTGTATCTATTTCAAAGTTATTGTTTCTAGAATTTAAAACTGTTTTTATTGATTCCCTATGATTTGAAATGGAATTTCTTGTGTTATAATTGAACATTAAATCAATGTGTGTTTTAAATAGTGTTTTCATATTATAATCAATATCCTTGATTGAGAGAAAAATGGATTTTCAAAAACAAAAGAACATATCCTTGTCATTGAAACGGTATTATAAAAATGTTATCATGGTTTTTGAAATGGATAAAGGAAAAGGATTCATATAAGGAACCTTGGATGCATCTAGAAATTGACATGTGTAGCCATAGATTCTATGAAACCACTCAGATGTTACCTCTTATAAATTTATGGACTATGGAAGGACACATTACTAGCTGGATATAACGATTTTACCTATTTGGATTAGGACTGTACATTATATTAATCTATAATCTATAACCAAACATGATGGTACATTTCATTATCTAGTTGTTAATTTCATGATATATTAATTCATGGATGTTTGTTCACATGTATATTTTTATTTTGATATGTTTACATGTATTATTTAATGATTGTGATGTTCCCAGCATAGGAAACAATATATGTAATTTTTTTAATACCCACGTAATTTTTTATAAATGCTTTAAAATTTATTTATTGATATGTTTTTTTGTAAAAAATGTTTTTCTAATGCAATTACTTTTGTTTTATTGGTATAAGAACATAAAAAAATTCGATAGTGGTTTTCTAATGGGCTCTTATGATCACACCATACTTCTGACTATGTGGGGATATGGACCTTATTTACTAGACATATGTAATGGGAATAGAATTATGTAACATTATGGATTATATTTTTATTACTGTTTTGGTTTGGGATTGTTTTCAGTTGACACTTTTTGACATGGAAAACTGTTAGTCTAGAAATATTATTCTTCTAGGATTAGCCGATTTGCATTAGTTGTATCTACCTTTGTTTTTTTTGGTACCCTATTTTATGTTTTTTATTATATATGACGCTTATTTTAATATGTTTCATTCCTCACCCTATAAAAGGGTGAGTTGGTTGATTGGATTAGTTAACCTATGTTGGTATGTTACAAATTTTTATCAAAGTGTTACTAAACATAATGTGTGGCTGCACTACCTATATTGGTTTTCAGTATTGGGTAGACTTGAGTATTATTATCAGAATTTTGATAGTAATTGTAGAAAATGGTCCTTTCCAGCTTACTCCCATAACATAATACAAGTTTCTAGGTATGGTAGAAAAATAACTACTTAGTATGAGACATATAATTTATTACAATTCGATTTAATTTATTGAGAAATATATTTAAATGATCATATCTAATATGAATGTTGGCTTGTTGTGTGTAATATTTTTTTAATAAAAAAAGTGGGAAGGTTATTTAAATGGACATGTTTCTTTTAAAAATCCATTAATTTTGTGGTATAGATTATAATTTCTTTATATTATTATCATGTTAAGGCATTGTTAAGTATTATAGATGTTTTTTAAATGGTTTGGGAATTTTTTCTTCACGGTTTGGTTATTATCATGTGTTTAATAGAAAATGCATCCTAGAAGATGCCTTCGAAATAAAATAGGGGAAGCCATGAGGTAGGTCACACAGGTTGATCCTCTAGTGTACCATTATTTTGTTGAAGAAGTTATCCATACCATTCAATCTCTAGGTTTATTGGGAATTATAAACCCAAAAGGAGTAGGGGATGATGGATTGAAATTTTCAACAAAAAATATACCTATATTCTATAGTGTCAATTGATCCCATGAATCGGAGGAGGGGGTTCAATAAAATGATATGATGCTTATCATTGTGATGAATAATAAATATTATCAAGTGGGAATTTCCACATAGATGGTTGATGGGCTATGAAAAAGATGGATGGACTCATTTATGTGTGGTTTATCACTATTTAATTGGGGTTATTTTTTCATTTATTTTTCACATTCACTTCAATGTTATTTCATTATTTTTTCTTTTGTGGGTAGAGAAAAAACCTTGATAGTTGATACAAAATGGGATGATCCTTATGAAATCTCCCTAATTTCAATACATTATTTTATTTTCAATTTTTTTTATTGATTTTGAAAATAATTATTATGAAATTATGAATGAGGAAGTGAAATGCATTACCACATGTTTATTATAATCCATATTTTAATTTTTCCTTTCACTATTTATGTATTACTAATATTTCCATCACATGTATTATATCTCATTTATTTAAAGAGAAATTAATCAAGGGGTGGGTGATTCCGAATAGTGGGCCATGTTTTTTGGATTATTAGATAAACTGAATTACTTTTCATTTGTAGAGGAAATTGAAGATATTCAATGAAAAATAAAATTTGGTTAGTTAATATAACTTTAGGTGTTACAAAAAACCAATGAAAATTTTTTAGGTGGTGGTGGCCTTTTATTGTTATATATTAAATACTAATAATTGATAAAATATAAATAATATTTTATTTGTTAAAATATTATAAATTATTACTAGGGGATTCTCCTAATAATCAATTACATTCTTCAATACTTTAAAAAATTCAATTTCTTTTTTCATAAATTTATGTCTTAAATAAAAAAACCTAATTAGAAATACTTTTATTTTATTTTATAATCAGATATATGAAAAATGTGACTTTATTGAAATATTTAGTTATAATAGGAATCCTTAAGAATAGTCCATTTTATTATATTTATATCATTCAAGGTAGTAAATATTTTTTTAATTATTCTAAAACACTTCAAATTAATAATGATGAATCACCTGTTGTAACTTTCATCATAGAAATACTCTATTTCATATTTCCCACAAATACTACTCTATGAATAATATGTACTATTGGACTATAGTCTCACATATCCATGTACATAATATTATTTTATCCCACATATATCCTTATGAAGGAAAAATGATCTTAAGGATCGTACCATTAATTTTTACTCAATAAAGTGTATAGAATTGTTCTTTCAAAATTATCCTGACCCATGTTATCAATTATTCTATTTGAAAATAAATAAACTACCCAAAAGTAACCATTATATGATCTATCATGGTTTTAATAACCTCATAATTTTTATCTATATGTTGATAATATATAAGATTCAAATGAATAGTATTAAAAATATAATGATTAATTCCACTTTTAATGTAACAAGGGCCACAAAGAAACCCATATCAAATCTAAAATTTAATAAGATTTAGGTATATGTAGAATAGGAAAAAATGGAATTTAATTAAGATACACCCCATGGTGTCCCACATTAGGGGATGGTTAGGCTTGTTTCAAATAAACAGAGTACTCGTTACTTGTAAGACCATATTTTGAGGGCCATTCATCTGGTCAAACATGATTTCCCTCACCCATATACTCCAACCACATGGATAGTTCCAATTTGAGTCAAAAATATGTTTTTACCATGTCAATTATGTGGATTATATTCCAATATCCAATTTTATTTAATGTAGATGCAATACAGTAATGTCTTGTGATAAAAAAGACATTGATTTACGTAGGTGGTGATTCAATGGTTTTAAAGATATATCATTTTCCAACAATCCTACATGATTATAACTATTGAAAAACTCATGAAAAATATGTCTTAAAATAATTCTACATCTATTTTTATATTATTTTAGTTCCATCATTTTTTCATTTTTATAAAATAATTGACAGTGTGTTTTTTTCCATGATATATGCAAAAAATGATATGATTTCGATGGAGGGGGAATAGTTCAACTATAATGTTATCCCCAGTTTCATGTTTCTTGATTCCATACACATCCATATAAGGGATCATTGTATTGGGTAATTTTTTAATATATCGTGGTTATGTCTGGGTGATAAGGTAACGATGACCCCTTTAGATTTTATGGTCAAGTGGGGAGGGTGGATAGTTTTCCCAAATCCCTATAAATCATATAATAGTAGTAATAATAATAATACTAATATATTATTATTATTAATAAATTATTGATTAGAATATAAATCATTAAAAATATAGTAAATATAAAATACTGGGATGAAAATATCGTATCAAATCCTGGAAGGTGGCTCTATTATACTACCTTGAGGGACTAGTGTCTTATTTGATAGGTTACTATGATTTTATCTACAAAATCAATCTATTAACTATAATTTGAGTGGAAATTATCTAATTATAGATTAATGTTCCACCTAGGATCCCAAAACATGATACATAAATGTATTACCAAGATGTGAAATATATTTTCCTAAGAAATAATATATTCATGAAATGTTATTTCAAGGTACCATTATAAATATATTTTAATATTTACACCAAGAACCCACGTTTGTGAAAATTAATTATTTTTCAATTTTATTTAAAAAAACTCAAAGTACTCCATTTTTCATTCCAAGAGAATTATTCTGTAGGTATTACAACTAATAAATTACGTTTAATCAAAATGGGATGAAATTTTATTTAAAATACATTTATTATAAATTAAATCTGATATGGGAGATTCTCCCTATAGTTAAATTATTTTCCCCAAAAAGAAAAAAATATTTCCATTAATATGTACCATCTAAGACCATGATTAATTTTCATATTCCCATGTAATCTATAAAATTTAATCTAGGTGAAATGAATATTGTACGAGGTAAAATTTATAGTTTTGAATAGCCATTTCCCATTTTGGTTTTCTAATTTAACTGAATGGTAATACAATTCATGAATTATATTCTACATATATCTCTTCTAATCCACTATCAAATGACTCACTATAAATTAACACATGAGCTTTCAATATTAAAATAACATTATGGATTCTTCTATCTATAATGATAATAATAAGTTATTGATCACCATGAATTTAGTAATCAGAAAAGAGATCACCCCTGGAATCCCAGAAAGAGTAGATATTAATAATCAGTTTCCATCTATTCACAACATAAAAAGTAAATGAAGATGTAAAAATCTCATCAAAACAAATCTTGTACATTATTTTTATAGCTATACGTATCATACTTTTGTTGTTTCAAACCTCAGCCCACTGATAATGTAATAGTATACATTTTTTAAAGGTTAGGTCTGAGGCCTAATTTTATTATTAAAACAATGAATAGACCCTTTTTAACTGGGTATGGGTAGACCCATTACATAGCCCGATTGCCTAGTGGTCTTCTAGCCAATTTCATGCCCCGTATGCCCAATTTTTTGGCCCGAAGCCCATTCTGTGAATAGTAATTCTACAGTACCCACCTGCTACATTAACTGCACAGTACCCACCACTGCTAAAGTTTCATGTCGTCTCTATAGTTCCCCTCTATATTCTACATTATTTTCCATTTCTATAGTACCACCGATCCTATAGTTCCACTACAGAATTTGTGAAGACCCACAATTTCCGATAAATTTTTTCGTAAATACATGGGATTTTTATGAGTCTTTGAAAATTTACAGTGCTTGATTCTGAGGCCCGATGTTCCCAGAATCAATTTCTAATGTTTTTTTTGGGTAATTTCAGTAAGCTTATGAGCGGGTTTTTATAACTTTTAAATAGGTGCTCGTAATTGAAATATGAAGGCACCGTTGAACTCACATCACCTGTATTCGCTAAAGAAGACTTTCACCTCTATGGTAGTTGGTCGAGAATAATTGTTAGTTTTTGGCTTGTTATAAAAATAAATAAAATAAAGTTTGAAACACCATTATTTTATTTGAGACTCCTTTTGGTGTCTGGATGTTGGGAAGTTAAATTTTCTATGTGGAGGTTGGAGGTGGAGACCACCACACCTAAACCTCCTATGAGAGGTTATGGTGGTGTGGTCAACCTGAACATAACCTTCCTTGGGAGGATAATTTTGCTGGGGACAACCCGGGACTAAAACCCCCCCAATTTATGGTTCCAAAACCACCCCAATTAATTTCCAAATATTCCATTTTGAATTTTGTTCCACCTTCTCTAATTAACTGCGCCAAGGTGTGTGAATTATTTAGGGGTAGCCTCTTGACATCCTCCAAATTAAATGTGACACCTGTCGTGCAATTTCATTGGAGAAGCCTACATAATTAATTCACCTTTTTGAAATTTGTGCCAACGATTAAAATAATAGAAAACCTATTATTATTATTATTTTGACATTCTATTTTGTTGGAACAGTGGAAGAGAAGAGATAGGGAGAACCATCCACCCAACGAAGAACAAAATGAACGTCAGCGACTCTTCATCCTTGGTCTTCTACCCCATACACCTTCCAATGTATAGAAACTTCCATTCTCATCATCTTCAATGAACAAATGCCCGAGCTAGGATTGGGAGTTCGTGAGGAACACGTCGAACAATAAACTTCATCATCATCCTTCTACAACTCCATCATTTAATGATGAACAACGACCAACTAATCAACGGTAAGGGGTTTACCATGTGCTTTATTACTTTTATTTTCTCATCACCATTTGAAATGAACTCGTTTCATGGTTTTAAATGATTGTCATTAATCTTTCTTTATTGTGATGAACCAATTGTTATCATTTTAAACGTGGAGGATGTGGGCCAACCTAACATGGCCTGGCATCCTCCATCGATTCTTCTCTCTTCTGGAATTCGACGGTAAGGTGATGAGGAAACGATTATGAAGGCAACAATGAGGAAGTCTGACCTACGCGCAGCCTACACAAATAGTATCGCCCCATCGGCACACTGGTGCTCCCGGTCAAACACCGTCATCCGAGTGGCACTCGACCCGCATAGTCACACCCTCCTGACGCCTTTCCCAGCTCGCACCCCTACCGATCCCGCGACATGCCCCACAGCCTGCCCAGCCCCACCGATGCCCTGCCTGACACCCCCCAACACACTGCCCATGCCCCTGCGCACTACGATGCACCCTTCCCGGCCCCTCCAGTGCCCCTTCACACTACCGATGCCCCTACGTGCTACCCATGCCCTTGCGCGCTGCCCCGCGGCATACCCGACCCTACCAGCGCCCTGCCCGGTGCCCCGGCGCGCTGACCATTTCCCTCGCGCGCTGCCCACGCCCTTGTGACATGCCCCCAACCTACCAGGCCCCACCGACATCCTGTCCGGAACCCTCAGCCCCCTTCTGCGGCATGCCCCACACCCCTGGCACCCTAGTGAGGCTTGTCCAGCCCCAATTGTGGCATTCCCCACACCCCCGCACCCTGCCTTGTGCCCCCACGGCATCCCGACTTCCTCACGACCACCAATCCATGTTGGTTCCTCGACCCCCTCCCGGTGCCCTAGCCAGACCGGCCCAACCGCGCCCTCTAAGCCGTGTCGGGCCACGCCCTCGCAACACGCTGGACTGAACTTGCCCTGAGCCCAGGCCAAACTAGCCCCGAACCTAGGTTGAACCACCCTCACTGTCCATTGGTCATGGCCCAGAGGACCGGGCCAAATCATAGTGGTGTGAACCGCCCAATGGGGTGGGTCAGATACCGCGAGTCTGGCCATGTCAACCTAGATCGGGTCGGCCCAGACTGGGTGGGGGCGAGTCGGTTCGACTGGGTCAGACCGGACTCGGGCCCATTACTAACCCATTACATTCCTGGGCCATATATTTGGCATCGGACGTCCGTTTGACGAATCATATGAGGCACCGGTAATCTTGGAACAAACCTGTCCCATTGAGAATAAAACACTGGAGTTAGGGGTTTTATTGAGATACATTCAGGTTGGATCGTACTCGAATCCAACCGGGCCCCTGGTACTAAAAGGCAAATAACTCACAGGCTGGGCGTCTGATTGAGCCGCAGTCAATTGCGTTGAAACCCCTATGACATAGAGGACCTTTGAGATACTTCTTCTAGGAACATCATGAAAGTTATATTATTACCTAGTAGCTCATGAAACGGATACTTCCATCGAAGAGTAGACAGAGTGCGGGGACCTAGTAGCTGGATGACCTGAATATTGCTTGACCATTTCGACTCGAAGGGATTTGACTAGACCAGTTGGATGTGACAGGTAGTTGGCGGCAGACTCACAGTGGAGGATCTCCTGAAAGTTGGTGACAGACCCGCGGTACTCGACAGGAGGAGTACCTCTGCATGCTATTAGAGGGAGCGCCTAGTAGTTTGCAGCATACCAACAGTGGAGGAGCGTATGGTAGTTGGAAGCAGACTCGCAGTACTCGACGGGAGGAGTACCTTAGCAGTCCATGGTTAGTGAGAAGCGCCTTGGTGTCAAGACAGACCCACTGTACATAATAGAGGAGGAGTTCACCAGCAGCTCTGGTTTCGATAATAATAATCCTGGATTGAGCTGAGTCATTGACTTTTTTGTTTTCCATATGATTAAGATGGGGTACTAGATAACTTAGGTATATGTATGGTAATATACCTAAGTAATGGTAATCCATTTATCTCATACTTTGTGGTTTGTCCTTGTTATATTTTGTGAGACCTTGATGGTCTCAGGGTCCCTACTGCATATCGTTATAATCACCCATGCACAGTCTATGCATGTACCTCGTTGTGTTGGTTGAAGATGACATACAATGATGACTATGGCAGAGAGTAGCAGGTCAAGATGGTACCCGGTGGTGGACCACTCAGTGTGATGGCACACAGAGGAGATAGACAAATGTGGAGTGTTGAGGAGTCCATCTGTACCTATCCTTCAGGTTGGAACCCTAAAGGACCAAAAATAAGCTGTTTTACTTGTATTTAGTTGTACTTGTACATTTCTATTAGTCTTGTATTTACAGCCCTTTTTAATTTCCAGAACATCCCTTGTATACAGTTTAACTTAGTGTTTTTCTTCTAGTTGTGTACTCTAATTAGTATGTTTACAGTTATAAAGGTAATGCCTTTCTTGTTAAGGGATTTAAGCCTTTGGAGATAGTCTTCATCCCCTGGTGTATGGAAGGCGGGCATGGGGTAGTCACGATACGGGCCCTGGGGGACGGGTCATGACAAATTGGTATCAGAGGAGTCTGTTCTACCAAATAACAGAGGACTCTGATATTTTGTTCTATGAAGCAATAATTCGAAGAGTAATAATTGTGGTATTCAGTTCAGGGAGTCCAGTGTTAGTGCGGGTAGCCGACGTATTCATACACATGGACCATGACTTCTAATTTTCTGACTCAGTGCACGAAAACACAGATTGTGTGAATGTGTTCAAAAGTTTGCTTTAAGTCAGCTCATCCAGGTCAGCTCACCAGACATAATCTTTTGACCACGTTGAATCTTTTTCTTTTAGGATGCCTCCACGCCGATGACCAGGTAGAGCCTCGAGTGTTTTTCACACTGACAGCCCACCGAGTGACATGGCCTCAGTGCAGGGCCCTCCTCCAGTTGAGGAACCAGCGGAGGCCGCAACGGTACCACTCTTCATTGTGCCACCGATGCCTCCAGCCACAGCAGCAGACAATGCATGCCACTTGAGCGCATTTCATGAGTTCCAGCGCCTGAGGCCACCCATGTTCAGGGGACATATGAACCCATAAGCAGTTCAGGATCGGCTGGAGGTTGTGGTGAGAGTCTTCATATTGTTAGGGACACCAGCCGACTTCATGGTGATCCTTGCTTCCGTCCCCTTCAGGTATCAACAGATAACTGGTGGAGCCTGATGCTCCAGGTTCATGATGAGGCGACCCTACTCAGGAAAAACATCAATAGCCTATTCCGAGTGAAGTTTGTACCAGCCACCCTTCATGGAGTGCGAATACATGAGCTACTTCATCTGTAGTAGGGAATCACGTCAGTAGAACAATACTCAACATTGTTCACATACCTATCGTGCTACTCGATAGATATGGTGTGGGACTCATTCATTAGGGCCAGGACATTTGATCCGAGCCTCGGGCGAGAGATAAGAGCTTTGAAGTTCTCACTCAGCTTCCCGACGCAGGCGGGGGTGCTAGAGAGAGACCTCCTAGTTGAGAGTTTATTTGCTTAGTAGTCTCCAGCAGTGAGCCCCACCATAAACTGACATGTAGTGGAGTATTCTGAAGATGGAAATAGACATATGTCGTATAGGTCCATGAGGAACAGACCTATAGGTGGACCACCACACGACTCAAGATCGGATGTGTGGGCTACACAGAGTTGATACAAATCTAGACATGCCAGGAGCGGACGATGTTATTCATGCAGCGGGCATGGTCTCATGGCTCATGAGTGTCTGACCCGCTGTTCTGATGATCAGAGGACAGTTGAGGGACCTCCCATGTAGAGGTATAGGTTCGATCAAGGCACTCTGTAAGGAAGTGGTGGACATGGTAGAGGATCTGGATGTGCAGCTGGTGGTGGATGACGTTATGAGTTGTTACCTCCCCCACCACCAAGAGGTCCACCCCGAGCACAGGGAGAAGGTGGATAGGGGGAGCTCAGCTTCAGGAAACTGAGGCGTACGATCAAGTTTCTCCAGAGTTGATTAGAGGTACAATCTGTGCCTACTCTACCATAGCTACAGTTCTTATAAACACACGTGACCGTCACACTTTCATTACCACTACACACATTCGGAGCTCAAAGATTCTGATGGATCCGTTGGCTCCATCCTTATGATTAGAGTCTCCTATGGGAGCTGATTAGATGATTTAGCACTGGTTTCAGTAGTGCAAGCTTACTCTAGCAGGGGAGAGCTTCGAATGGGATCTCATAGTAGCAGCGTCGAGGCCTTCTGACGTCATCTTGGGTATTGACTGGTTATCTATATTCCATGCTCAGATTATCTGTATTAGGAGAAAAGTGTGTTGTGTCCACACAAATGGGACCAGGCTTTCCTTCATTAGTGAGAAGGGAACCTCTTCATCACAGGACGAACATACTCTGAGGAGGGTGCAGCCGATCACTCACCAAAAGGCTTTCCATACCCTTGGAGCAGTTGATGTGGAGAGTTCAACTTATCCTATAGTGGTGGACTAGTACGCAGATGATTTCCCTGCCGATGTTCCAGGACTACCTCCTCACAAAGTGGTGGACTTATATATAGAACGGTACCCCAGGACGACACCGATATCTACACCATCATATCAAATGGCTCCAACTGAGCTTCACGAGCTACGTGAATAATTAGAGGACATACATGGAAAATGATTCATCCAGCCCAGTGTTTCTCCCAGGGCAGCACCGATTCTATTCACCAAGAAGGCGGATGGGAGATTGAGGATTTGTGTCTACTAACATCACCTAAGCCAGGTTACCGTAATGAACATGTACCCACATCTGAGTATTTATGACCTCTTTGACAAGCATAAGAGAGAATAGTGGTTCTCGAAGATAGAACTCAGATCAGACTAGCTCCAGCTCAGTGTTCGAGATGAGGATGTGCATAAGACATCTTTCAGGTGTCGGTACGGTCACTATGAGTTATTGGTTATGACCTTCGGCGTAACCAATGCTCCAGCAGTGTTCATGGGACTCATTAACAAAATCTTCCATCCATACCTCAATCACTTTGTCTTTGCCTTCATTGATGAAATTCTAATTTAATAGACTATTGAGGAGAAGAATTCCTACCATTTTCAAGTAGTTCTGGATGCACTATAAGAGCACAAACATTATAGTCATCTTTGAAAGTGCTAGTTTTGGAATCGAGAGGTTCTCGTCATGGGACACATCATCTCAAAGGCTGGTGTTGTTGTGGATTCGTCAAAGAATGAGGTCGTAATTCCGTGATATCCACCCAGGAGTGTGATGGAGGTACATATTTTCCTTAATTTGGCTGGATACTACCGAAGATTTTTTCCAGACTTCTCCAGAGTTGTAGCAATACTATCATCCTCGATGAAGAAAGGGAAACATTTTGTGTGGTCGGAGAGATGCTAGCAGATCTTTCAAGATATAAATAAGATGCTGACTAGTGCCCCCATCTTGAGGCTTCTATAGGAAGGCGTAGGGTATGTATTTTACTGCGACACATCTAGTACTAGACATGTGTGTGTCCATATGCAGGAGCGAGCAGTGATAGCTTATGGTTCTCGGCAGCTGAGAAAACATAGGCAGAACTACACTACCCATGACCTCGAGTTAACAGTAGTGGTCTTCACCTTAAATATGTGGCAACACTATCTGATTGGTGAGGGTTTTATTGTGTACTCTAATCACAAGAGTCTCAAGTATATCTTCTCTCATAAGGACCTGAACCTATGATGGTGGAGATGACTCAATTTTCTCCAGGACTATGACTTAGAGATAATCTATACTCTTAGTAAGGGGAAAGTTTTTGCAGATGATCTCAGTAAGAGAACTGGTATACAGATGCTAGGAGAGGTGACAAAGCAGCTTGATGCCATACAGATATCCTTTGTGAATAGAGATGGATCAGACTATCTATAGTCTCTTACAGTCACTCCCACACTTCTTCAGCGTGTTAGGGAGGCACAAAATAGGGACGCTGACTGTGGTGCATGACATGCTCAGATATCCCCAGGGCAGGAACCAGTTGAATTTTCTAAAGGAGGGGATCATGTCATCCTCTTCAAAGGATGTACCTTGGTTCCAGTGGCACTTCATGAGGAAGTGTTGAGGGAGTTCCACACATACCCTATAGCAGTACATCCAGTAGTGGTTATGATGCACTAGGATCTTCGATGACAGCACTGATGGCTAGGTTTGAAGAAAGTGGTAGCGGAGTTTGTCTCAAGTTGTCTTACTTGCCAGCAAGTGATGGCAGAGAACCAGGTACTAGTAGGATTGGTCCAGCCTTTAGAGGTCCCTGAGTGGAAGTGGGATGGGATATCCATGGACTTCGTGATGGGTCTTCCACGTACATCCAGGGGTTATGACTCAATTTGGTTGATAATCTACAGACTCACCAAGACGACACCCTTCCTACTGATCAGAGAGAAAGGTTCAATAGAGAGAATGGGACGCATCTATGTGCAGATGATTGTGAGACTACATGGAGTACCTTCCTATGTTTTCTCTGACCATGACGCATGACTAACATTCTGGTTATGGAAGGGGTTGCCGGAGACATTCGGGACAAAGCTTCACTTAAGCACTTCCTTCCATCCTCATATAGATGGAAAGACTGAGCGGACCATTAAGACCCTTGAGGACATGATATGTTCATGTGTCCTTGACTTCAGTCATAGATGAGCGGATCACTTGACATTGGTGGAGTTTTCTTACAACATCAGCTATCACTTCACCATAGGGATGGAATCGTTGGAGGCCTTGTACGGGCATCCTTACAGATCAAACTTGTGATGGACTGACATTGAGAAGTCAACACTAGTGGGACCAGAGATGGTACGAGCTACCATGGAGAAGGTGCAGATCATCCAAGAGTAGATGAAGACTGCACAGAGCAGTCATAAGTCATATGCTGACATGAGATGGAGACCTCTGGAGTTTGAGGATGGTGACCACGTCTTTCTATGGGTATCTCATAGATGGGGTTTATGGAGATTTTTCCAAGGAGGAAAGTCTTCTCTGAGATTTATCGGACCTTTCCATGTCCTCAGTAGAGTAGGCGTGGTGGATTACCACTTAGCTCTTCTACCTTAGTTGCACCTGGTGCTCGACGTCTTCCACGTATCCTAGCTGACGAGATAAGTGCACGACCCTTCCCACATTATAGACCATGGAGAGCTGGATGTTGATGATGGGGTGTCTTTTGCGAAGGTTCCATTGGAGATTGAGGATCGATAGGAGCAGGTCCTATGTGGATGGTCGATACCTCTTATTCACGTACGTAGGAAACACAGGATCCTCTAGGAGAGAACATTGGAGTGGGATGCTCATATGTGCACTCAGTAACCCCATTTGTTCCCATAGTTCGAGTTGTAGATTACGATGATGTACTCCCTAAGGTGGGGAGAATGTAAAGGCCTAGAATTTCCGTGGAAATTTTTTTCATAAATACGTGGGAATTTTACGAGTCCTTGAAAATTTATGCCGCTTGATTCCGAGGCCCGATGTGCCCGGAATCAATTTCTGATGTTTTGTTCATGTAAGCTCAGTAAACGTACGAGTGTGTTTTTATAACATTTGAACCAGAGATCAGAATTGAAATATGAGGGAACCATTGAACATGTACAACCGATATTCTCTATAGAAGACATTATCTCTACGACAGTTGGTTGAGAGTAGAAGTCAGTTTTTGGATTTTTATAAAAAATATAATAAAATAAAGTGTGCAACAACTTTATTTTATTTGAGTCGTATTTTGGTGTGTGGAGGATGGGTGGTTAAATTTTACAAGTGGAGGATGGGGGTGGGGACCACCACACCATAACCTCATATGAGAGGTTATGGTGGTGGGACCCACCCGAACATAACCTCCCTTGAGAGGATAATTTTGATGGGGAAAACCTAGGACTAACCCCCCCCAATTGATGGTTCCACCACCACCCGAATTAATTACCAATTCCTCCTTTTTGAATTTTGTGCCACCTTCACTAATTAACTGTGACAACCCATGTGAATTAATTTGGGGGAGCCTCTTGATATCCTCCAAATTAAATTTGACCCCTCTCGTGAAATTAATTTGGAGGAGCCTATATCATTAATTCACCTTTTTGAAATTTGTGCCAACGATTAAAATAATAGAAAAAATATTATTATTATTTTGTTGGCATTCTATTTAGGTGGAATGGAGGAAGAGGAGTGCAAGGGAGAACCATCCTCCCAATGAAGAATGTGAAGAACGTCAGCGACCCTTTATCCTCAGTCTTCTACCCTGGACACTTTCTGATATAGAGCAACATCCCTCCTCTTTGTCATCAACGAACCGACACACAAGCTTGGAATGGGAGTTAGTGATGAACACAATGAATGAAGAACTTCATCATCTTCCTTACACAAAAACATCAATGAATGATGAACTAAGAATGAAGAATCCAAGGTAGGGGGTTTTCCTTGTGCTTTAGTCCTTTTCTTTTCTCATCATTGTTTGAAAAGAAATCATTGCATGGTTGTAAATAATTGTTGTTCATATTTATTTTCTTGGGATGAAACAATTTGTTGTCTTTTTAAATTTGGAGGATGCGGGCCGAACTAACATGGCCCGACATCCTCTATCAGTTCTTCTCTCTTGTGGCATACTACAACAAGGCGATAAGGCGACAACGACAAAGGCGACAATGATGAATGTCGTGCTACCTGCGACCTTCGCGAATCGTGCTGCCCTCGTGGCGCACTGATGCTCCCGGCCGATCCCTGGAAGCCGTGTGATGCCTGACCCACCTACCCATGACCTCCTGATGCCCTTCTAGGTGAGAGCCCCAACTAAACCCGCGGCCAGCCCTCTGGCATGCCCGGCCCCACCGACACCCATCCTGACACCACTCGTGCGCTACCGGTGCCACTGCACACTGCCCCGCGTCCTGCCCTGCCTCACCGACGCCAGGCCTGACGCCTCCCGCATGCTGCCTTCATTTCGCACGCTACTCTATGGCCTTCCTGGCCTCGCCGGCACCCCCTCTCATTGTGCTTCTCCCTAGCGTGCTGCCCCCAAGGCCTGCTCGACACCACCGCACCCTGTCCGGTGCCCCGACCAAACCTACGACCTAACCCATGACCTGCCCAGCACCCTCAGTGCCTAGACATGGCCTACCTGACACCCTCAGCTCCCTTCCGCAGCCTGCCTGGCCCCTTCTGTAGCCTGCCCAGTGCCCCAGCTCCCTGTCCGGTGATGCCACGACATCCCGGCTCCCTCATGGCCACCCGAACATGCCGGTGTCCCAGCCCCCTCTTGGTGCCCTAGTGGAACTGGCCCTGCCGCGCCATCTGAGCCATACCGGGCCTCACCCTCGCAACACTTTTGGCTGAACTAGCCCTGATCCAAGGACGAACGACCCTTGCAGTCCGTTGGCCCGGGCCCAGCGGACGGGGCAAAATATATGCCGGCTGACCAACCCAATGGGCCGGGTGAGACCCAGCGAGTCCGACCGGGTTAATCCAGACTGGGTCAACAGAGACTGTTTTGGGCCGAGGTGGTCTGACTAGGTCAGACTGGACACGAGCAAATTACTAACCCATTACTTTAATTGGATATATCTTTGGGACAAGACGTCCGTTTGACGAACCTTCAATGGTGCCGATAATCGTGGAACGAAGCCATCCCTTTGATAATATGCCACTGGAGTTTGGGGATTGGTTGAGATATGGCCAGGTTGAGTCGTACTAAAATCCAACTGGACCCCTAGGACTAAAAGGATAATAACTCACAGACAAGTTTTCCAATTGACGCTCTTCAGTTGCGTTGAGACCCCTATGACGTGGAGGACCTTTGATATACTTCTTCGTGGCACTTCACGATAGTTGTAGTATTTCCAAGTAGCTCGTGGAGTGGATCCTTCCACCTAAGAGAAGACCAAGTGTGGAGACATAGTAGCGAGAAGACCCAACTACTTCTTGACCGTTTTGACTCTAAGAGATTCGACTAGCCCAGTGGGGAGTGCCTGGTAATTGGAGGTAGACCCACAGTAGAGAACCGCCTGGTAGTTGGTGGAATACCTGTGGTACTCGATGGGAGGAGTACCTCTGCAGGCAATTAGTGGGAGCACCTGGTAGTTGGTGGCAGACCCAAAATGGAGGAGCGGCTGGTAGTTGGTAGCAGACTCGAGGTACTCGGCAGAAGGACTACCTAAGCTGACCTATGATAGTGAGAAGATACCTGGTGCCGTGATTGTCCCATTGTACATGATAGAGGAGGAGGTCTCCAACAGACGTGGTTTCGATAATAAACATCAATGTTTGAGCTGAGTCATTGCCTTTTGTGTTTTATTCATTAATGAGATGGGATACTAGATAACATAGGTATATGTATGGGAATATACCTATGTAATGGTTATCCGTTGATTTCGTACTTTTTTGTTTTTACTTGTAAGAAATTGTGAGACCTTGAGGGTCTCGGGGTCCCTACCGAGTATCGTTATACTCACCTCTACATGGGATATGCCTGTACATCACTGTTCTGGTTGCAGACGATGGACGTTGCTGACTGAGGTGGAGAGTAGCAGGACTGGATGGTACCCAGAGGTGGACCACTCGGCGTGATGGTACATTGAGGATACGGATAGATGCTAAGTGATGAGGAGTCCATCTGCACCTACCATTCAGATAGAACCACGATTGATGACCATGTAGCTTCTTTACTTTTCTTCAGTTGTACTTTTTTTTAGTTGTACTTGTACTTTCTGGTTGGGATTGTATTTCTGAACCTTTTTACTTTCCATCACTTCTTTTGAATTCAGTTTCACATAGTGTTTTGCTTCATGTTGAGTACTCTTATTAGTTTGTTTACAGGTATAAAGGAAATTCCTTACCAGTTTAGGGATTTACGCCTTTGGTACTAGATGCCATCCCCTTACCCATGTAAGGTGGGCTTGGGTAGTCACAATATGAGCCCTGAGGGATGGGTCGTGATAGAACTGTTACTGTGTCGTGCTCCCAATTGGTTTTGAACCCCCATTTTTCATGAAACGTTATTGATTTACATGTACAAGTCTCCATTTCCATAAGTAGTATTGAAACTATTGAGAGATGACATGATTAAAAAGGTTATACATAACCATCTATATAAATCAGTTAAAAAATAAAACATAATCTACATTAAATTATCTAAATAACCAAACATATTTTTACTCCCAAATATCCATAAAAGGATTAGAAATGAAAAAAAATTATATAAAGTAATCTGATAGTGTCATGGTTACTATTTAAATACATACGGTCTATTATTAACTCGTTGATATATCACATCACTTACATAATATTATACTCTTTTTTGGACCCATATTCCCTCGAAATATGATCCGTAGCATTTAACTGTAAGAGATTGACACATTAAATTATAATCCGGATGATTATATATAAAAATATCCTCTGTTTTATCAAAAAAATATCTTAGTAGATTTTCTAAACATCTATGTGTTCCTCCAAAATTGGAAAAATGGATTACAACATTTTTTGTCACAAATAATTTCATCACTCAACTATAGTTGATAACATCATTATCCATGCCTTCCAAGGGAAACCATAAAGGACATTAATAATTATTTTTATAACATGTTATAATTTTCCAAGAATTCCTTCTATATGGGTTTACTATTCTTAATGAAATTTTTTAAATATAACTAACAATTCCCTAAAAAATTGGGCATCACCCTCGTATTCTATAACTATGTTACGAGATTTTATCTACTTTACTCATATTTTATTTAGGTTGTAAATATTAAATAAAAATATTTTAAAATCTCTTCAAAATCCAAAATAATTCATAGAAACAATTTTTTTACCTAAATACATTAGTATATAGTTGTAAAATTTACAATGACTTCATAGAAAATGAAATTAATATCAAGAATTTTATATTGATTGAAAAAAACTAGAATTAAATTGAGTAAGTTTAAAAAAATAAAAATTTATAATGACATATTATTCCATTGTATTTTTTTTAATTGCTGTATTTTAGGTAAGAATGGTCACATTAAGGAAAAAACTCTCAAAATGAGTGGACCAAAATTAATGCTGACATTATTAATGATCATCCAACAAATATTAATTTACTAATGATATCTTCATCAATAATAATATGGATTTAACAACAAAATAAGACCTTCTAATTTATTGATTCCAATCTGTTCAACATTATTTTATAAACAATAATATTAAACGGTCAGTTCATTTTCAAAATTTTTGTAGATGCATCAATCAATGAGGATACATTCATGGAAAAATGAAAAATTCACCATTTTATCTCATTCTTACCTCCTCAAAATATCACTATAATAAGGAAAAAAATCCACCAATATCCCATACCATTATATAAAAAGTTAAGAATACATGATACACTATAATATTCATGAGGTAAATACTCTAGATCCTATGAAAAAACTTGTCTAATCAAGTTAATATGACTAAAAACATTAATCATATCCTCCAACCACTCTTATTTACCCACCACATATCTATTAGGTTATCCTCTTTGTAAATCCATTTTGACCTTAACCATTGCAACATCATTTTCACTATTAAGGGGTTATAATTTCACTTATAAGTTTATAATTAACATATAAATTTAAAATGGATGACATTATTGAAAAACATTTCTTATTTTTATCTTAGTTCATGTTTTTTATAATTTATAAATAGTTTACGAAAATAATATTTTGAAAAATAACATGTAAGTCCATTTTGACAGTTTTCATTTAATTTGACATAAAATACAGAAACTAAGGCTGGGAATTAGAATATAATCCATTTAGACATTCATAATATATTTTATGTATTCAAAAAAGTTATATAATATAATAAATAACTCAAATTATATCACTATTTATATTTTTTAAAATCATTGATATTAATTTTTTTATTAATTCAATTAATGATGTATTAGAGTTGCACAAGTATTAAAGTTAGTTATTTAATCACCAAAAACTATAATTAAATTACAATAATTAATATAATTTCATTATACCCAAAATTAACAGAAATATTCATTTAACACTTGATGTTTTACCAATGTGAAAACATAAGAGATAATTAAAATAGTGTGGCAGTTTGTAACATTCTTTGAATTGAATATATTATATGTCATTTTCATGAAAACGTTTCTATTATAAAACCATTTATCAAAATGTTTATAAGGGTCAAATTAACATTATAAAATAAAAATTTTGAATACAATTTATTATCTTGTAACTTATTTTTATCTTATATTATGTCGATTTACAATTTATGAAGGTGATAATTTTTTACCACAATGCCTATTAATATTAACCAAAATTTATATGTGACTATTTAATCGGTTTGAAAAAAATATGGGCTTCATATATCATGATTTGATTTATATTATAGGAAAGAATTATTTAGAGATTAAAAGAAAAAATATATAATGAACACAAGTTTTAATCAAAATAACATTTTTAGTATGAAAATGTTTTTTATTCCTAGTACATTAATAAATTTCAGTTCAGAGGATATACATGGATTATTATTATTAAAAATTAGAAATTTTATTTTAAATAATATTATAATATATATTTTTTCATTGTAAATAATATAAATTAAATTTCTATTTTTACAAAAAAAAATATTTGTTTCACTGTTAATTGAAATATCAAACATCTCATAAGAAATTGTCATCATCACCATAACCTAATTTTGATATGATGATTTGAAAATTCGTAAAATTTATAAAACTTACATACATTAATGTTAATGATTTATAAAATTATAATTAAACTATTTTTTTTAAAGAAAACCATGTTTTGAAAAATTAAATGAACTTACAAACAAATATTGATTATTTACTAAAAATTTATCATTACATTAAAATTTCATAGTATATATATATATCATAGTTTATTAAATAATTATCAAACCAAACTATTTTAGTTGCTAGTTTACAATATTTATTTTTAAATAATGAAATATCATGGTTTATTAAATCCTTGTATTGCATTTAATGAATGATATAGAATACATAATTTTTTTATAATATATCAGGGTTTTACTATTGGATTTTCCAAAAAAAACAAGCTCTGAAATCCATCATCGATATTAAAATAATAAAATAACTAGAGATTAATCAATTCTTCATTCATTTACACAAAATACTCCATGTGTTTCATTATAAAACAAAAAAGAAATCAAATAATTGAATTTAATTTCAAAAAAAATTACAAATATCCACTTTATTGTCAAAATATTTTCCAATCCCCATAATGAAATAAACCAATTCAAAATATAACACATTGATAAAAAATATCCATTCAACCAACAAATGTTTTTATAAATAATTCATTATTACATTAAATTCCATTATAATAAAAAAATGTCATTCAATAAACAAAGATAAACAATATAAACATATATCAAAACATTATTATTTCCATCTCTCATGAGATGAAACACAAATTAAACTAATTAGAAATTAATAAAGTCATCAAAAATAATTTATGAGGGATACTCTATAAAACATGTTTTTTCCACATGTGTTGTTTAATGATGCAATGATAATGTTCTATCCTTTTAGATATCTCAAAAACCATGCACATGAGAACTAAATGTTTTTTTTGTAAAATGTGATCTATCCATGATACTATAGATCCTTTCTATATCATCATAAACCTTAATAGAACCACCCAAATTTATTATATAAATATGATATTATCATATTAAAGAAAAAATATAAGAAAAATTGAATAAAATAAAAATAAAAACTCAAATACCGACTAAACAAGGAAAATGAATGTTTACTATTAATGGTGTTGATAATTCACTAATTCATAACATACCAATCATGTCTTAATAATATATGTCTCCAAATTCCACAACTACCCAAATCATAAGTGGGCACATTGATACCATTTTTTATCAAACTATAATTGGATGACCATACACATCTATCGACCGAGATCACTATATGGCCAAAAGATTTTCCAAAGTCACTATGCGATAGAGAAAAGAACAAGGGGATCAAAATAAAATCATTCGGAATTATTTCAAAAATAAAATAAAAAACCACAATGTGGATTCCACGTACAAAAATGAAATGTCATATATATATATATATATATATATCATTTTAAAATGGACAAAAATAAATAGTTTCAATAATATAAATCACCACAACATAGTATTAGGAAATGGAAATAACCAACAACACCATATATCCATTTATAAACATGAAATACAATCTTTACAACATAACACTTGGATAAAAAATCAAATAATGTCATGGATGATAATAATATAAAAATAAATATACTATAAATTATCCCTAAAATTATTTAACCAATTCATCTCTATGTGACTCGTGATCACCGCCATTATCACGCCATAAAGGATGGATAAGGATTCATGAAGCACCACTATATGACATGGATCCTTTGTATTAACCTATCTATTACATAAATAATTATTTATATACTAAAAAGGGTATATATAGGGTATGATGAAAATCCTAGATCTACACCACCATGAATCTATATAATATATTTTTCAATGAAAATCATTACTCCTATTTTAAAAAACAAAATTCTAAATTGTTTTATAAAAATATGCCATGTATCATGGATGTCACAAACAAGACCATCATAAGGAATAACTAATGGAAAAAATGAATAGTCTACATCATAATTTTGGAATAAATAATTTTTAAATAATCAATAACACATCCAAAAAATTAAAACATATTCACCATAGCGATTTAAACTATTGGTATAAGGTAGTAAGACTCATTTAAGTAACAATAGATGTGATACCTGAATGATGTAAATATAGAAGCCCTCCTAGCCATAAATGTGTTTTAAATCTATTATATTCACTCACTTAGTATAACTAAAAAAATCCCTAGGCATTAGACAATCTAAACTACAGTAACACTAGTCCAAGATACCAATAGACACCTAAGTCCTCCAATATGAAACCAAACCCATACTCATTTATATAAAACTTCTATAGTTAAAAATTAATGAAACATCAATAAAAAATAAACCCACATTTTAAAACATTCATTAAAATCTATTTGAAATCGAAATAATATTTTACAAAAATTATCAATCACACATTAATTATAAATCATATTTATAAATAAACCTAGTGAAAAACAAATTTTACACAAATTTTATCTTATAAATACATTAAAAAGAATAATTACATTCTCAAATAATTATCTTCAAAATAATTTTCCACTAATAAAAAAATTAAGTCTCAATAACCCTTGGTATTCTAAATTAAAGATATGTTATATAGATGCATCTACCAAAAATCTAAAATGAAATAATCACCTACATTCACAATCAAATGAATTGTGAATGAGGTATCCTTGTGAACCTATAATCATTATAAGTCCCATAATATATACATCCATAACCCTAGGTCTATCCCCTAGGTTCTTCTTGGGCTTACATCCTCAATTAAAAAATGAAGAAGATAAAGATACATCCGGATATAAGAAGATATCCATATTAAATCATGACATACCTCAATATTTCGTTTAATAATTCAATAATAAATAAAAATTAATATTATATTGTATTATTATTCATATTTTGGAACCTATTCTTAGTTATATTTTTAACATGGTATAAGTATAGTTATTAAAATTTATAGGAATGGGTCTATCATTTCACAATTTAAAAAAGAGGTGGGGTGTCACAATGAAAATACATACCCGATCCATTGTATGGTTCCCTCCACCACCTAAAAATATATAAGATGACCAAATGAGGAACCACATTATGGTTTCCCCTAAACATTTTGGAAAAGTATTTCTTTCTCCCACTATGACACGTTTTATGTTGTGGTTCTCCCCCTTGCCATGTTAAAATGGAAACCCAATTTTGACTATAATGAGGATGGTGCCATTATGGATACCCAAATTTTGGGATTTTTTATCCCACCATGGGGGGTTTGAAATCATTTATTTCCTCTTAAATTTGGTAATATAGATCCTCCCATATTCACCTAAATCCCATAAACCCAATAATTCCCTTAACCAAAAAATGTTTCACCACCACATAGGCACACTCATAATGGGTGTTTTGATCCCATGAAAAACCCTCCAAAGGTTATTACCCCTTAAACAACATATTAACATTCATTTGGATTCAAATTTAATTTCCTAGAACCACAGAACAACCCCAATATTCTATAAATCATCAATAAAAATGGAAATAAAAAAAATTCATAAATGATAAATTCCATACCTGAATTTGACAACACGGGTGTCTAAATTTATCTTCATTCCACAATTTTATTTTTCATAAATATTATTGGAGAATATCATTACCTAAATACTAATTTTTATTATACTATATTCTTTCGATTTATTTTTAAAATGATTCATGTACTACATATCATACTCTAACAATTCATCTAGAATCTATATTATTACACAATTTATCACTATTAAAACCAAATTTTTGTGATACTAATGATTCCAAATCAATATATATCATAGTAAAGTATATTATATAGTCATAATATATTATATAGTGATACAATGTTAAGGAAATAAATAATATGTTATTAATATTTCCCTTAATCTCAAACTCTAATTCATTCCCCAATGATATACTTGTGGATGTCATTGAAAAATATTTCCATAAAATGTTATCCTTCATTTTGATTGATATATCTACCATGCTTATTAGTGATAATATTTTTTGAGACATATACTACCCATTGAACTGCCAAAATAGGTATTTTATCTCATCTCATCTTTGTATTATCTTCTGATATTAAGATTGAAAAAAATTCAACGTGTCATTTAATACACGAGTATCACAATGTTTCAAATGAATATTCAAATCATTACATAAATACATTCCCCAAAATTGTAATAGTATAGTGTATTTGACGACTAGATACACAATATTTAACTTCATTAATGATCTTAAACATCTACAATAAATAACAACCAACATTTTATTTTTGTTATATGTACCCTACTTAAGACAGTTCTTCATTAACTGGGGAAAATAAATACAAGAATGGGTGATCTCAGATGCTCAAGATTGGTAAAAAGAGGGCATATCAATGATGAAATAATAAAAACTTGATCATAAGGGTTTTAGAACTTCATAATAATGTTGGAAAACATACCATGTATATCATATGTCATAAATAAATGTCATGGAATAAATAATGCTAGTTCATAAGAAAGGAATCACAATGGAATCAAAAAACATGATCCATGAGACCATATAATTTGTATAAGCATATAATGGTGGAATAAACATAATCATAGGATATCATTTCAATATAATTAATGGATCTTATCAAAAATTATATTAGTGGAATGGGTTATCTCCAAAAATCATCATAGTATTCATTGTTCACTCCAAAGACAATCATAGTTGGAAAATCCCCTCACTGAACTGAGTTAATTCTCACTTATATCCCTTTTTAACTGATGAGATAAAAGTCATAAACAAATGAAATGTAGAGTGATAAAGGTCCCACAAATTACAAAATGAAATTCATACATACATTTTCCCCAAGATTGTAAACCATTTATCATATCATTACCCATAAAAAGAAATGGGATTTATAAAACATTAAAGATAACAAAACTCTTGAAAAGAATATATTATAATAAAAATTTCATCATAACATAAAATTTATAAAAGAATGTTTTTTTCATAACCATTCCTTCATTTCATAATAGCATAACCATGGGGACAAAAAGTAGGTTTAATAGTTATTTTATTATTTCTTAACACGTAGAAGAGAAATGGGATTAAGAAACATCATCAAATCATATACATGAACCATTTAAGGAAATAATAAGAATGGTTTCATTGCATTACATCCCTAGTAAATAATTAGTTACATTAAATTATTTTCATCATAAAACGTAAAATATTTAGAATGATTACTCAGAAATTTTACTCAAAAACATCAATTCTATCTTGAAAAATAATATTTAAAATAGAATACATTTTCAAAACCCATTTCATTGTAAATTACCATAGAAACATATGAAGGAATATTTAAAAACTATTTAAAACATATTTAGAGGAAAAATATCATTTCCAATTTTAGAACAATTTAATTAAAAAAACCAAAATAATTTTATTTTGAAAAAAAACATTCAATGATATAAAAGAATACTTAAAACCATAAGATTTAATGATAGGATAAAATTCATTATTTGTTGTAATCATTAAAACAATGATCCCTTGAACATTTTTTGGGAAAATAAAATAGTTCATTTTTTTGAAATTTACATGAATATTCAATTAATATAATTTTATTAAAAGAAAATCTGGTTTAAAGAAGAATATAAAAAATAATTTGAATAATTTAAAAAATCAATTTTAATTTTTTTTATAAAACATGGTATTTAGATGAAAAATAGACTTTTTACCAAATATTGTAATATATATGATTTTTCATAATATCATTTCATTTACCTATTGATTAAATAATTAATCAAAATGAAGGGAAACATGAATTCTCAATAAATAAGCATATGATATGAATATTCCCATGTTTCAATAGATACTTGTCATTATATATCATCATCATAAGAATTAATATATACAATCTTGGTAAATGATGATATTTTGTCGTAAAACCCTTACTAATCTTGACGCATTGAATCCAAAACCCCATTGAAGATTTAAATAAAAATAAAATTTTAACTTTATGAGAATAAATAAATTTATTATATTACATGTCAAATGTGATGAATATAAAAATTATAAAAAATTTATTTGCATAACATAATATAAGTCATAATGAATACAAATTGTGACAAAAATCCCTTATCGCTTTGGTAAAATTTGAACCATAAACCACATTATAGATAGATACTCAAAAGGATAATTATATCACCATAAATATATTGGGAAAAATATTAAAATACATTGAATGGTAATATATACTTCACATAAGTATAACATGTTTTTAACATGGCATGTATTTACAAAAATAAACGTGGGTGAGAAATCTCAAACAAAAAGTGTCGACATTATTTGGAAACACCCAAAAAATCATATATAATAAGTATAAATTTATTATAAATATATTTAATAAATATATTCATATTTATATTATCATATTATTTTTATTTATTACTTATAATTATCCATATATTAACAATTCCTTGTTAAAACTACATTTCAGGTAATAACTTCTTAATTTTTCACAAAAAATTTTGAATTTGGTTTTTCATTCATTTTATATTGATCTTGGTTAGATAATTTCATTTATTATAAAAATTATTTGAATATTATATATATATTCATTATATATTTATTTATAGTAATTAATTAAATTTATATTTAGAAAATTGAATAAAGTGTTCATGACGATTGTAGGTTGTATGCACACATGAATGATGTGTCCATTTTCACAAAAGATCAATTTAAGGAATGATAAATTATATAATTCCATTAAATAATAATTTTTTATTATACATATATCACACATATTCATTTATTTATCCTCATTACCTTCCATTCAAATCGTTAGTGAATAATGAAACAAATCTCCTCGTGATACAATAGCCCGGTGTACACATAAACTACATTCTCATATCCCTAATGGAATGGAATTTACAAAGATAGATGTCATATAATAACTCAATAAGTATATAATTATACTAAATATATCATATCTATTATTTTAATCATTTTTTATTGTGATCTATAAAAAAATGAAAAAAACATTACATTGGTCTACAATGTGGTAGTCCGTCATACACACTAGCCAAATTATTGTTATAAATTGTGTTGGGAGGTATTAAAGTAGGAAATGGTATTTAAATTTTAATGTTATAATAATATAGAAAATATAATATATAATAATTAAATATATAATTATATCCTGTCAGAAGAGATGGTAATGGAAATTGAATAACAGTAATTCACGAGGTGGAATTCCATCTTACACACGAATGATGATTTCATATCCTATTTGATGGAATTCAAGATGGATGTAGTTAATTAAATAAAAAATAATAAAAAATAATAATTTATAATATATTAGTTTTTTTAAATTTTCGTAGTTTTAAAATTTTATTAGGAGTTAAAAGATGAATAAAAATAAAAACTCAATGATAATAACATTACATATTCTATAGACAACCCCTTTTTCCTTAACATGAACCATTCCTTACAACAAAACAAATTTATAAAATATGAACAATATGTTCAATATAATTCATGGAACAAAAACACCTATATTGTAAGATAATATAAAATCACAAGGCATTACAGTATATATAATTTTAAATAAATTCAATATCTTTGAGAAGTTGCAATGTGTGCATGACCAGGTATACAAAATACTATATTAAAAATATATTGTATAAGGGAAAATTATATCCTTACAATTATGTTTATTTATATTACTAGTAATGATAAAAAATTTAAAAATACGGTTATAAATTTATTAGAAATAAATTAAGAATCAATTAATAGAAAAATAAATCTCTTCTGGAAAAAAATATTTTCCAGAAAGGCAGAATAATAGTGCACAGTAAAAATAATTTGATATTAATTTTTACCAATTTTATAATAAGATTTTATGAAAATATATTTAATTTCAAGAAATATTAATATTAAAATAATAATATGATGATTAATTTATATTTTTCATAGAAGATTCGTTATTGATGAATAATGAAATATAGAGAATTTTAATTGAAAATTTAATTTTCATTTAAAATATTAATAATGATAAAATATAGTTTAATTTTTTTATAATATAAAATTTATTCAATTATAAATAAGTTAATCCAATTTTATATATTTTAAACTTTATATAATTTAATTTTTAAATAAAATCATTCTAAATGTTTGAATGATTTCTCTTTGAAAACCATTTTCTCATCACGTCAACCAAAGTAATTTTAAAATAAATTATTTACACATATATGAATTTTATTTTAAAAAATTTATTCCTTATTATTAATCAGATTAATTTATATCATTTTATATTTTTTACATAAATTTAAAAAAATGAATAGTAAATACTTTAAAAATTATTTACTGCGGTTATGGTCAAAACAAATTTAATAATTGATAAACTAAAAAGATGATGATTAAAAGTACCTGAAAACAAGTATGAAATATATTTTGAGACTATATTTGGAACCTATAATTTTTATTTCTTGATAATAATGTATTTTGTAATCTTTTTTCATTGGTAAAATGAGTGTACACTTTTATCATTCCATGTTTTCAGGTGTACCAGTCACCTCACTTATAAAAGGCCATCCTTATCCTCCCTTCTTCACACCTTCAAACCCTTTTTTATTAGGGAAGGAATAGCCAAATTAATTCCCAACGTTCCTCCCCTTATCCTAGAAGAATTATTTTTTGAGAAAATTCAGTCTTATAATGTTTTCATGAAAACCTGAAGAGGATACAAAAAAGAAGAGGTATAGTTCTTCAAGGAGAGAATTCATTTATTTAAACCTCCATGTCCTTAATTTCATATTAAATCATTATGATATAATTATATAAATATATTAAATATACTGATATGGTTTTCTATTAAGGGTATGAACTACAACAATCTACATATACATCAAATGGGATAATGAATCATTGTTCGTGTGTAGGGTGGATTGCCACCTCACAAAATGATGTCATTCATTTATTCATTAACACAAATCACAGTTGGTTATATTGATTTATATAATGAATTTATATGATATTAATAAAAATATGGGATACAACAACATGTGTGTGTTCGACGGACTACCTTCTCATTAGTCAATGTGATTCATCTCTCACAAACACATTACATAAGAAGTGATAAAGGTAAATATTATTATGATATGTAATATAAATTACAAAATAATTATATTCATGACATATTTAACATTGTCTAATGATAATCTATCAGTTTATACCTTACCTTTTCACTCACATAAAAATGATAACATCATTCCTATATGTGTGGAGTACCACCTTTACGATGTGATGTGACTCTCCTTTCATCACCCCGCCACATGGATAATATATATAAGTTTTCTAAATATATAATATTTTATTTATTTTATTATTATAATTATCAAATAAAAAATATGTCATACCTCTTTTCTATAATGATCATTGAAAATATAGAAAACGTTACTCATGGGTATAAACAACCTCTAGACTCTGTGATCGTAATATAATTCATTTCTAAAAATAATTTTTCGTGATTAAAATAAAATTTATAATTGATATTTAAATTTTATAATTATCTCATTACTATTATATTAGATATTATATTAATATATTATATGCACAATAACTGGATCTTTCTTGAAAAAACATGCATGATATAAGATGGCATCTAACACCACAATGAATGAAAATAATGATATATATTTAATGTAAGAGTGGTAATATTATATAAAAGGATCATATATGATTTTATACAAATTAATATGGTTCTTTTTAAAAGATAAAATCATATTTTAAAAGTATTATACATGTTTTTAAATCATGTTCAACCAAATGGAATCAGAAGGTAGATGATTTCTTTTTAATCTATTACATACCTAAGACAGATTCCATATTCACCACTTCTTTAATTTATGTGGTATATATACTATCCACAAATTTATTTTTTAAATTTTATACTTCAAATTATGGTGATTCACAAATACTTAATAGGAACTCACCTTCATGGTTATTTCTATTCAATGTTACAAAAGTGGTGAGGGTTTTATCTTATAATCTTTTCATTTCTTAGGATTTCTCCAAATTATGATTCCAACAATGAAGTATTTTGAACCAACAATCAATAAAAACATTAATATTATTATAATATTTTTATTCATGATATTCTAAATGAAAAATATAATATTATATGATTTGGAAATTTAAATAATTGGGAATGTTTTTTATAGAAAATCCTAATTTATTTATCTCACAATTCAAATACTATTTTTCTCCTAAAATGATGTTTTCTCAATGCATTTCTATTTTTCCTAATATTTCAAAAAATTATTTCTCAAAATATTTTTATCGTGTTTTACTTTAAACAAATTGAAAATAATTTACATGTTCTTTAAAACGAATGTATGTTTGTATTTTAATGAAATTGAGAAATGAATCATTGTTTTAACATTTATGACATGAATAATATTTATAATATTCATATATGATAAAATGATTTAAATTCCCATTTATATATTCCAATAATTATTTTAGAATAAAATCATTTTTAAAATTTTATGTGAAAATTTATTTTTAAATTTTATATTCAAAATGAAATGAAAATTTGCCTAACGGATTCCATTAAGTTTAATTTTATGGTATTTCTAATAATTAATGAAAACAAATTATTATAACTCCAATGGATATATATTGTATTGATACCATCCTTATTATTTATATATATTCTTTATGTTAATTTTGATCAAGGAAGGTATTGAAAATCACTTTTTAAATTAAGTTTTCTTCAATTATAATTATTTTGAAATATTCAATTTCCTATGATATTTTGGTATTAAATTTACCTTATATATCCATGTTATTTATCATTGATATTTTAAATTTTTTTAAAGAATATACTATTCTTATACATAGTGTTTTAGATTGATTGTTATTTGATTAATTTGAGAATTATTTATAATCTATATTACGTCATTGACATGGATACTTAATGGTAAGCAATATTGATTAATTATTTAAATTCAATATTTAACATGTGAATATGGATTGGGAAATAGAATTATTATTGTGGACCATTTATAGATAGCCGCATGAAGAATCGATGGGTTTCATGAGAAAAATCATTTGAAAAAACATGAAGAATTTATACACAATATTTATAAATTATATTGTTATGTTTCTTAACAGTTGTGATATAGTTGGATAAACACGATTAGTTTCTACTCAGAAACCATAAACCATATGTAGGATAGTTCTTGATATTAGTGATTTCTATGTGACTGAGACAAGACGCCCAACAATAATCAATATCCTTAATTGAGAATTCAATTATTTTATTATTCAATAGGTTTTTCTGTTATATTATCATTGGATTCCATTCATTCTATGTTTATTGATTAAATAGAACATGTTTTTAGTTATTTATAATTCCATTTTGATTATTCATTATCTAGTTATGATAGTCAAATTATTTTATTAAATGGATTGTTTTCTAGATATATACATTTTAATATAGATTATTTTAAGAACACGGTTATAATTCTTGAGTTCCAGGTTTCTTCTTTTCTCTTTTGCATTAGTGTTTTTGAAAAAATCGGGAAAATGGGGAAAATCAAAAATTTCATGGGTACAAGGCGTGTACTTTTCCAAATGCCATGTACTTTTCCAAACGTCGTGTGCTTTGCCAGTGCGGGATGAGTATACAGGGCGTGTAGTCTTGTCAGCAATGAAATGGGTAAAAATAGACTACACGCCGTGTAGTGGGTATTTACAGGAAATGTAGTCAGTTGGCAGGTATATAGTAAGGTGGTGGAAGAAACCACCAGCTGAGTGACAGTACACGCGGTGTATTCGAAAATACACGCCGTGTACACATGTCGACAGATGAACAGTGCAGTGGTGGTAAAAGTAACCACCAAAGGAATAGTTAAATGAGAAAAGTTCACCCCATGTAGTCAATAGTACACATCGTGTAATTTTTTCCCCTTAAAATATGATATAGCCTCCCCAGTTCATAGAATTGGTTTATAACCAAAGGAGTGCTTGGGAAAGACGGCCAAACATTTAGAGATCACCCGAGCAAGCACCGGGACTCCGATTTCACCTCCAACAATCTCGTTGGAACCCTACGGGTAATCCCTTCCCTCTCCTTAAGTCGTTCTTACCAATTATTTCATGAGGGGATGTTATTTACATTTGAACATGATTTCTATTACCTCAGGTCCACGTAGTTCATGGATGATTCGAGGAGCGTAGTTCATGTATACTGATCATGGGCGATCGTGGTAAGTGGCTTGGTGTTTAAATTCCAAATACTGTGCATTTATGTGTACCAGTGTGCTATGAACCCATGTTGTGGTGTCGTATGGCTGAGTCCATGGATATTTAAATACCTGGAATTACATAGTTAATAAAATGTTATAATAAACTCCTATTTGGGATGACTTCTTGGATCCAGGACCACCCTTGGTGTGCGTTCATCTATTTATCTATTTGGCTAGGATACCTGAGGGTATGCCTTGTTTATATTGTGAATTAATTTTTCCTTGAGTTGATTCATATATAAATTTCATGTTTGTCCTTTGGGCTCGTCCTGGTTACTTGTGCCTGACGACAATGCACTTTTTATCCTGAGGGAATTGTTTGTTTAGACTGAGGGCAAGGAACTGGTTAGCATGAGGGGAACATTCTATTCCGCCTGAGGGAAATGATTTTTATGCCAGAGGGAAGTGACTTCTGTGCTGGAGGGCGACACTTCATATGCCAGAGTGAAATATCTATTATGTCTGAGGACATTTACCAGATGGTTTTGTTTCTGTTTACCTAAGAGTAATATTTAACATGTCTGAGGACACTGACTATATACTCATAACATTCACTGAGGTGATGTCTTATATTAAATGGAATTAATGAATATTAAAATGGAAATATAATTGTTAAAGATAGTTACTTTTGAGTACTGTTTATTTTATTCCATTTTACTACTACACACTGCTCTTTCATATTTACACTGTTAGTTGGGCACGCGCCTTTTGTGGGTGCCTACTGGGATTTATTCCGCACACCCTATTTTGGTCATGTCTTCGGACTAAATAGATTATGTTTTTGTAGGTGTTGATGGTGGAAACGGTCCCTATACAGGTACATGATTGTAGAAGAGGAGTATGAGAGAATGGGACCAAGCTTTGGCTTGTGATGCTGCAACGTTCTATCTACTCTGCTTTTTTTTTTGAATTATTGTACCTTGTTCCTGGAGTTGTATTGTACTATGGTGTATTGTTGTGTTACATGTTCTGGATGTTTTCTAAGAACATGAGAAATGTTGCATCCTTATCTATATGACTGTTGGATATCTTTTACTGCAGTTGTTCATTTTAAATGTGTATGGTTTATTGCTTCAGCGGTTGTTGTATGTTATATATCTTTTCCTCTATACGACACTTTGAGAAAGGAGGGCATAGTTTCCTCTCTATCAGACCTGGGCCCTAGCTGCTAGTCGGAATCCTCTAGCGTTTGGGGAAAAACGCTTGAGGTCATGTGACCAATCGGGTTTGGGGCACCCGTTGAGTGGCACCCATATTCTGGACGTTACAAAGTGGTATCATAGGATTCCTTTTCTCTGACATACTAATTGGCACCTTAGTTAGTTATTGGACGAAAATGGTAGTCGGTAATAAGATGTGCTCAGGAGTAGCTAACCCATGTACAGGGAAAAGCCAGTCTACCCCGATTATTGAAATCTTTCTAATTTTTCATGTTTTGCAGTTGATTTGATTTTCACCATTGGGTGACACACTTTTGATTATTGCATTTATATTTAATATAGGGTTTCTATTTTAGTTTCAACCTGATGAGATGAGGGTACACCTTCTCATGCATAATTTAGGAACAATCTAGAAATCACATGCCATGCATAGTTTCCTATCATGTAGGTTGATTAGAACTTTAATGTTGTTGTAAGATTTGTTGTGGTAGAAAAGCATGTTGTTGTGATAACTGCTTTGATAAATACCTTCTATTTTATATGGTATTTTTGTGTGAGTCTATTGATAGGATGGACTCCAAACATTTGTTTTTAGGGAGTATGGGCCCCCATTGACCGGAATTTTGTGGTTCATTGACTATTGATCTTGTTATAACATATATAACATGCCAAGAATTGATTTTTTGGGAGTATGGGCCCTCATGGGTCAGAATTTGGCACTTAGGTGTTGTTTTTCAGTGTTTTCTGGGTTCCTGAGTAGTTTCAGAGGCTTAATGTCTGAAAAACCTAGGATACACACTATGTAGTTCCTTGGACACATGCCGTGTGTTTCTTGTTCAGAAAAAAAAGAAAACATTTTGGGTACATGCCGTGTAGTCTCTGCCTATGTCATAGACTTTGTGGGAAAGGACATGGTGAAGGTAAAGGCTTCTGAAAATCACACCTTGTACCAGATTTACACGCTATGTAGTGTTGACCCGGTGTCTGCCCGTGGAACTAACAACACGGTCAGAGGAGACCATGATGCATACACGCCGTGTACACTTTGGAACACGCCATGTCATCTGACCTAGTGACTCGGCTATGTAGATATCAAAACGGGTTGGTGTTAACTCTTCTTGAACATGTCGTGAACCTGAGGGACACACCGGGTAGTCCTTACCTTTGGGAGACCATGTGAAAATAGTCGTGTGGCTATGAAACAGGGTGGAGTACACACCATGTGTGGGTGTAACATGACGTGTAGTGTCAAATGAGTAGACGGTCATGTCACGAACGTCAAGGGAAGATGGAAATTAAACCATACACGCAGTGTACATTATATACACACAGTGTAGTCTTGTTCAGAAGAGAGCCGTGTGGATTGGCCGTGTAGAAGGACCCGAGCAGGGGAAGAGAAGTCATGTACATGTCTTGTAGTCAGTATACACGCAGTGTAGTCTTGTTTTTCATATCATGTCATGCCTTCTTCCTCCTATTCCCTTTTTGGTCCCCACATTTTTTATTCTTTGATAATATTGATCTAAGGTGTCTGTTTGACATTGTATAGTCATGCCGCTGAGACAACAACGTGTTGTTTTCCAAGAGAGGGGCATCGATTATACTCCAAAGATGGTGGGGCATGGGCTACCAGTAGATCATCTAGAAGAGCCAGATGTGGCACCAGCCATTACATCGGACACAGGCACAGATGCATAGTTCTGCGAAGCCCTTATGTGGTTCATGAAGACCTTTCAGGGAGCACTGTGGGCTTCCACATCTATGGTTGAGCTGACTCATATATTCTAGCAGCAACATCCGCCTACGTTTTTAGGCGATGGAAAACCACATGCTGCAGATTCTTGGCTGGGGTCTATGTAGACTATTTTCGAGCATCTTGAGATGTCTCTAGGGTGGAGGGTCAAACTCGTGACTTATATGCTGCATGATTCTTGCAAGAGGTGGTGGGATGTTTCCACTCAGACAGAGCATCAGAGAGGCATGTTGTGGGATGATTTTCAGACTCCTTTATATGTTTTCTTTATCCCAGATATTCTGTGGGCTGATGAAGCTTGAGAGATCATGAATCTACATTAGGGAACTATATCAGTGATAGATTATTCTCATCGTTTCACCAAGATTCAGCGTTTTTTACCCATTCTGGTGGGTGATGAGACTTTGAGTGCTAGACCCTTTGAGGGTGGTCTTCGATATAAAATCCGAGAACTGGTGGATGTTTTAAGGTTGCCTACAATACATGTTATTGTGAACCAGGCACTGATTACACGGAGGAACCTTCGAGAATCTAGTGGTGTGGGCCAGGGCAGTTCAACACCAGTTTCATATACTATTTCTGCTGGGAAAAGGAAGCAACATATGAGTTTCTTTCACAGTGATAGTACTACAAATGAAATTACTTCAGGTGGCCCGATCAGGTTCTACTAGTTTGGTATAGAGGGGCATAAGAGGCCTTAGTTTCCACGAGACCCGGCAGAGTGCTGAGTTTGCAGAAAGATTGGTTATCTGCAGCGCTTTTGTAGGTTGTTTCCATCATTGGCATGTGAGAGGGGTTCTGTGCAGACTCTACGTGTGGGAGCAGGACCAGCAACTTCATACCAGTCGGGAAACTGGAATACATCATGGCGTGCATGCATATATGGTGATCGTGGACGTGGTAGCCCGACACCAGGATATCAGAGGCAGCAGAGCGGGACAACCCAGGGTATTCAGGCAGTGTCTCATGGGCCGCGGCACTGGGCAGGCATATATAGTGAAACAGACCCAGTAAGAGAAGAATTCCATACCTTCTACTGTCAGAGGTACTATTCTAGTAGCTTCTGTCTTATCATCAATAATTTTTGATACAGGTTTTGCGCATAGATTTATATCGGTTCCCATTGTGAAGAGCCTTGGGCACTATGTTTCTTCTTCTTCTTCTACTTTTATGAAGCTAGACACTCCGTTGGGAAATATAACGACTAGTGTGCATCACTGTAGGGAGTTCCAGCTAGATTTTGGTGGGTGTCACATTCTATGGGACCTCAATATCAAAGAGATGAAGAATTATGATGTCATTCTCTGGATGGACAGTTTGGTTCCCTTTTGAGCCTTTGTAGACTGCTATCTATACAGGGTGAGTTTCACATCACCATAGGGCCAAGAGTTTCTATACAAAGGTGAACTGGATGTTCAGGCGAGTCGTGCTGGACCAGTGCATCACTGGCGAGGTTGTGTAACATCCCAGATTGTGAGTTTATATCTGGATGATCAGAGGACTTTTCAGAAAGATATCTCTCTAGTGGTTGATCGTTTCAAGGATGTTTTCTCGGACTATTTTTCGGGTATACCTCTGGAGCGTGAGGTGGATTTATCTATTGAGCTTATTCCAGGAGCAGCGCCGTTGTCCATTTCTCCTTATAGGATGGCTACACATAAGTTGCAGAAGATCAAGAGGATGTTAGAGGAGTTATAGGAAATGAGTTTTATCTGAGCCAGTAATTCTCTTTGGGGTTCGTTGTTCCTCTTTGTGAAGAAGGTATACAGTACCCTCATACTCTGTGTGGATTATTGGAACTTGAACCAGCTGACGATTAAGAACTGATATCCATTTTCAAGGATTAATGATCTTTTTGATCAACTTCGGGGATCATGAGTGTTCTTGAAGATTTACTTGAGATCAGGATATCATCACCAGCGCGTTATAACATTAGACATAACACTTACAAATTTTTGGAGCACATATGGTTTATATGAGTACTTGGTTATTCATTTTGGACTCATGAACAAGCCAGTAGTTTTCATGGCTCTTATGAATCGTGTGTTTCATCCTTATTTGGATTATTTAGTGTTAATATTTGTGGATGACATCATGTTGTACTCTCACAATTGACATGACCATGCCACCCATCTTGAGATCATATTGAGTACACTGAGAGAGAATCAACATTATGCTATGCTCTCAATGTGCCTGTTTTGGGTGGACCAGATTCACTTCCTGGGTCATATCATCTTAAAGACAGGAGTTTTAGTAGACCCTATGAAGGTGAGAGTAGTAGATTCTTGGAGTAGCTGAAGAACATGTTTGAGATACAATGTTTCTTAGGGCTGGATGGTTACTACAAATGCTTCATCCAGGACTTCTCCAACTTAGAATCACCATTGATAGGTTTGACTAATTAGGTTGTGATGTTCATTTGGACAAAAGATTTTAAGAAATTTTTTTAGGACCCGAAAGAAATTTTGACATCAGTACCAGTCCTGATACTTCCAGATCAAGGGAAGAGCTATACAGTTTACTATGATGCATCAGGTATTGTACTAGGAGCAGTGTTGATGTAGGGAAACCGAGTTTTTGCGTATGGGTCTAGGAAGTGGATTCCACATGAGAGGAATTACCTGATGCATGATCTCGAGTTGGCTACAGTTGTTCATGCATTGCGCTATTGGAGACATTATCTCTTGGGATAGAATTTTGTGGTTTTCACCAACCACAATAGCATAAAATATATCATTACTTGGTGTGACTTGAACCTGAGACAGATAAGGTGGGTCGAATACCTTCAGTCCTTCGACATTGATCTTGCCTATACACCTGGTATAGGTAATGCAGTAGCTGATGCACTGATCAGGAGGACTCAGATATAGGTAGTGCAGGAGGCCAGTGGTGAGTGGAAGCTCATGGCCTTATTCTATTAGATACATTTGAAGGTTCATGATAGTTAGGGAAAACCTATCTTTCTTCCTTATCTGTGACTTCTACCCTCTGGGATAGAGTGAGTATGAGATAGATATCTGCTACGGAAGGCCTAGTTCTATGAGATTCAGTGGAAAGTGAGGACCATCCTTCTGGATGGATGACAAGCGATGATGAGGTACTGCATTTCCATGGACAATTGATGGTTCCATGGGATATACATGAGGAGTTGATGCTGGAGTTTCATGATTCAGCCGGGGATGTGCATACCAATGTTACCAAAATGTATCTTGACTTGTGAAGTCAGTATTTATGGCCAGGTATGAAAGGGAGATAACTGGTTTTATTATGAGGTGTTCCACCTGCCAGCAGGTGAAGGCAGAGCATTAGAGGCTAGCTTGACTATTTCAACAGATACCCATTCCGAAGTAGAATTGGGATGATGTCACGATGAACTTCATGATTGGGTTGCCGAGGTCACCTCAAGGCATTGATGTTTTGTGGGTTGTTGTGGATAGACTCACGAAGGTAGCTCACTATATTCTGATCAAGGTGTCCTTCGGGGTTGACAAGATCGTGAAGTTGTATATCCAAGAGGTCGTACGTCTTCATGGGATCCCTCATTGTATCGTTATAGATAAGGGTTCCCTGTTTTACATCTCGTTTCTAGCAGAGTTTTCAATGGGCACTGGGGAAATAGATGCTTCTGAGCACAGCTTACCACCCTCAGATTGATGGCCAGTCAGAGCATACAATACATGTGCTTGAGGATATGCTATATGCTTGCATCCTGGACTTTGGGGTCTCTTGGGAGAAGCACATACCCCTAGTTGAGTTTTCATGTAACAATAGTTTTCAGGACACTATTGATTTGACACCTTATGAGGATTTATATTTTAGGCCATGTCGACCACCCTTGTGATGGATAGTGGTAGGTGAGGCAGCTTTACTAGGACCACGTCTTGTGCATGAGACTTTTTTCTAGGTCCTGTTTATTCAGAAGAAGATGGCTATGGCACAGTCTTGTTAGAAATCTTATGTAGATCACTATAGACGACCCTTAGAGTTTGTGGTCGGGGATCATGTTTTCTTTCATGTCTCACTGAGGTTGGGACACATGAGGGTTAGGAGGTAAGGTAAACATTCACCGAGGGATGTGGGTCTATTTGATATTATAGAGAGATTCAGGCAGATTTTCTATTGGTATTGGTAACCACATAGGTACATGGCTATGCACAATGTCTACTATGTATCTATGTTGTGTCGTTACCATTCAGACTTGTCTCACGTCTTTCTGCTAGAGGAGGTTGAGCTTCAGGTAGACATTTCCATTGAGGAGCATCCAATTCGTATCGTTGATAGGATCAAAAAAGTTCTCTGAGGTCAGTTACTTCCTCTATTATGGGTGCTATGGTAGAATGGCTAAGTGCAGGACGAAACCTAGGTGCAGGAGACCAATGTATGTGCTCGGTGTCCATAGTTGTACTAAGCATTATCATCACAACCCTTAGAAGGGAAATTCGGGGACGAATTGATTTTTAGGGGGGAATTTTGTAAGAACCTGGTTCTTATTTATGAGGTATGGGTTTCTTTTTTTCTCATTTCCTTATGTGTTTTTGATTAAATAGGAAAAATGGTGGAAAATCCCAAATTTCGTGTTTACATGTCGTGTACTTTTCCAAACACCATGTACTTTGGCCTTGTGGGAAGAGTACACAGGGCGTGTAGCCCTTTCGTTGATGAAAGGTGTAAAAACCGAATATACGCCATGTAGTGGGTATTGACACGCCATGTAGTTAGTCGATAGGTAAATAGTAAGGCAGTGGAGGCAGCTGCCAATTGAGTGACAGTACATGCCGTGTATTCGGGAATACATGTTGTGTACACTTGTCGACAGATGAACAGTGCGTCTGTGGGAAAATTAGCCGCCAAAGGAACAGTTAAATGAGAATGGTAAATGCCGTGTTGTCAATAATACATGCAGTGTAGTTTGATTTATTTGCATAAAATGGTCAGTATCCACCCCTATTCACAGAATTGGCATAGAACCGGAGGAGGGCTTGGGAGAGACGGTTGGACCTTTAGAGATCACCAGATCAAGCACCAAGAATATGATTTCACCTCTGATGATCTAGTTGGAACCGTACGGGTACTATATTACCTCTCTTTAATACATTCTTACCAATTCTTTCCCGAGGGGATGTTATTTACATTTGAAATCGATTTATTTTACCTCAAATCTATGTTGTTATAGGATTATTCGAAGAGCGTAGTTCAGGTTTACTGATCAAGGGAGATCATGGTAGGTGTCGTGATTTTTAAATTCCAATTGTTGTGCGCTTGTGTGTACCATTTCGCTACAAAACCATGTTGGGGTGTCGTATAGAAGATCATGTTCCTATTTAAATACTTGGAATTGCATAGGTAATTAAATGTAAAAATAAACTACTGTTTGGGATCACTGCATGGATCCAAGACCACCATGGGGGTGCGTTCCTCTGTTTATCCATTTGGCCAGGATACCCGAGGGTATTCCATGTTTATATTGAGAATAAATTTGGCCTTGAGAGAATTCATATATAAATTTCATTTTTATGCTTTGGGATCGGCTTAGTTACGGGTGCCTGAGGGCGGTGTTCTTTTTAGCCGGAGGGCATTGTTTGTTTAGCATGAGGGCAAGGTACTGCTTAGCCTAAGGGGAACGTTCAATTCCGCCTGAGGGAAATGCTTCTTATGCCTAAGGGCGGAGACTTCTATGCCTGAGGGTGACACTTCGTATGGCTGAGGGAAATATCGGTTATGTATGAGGACAGTTACCTAAGGGTTTTGTTTCTGTTTACCTGAATGTAAGAGTTCACATGTCTAAGTACACTGACTATTTACATAGAACATTCACTGATGTGATGTCTTGTATTAAATGGATTAAATGAATAATAAAATGGAAATATAACTGGTAAAGTTAGTTACTTTTGAGTACTTCTTAGTTTATTGCATTTTACTACTGCACACTACTGAAGCAGATTTGCACTGTTAGTTGGGCACAAGCCTTTGGTGGGTGCCTACTAGGGTTTATTTCTCACACCCTATTTGGGTCATGTCTTCGGCCCAAACAGATTACATTTCTGTAGGTATTGGCTGGGGCAAGGGTCCCTATACAAGTACATGATTGTATCAGATGAGTAGGAGAGCATGAGACCGAGCTTAGGCTTGTGATGTTGTTTCGTTATGTCTACTCTTATTTGTTTTTATTTAATGTACCTTGTTACCGGAGCTCTATTGAATTGTGTGGTATTGCTATGTAACATGTTCTGGTTGTTTTCTATGAACTTGAGACATGTTCCATCATTATCTACATGATTGTTGGTTATCTTTTACTACAGTTGATCATTTTAAATGCGTATAGTTTATTGCTTCCACTATTGTTATATGTTATTTATCTTTTCCTCTATGCTACAATTTGAAAAATGGGGTCATATTTTTCCCTCTATCAAACTAAGGCCCTCGCTGCTAGTCAGAATCCTCTGGCATTTGTGGAAATGCGCTTGAAATCATGTGACCAACCGGGTCCTGGGCACCCATTGAGTGGAACCCTAATCCAGGACGTTATAATAATGACATATCCAATTATGAGTATCATGTTATTGATTAAGTGACATATTTTTACTATTATCTACATTTCCATATTAAATATTCTCTATTTATTCATGATATATCCCACTTAATTAATCCTTAATGATATCTTTAGCTCACCATAATTTTGTTTCCTTTCTCAAGAATCCTTCTAATGTAATATAAATGATATGTAGTGATATGATAGGGGTAATAATGTTATTCTCAAATTATTTTGTAATTTTTGTTTTCAAATATAATATGGAAATATATTATTTATCTAGTTTTCCAAGACCCCTAATTTATTTTTCACTTTTTGATGATATTTCTTATATATTTTTCTATTGTTATAAATTATACACCAGCACTAAGCTATTAGGGTCACGTTGCTACATTCCTAGATTGGATTTATCATCTTAAAAAGGCTAGTAGGATGTGTGGAGAGAATTATGGTATGTATTTTGATTGGGTTTTTCGAACCAATATATTTGGGAAGTGTGATGGGAGATGAGAGGGGATAGTAATTTATAAGAGTGATGTGTGGCACACTTATAATATTTGAAAATAAAATGGTGTATATTTGTTTTCCGCATAAATAAGGAAACATATGATATATTATATAACCTTAGTGATTATAAAGAGTATATATGGGCCATAAAATGGGGTTTGGACAAGATTTAAGATATTTATACCCAATATTATTTTCTTTTAACCCCTTGAAAACACATTTTTATTATGACCATAATATTTAATTTTTTTGTTATACAATTAATAATGGTAAATAATTAAGATAAAAATTTTATAAAAAATAAATTACACTGATTAAAAATATCAAATAAATATTTCATAATATAATGCGTATAATTCAAAATTTAACTTACAAATGTGATGAAAATGTTGTTTTTATAGAGAAAATATTAAAAAAATTAGAAATATTTTATTTCATAATTCAAAAATTAAATTATTAGAATAACCAAAATTAAATTAATATTTATATAATTGAAATACTTTTAATCTAAAATCTATTTTAAAGAAAACAATATCCTTATAAATAATTCAAATTAAAGGCGAGTTTTAAAAAAATAATATATTTCACTACTCATCTAAAAAATACTCATTTTATAAAAATCCATAAAATTTACCATAAGATATTTTATACCAGATTATTTCCAAAATTATGTTAATTTTATAAGAAAAATTCCAAAAAATTGTTAAAAATAATTTATTTATTTTTTAGAAAAATAAATAAATTCTATTTTTTGTAAAAAAATACAATGTTCAAAATATTTAATGGCAAAAATGAGAATTTAGAATATTTTTATCAATATTATATATTTATTTTAAAAATTTATAATTAATAATTAAAATATTGTTATTCCTATTCATTCAAAAAGGTTTAATGTCTATGAAGTAATTGTTATGTTTAAATTGTAATATTAATTGTTTATTATCATTATTAAAACTCGATGGTGCATGTAAAAAATATATCAAAGAAGGTAAAATAATTTTAAATAAATTTATTTAATAAATATTCATAGTTTTACATTATACCCCCTTTAAATAAATTTCAACGATACAATTTTAACGTGTTAATTGTTATGATGTGTTTAAAAATTTAAAATCCAATTGTGGGAAACCAACTTCATAAACAATGGTTAAAAATGACCTATTGAAATGATAGAAATGGATTTGTGAAGGTAACCTAGAAGATCACATAACATGGTTTATGTATTGTAGAACATTGGTGGTATATAAAATTATGGATATAAAAGATAAAAATTAAACCTAGGTACTTGTAGAGAGTGATAGAGAACACGGTGGTAGAATGTTAATAACCATAAATCCATAAATACATTATAGTAGAAATGTTCATTCATTCATCAGAAATGAAAGTCACTGTGTAATATTTTATTTTATGATACTTGTTTTAAAGTTGAATATTTTCATGAGAATTTATAGCTTCATTATTTTGTTCCATTTCTTATGAACAATCTCATTCTTTGATTTTTCCATTATCAATTTCCACCTCATCTATTACTCTAAGTGATGAATTTATAACATATGAAGAATTAAATTATAGTAATATACCTAAAATAATAAAAAGTCAATGTTTTTATCACCATTTATTAATTAAATGATTACAATACAACATCCAACAATCATAAATATCTAAAACCTCATCCAAAGTTCATGTTAAATCATTCCATAAATGGTTATTATTTTCACCATTAGATTATTCAAAATTTAAAATGAATGTCAAAAAAATTTCCCAAAATCATCAAGACATTAATCAAGAAAATATCATAATGTCGGTATTAATTGTAAGATAACAAATATGTTAATAACCTTGTTATATTTTCTTTTAAAACTAGTCAAAAAACCTAAATTCCATAAACTTTTAATGAAAACATAAATAATTATTCATTCCATGAATAAATCATGATATTATTGAATATATTCCATAAAACCAATATTGTAGTTAACTCCATAAATGAATACCTAAACCACCATCTCCAAACATCATTAACTGGTTCTAATTTCATCAATATTATCTGATTTACATTATTTATATCCTTTGTTTATTTATATTTGAACCGTTATCTCATCACCAGGAACATATTAAGGGTTATATTCCATAAATCTCAGTTTTATTGTAAAATATCACTATACTATTATGTATCATTTCTAGGTCATTTATACTATAAGGCCCCAGCCTTAAACCTTACATAATCTTTAGATATTACAAGATTACACATTGAGGATCTTTTTGGGTTTAGAGTTTTAGAGAATTAGATCATGAAACTTACATTACATTCCACATTTAAACAAAGTGGTTACATAAAAGACAATATTCATTCTTCCCATCAATGGAAACATATTTAAAATAAAATATGGATTCATTCTTGACACATCCTTGATACTATCATCACATCATGTACCATTCCCTTGACCTGTGAAAAACATCTCAAAAACTTGGGATGAGAATAAAAAGCTTAGTAAGGTTTATAAAAATACAGAAAGGAAACCTGAGTTCATATATACATAAGAATGAAATAATACTTTACCCATAAAACACAGGAACTTTAACATACCTCATCAAACCATGAATAAATCATAGAAATCATAAGACATAAAGGTAACATGAGAAATTTATAACATTCTTACGTAGGGAGTAACCCTCTTGGTTACGTTTGGAATACCCATCACAGTATATTCCCTAAATCTTTTTGGAGAAACCTTAACGTTACACTCCTTCGCGTTACCCAATGCATTGGAGAGGTATATCGGGCTCACCCGCCCTTAGTTTATCACGGAACCACCCATTTTCATAACAATTCCCAAGAACCATAACATAAATGTATCACATAAAACATGCATAAAGGAAATATAACATTTCCAAATTTCAATCACAATATAACATTTTAGGATATTGAAATAATGAATCCATTAAAAAAACATTTTTAAAACCATTTAAAACATTTAATAAAGAGATTTTTGAATCATAGTGTCCCATACCACCTTAAAGATTTTATCATTTAAACAATTAATATCTATATAAATAAATCCTTAAAACCATTTTTAAAACATTGATATTAATAAGAACAAATCATTAAATCATTTAAAGCGGTATTTTGGTTGCAGAGTTTTTACCAAAATTAGAGACACTTGAATACAATAATTGAGGAATAACATTTAATCAGTACTATATAATATCATGAGAATAAATGGATTCATGATATAATATTCCAAAGGACAGTATATACACCATATAAGAGTTAATTGGTGCATAACAACAATGAAGTCTCAATAGAGATGTAAAATGTGATGAAATCCCTTATAAAGAAGATATCCTTAAATTAAGGATAAATCAATCTTAAAATTATGTGTGAAAAATATCAATACACCAAATATAATTGGATATTAAGTGTAAAACAATAAATGGTCATTCACACATATTCAATGGATGACATATTCAATAACTACATGTTAAACCCAAAGAAATTGAAATTGGGTTAAATAGTTCCCTTGGTAAAATTCGACAGCCTAACAGCGTCACTTCAAAAATTCAGAAAATGAGTTGATGAGAGATAAAAAGGGAATCTCATCACTTGGACATAAAATTTATGTCAATAATGATATATAAGAACATATCCCAACATAATATTATGTGAATTAAAAGACATAACAAACGATGTCTTTTAAAAAGAGGATGGTGAAAGGTCCCCTTACCGAGTTGGGTAACTTTCGAAACGTACACCCCATGGAAGAAGGGTCATACAATAAAGATGAAAATACACATAAATGATATTATACTACACAAAGTTTATAATAATGGGCATTACATACATAACTCAAAGGAAATTGTGGCAAATGTAGCATAAATCTCACGAGAATAAAGGTGAGATGAAAAATCCCTTACGAAAACTCGGCAGCCTAACGGCGCCACTTAAAATTTCCAAAAAATGGATTGATGAGATAAAATAGAGTCTCTAATCATATTAAAATAAATTGTACAGAAAGAGGAATATAAAAGAACATCCCCCATCATAACAAAGAGGAACATAAAAGATGTGACATAAAGGAGAGTACTTAAAAAGAAAGAGAGAGGTTAGATCTCTTACGAAAATTTGGCAGCCTAACGGCGCCACTCAAAACTTCCAAAATGGATTTATGAGAGAGAATAGGGTCCCTCATCATATGAAAAATAAAAATTACAGTAATAGTAATATTAAAGAACATCCCAATATCAAGAAATATGAGCTTTAAAAGGAATGACATAAAAAAGTGTACTTAAAAAGAAAGAGAGTAGTAGGATCCCTTACCTCGGGTCCGACTTGAATCGATCGTTCTTTAATATCCTGAATAATAAACATGAGTTAATTTATACTTACATACGAACCTTTTTCAATTTCATTATTCCTTTTATACCACTTATTACCATGTCATAAACATTATGTAATCATTCAAGTTAATAATGTTTGTTTTGTCGATATTTGGTTCTTATGTCGAAAGTGGACTTCTTACAATTACATGTTGTTCATGTGGTCAAAGGTTCATTATATCCAGAATTTTATTCATGATGTATATATCATATATATCTTATATATCCAGTATATTCATGCATTTATAATATTACATAACATTTAGAGTTAAGAAATGAAATGCACCATTCATGGAGACGGTAAGCAGTACGTACGCATGAACGTTACTTCCATTTTAATTTCATATTTAATGGAATTAAAACATAATGATACATAATAGTATTTTAAATCCATTATGGTATCATATATAATATAATTAAATATATCCTTTATACTTACCATATATGGTATTATCGAATCAAATCACATTGAGGGGGCGGTAGTCTGCACTTCCTTAAATGAAGATATCTTGTTTACCCATAATGGAAACCATAAAGGTATTCCACAAATGAAAAATACAAAAGCATAAGTAAAACATTTTAGATATCATATATAAATATAGTTTCATCTTAATGGCCACCTTTGACGGTGTTAGAAGAATGTTGAACAATCATCGTTTCGGGAGGCAGAATTTCGCCATCCATGGAAACAATATGTTCGTTAACCATTAGATGTAGGTGTGTGTAAGTGTAGCTATAATACTTCTTATAACAACATCCTAGTATATTGAAGATACTGGAGTTGTTACAAAAGAAATGAATAAAAAGAGTTTAGGAGGATGGAGAAGCAAAATAAAACAAAAGGACTCAAGTGAAGACATTACCTTAAAATCGCGTAACTCCCTTTGGTTTGAGCTCAAAGGCTTCCTTGGGAAGACTTCTTCCCAAAGTGAGGCTTCACGGAGTAATAGAGGGAAGTTAAGAGACAAAATGGGCAGAGTTTGGCCGAGCCAAAGGCTTTGGGAGTGTGGGTAAGGAGGAATAGGTGGGGGCCTTTTATAAGAGGAGAGGAGGGGCACTCTTGGAAGGTAAAGAAAAGTCACTTTATTTTAAAATGGTATTAGGATTTAAGAGGTCCCAAATTGATGTGTTTTCGATTATAAAGTGATAAGGTTTAGAAATACACTCATCCAATAGGTTTTGGACATGTTTAGGTCTTAGATATTACATTATATTTCCATTTCATTTAAATCGTTAAATAATGATGTCATCGCTGCATCATCATGATGTCATAAATAATTTAATTTATATAATGTATAAAAATTATAAAAAAACTACTATGATGTAGTAAATCTTTTTATATTTCCAATGAATATTTATAGTCAAAAATCTAATTTGTATAACCCCATGTTAAAATTGTTTTAGTAAAACATTTCAGGTTCGTCTCATTTTTACTTTAACTTTAAATAAAAAGATATTAATGTCATTTTCCAACCAAAGTGGCTTTATTGGGTCCCCAAGTTGACCCATGGGTTGTCTTGGTCGTCCACGACACATCCAATGAGGTTAGGACATGTGTCAAGTTCATTTCATATTATTAAAACATTATTTTTACCCTAAACTACAATAATTACCTCTAATCACGATTAAAAACTTAATCAGTTACTATTCACCAAAAAATTATTTTTATCCCATTGAACCACATTTTACTTCTTAATGACAACTATGTATGTCAGATTTTTGAAATCCAAAACACAAATATGGAAAAATTTCATTTAAACGGTAAAAATCAGTTTTTATAAGTACCACTTAGTGGTTTCACTATTCATCAAAAATTGATGTTTTTCAGAAAAATCCCAAAAATTCACCCTAAGCTATATTTGATATTCCAAATTCAAAAATGAAGTATATTTTACAAAATTAAAAACATATAAGTCACATTAATTAATTTAATAATTAATTCCCACTGTCAGAGCAAATAGCGTGTTTTTGTGAAACAATAAGTATCAAAAGATTGACCCTAGTTTAAGTCTGATTTCAATGTGAAATTAATTCCAACGACCACTATTGGATTTAATGGTAAAAATATATTATAATTTCACTTTAAAACCAATTCAAAAGATAATATAATCATATAAATAAATTAGATTAAAAAGCTGTTTGAATTAAAATACAACATTTTACACTATTCATTAAAAAATGAACTTTATCAGAAAGATACCAAAAATTTACACAAATTAAATTTTGATATCCCAATTCTTAAGAAGAGTTTTATTTGGTCCAGAAGGATGTATAAGATTGAACAAAACTATATTTAATGATGGTTATCAATCAAAAGGCGATAAGTGAACCTTTAGTGAAAACTAGGGCATATACGCCTAAAATTGAATTTTTTTTCCGTATTTTATGCCTTTATCTTTTATTGGATAAATGTAAAAACATTTAAAAACATATATAATCATATTTTAGTTATTTCTATCCATTACCTCCAATACAATGGATACATGTTAACTACCATTTAAAATAATATTATTTTATTATTAGAGTGCAACGTAAGATTTCCAAGAAAATCGTTGTTGCGTGTTGGGTACGCCATCGAACATAGCGTCCCCTTTAAATTCATATTAATATTTTATTCAAAAATATGGATAAATATAAAAATGTCATATTCTTTATTTACCTGGGGTTTTACATCCTTCCCCCCTTTTGGGAATTGTGTCCTCGCAATTTTAAAAAATTGTGCTTGGAAACATCGGAACAAGAGTCGGTAAAACAATCACTTTAAAATAAAGGAAGATAAGTACAAAGGTCACCCGAGATAACCCATAATATGATTCCATGTAGAAAAATATGGACATGGAGGAGAAAACATAGGGTTATGTTCTTGAGGGAGAGTGATAGTAAACATGTCTAGGAGAAAGTTAACCATAAGAAAATCACAAACTTGTAATGGGTTAAACGGTATTCGATTCCCCAGTAGGAAAATTTAATAGACAACATTTTTGTTCTAAGTTACTTTTTTATTTAGGAATTTATTCAAAATGAAACATAATCACTTATCATGTGGACTTTCAACTTTTACTAGATTCTTAAATCAAACTCATATTTTTTCCAAAAGACAAGTATTTAGGGAGACTTGTTCGCATTAAGAGTACTATAATAAACTTCTAGAGAATCACCTATTCCAACAAAGAGAACTATATACTTCCCATATCTTTAGACCTTAACCAAAACCAAAACCAAAAAGGTTAGTACAAGGTCAGATAATCCAGAAAGGGATAACCCTTTAAAAAGAAAATCTATGCTTAATCTCCAAAATTTGTCCAACATAACCCAAAGTTCAACAAGGACTATCCGATAAACAATTTTTCCATAAAATTCTTCAAAGTAAACCAATATAAGATTGGAACCCAAATATTTGAAGGATTTAGTCACATAGTCTTCCAAGTTAAATCGTAACATTTATCTCCAAACAATATCAGTTAATCCTAAAGTCTTGTATTGAAAATTACTTAACCTAATCACATATCCTCCATGATAGGTTAATCATTTTCATAAATAACCCAAAATCAACTTAATCTTAATTCATAAAATCATATAACTAAATATAATCAGTCAAACTAACAAGGGACTTCACGTAGTCTAGTGGTAGGCGATAAATACCAGTCGCACTTTGGTTGTGGGTTCGATTCCCACAGCTTTGTCCGACGTGACGGGTAGTCACACGGTCTGCGTGTTGTCCTTTTTCCAAAACTATATAATTCTGAAATCATTCCCCAAAAAGGGATAAAATCATCAAACAAAACCATAACATAATTTAACCTCAATTTTATCTCATGCCTTTCACTTCAATCATAACATATAGTAACCCATAATTACCTCAAAAATAAGGATCATATAAACCCAAATGATTCTTTATAACTATGTTCACAAAAGAAAAGATAACTATTCCTTGAATAAAATTTGCCTATATTAAAAATCAGGGTTACACATAATATAAAAAGTCCTCTAATGTAACCCCATCATCAAAAGAGACTTAATACTCTTATGAATTTCACCATAACTCTTGAAGCCCTTATATGTTGACATCTTAATCATTCAACATTCTTCATGATCCATTAACCATTCCTTTCTAACTTATTCCGCAATACCTCTTTCCTACAAACAAAATCATGAATCATATCCTAAGATTCCAAAATAGTAAAACAATAGTCATGAAATAATACATACCTTTGATTGGTCATTTTCAATTTCTTCATCCTCAATCGGAATGGCATTAGGTATTGGTAAACGAACATTTGTACGCTCTTGGTGATCCCATTAACGAAACATCTTCATAGGACACGTGTTTGCATAATGACCATGCACACCACATTTAAAACATTCAATTGATCCTTCAGAAAGAACTTCTTTTCCTTTCCTAGAGTCAACTGGATGCTTCCTTTTTCCAGGACAGGTTCTTTCTTTATGACCTTCATTTCCACATCTATAGCATATTTCTGTCCCTTTGAATCATTTTTCTTGGTGTTTATTTCCACTACTTTGACACATAGGTTTTTGAACACACTTACCTTTATGATTATTACCTGTACTTCCGTAGGGATTTGTTTCTCTCATATATGATGCCTTAGAGAAATCGCCAAGGTTTAGGTGGTCAATCATGACTCCAGATAGCTGGTTGAGGATAATCACAAGAGTTCTCATTGTAGATCCCATATCATTCAGTTGCTTTCTCAAAAAACTGCCACAGTTTCCTTCACATCCACTGTTACTTTGGTGCCTGCTAGATCCTGCCATTTACTAAAACCAAAAAGGTCAGTGTGAGTATATCAAAAAAACCATCATGTACTAATGAGGAAGATAAACACTAAGATATACTTACTCATTCACTTTATCTAAAACTAGGACTCTTTCTGAAATCCTAACCATTATGGTAATGACACTTATGCTTAAAGAATACCCTAACCTCTAAAGTTATCTAAACCTCCCTTTGATACCAACTATAAGGCCCCAGCCTTAAATCTTACTTAATCTTGAGTTATTACAAGATTACACATTGAGGATATTTTTGGGTTTAGAGTTTTAGAGAATAAATCATGAACCTCGAATTACATTCCAAATTTATACAAAGTGGTAACATAAAAGATAATATTCATTCTTCCCATCAACGGAAACATATTTAAAATAAAACACAGATTCATTCTTGACACATCCTTGACACTATCATCACATCATTTACCTTTACATTGACCTGTGAAAAACATTTCAAAAACTTGGGATGAGCATAAAAAGCTCAGTAAGGGTTATAAAAATATGGAAAGGAAACATGAGTTCATATATACATAAGAATGAAATCATACTTTACCCATAAAACATAGGCACTTTAACATACCTCATCAAACCATGAATAAATCATAGATATCATAAGACATAAAGGTAACTTCAGGCATTCATAACATTCTTACGTAGGGAGTAACCCTCTTGGTTACATTTGGAATACCCATCATAGTATATTCCCTAAATCTCTTCGGAGAAACCTTAACATTACACTCCTTCGCGTTACCCAATGCATTGGAGAGCTATATCGGGCTCACCCGCCCTTAGTTTATCACAGAACCACCCATTTTCATAATAATTCCCAAGAACCATAACATAAATGTATCACATAAAACATTCATAAAGGAAATATAACATTTCCAAATTTCAATAACAATATAACATTTTAGGATATTGAAATAATGAATCCATTAAAAAAACCATTTTCAAAACCATTTAAAACATTTAATAAAGAGATTTTTGAATCAAAGTGTCCCATACCACCTTGAAGCTTTTAAATTTTTAAACCATTAATATCCATATAAATAAATCCTTAAAACCATTTTAAAAACATGGATATTAATAAGGACAAATCATTAAAACATTTAAAGCAATATTTTTGTTGAAGGGTTTTTACCAAAATTAGAGACACTTGAATACAATAATTGAGGAATAACATTTAATCAGAACATTATAATATCATGAGAATAAATGGATTCATGATATAATATTCCAAAGGACAGTATATACACCATATAAGAGTGAATTGGTGCATAAAAACAATGAAGTCTCAATAGAGATGTAAAATGTGATGAAATCCCTTATAAAGAAGATATCCTTAAATTAAGGATAAATCAATCTCAAAATTATGTGTGAAAAATATAAATACACCCAATATAATTGGATATTAAGTGAAAAACAATAAAAGTTCATTCACACATATTCAAAGGATGACATATTCAACAACTACATGTTGAACCAAAAGAAATCGAAATTGGGTTAAAAAGTTCCCCTGGTAAAATTCGACAGCCTAACAGCGTCACTTCAAAAATTCAGAAAATGAGTTGATGAGAGATAAAAAGGGAATATCATCACTTGGACATAAAATTTACATCAATCAGGATATAGAAGAACATATCCCAATATATTAGTATGTGAATTAAAAGACATAACAAACAAAGTCTTTTAAAAAGAGGAGGGTGAAAGGTCCCCTTACCGAGTTGGGTAACTTTCGAAACGTACACCCCATGGAAGAAGGGTCATACAATAAAGATGAAAATACCCATAAATGATATTATACTATACAAAGTGTATAATAATGGGTAGTACATACAACACTCAAAGGAAATTGTGGAAAATGTAGCATAAATCTCACGGGAATAAAGGTGAGATGAAAAATCCCTTACGAAAACTCGGCAGCCTAACAGCGCCACTTAAAATTTCCAAAAAATGGATTGATGAGATAAAATGGAGTCTCTCATCATATTAAAATAAATTGAATAGAAAGGGGAATATAAAAGAACACCCCCCATCATAACAAAGAGGAACATAAAAGAAGTGACATAAAGGAGAGTACTTAAAAAGAAAGAGAGAGGTTAGATCTCTTACGAAAATTTGGCAGCCTAACGGTGCCACTCAAAACTGACAAAATGGATTGATGAGAGAGAATAGGGTCTCTCATCATATGAACAATAAAAATTACAGTATGAGTAATGTAAAAGAACATCCCAATAACATGAAAGATGAGCTTTAAAAGGAATGACATAAAAGAGTGTACTTAAAAAGAAAGAGAGGAGTAAGATCCCTTACCTCGGGTTCGACTTGACTCGATCATTCTTTAATATACTGAATAATAAACTTGAATTAATTTATAATTCCTTAAGAACCTTTTTAAATTTCATTATTACTTATATATCACTTATTACCATGTCATAAACATTATGTAATCATTTAAGTTAATAATGATTGTTTTGTCGATATCTAGTTCTTAAGTCAAAAGTGGACTTCTTACAATTACATGATGTTCATGTGGTCAAAGGTTAATTATATCCAGAATTTTATTCATGATGTATATATCATATATATAATATATATCCAGTATATCCTTGGATTTATAATATTACATAACATTTATATTTAAGAAATGAAATGCACCGTTCATGGAGACGGTAAGCCGTACGTACGCATGAACGCTACTTTCATTTTTATTTCATATTTAATGGAAGTAAAACATAATGATACATAATAGTATTTTAATTCCAGTATGGTATAATATATAATATAATTAAATATATCCTTTATACGTACCACATATGGTATTAACGAATCAAATCACTTTGAGGGGGCGGTAGTCCGCACTTCCTTAAATGAAGATATCGCGTTTACACATAATGGAAACCATAAAGGTATGCCATAAATTATAAATAAATTAGCTTAAGTAAAACATATTATATATCATATATAAATTTAGTTTCATCTTAATGTCCACCTTTAAAGGTGTTAGAAGAATTTTGAACAATCATAGTTTCGGGAGGCAGAAATTCGCCATCCACAGGAACTGTATGTTCTTTAACCATTAGATGTAGGTGTGTGTAAGTGTAGCTCTAATACATCTTATAATAACATCCTAATATATTGAAGATACTGGAGTTGTTACAAAATAAATTAATAAAAAGATTTTAGGGGGTTGGAGAAGCAAAATAAAACAAAAGGACTCAAGTGAAGACAATACCATAAAATCGGGTAACTCCCTTTGGTTTGAGCTCAAAGGCTTCCTTGTGAAGACTTCTGCCCAAAGTGAGGCTTCAAGGAGTAATAGAGGGAAGTGGAGAGACAAAATGGGCAGAGGTTGGCCGTGCCAAAGGCTTTGGGAGTGTGGGTAAGGCGGTAGAGGTGGGGGCGTTTTATAAGAGGAGAGGAGGGGCACTCTTGGAAGGTAAAGAAAAGTCACTTTATATTAAAATGGTATTCGGATTTAAGAGGTCCCACATTGATTTGTTTCAAGTATAAGGTGATAAGGGTTCTAAATCCACTAATACAATAGGTTTTGGACATGTCTAAGTCTTAGATATTACATTATCTTTCCATTTTATTTAAATCGTTAAATAATAAGGTCATCACTGCATCATAATGATGTCATAAATAATTTAATTTATTCAATGTCTAAAAATTATAAAAAAAATACTATGATGTAGGAAATCATTTTATATTTTCAATTAATATTTATAGTCAAAAATATGATTTGTATAACCCCATGTTAAAATTGTTTTAGTCAAACATTTCATGTTTGTCTCATTTTTACATAAACTTTAATTAAAATGATATTAATGTCATTTTCCAACCATAGTGGCTTCATGGGATCCCCAAGTTGACCCATGGGTTGTATTGGTCGGCCATGACACATACAATGAGGTTAGGACATGTGTCAAGTTCATTTCATATTAATAAAACATTATTTTTACCTTAAACTACACTAATTACCTCTAATCGCGATTAAAAACTTAATAAGTTACTCTTCACCAAAAAATTATTTTTATCCCATTGAACCACATTTTACTTATTAATGACAACCATGTATGTCGGATTTCTTAAATTCAAAACACCAAGATGGAAAAATTTCATTTAAACGGAAAAAATCAGTTTTTATAAGTACCACTTAGTGGTTTCACTATTCATCAAAAATTGATGTTTTTCAGAAAAATCCCAAAACTTCACCCTAAGCTATATTTGATATTACAAAATAAAAAATGAAGTACATTTTACAAAATTAAAAACATATAAGTCACATTAATTAATTTAATAATTTATTCCCACTGTCAGAGCAAATTACGTGTTTTTGTGAAATAATAAGTATCAAAAGATTGACACTAGTTTAAGTCTGATTTCAAAGTGAAATTAATTTCAATGACAACTATTGGATTTATTGGTAAAAATATATTCTAATTTCACTTTAAAACTAATTCAAAAGGTAATCTAATAATATAAATAAATTAGATTAAAAAGAGGTTGTGAATTAAAATACAACATTTTACACTATTCATTAAAAAATGAACTTTATCAGAAAGATACCAAAATTTTACACAAAGTAAATTTTTATGTCCCAATTCATAAGAAGAGTTATATTTGGTCCAAAAGGATGTATAAGAGTGAACAAAACTATATTTAATGATGGTTCTCAATCAAAAGGTGATAAGTGAACCTTTAGTGAAAACTAGGGCATATACGCCTAAAATTGAATTATTTCCATATTTTATGCCTTTATCTTTTATTGGATAAATGTAAAAACATTTAAAAACATATATAATCATATTTTAGTAATTTCTATCCATTCCCGCCAATACAATGGCTACATTTTAACTACCATTTAAAATAATAGTATTTTATTATTAGAGGGCAATGTAAGATTCCCAAGAAACACGTTGATGCGTGTTGGGTACGCCATCGAGCATAACGTCCCCTTTAAAGTCATATTAATATTTTATTCACAAATATGGATAAATATGAAAATGTCATATTCCTTATTTACCTGGGGTGTTACATATACAATTCCAAAAATTATTTAAAATACTCAACAATTTTATTTTTTGAACAATCATTTCATATCTTGTAATTCATGATTCCAATAAATAAACACTACAATCATTTTAATTCATTATTAATATATTTACTAGGATTCATCATTTTGTTAATTAATTATTCGTCCCATTCATATGTCTTTTGTAGTCACTTCATTATCCCACAAAAAAACTATTACATTTACAACCTAAATGATCATATTATGGATCAATCCCCCCTTTTTATATCAATTTTTTTAATTACCCATCATTCCAAATTTATAACATTCTACCATTGATGATTCATTTTGTAAATATTTATTCCTATTTGTAGGGTTAAGTAATATTTTAATTTTTCCTCAACAATCACTTACAATATATCCTTCTTCTACATTTAATAAAATATTCTATTTCATTTGAGATACTCCCTAATGTGCTTATTCCCCTATTATTAACATATAGGAAGCTAAATATGCATTATTGTATGGTCTCTACCACCATAAATCTAACCAAACTCTATAAGTCTCTTCCTTGGTGAGTGTGGGAGTTGGTTATGCTACATATTATTAATCATATATCATGATAACTATTTAGTAATAATCATAATATCCTTTATATAAGTAATGTTTATCCGTTGATTTCATACATTGTGTTTTCCTCATTATTGAGATGTGTTACTGGATAACATAGGTATATGTTTCGCAATATATATATAAGTAATGTTTATCCGTTGATTTCATACATTGTGGTTTACCCTTGCAATCAAGTACATGGGGTCCTTTTTCTCCACACTTATAACAAACTCTCATTCCCTTCATGCATTTACCAAGGTGACTCTTTCCATAATTATCACATATGTGAAAATCCTTCTTTCCCCTATTATATTTATCCATGTTTCTATATTCCATCATTTTCTTCTCTTGCTTCCCATAAAATCTATAGGATATGGAATATTCTTCATTTATCATATTAACACATGATACTATTTATTCATATGATGAGAATATATGGGAGAATATTTCTTTCTAAATTCTAAATGAGGACACAAAAGTCATTGACTCAGCTCAAGCCAGGATTTCATTCTAGGGGGTAGTATCAAGTGTAAACCCCAGTCACACTGTCTAAACCTCGGCTGACGGTGTACTCCATCACTATCGAGTACAGTGGGCATGTTGCGTCACATAGAGGCTCTTCCCACTATCCTTAGACTACTGAGGTACTCCTCCTGTTGAGTAACGTGGGTCTGCTACGTTACACAGAGGAACTCCCCACCACGGGTCTACCGCACTTACACTGAGGTGCTCCCCCTCGTAACTTGCTGAGCACTCCTCTTATCGATTACTATGGTTCTGACGCACTCACACAGAGGTGCTCTCCATTGTGGGTCTGCCGCGTCACACAGAGGCGCTCCCCATTGGGCCAGTCGAGTCACTCTGAGTCGAATCGATCATGCAGTCGTCAGGTCTCAGCCAGCTAATAGGTCTTCGTACTCCGTCTGATCGCCTCTGGAATGATCTTCTCCACAAGATACTGGTCGATACTCCAACATTCACGAATTCCCAAGTAGAAGTATCTCAAAGTTCTGCCTCGCCATAGGGTTCTCAACTCAATAGATGGCGTGTCAATCATTTTCCTGGTCTATGAGTTATTGGCATTTCCGTCCCGGGGGCCCGGTTGGATTTTAGGTTCCAAACAACCCGACCTTACCCCCAATGTGACCAAACATCTAGTGGGGTATTCCAAATGAACAGCCATTCTCAATGTATTTTGTCTCCGTAGACGGTTCTTCGGTCAGACACCTATAGCCCAAGATATGGGAGAAAATGGTGTATTCCGGTCAAACAGGTTTGGACAGGGGTCCGACCCGGTCCGTGGGACCGACCTGGTCCGTGGGTTCGACCCGGTCTGTGGGTTACACCTGGCACGATGGTTCAACCCGGACTGTGGGGGTGGCCCGATAGGAGGGAGGCCCCACCCGATGGAAGCCCATCCCAAGGGGGTAGCCCGACCCGAGGGGGCGGCCCGGCCCGAGTGGGCGGCCAGGCCCGAGTGTGGCCCGAAGTGAGGGGGTGACCTGGAACGACGGGGCATCCTTCCCAAGGGGGTGTCCTGCATAGCCTGGTTGTCAAGCAGTTGTCGCACCCTATGGTGCCAGCCCTAGCCATGTCCTGGGGGGAGGCGCGCGCCCCCTGGAATCCCGAACTGCTGAACTATTTGGTGGGTACAATCCGGTGCTAGGTGGCACCGATCCGAGTCTTGCAGGACCCAGTGGGTCCCGCTCCTCTTAGATGGTCGAGTGGCCAGACACTCCCCATGTCCGACAGCTAGCCCATCGTCGGCCGCTCATTTTCCTCCACCATGACCCGTCCTAGCCGCAGCTCTACTTCTCCGCACGGTGAGAATGTGCCACGCCCCTCCGCTGCAGCCCCCAATAGCTGCGACTCTCTTCCTCCGCACGCCACAATGATGTTGTGGTCTTCCACCATGGCCCGCCCTGGCCATGGCCCACTTCTCCTCCATGCAGCTCGACGGCACCTCACCCTCTCTTCCACGTGGCACAGTTGTGTCATGCCCTTTTGACGACCCGATGACCATGCGCTTCCAGTTTCTTCGCGGTCTCCCCGTCACTAACCGCCGTTGATCCGAAGTGGTTCACTCATCTGGCGGTTCCGCTGTGCTATAGTTGTCATCAACAAGGGAGGAAATTGAAGGACGAGGGTCGGGCCGTGTTCGTGTGGCCCGAGCCTCTATGTTATGGTGATATCAATAAGCAATTCACAATCCATAAATTGAACGACGTAGAACGGGGTAAAAAAACTCAAATCCCCTACCTCATATTTCTTTTTTGTTGATGTTGTTTAGGATTTGCATACATCGATTCGTTGATATTAGAAACGAAGAATCCAAGGATGGTGTCGTCGGCCTTCTTCAAGGATGGCGCTCTCTCCTTTGTTCTGGTTGAAGAAGGAAGAAGATATATATCATTCTTTGTTGGAGGATGAGGAATTATTCGTTGGGATAATTAGTTCTTCCAAATTCTTCTAACCCTTATCCCAATACTACTTCCAATTGAATATGCCAACAAAAAATAATGGGTTATGCACACCCGTTATTTACTTGATGGACATATTATTCAAAATATTTCAAATTGATTTTATTAATTCATTGAGTGGATTGGCACTTTAATGAAAGATTCTCAACGGTTCTCCCCACTTATGTGGAGTTTCAAGGATGATAGAACCCGAGTGGTCCCCACCCAATAAATTGATAAGAGGTGTTCAGACCTCGGATGTGCCCCACCACCATAACTTCTCATGGGAGGTTATGGTGTGGTGACACCCACCTCTAAACTCCTCTTAGATATTTTAATCACCAACTAAATAAAAATATGCCAATACATTAATTTTATTTAATTATATTAAAAACCCAAAATATTACTTCAACTCTCGACCAAATTCTATCAAGGTGAGAGAATTTTTATGTGAATAATAGTGCTACAAGTTCAGTGGTGCCCTTGGATATCAATTCCAAGAATCGGTTCAAAACATATCAAATCCCAATCATACATTTTCTAAACATACCCAAAAAAACATCAAAAATTGATTCTGGGAAAACCAGGCCTCAGAATCAAGCGCCATAAATTTTCAGAGACTCGTGAAATTCCCATATAGTTAAGAAAAAAATTTACACAAAATTTATGAGTCTTTACATTCTATCCATCTCAGGGATTTACATCCCCATAAGCTACAACTCAAACTATGGGATCAAATGTTGGTACTGAGCAGGAATCTGAAACTCCCGCTCCCATGAGCTCTCGTAGAGGTTCCCGTGCTACTAGAAAACATGCACCAGAGGTGTAGACCATCCATGTAGGACCAACTCCAATCGATCTTCAATCTACACTGGAACCTCTGTAAAAGTATCCCCATCGTCAACGTCCAACTCTCCATGGTCGATGATGTGGGAAGGGTCGTGCACATATCTCCTCAGCAGAGATATGAGGAAGACAACGTGCACCGGATGCAACTAAGGTGGAAGAGCTAAACAATAAGCCACCTTGCCTACTCTGTTAAAAACATGGAAAGGTCTGATGAATCATGGAGATAACTTGCCGCCTCAGCCAAACCTTTGTAGACCTAGTCTATGTGAGACCCCTAGGTAGACATGGTTGCCATACTCGAACTCTAGAGGTCTCCACCTCCTATCAGCATACGATATCTGTCTTCACTGTGTAGTCTTCATCCGCTCCTGGATGATCTGCACCTTCTCTCTGTTAGCCGGTACCAACTCTAGTCCCACTAGTGCTGACTCCCTTGGGTTTGTCTAGTAAAGTGGTTATATATAAGTTCAACCATTAAAGGCCTCAAAAGGTGCCTTAATGATGGTTGAGTGATATCTATTGTTGTAATAAAACTCTAATAACAGTAAGTGATCCTCCCTTCTATGACCAAAATCGAGGACATAAGCACAAAGCATGTCCTCGAGGGTCTAAATGGTCCTCTCACTCTGACCATCTGTCTGAGGATGGAAGGTGTTGCTCAGGAAAAGTTGTGCCACCAAAGCCTTTTATAACCCTTCCATAGTCAGGATGTAAACCTTGTTTCATGGTGAGGGACAATAGAAGATGTTACTCCATATAAACGCACAATCTCTAGCACATAGTGGCTTCCCAAACTCTCTACTGTTCCTACCTCTCAAATCAGGAGGATGTTGGCAGACTTGGTGAGTCGGTCAACAATCACCCATATCGAATCGTGACTCCTTGATGTACATGGATGACCTATCAAAAAATACATGGATATCTCATCCCACATCCACTCTGGGACCTCTAATGGATGATCCAAGCCTGCTAGAACCTGGTTCTCTACCTTCCCTTGCTGACAAGTGAAGCAGCATGAGACAAACTATACTACTGCCATCTTCATACCTGACCACCATTGCTGTCGTCTGAGGTCTTGATACATCGTTTCCACACATGGGTTTACTGATATAGTGGATGTGTGGAACACCCTCAACAAATCCTCATGAAGTTACACTAGCACCATATTACGTACTCAGTAGAGGATGACGTGCTCACCACCGTTAGAAAATCAATCAGGTGTCTGCCCTATGGATATCTGAGCATGTCGTGTCTCAGAGTCTGTGTCTCCACACTTGTACCCCAGGACAACACTGATATCTAATCCAATGTATCTGATGGCTCCCACATAGCTTCGCAAGTTGCGGGTACATCTAGAGGACTTGCAGGGAAAGGGATTCATCAGGCCCAAATTTTCACCCTGGGTAGCACCGATTCTGTTCTCCACTAGGAGGGCTCTCTCTAACACCACAACCTGCATCGATATTCTGAGAGAGATCATTGATGCCCAAATCTCTCACCTGATCCCCTTCTTAATGGTACATGCCCGGAATAATGGTCCAATACCAAATCTGTTGAGTAGCGTGAGAGGTCGGTGAACCTCGATGAGTACTAAGCTGCAGTCATCCTACCCTGTTGTTGATGCAGTAGCTCCTGTATCCATACCGCTTGTAGGGTCACTGGATCAATATTCTCCCGGAACAGGCACTTGAAGTATTCTCAGAGTAGCACTGCTTCATCGTGGACCGGGAGCATTAGGCTCCACCATCTGCCTACTGATGCCTGAAGGAGGCTAGCAGCAAGGATCACCATAATGTCTGCTGGCGTCCCTACTTACTTGAAGACTCTCACCACAGCCTCTAGCCAATCCTCAACGGCTAGTGAATCTGTCTCTCCCTAGAACATGGGTGGACCAATGAGAAGTGGTATCGCTGGTGACTCCTCTGGTAAAGGGCCCAGCATAGAGGCCTCATCTCTCATTGGGTTGTCAGAGCGCACGACTGCTGGGGCTATATGGAGAGGCATACTGAAAGAAACATATGCGGCACGATCCAAAGAGTATACCTGTTGAGCTGACCTGGTTGAGATGACATGGAAAAATTTTAATGGCACACCCGCAGTCAGTGTTTTCGTGCAATAAGTTTGAAATCAGTAGTCAGGGTCCTGGTGTATGGATACGTCAGCCTCCCGCAACAACAATGGACTCCCTGAACAGAAAACCACACTTAGAACCTTTAAAAATATTGCTTCATAGAAAAGAATGATCATAGTTCTATGTTATGCGGTAGAACCGACACCTCTGATACCAATTTGTCACGACCAGTCCCCTGGGGTCCATTTCGTGACTACCCCAAACCCACCTTCCATAGGCCCGCGGCGGGAGACTAGTACCAAAGGCGTTAATCCCTATAATGGGAAGGAATTAAATATATAAACTAAAACACACACAATAGAGTACGAGATGGATGTAAAACACTAACAAATATGTATACAAAAGGGTGCTAAAAAGTAAAGGGGGCCAAAAATACAAGACCAACAAGAATGTACAAGTACAAATAAATGAAAGTACAAATGATGAAAAGTAAAGAAGCTAATCGGTCGTCCTCTGGGGTTCCTACCTGAAGGATAGGTATAGATGGCCTCCACAGCACTCCACATCTATTTTTCCGCTCTATGTACCATCACACCGATTGGTCCACCTCCATGTATCGTCTAGTCCCAGTACTCTCAACCCCAGTCAGCAATGTCTATCACCGGAAACCAATACAACTAGGTGAGGGCATAGACCGTGCAGGGGTGAGTATAACGATACTCAGTAGGGACCCTGAGAAACTCAAGGTCTCACTATATCCAACAAGGAAAAAACACAATGTATGAAATCAATGGATATAAATTACATAGGTATATTCTCGTACATATACCAATGTTATCTAGTAACCCATATCAATCGTGGGGAAAAAATATAGAAATTGACTCTTCTCAAACCAGGATTTCATTCTAGGGGGTAGTATCATGTAAAAACATTGGTCACACTGTCGGAACCCCGAATGATGGTGTACTCCTCCTTAATCAAGTACAGTAGGCCTGCTGCGTCACACAGAGGTGCTTCCCACTATCCTTAGAATGCTCAGGTACTCCTCTGGTCGAGTATAGTGGGTCTGCTGTGTCACACAAAGGAGCACCCCACCATGGGTCTGCCGCACTCACACAAAGGCGCTCCACATCATATCCTTCTGAGGTACTCCTCCTGTCGAGTACTATGGGTCTGCGATGCTCACACAAAGTCTCTCCTCCCCGTTGGTATGTCACATCGCAGGGAGGCACTACCCACTAGGAAAGTCGAGTCACTCCGAGTTGAATTGGTTAAGCAGTCATCTGGTCTCAACCAGCTACTATGTCTCTGTACTCCTTCCACTCGCCTCTAGAAGGATCTTCTCCATGAGCTACTGGTTGACACTCCAAATATGATGAAGTACCAAGTAGATGTATCTCAAATTATCACATCGTCATAGGGGTCTCAACGCAACAGACAACGCGTCAATCGGATGCCTGGTCTGTGAGTTTTTGGCATTTTTGACCAGGGGGCCCGGTTGGATTTTATGTTTAAACCAACCCGACCATACCCCAACTATGTCCAAACCACAAGTGGTGTATTCCAAAAGAAACATCTCACTCTAAGATTTCATTTTCTGTATATGGTTGGACAATCGGACACTCGTAGCCCATGATATGGGAGAAAATGATGTATTCAGGTCAAACAGGTTCTGATTGGGGTCTGACCCGGTCTGCGGGTTTGACCCGACCCTAGGGTCTGACCCAGCCCGAGGGTGCGGCCCGGCCCAAGGGAATCCCAACCCAAGGGAAGCCTGGCCCCATGGGTGGCCCGACCCGAAGGGGTGACCCATGTGTCATGGTCGTCCAACGGCTAGTGACGCCCAGCGCGGCCCCCCCAAGCTGCCTCTAGGGGGAGGGGCGCACCCCCTAGAATCCTGAACGGTTGAACAGTTCAGGTGGGATGAAAATGGTGTTGGGGTGTGCTTGTCCGAGTCATGTGGGACCCAGTGGGGTCCCGCTCCTCCTGACGGTCCGAGAGGCCAGTCGCTCTGCACGGCTGGTGGCCGGCCCGTCATCGGCAGCTCCTGATCCTCTGATGCGGCCAACCCTGGCAGCGGCTCTGATGCTCTGTGCAGCGCGACGTCGCCGAACCCCTCTGCGCGGCCCGCCATTGCCACTTCACTACTACTCCACACGGCACAACGGCACCGCGCACCCTCTTTCATGCAGGACGGTGGTGTCACACCCTTTTCGGCGACTTGGTGGCCTTGCACCACCAGTTTCTTCATAGCCGGCCTATCGCTGGCCGCTGTTACTCCGCTGCGGTTCACTATTCCAACGACACCATTGCACCACCACTGTTATTAAAAATGGACTAAAACGTAGAGGAAGGGTGGGGCCATGTTCATGTGGCCTGACCCTCCACACTATGGTTATATCAATCGATAATTCACAATCCATAAATTGAATGACGTATAATGGGAACAAAAACAACTCAAACCCCCTACCATTAATTCATAGTTCGTTGACATTGTCGAGGAATTGCATACATCGATTTGTTGATGTCAGAAATTAAGAAGATGAGGATGGCGTCGCCAGCATTCTTCAAAGACGGTACTCCCTCCTTTGTTTAGGTTGATGAAGCAAGAAGTTATCTCTTGTTTTTCGTTGGAGGAAGAAGTGTTCCTCATTGGGAGAATTTGTTCCTCCAAATTCTTCCAACCCTTCTCCCAATGTTCCTCCCAAATGAATATTCAAAAAAAAAATAATGGGTTATGTTAACCCATTATTAATTTTTTTGCCAAAATATTCAAAAGTTTTCAGATTCATTTAATTAATTCTTTGAGTGGACTAGCACTTTAGTGAGGGATGTTCAAGGGTTCTGCCCACTTATGGAGATTTTCAAAGAGGCTAGAACCCTGTTGGTACCCACCCCTTTAATTGATAAGAGGTTATTAGACTTCAGGTGGGCGACACCACCATAACATCAAATATGAGGTTATGGTGTGGTGGTACCCACCTCAAAACTCCTCTTGGATATATTAAAAACAAAAAAATTTAAAAAAAGCTAACACATTATTTTTTTAAAATTTTCTTAAAAACCCAAAATATATCTTTCAATCTAGATCGACTGCCATTGAGGTGAAAGTCTTCATAAGATAATAATAGTGTTGTGAGTTCAATGGTGCACTCATATTTCAATTCCAATCACCAGTTCAAAAGTTATAAAACACCGAACATACGTTTATAGAACGTACCTGAACAAAATTTTAGAAATCAATTATTGGCAGACCAGGCCTCGGAATCAAGCGACGTAAATTTTCACGGACCTGTAAAATTCCCATATATTTAGGAAATAAATTTAAATTGAATTTACAGGTCTTTACATAAATTACATTATTATTAATCTTTTAGATTATTTTTAAATGGAATAAAATTCTTTTAAAATTTTAAGTTTCCCCTCATTTATTTTCAGCAGCACCTGGTGATTAGACGATACATTATAGGTCATGTGGACAACCAGGTTAGGTAATGAGATTTATTTTCCCTGTTTAGGGAGTAAGATAATTATATCTAACATTAGTTATTAATTTCCGTCTCTGGGTTTTTGTATTCATATTTAACATTATGTTTGGGAATCAATATATATATATATAAACTAATAAATAATCTCATTATAGATAATATCTTGGTACAATAATTTATAATAAATATGAGGATGACGATGAAATAAAAATATTATTATTTCATCTATAATAACCAATTATGTGCAGAAATTGGAAATAATTCATTCATCATGGTAAGAAACATAAATGTTAATAACATCAAATGTATTTCATGAACAAATATATTGTAAAAATGAATTTCCAATGACTCTATGACATTTTATTAAAAAAAGTTATTTGGGGAATGAATATGTATTATTAAGAATAGTTGAATGTTTAAGAAACTGGTTGACATTGTAATTATTTATGGTAATATAAATATACTTTTACATAGTTTGAAATGTGATTTCTGGATGAAAATGATAAATACAAAACTTAATTCTATTGATTCCTTTTGTGATATATTGAATATGTTATCTGGTATAGATCTACTTGGATGTATATGAGGGTAAGTGATTGAATAATTTTATACTTTTAATCCTTATATATTTGGAATTAATATTCAATATATATATGGTATTTTAAAAAATTTATGATCAGTATTTTTGATGGATGGAAGATAAAACCTCAAAACATCTAAAGAAAAACCACCCTTCATTCTAGTGTAATGTTAAGTTAATGAAAATTCAGGATTGTGTGGGTATAGTATTCGTATCTTCATGTTTTTAGATATTTCAATGTAACCTAAGGGTGCTTCTTAGAACATATGTTTTGGAGAGACTGATATTAAGTGGTTATAAGAATTTTGGGACCTATGGAAGCATAAATATCTTAACTTGGAGGGATTATAAATGATCTATGATGATAAAAACTACATTAATGTTTAAAAAAATATATGGTTATTAATAGTTTTTATGATTTTTGAAAGGTAAAATATGTGTAATGTTGAATTCATTGTGATTCCCTAATATTATGGGGTCTATATTGGGATTGGTTATGAATAATATCCTTAATTTATAGAGGAATGATATATGGTTATGATTAGAAATATGGTTAAGGAAAAATATAATTAAGTTATATACTTGAGAAAAAGTGTGGATAATGATTTCAATAATGGATGAATATATCACTATGAATTGAAAATCGATTTACTATCCTCTGTGTACTAGTTGGGGGAACAATTTTTCTGGTATCTAGAAGATGTAAAGAAATAATTCAAATAGAATTTAGCTATGAGACTTCCATTGTTTCTCAAGGGAATGGATTATTAATGATTTCAAATATTATGAATTTAGGAGCCCAATGTTAATGTTCTCGGATCCTAGTAACATATTCCATTAGTATAGGAATATATGACATTAGAAAAATTGTTTGTAATATATTTTTTTAGGTAAATTAATTATGGTGTGTCCAGACATGAATGGGGATCAACGATGTAGGATGATACAATTGGGATGGTTTATTCAGGGATTCATATAATAGTGGGGTTGCCTCATGAGTAGAATATTTCAACACCTTATATGAACCATGGGAGACTATTCATGACTAATCTGATAATATATGAGGTTGAGATATATATAAGAACATTTATGGAAAAAATACCACTTTAATAGATTATATAATTAAATCTATATCATTTTATATTTGATAATCATATTCATTTTAATATTCATTATTAGTTAATCATTTTTGGTGACATCGGTTATTAATGTCATATTCATTGATAATAGACACTTCATTGGGTAAAATAAATGATCAGGTTTTTAAGTGTGCATCTTTCATGATAATTACTAAAAAAATTAAATGACAATTAAATTTTAGTTTCTTTATATGACGACATGTGATTTGATCATTTATTTTGACTGGCCAATAAATTTCAAATATTAAATTGACTACTGCATTTTATGAGTTCTATTTGTACATATACCTAAAAATTTTCACACATTTTGGGGAGAGTTGGATAGTTAGGAAGACATTTTCTAGAATAAGGATAGTATAGTGGGATCTTTAAATCAGTAGTTATAAATTTTGTATTTGGATTCATGGAAGAAAAGAATACACCTCAACATACTCGGGTATTGGATTTATATCTACATTCATTTGTAAAATATTAATCTATATTATTACTTAATAGTGGTTTAGATGTATCTATTTAGTGGGCTTAATGTATTATCTTAATTTTTTTGATCATAGAAAAATAAAAAAATTAGTTCTTGGAAATTATTTAATGTTAGATGTGCTTGAGCATATAAGGGTTCATTCAATCGTGTGTTTCAACTTTTGAAGATTATATTTTCTTTTATAATAAATTAGACCATAACTTGGGTTTTTGTATTTATTATTTAATTTTGAACCATATGATGCTGTAAATAATATCCATTGACTTCAAATACTGTTTTTTCATGATGAATAAATATCACAAGTTTTTAAGGACATTATTTTTTCTAGCTATCAACATTTTTTGTGAGATGAGGGGGTCTTCAAAAAAAGTTTTCATGGTGTTTATATACCCATTTTGATTCTTTAGTAATTAATTTTAGAGTCACAATATATTATATAGTTATTATAAATTTGATAAAAAATATATTCCCTCTAAAAATATTGACAACTATATAATGTAATTTTTTTGGATGATGTCCTTATTCAAATAATTTTAATGTATGATCATGATAAGAATATTTTTATTATATTGGGTATTCATTTTGATAAAATTATAAAATTATGTTCTATAATTTCAATTTCGTGATTTTATATAAAATGGTCATTTGTCTTATTTTTTATATAAAATAATTTATATTGATCATAAGATGGTTATGGTGGTTATTTCAGGGAAAAATAAATAAATATATTTGATATTGAATTTTTATTTGATTTAGTATTTTTTTAAAGGAAATATTAATAATAAATTGATTTTTTATTTATCAATTATGAAAATGACTCATAAGGGAAAAAGTTTGAGTTTTCCAAGAAATTCGATGTGGTGTTTTAGGTTTTATAAAGGCACACTTCATATCCAGATATGATTCTCAATGAATCAAAAGTCAATGATGAGGTATTTTATAAAAATATGTTATTTATCTTGGAAAATGTCCCGATAAATGGGAGTACATTTTTATCATATCAGTTTATAATGAAAGTAACACTGGATAAAAAATATCATACCCAATAATTATATTCATATTCCAATGTATATGATTTAATCAGTTGATTACATAACATTTTTAATGATTATTGTATGGTGTAAAGTAATAAAAATAGTTTGAAGTGTAATTTATCAAATAATTATCTGAATGTAAGACTTGTTAGATTGATAGAATACATTCAATGAATTTATATTTTCTCATGTATATAAATGTAATGGAAAATATAATGGATGTTTTTTAGTATAAGTTCTATAACTCAGGTAGTGATGCAAACTAAAATGTAGTGAATGTTAATGGGTTTAATGGTCGAATATCACCAAGGAGAGAAAGTGGTGATGAATGGTATATTTATCTCCATCGTTATCATTTAATTCATACTAATGGAGTCGTATATGGAAGGTTATTTATATGAAAAAGTTTATAAAATGATTTGGGATGCACCAAATGATGCAGACACCTTTGATAGATGGATAATTGTGGTGGATTCAATCATTTATTTTAGAGTAAGAATGATTATTCATATGTATATTTGGATTAATGATATAAAATATAATCTATATTTTATATTTGTAGTCATCCTAAATCAACTATGTTTTATCATGACAATAAGCACCAATTTTAGAAATTCAGGGGGGGGGTAACTGATTTTTCTAAGTATATTTATCAATGTCTATTTTATCGGTAGGGTAATATGGAGAATCTACCATTGAAATTGTTTTTTAATCATTTATTGAATCTATCATGTAAATAAAAGTATTGATCATTTATATTTTCAATTATGTTACTAAAATATCCTTATAGGACTAATGGTGTTTGGATAATTGATTATTTGATCATGAAATTGGTGTTAAAATTTTCTTTATGTAAAATAAAATTTAGTGGAATGTCATGTTATGAATTTTATAAAGAAGATTATTTGACATCCTAGGAATATTAATTCTAACGGTTTAAATAAAAATCAATGATTTGTATACAAATTATTTAGGTTATATTAGAGTTATATGAGGATGTAATTGGAGATGAGAATGAAATATCATTCTTAGGAGCATGGTTAAATGGATCATCTTATTCATTTTTTTAACATATTATTCAATCAAGTTTTGTTTTTTTAATATGTTATTTATAATACCATATTAAAATATTATAATGTTTTATAATAATATTTATATGTTATGGATAAGTAAGGAATTTTTAATATCATTTCAAGAACAAAAATTTTAGTCGATCTTGTGCATGGATGATGTAACACCCCAGGTAAATAAAGAATATGAAAATTTCATATTTATCCATATTTGTGAATAAAATATTAATATAACTTTAAAGGGGATGCTATGCTCGATGGCGTACCCAGCACGCAACAACGAGTTTCTTGGGAATCATACGTTGCACCATAATAATAAAATAATATTATTTTAAATGGTAGTTAACGCCTAGCTGTTGTGATGGCGGGAATGAATAGAATGAACTAAAATATTATTATATATGTTTGTCAAATATTTTTACTTTTTACAATAAATGTTAGAGGTTTAAAAATGCGAATGAATCCAATTTTAAGCGTAAACATTCTAATATTTTTTAAAAGGTTGATTAACCGCCTTTTGATGGAGAACCTATTTTAAATCAACATTTTGACAATGGAATGTGTTATATTTGACAAAATAAAATTCTTCCTTAGAATCAGGAAATCAAAATTTACTTTGTGTAATTTTTTGATATTTTTCCAAAAAGATCAATTTTTAATGAATAGTGAAAAATGTTGTATTTTAATTCAAAACGTCTTTTTAATCTAATTTATTTATATGATTAGATTATCTTTTGAATTTGTTTTAAAGTAAAATTAGAATATATTTTTACCATCTAATCCAATTGTGGTGTTTTTAATTAATTTAACTTTGAAATCAGACATAAACTAGTGTCAATCTTTTGATACATTTTGTTTCATAAAAACACGCAATTTGTTTTGACAGCGGGAATTAATTATTAAATTAATAAATGAAACTTATGTTTTTTTTAATTTTTTAAAATAGACATGATTTTTGAATTCGGAATATAAAATATAGCTTAGGGTGAATTTTTTGTAATTTTCTGAAAAACCTCAATTTTGATGAATAGTGAAACCACTAAGTGGTACTTATAAAAACTGATTTTTCCGTTTAAATGAAATTTTGCCATCTTTGTGTTTTGAATTTCAAAAATCCAACATACATGGTTGTCATTAGGATGTAAAATTTGGTTCAATGGGATAAAAATAATTTTTTGGTGAATAGTAACTTATTATGTTTTTAATCGCGATTAGAGGTAATTAGTGTAGTTTAAGGTAAGAATAATGTTTTAATAAAATAAATGACCTAGAAACATGTCCTACCCTCATTGGATGTGTCATGGCCGACCAAGGAAATGCATGGGTCAACTTTTGGACCCCATGGATCCACTTTGGTTGGAAAATGACATAAATACCTTTTTATTTAATGTTAAAGAAAAAATGACACAAACATGAAATGTTTTACTAAAACAATTTTGACATGTGGTTATACAAGTCATATTTTTGACTATAAATAGACATTGGAAAGATAAAACGATTTCCTACATCATAGTATATTTTTTATAATTTTTAGACCTTAAATAAATTAAATTATTTATGACATCATGATGATGCAGCGATGACCTCATTATTTAACGATTTAAATAAAATTGAAAGATAATGTAATATATAAGACCTAAACATGTCCAAAACCTATTGGATGAGTGGATTTCTAACCCTTATCACCTTATCCTCGAAATACATCAATTTGGTTCCTTTAAAATCCGAAACTCATTTGAAAATAAAGTAACATTTTGTAACTTTACAAGAGTGCCCCTCCTCTTCTCTTATAAAAGGCCCCCACCTCTACCTCTTTACCCACATTCCCAAAGCCATTGGCTCGGCCAAACCCTGCCCATTTTGTATCTCTACATCCCTCTATAACTACTTTATGCCTCACTTTGGTCAGAAGTCTTCCCAAGGAAGCCTTTGAGCTCAAACCAAAGGGAGCTACCCGATTTTAAGGTAATGTCTTCACTTGAGTCCTTTTGTTTTATTTTGCCTCTCTAACCCCCTAAACTCTTTTTTATTCATTTATTTTGTAACAACTCCAGTGTCATAAATATACTAGGATGTTTTTATAAGAAGGATTCTAGCTAAAATTACACAAAACTATATCTAATGGTTAAAGAACATACTGTTTCCGTGGATGGTGAATTTCTGCCTCACGAAACGATGATTGTTCAACTCTCATATAACACCTTCAAAAGTGGCCATTAAGATGTCAATATATTTATATATGATATATAATATGTTTATATTTTACTTGAGCTTCTGTATTTTTCTTTTGTGGCATACCTTTATGGTCTCCATTGTGGGTAAACACGATAATTTCATTTTAGGAAGTGCGGACTACCACCCCCTCAAAGTGATGTGATTCGTTAATGCCATATGTGGGACGTATAAAGGAAGGATTTAATGTTATTATATATGATGTTATACTGGAATTATAATATACATCTATATCATTATTATTTCTTTCCATTAATGTATGAGATAAAAATTAAAGTAGCGTTCATGCGTACGTACGGCTTACCGTCTCCATGAACGGTGCATTTCATTTCTTATCCCCAAATGTAATGTAGTATTATAAGTACATATTTATAATATATATAAATAATTTATGTTACATAAAAATGATGAATATAATTCTGTAATTAAAATATACATACCTCTCATTTAGTTCTAATTCCATTAATATGAAAAAGAAATGAAATTAGCGTTCATGCATACGTACGGATTACCGTCTCCATGAATGGTGAATTTCATTTATTACCTCTAAATGATTATGTAATATTAGAAATAAATGTATATTCTGGAAATATATGATATATATTATATCCAAATCGTGAATATAATTCGCATATAATGAACCATTTACCACATGAACAACATGTAATTGTAAGAAGTTCACTTTCGACTTAAGAACCAAATATCGACAAAACAAACATTATTGACTTAAATGATTACATAATGTTTATAAAATAGAAATAAGTGATATAAAAAGAATAATGAACTTGAAAAATGTTCTTAAGAAAATATAAATTAACTCAAGTTTATTATTCAGGATGCTAAAGAACGATCGAGTCAAGTCGGACCCGAGGTAAGGGATCTTACTCCTCTCTTTCATTTTATGTACACTCTTTTATGTCATTCATTTTAAATATCATCTTTATTTTTATTGGGATGTTATTTTATATTACTCTTACTGTAATTTTTATTGTTCATATGATGAGAGAACCTATTTTCTCTCATCAACCCATTTTGGAAGTTTTAAGTGGCGTTGTTAGGCTGCCGTGTTTTTGTAAGGGATTTTTCATCTCACTTTTATTCCCGTGAGATTTATGCTACAGTTGCCACAATTTCCCTTTAGTGGTGTATTTACTTCCCATTATTCTACTCTTTATGTAATATACTTTCATTTATGAGTATTTACATCAATGATGTATTGTCCTTCTTTCATGGGGTGTATGTTTCGAATGATACCCAAGTCTGTAAGGGAACCTTTCACCCTCCTCTTTTTAAAAGACTTCTTTTGTTGGGTCTTTTAATTCACATATTGTTATGTTGGGATATGTTCTAATATATCCTTATTGATGTAAATTTTATGTCCAAGTGATGAGATACCCTTTTTGATCTCTCATCAACTCTTTTTCTAAATTTTGAAGTGACGTCGTTAGGCTGTCAAATTTTTGCAAGGGAACTTCTTAACCCAAATTTGATTCTTTGGGATAAATTTATACTCCTTCAATATATTGTTCTATGAATATGTGTGAATTACCTCTGATTGTTTTACACTTAATATCCACTTATATTTGTTGTATTCTTTTGTTACACATAATTATGCAATTGATTTATCCTTAAACCAAGGATACCGTCTTTGTAAGGGTCTTTGTCTCAATCTACATTCATTGAGGCATAATTTTTTTATACACAACCTTATTTTATACGGTGTATAAAACCCTTTGACTTTTATGTTTATTCAAAAGGAATCTTTTTTCTACGAAGCGTTTTTCAAAACGACAAAAAGGAATGTTTCTTTTTACGTACGCGGTGACAACGACCTCTTCCGCCGCCATGAGTATTATTTGATATTTGGCTTCCTCAACAAGCCGTAATGTTTTTAAAATAAAATAAATACCATATACTTTTCTTGTATTTTGGTATTGAAAATGGTTTTTATAAAGGATTCTATTATGTCAATATATTTAAATGATATATTTTGATTGAAATGTGGAAATGTTATCATTCCTTTATGTTGGTTTTATGTGTTATAATTTTATAATGGTACTTGGAAATTTTACGGGTGGTTACGTGATAAACCATATGACGAGTGGTGCCGTGAATATCAAGACGGGTGGTTAAGTTATAACCTCCAATGCATTGGGTATGGAAGTCGGCCGTATGGATATTCCATTAAGTATGTATGGAAGTTGGCTGAATGGCTATTCCATTAAGTGATATGTATGGAAGTCGACCTTATGGTTATTCCACTTAAGTATGTTTATGTCCCATGTTACATTTATATGTTATGTGGATATTATATGGGTTTTATGGTAATCTTTTGGTTACCAAAGGGTAAGTAATGAAATTTTATTCAACGAAGTGTTTTTACTACTTCGAAAAGATGAAAAGTATTACTTCGATAAAGTATACATGGTTTACTTGTTGTTTTGAAAAACTAACAGTTTTCATTATTTGTGTATTCCTTACTGAGCTTTTTATGCTCATCCCATGTTTTTGAAATGTTTTTCATAGGACTTAGCATGAAATAGTGTCAGGGATGGCTTCAAGGGAAAGTCATGCTACCTAAAACATTGAACTAGACATGTTTCTTTTTAAGAGTTTTTATTTTATGGAAATTTTAGTAGAAGCGACTACATTGTAATCTTTTGAGATGTAATAGTTATGTCCTAATTCTCTAAAACTCTAAACCTAAAAATATCCTCAATGTGAATTATTCATTTAATTCAATATTAAGAGATGTTTAAGGCTTGGGCCTTATAGTTGGTATCAAAGGTCGGTTTAGATAACTTTAGAGGTTAGGGTATTCTTTAAGCATAAGTGACATTACCATAATGGTTAGGATTTCAGAAAGAGTCATAGTTTTTAGATAAATTGAATGAGTAAGTATATCTTCATTATTAGTACATGATGGTTTTGTTGATATAATCACACTGCCCATTTATGGTTTTAGTAAATGCCTGGATCTAGTAGGCACCAAAGTAACAGTGGATGTGAAGGAAACTATGACAGTTTTCTGAGCGAGCAGCTGAATGATATGGGAGCTGCAATGAGAACTCTTGTTTTTATCCTCAACCAACTATCTGGAGTCATGATTGACCACCTAAACCTTGGTGATTTCTATAAGGCATCATATATGCGAGAAAAAATCCCTACGGAACTACAGGTAATAATCATAAAGGTAAGTTTTTTCAAAAACCTATGTGTCAAAGATGTGGAAATAAACACCTAGGAAAATGTTTCAAAGGGACAGAAATATGCTATAGTTGTGGAAACGAAGGTCATAAAGCAAGAACCTGTCATGGAAAAAGGAAGCATCTAGTTGACTCTAGGAAAGGGAAAAAAGTTATTTCTGAGGGATCAGTTGAATGTTTTAAATGTGGTGTGCATGGCCATTATGATAACACATGTCCTATGAAGATGTTTCAGGAATGGGATCACCAAGATAGTACAAATATTCATTTACCAATACCAAATGCCATTCCAATTGAGGATGAAGAAACTGACAATGACCAATCAAAAGAATGTATTATTTCATGACTATTGTTTTCCTATTTTGGAATCTTATGATATGATTCATGATTTTGTTTGTAGGAAAGAGGTATTTCATAATAAGTTGGAAAGGAATGGTTAATGGATCATGAAGAATGTTGAATTACTAAGATGTCAACATATATGGGCTTCAAGAGTTATGGTGAAATTATTAAGAGTATTATGTCTCTTTTGATGATGGGGTTACATTAGAAGACTTTTTATGTTATGTGTAACCCTGATGTTTAATATATGAAAATTTTATTCAAGGAATAGTTATCTTTTATTTTGTGGACATAGTTATAAATAACCATTTGTGTTTATATGATACTTACTTTTGAGGTAATTATGGGTTACTATATGTTATGATTCCAGTGAAAGGCATGACATAAAATTCAGGTTAAATTATGTTATGGTTATTTTTGATTATTTTATTCTTTTTTTGGGGAATGATTTGAGAATTATATATTTTTGTAAAAATGACAACACACAGAATGTGTGACTACCCGTCGCGCTGGACAAAGCTATGAGAATCGAACCCACAACCAAAGTGCAACTGGTATTTATCACCTACCACTGGACTACGTGAAGTCCCTGGTTAGTTTGACTGATTCTTTTTAGGTATATGATTTTATGATTTAAGAGTAAGTTGATTGTAGGTTATTTATGACAATGATTAACCTATCATGGAGGATATGTGATTAGGTTAATTACTTTTCAATACGAGACTTTAGGAGCAACTGATGTTGTTTGGATATAAATGTTACGATTTAACATGGAAGACTATGTGACTAAATCCTTCAAAAATTTGGTTTTCAATCTTAGATTAGTTTACTTTGAATAATTTTATGGACAAATTGATTATCGAATGGTCCTCGTTGAACTTTGGGTTTTGTTGGACAAATTTTTGAGATTGAGAATAGATTTTCTTTTTATAAAGGGTTATCCTTTTTTGGATTATCCGATCTTGTACTAAAATTTTTGGTTTTGGTTTTGGTTAGAGTCTAATGACATGGGATGTAAATAGTTCTCTTTTGTGGATTAGGTGATTCTCTAAAAGTTGATTATAGTACTCTTAATGTGAACAAGTCTTCCTAAATACTCGTCTTTTGGAGAAAATATGAGTTTGTGTAAGGAATCTAATAAAAGTTGAAAGTCCACATGATAATTGATTATATTTCCTTATGAATAAATTCCTCAATAAAAAGTAACTAAAAACAAAACGTTTTCTATTAACTTTTCCTACTAGGGAATCAAATTCCGTTTAACCCATCACAAGTTTGTTATTTTCTTATGGTTAACTTTCTCCTAGACATGTTTACTATCAATATCCCTCAAGAACATGACGCTTTGCTTTTTCTTCCATGTCCACGTTTTCCTACACGGAATCCTATTATGGGTTAACTCGGGTGACCTCTGTACTTTTTTTTCTTTATTTTAAAGTGATTATTTTACCGACTCTTATTCTGATGTGGGACTTTCAAGGATGTTTCCAAGCTCAATTTTAAAATTGCGAGGACGCAATTCCCAAAAGGTGGGAAGGATGTAACACCCCAGGTAAATAAAGAATATGACAATTTCATATTTATCCATATTTGTAAATAAAATATTAATATGACTTTAAAGGGGATGCAATGCTCGATGGCGTACCCAACAGCAACAATGAGTTTCTTGGGAATCTTACGTTGCACTCTAATAATAAAATAATATTATTTTAAATGGTAGTTAACACCTAGCTGTTGTGATGGAGGGAATGAATAGAACTAACTACAAAATTATTATATATGTTTGTCAAATATTTTAAATTTTTACAATAAATGTTAGAGGATTAAAAATGCGAATGAATCCAATTTTAAGGGTAACCATTCTAATATTCTTTAAAAGGTCGATTAACCGCCTTTTGATGGAGAACCTCTTTTAAATCAACATTTAGAAAATGGTATGTGTTATATTTGACAAAATAAAATTCTTCCTTAGAATCGGGACATCAAAATTTACTTTGTGTAAATTTTTGGTATTTTTCCAAAAAGTTCTATTTTTAATGAATAGTGAAAAATGTTGTATTTTAATTCAAAACCTCTTTTTAATATAATTTATTTATATGATTAGATTATCTTTTGAATTGGTTTTAATGTTAAATTAGAATATATTTTTAACATTTAATCCAACTGTGGTCTTTGGAAGTAATTTCACTTTGAAATCTGACATAAACTAGTGTCAATCTTTTGATACATTTTGTTTCATAAAAACACGCTAATTGTTTTGACAGTGGGAATTAATTATTAAATTAATTAATGTAACTTCTGTGTTTTTAATTTTTTAAAATAGAAATCATTTTTGAATTCGGAATATAAAATATATCTTAGGGTGAATTTTTGGTAATTTTCTTAAAAACCTTAATTTTGAGGAATAGTGAAACCACTAAGTGGTACTTATAAAAACTGATTTTTCCGTTTAAATGAAATTTTTCCATCATTGGGTTTTGAATTTAAAAAATGCGACATACATGGTTGTAATTAAGATGTAAAATTTTGTTCAATGGGATAAAAATAATTTTTTGGTGAATAGTATCTTATTATGTTTTTAATCGCGATTAGAGGTAATTAGTGTAGTTTAAGGTAAGAATAATGTTTTAATAAAATGAAATTACCAAGACACATGTCCTACCCTCATTTTATGTTTCATGGAAGACCAAGACAATCCATGGGTCAACTTGGGGATTCCATGGATTCACTTTGGTTGGAAAATGACATAAATAGCTTTTTATTTAATGTTTAAGTGAAAATGACACAAACATGAGATGTTTTACTAAGAAAATTTTTACATGGGGTTATACATGTCATATTTTTGTCTATAAATAGTCATTGAAAAGCTACAAGTATTTCCTACATCATAGTAGTTTTTTAATAATTTTTAAACATTAAATAAATTAAATTATTTATGACAACAAGATGATGCAGCGATGACCTCATTATTTAACGATTTAAATAAAATGGAAAGATAATGTAATATCTAAGACCTAAACATGTCCAAAACCTATTGGATGAGTGGATTTAGAACCCTTATCACCTTATCCTTGAAATACATCAATGTGGGACCTTTAAAATCTGAAACACTTTTGAAAATAAAGTAACATTTTGTAACTTTACAAGAGTGCCCCTCCTCTCCTCTTATAAAAGGCCCCCACCTCTACCTCCTTACCCACACTCCCAAAGACTTTGGCTCGGCAAAAACCTTCCTATATTGTATATCCACATCCCTATATAACTCTTTGATCCCTCACATTGGTCAGAATTCTTCCCAAGGAAGCCTTTGAGCTCAAACCAAAGGGAGTTACCCGATTTTAAGGTAATGTCTTCACTTGAGTCCGTTTGTTTTATATTGCCTCTCCAACCCCATAAACGATTTTTATTCATTTATTTTGTAACAAATCCAGTATCTTAAATATACTAGGATGTTTTTATAAGAATTATTCGAGCTAAACTTACACAAACCTACATCTAATGGTTAAAGAACATATTGTTTCTGTGGATGGCTAATTTCTACCTCACGAAACGATGATTGTTCAACACTCATATAACACCTTCAAAGGTGGCCATTAAGATGTCACTATATTTATATATAATATATAATATGTTTATTTTTTACTTAAGCTTATCTATTTTTCTTTTTTGGCATACCTTTATGGTCTCCATTTTGGATAAACATGATAATTTCATTTTAGAAATTGCGGACTACCGCCCCCTCAAAGTGATGTGATTCGTTAATGCCATTTGTGGGATGTATAAAGGATGGATTTAAAGTTATTATATATGATGTTATACTATAATTATAATATAACTCTATATCATTATTATTTATTTCCATTAATGTATGAGATAGAAATGAAAGTAGCGTTCATGCGTACGTACGGCTTACCGTCTCCATGAACGGTGCATTTCATTTCTTATCCCCAGATGTAATGTACTATTATAAGTATATATTTATAATGGATTTATATAATTTATGTTACATATAAATGATGAATATAATTATGGAATTAAAATATACATACCTCTCTTTTAGTTTTAATTCCGTTAATATGACAAAGAAATGAGAGTAGTGTTCATGCGTACGTACGGCTTACCGTCTCCATGAACGGTGTGTTTCATTTCTTACCTCTAAATGATTATGTAATATTATAAATACATGTATATGCTTGATATATATGATATATATGATATCCAATTCATGAATATAATTCTGGATATAATGAACCATTTACCACATGAACAACATGTAATTGTAAGAAGTTCACTTTCGACTTAAGAACCAAATATCGACAAAACAAACATTATTAACTTAAATGATTACATAATGTTTATAAAATGGAAATAAGTGATATAAAAGGAATAATGAACTTGAAAAAGTTTTCAATCAAATAGAAATTAACTCATGTTTATTATTCTGGATGTTAATGAACGATCGAGTCAAGTCGGACCTGAGGTAAGGGATCTTACTCCTCTCTTTCTTTTTATGTACACTCTTTTATGTCATTCCTTTTAAAGATCATCTTTCATGTTATTGGGATGTTATTTTATATTACTCTTACTGTAATGTTTATTTTTCATATGATGAGATACCCTATTTTCTCTCATCAACCCATTTTGGAAGTTTTAAGTGGCGCCGTTAGGCTGCCGAGTTTTCGTAAGGGATTTTTCATCTCACTTTTATTCCCGTGAGATTTATGCTAAATTTTCCACAATTTCCTTTGAGTGGTGTATGTACTTCCCATTATTCTACTCTTTGTTTAATATACTTTCGTTTATGAGTATTTACATCAATGATGTATTGTCCTTCTTTCATGGGGTGTATGTTTCGAAAGATACCCAAGTCGGTAAGGGAACCTTTCACCCTCCACTTCTTAAAAGACTTATTTTGTTGGGTCTTTTAATTCACATATTGTTATGTTGGGACATGTTCTCATATATCCTTATTGATGTAAATTTTATGTCCAAGTGATGAGATATACTTTTTTATCTCTCATCAACTCTTTTTCTGAATTTTGAAGTGACACCGTTAGGCTGTCAAATTTTTGCAAGGGAACTTCTTAACCCAAATTTGATTCTTTGGGATAAACTTGTACTCCTTGAATATGTTGTTATATGAATATGTGTGAATTACCTCTGATTGTTTTACACTTAATATCCACTTATATTTGGCGTATTCATTTGTCACACATAATTATACAATTGATTTATCCTTAAAACAAGGATACCACCTTTGTAAGGGTATTCGTCTCAATCTCCATTAATTGAGGCATATTTTGTTTTATACACAACCTTATTTTATACGGTGTATAAACCCCTTTGAATTTTATGTTTATTCAAAAGGAATATTTTTTCTACGAAGCGTTTTACTAAACGACAAAAAGGAATGTTTCTTTTTTACGTACGCAGGGACAACGACCTTTTCTGCCGCCTCGAGTATTATTTGATATTTGGCTTCCTCAACAAGCCATAATGTTTATAAAATAAAATAAATACCATATAATTTTCTTGTATTTTGGTATTGAAAATGGTTTTGATAAAGCATTCAATTATGTCAATATATTTAAATGATATATTTTGATTGAAATGTGGAAATGTTATCATTTCTTTATGTTGGTTTTATGTGTTATAATTTTATAATGGTACTTGGACATTTTACGGGTGGTTACGTGATAAACCATATGACAGGTGGTGCCATGAGTAGCAGGATGTGTGGTTACGTTATAACCTCCAATGCATTGGGTATGGAAGTCCGCCTTATGGCTATTCCATTAATTAGGTTTGGAAGTTGGCAGAATGGCTATTCCATTAAGTGATATGTGTGGAAGTCAACCTTATGGTTATTCCACTTTAGTATGTTTATTTCCCAAGTTACCTTTATATGTTATGTGATCTTTATATGGGTTTTATGGTAATATTTTTCTTATAGAAGGCTAAGTAATGAACTTTTATTCAGCAAAGAGTTTTTACTACTTCGAAAAGGTGAAAAGTATTACTTTGATAAAGTATACATGGTTTACTTATTGTTTTGAAAAACTAACAGTTTTCATTCTTTTTGTATTCCTTGATGAGCTTTTTATGCTCATACCAAGTTTTTGAAATGTTTTTCACAGGACATAGCATGGAAAAGGGTCAAGGATGGGTTTAAGGGAAAGACATGCTACCTAAAACATGAAACTAGGCATGATTCTTTTTAAGAGTTTTTATTTTATGGAAATTTTAGTAGAAGAGACTACTTTGTAATCTTTTGAGATGTAATAGTTATATCCTAATTCTCTAAAACTCTAAACCTGAAAAGATCCTCAATGTGAATTATTCATTTAATTCAATATTATGAGATTTTTAAGGTTGGGGCCTTATAGATGAAGTGGGTGAAAGTACACTTATTGGACCCAATTTGGTGTAAGATAGGATGGATTCATTTAGATTGATACAGAGTTGTATGATATCATATCTGATATAGTGGAACTCCTACAATTTTAATCAATTAATATATTTAATATTTGAGACTCGAGATCATGTTATCTTAAGGAACCCTTCCATTGTGAATTATTTTTGAATTACGCTTTTTACAAAAACCCAACCGCATTATAATATTAAAACCGAACAATCATACATGGTTTTCGGTTAATACATGGACCTCATGCAAATATTTTTAAGTATATTAACAGAAATAAAATGATATCATTGATGAAATACATGAAACTTATGTACTCAATTTATATTAAGATCTCTTTAGCTATAAAGAAAAAATATATCAACCATCAAGATCATCTAAACATGTAAAATGTTCCATATTTTACCATTCTATTATATTCATATTATAGAATGATTTCATTGAGTTCCATAAATATGCCTTCTATAACATGAATAATGTATGATTTTTTATAAAGAACAATCTATGAAATCATGTTCTTCATTTTAAATTCTCACACAAGAAATTAACAACATGAGACTGAGATTATAAAATTCCTGAATTATGATACTTTTTTTTATAATTTTAAGAGTGGATTTTTTTATAAATTGGTAGAAACTCTTTCAAATTTTATATTATTCATTCTTAAGAGTGAATGCTATATATTAACTTGTTATGTAATAATTGAATTATTAAAATCATTATACATGAAAAAAATCATCACTAATTTATAGAAATAATAAATAACATTTGATTAAATATGAACCCAAAATTAATCCCATTACTCTAAAAATATATTAATAAACAATGTATAATTAATATTCAATCAATTTATTATTCAATTTTTTTACTAAAACAAAATCAAAATAACCTGAGAAATAAATTCATTATAATTATTCAAAAATTGAATAAAATAAAATATTATTTTTGATTTAATTGTATGTGTTAATTTACACTATGATATAGATAGGAACTTTCACATCGGGCCCACATATAGTGGATCAAGACTTTTACTATTATTATTAATTTAATTTTATCATAATAATATATTAATTACATCCTAGGGATCATCAGACATATTGTCTTTGAAATACTAGGTTAATAATACATGAGGCTGAGGAAAAAATAATTATTCTTTAATTTATTCTACATAATGATATCTGAGATCCTAAATATATATCATATAAAAAGTGAATAAAAAGACAATAGTTGTCAACTACATATTTATTTAATATAATAAACATGATAAGGAAAAAAACAGGTAGTTTATGGTATAATTAGATATTATAAAATAGAAGGATCATGGGTAGTCACATGTGATAATGACATTAAACATGGTCTCATATGATCATGAAATTATAAGAAATGTGTAAGAAAAAAATGAAATGAAAAAACATGTGTTCAATATAACTTCCAAGACAATGTCACATGGTCAAAAGAATCCCCTAATTTATTAGGTATAATCGCTAATAAAGTACATGATATATCATGTGACTAGAACCATTACCCAAATCCTTAGAGTGATATCTATGTGCATCCATGAAACTAGTTAATTATTATATGTTCTATAAAAATCAAATCAATAATAATTGATAATGATAATTACCCATAGAATTAAATCAGTTTCATAATTTTCACATATATTAATCAAAATATATTTCATAATAATCAAACATGAAAGATTAACATAAATAATGTATTACCTTAAAAATTAGGGGGCAATAAGATAGTTATATACGTGAGAGACATATATACATTTTATATAATAATTCAACAACATAAAATTCTTTCATATTTGATGAAACTATAATTAAAATTATACATGGAATATTTATTATCAAAATCACCATTTTCAAATTGAAATCACTTATTCAAAATATAAAATTTTTTAAAATATTATTAATTTCATTTTGATTAAAATATCCATTGAATCGTATAATGGAATCTTAAATGAATTGAGTTTTCATAATTATAGGTACTTCCAAACATTTGGTGTGATTTAAAATAAATATTTCATTCACAATATTTTAAAAAGAAAAAAATATGCTTCATTCACACAGTGAATGAAGATTCAATTTGAAATGTGTTTATGAAAAAATCAAGTATGTGTAAAACATTATTTAGGAAATAATTTTAGGATTATAAAAAAAATCTATAAAATATTTTTATAAGACATGGATATTTAAGAACAACTGTTATTAACCAAAGAGAAAAATGAAGCCATCCATTATTAAAAATATTTTCCCAATCATTATAAATAAAAAAAATTAAATATTACTATTAGTAGAGTAATTATTTAGTAACCAAATGAGAATAAAATTAAATTTTTTATTATATTAAAATCTCACTATATTCATAATATTGAAAATCATGTATATAAAATCTAGATTAAAATGATATTGAATCATAAACCCTTACTGCTTTTGTAAATTTTGATTCAAAACTCCCATTATTATAGTCTATCAATTATATAATAAATACAAATAATTATAATTAATTAGTGATATAATAGGAAAATGGTAATTATATATAATATTTAAAAGTAATTTTTTAATAAAATAACTTGTATATCAATGAAATATGTTTTGAGATGAAACCCTTATCTCAAGTCATGGTTTTTTCATTTATGTCTTTTATATCATATATAATTAAATTATCTAATTTTTTTACAACTTTTTTGGGATTAATCCATTAAACACACATAATTCACTCTATTTATTTACTATAATTTTTACTAATATAATCATTTAGGTCCACACTAGGGGTTTTGAGGATACTCAGTTCATAATTTCAAAATTTCATTAGTTTGTTGACCATTGTCAAAGTTATAATTGTTCCATAATTTCAAAAATAATAATCATTATATAATTTTGAATTTTATATATATTTATAACTTAAAAAATATCAACAAATTTTGGATGTAAATAATAAACTGAAATTCAATCATGGAGAATTATGGTCCAACATAGGCATGCAAAACATTTTCACATTTCAAAGATCATGATGGAAGGATGGTATGTATAATTTTAAAATTATAAAATGATAATAGTATCATAAATATAATATTATTCCTTCAAAAAAATATATCATATATTTATGTGGTAAAAAAATTAACAACTCTCAACATTTTACAAGGTGGTAATCTACCAAACACATGAAAAAAAATTCTAAGTTCACCAAGGATAGTAAGGTCAGAAAGTATATGATTTATTAGTTTTATAGAGTCCATAATTATTCATGAATATAATATATAAATATTGAATCCATCATCATGAACAACTGTGAGAAGTGATGACAGAAAATTAATTGCATTGATTCATGAGGTGGTAATTTGTTATACACACAACTGATTGTTTTATTTCCCATTTAGTGAAAGATGAGATTGATAAATATTATCATATAAAAAAATAAAATATAATTATATAATATAAACTCGTTTTATTATATTATATATATTGAGTCATAATTCATGGTGGAAAACTAGATGTAAAAAAGAAGGGGCTCAATGAATATGATAAACTTCTCTTATAAGAACCGCCTTTGGATTTCTTATTAAGGACAATGTTGTTAGAATAATTTGGGGAATAATAGAACTGTAATGTGTATAAGGATATGGATGGGATATTATTTCTAGGTTTCTTCAAGAAAAATTATTTTAATGGTTTGATGAAGAAATGGGCGTGGGTTATCTTTTATAAAGGAGAAGTGTTTTTTTAATTTCCCAAAACTAATCAATGTTGGGTAGTCATTCTTGACAATATAGTATTCTATATTTATAAATAATTTATTTTTTGTTTTATAAGTTAAATCCACACCTCTAACATAAAAAAATAAATTTTAATAAACATTTTATCCCACCTTTCTTTAAGGTTTCACAATTTTCACAATTTTAATGATTCCCCATTCTATGTATTTTTATTATTATTTATACTATTAATTATGAACAAATATTATTTTTACCTGATTAAATAATATTAATTTTTTTATTCCAAATGTGTAATCCATTTCATAAAATTAAAATAATTGAATTGTAATTATTCAATTTTATATTAAACACCTAAAATGTGTCAAAACCAATTTTGATGAAATTCATATTACAAGAAAAATATGGTCAAATATTAACTATATCACTATAAATCATAATTACATGAATTTAATTTATTATATGTATATATAAAATCTATAAATATCATTTGTATCATTCTTAATTTTTGAATATTTAATTAAATTAAAATAGATGATCATTATTCAATTTTAAACAGTTTTTAGAAAAATGTGTTTTTAATCCTAAAAATATATTTAGAATAAAAATTTAACAAATATGGTTTAAATGATATTAATTGGATTTTATATAGTTATTTATTAATTATTTAACATTGAAATAAATTTAAATTAACAAATTTCTCTTTTATAATTCTTAATTTTATATAATAAATGACAGTTTTAAAAAATTATTTTATTTTCACTACTTAATAATAAATTAATATTCATAGAAAAGCCACAATGATTTACCGTATACCAACATCTATATGAATATTTCAAAAAATTATGTTCTATTTATAAAATAACATTTCAATATTCTCCAAATATCTATATAATAGTTTATCATAAAATGCATTAAAACCCACTTTTGATATAAACTTTTTTAATAAAAATTGAGTGCTTATTTGTTTAGATTTTACAAAGGTATAATAAAAGATTGAAAATTTTATATCAATTTCATAATGTAGTTATTCCTATTCATATCTACCAATTTAAAAAATATTTTATAATTTACATATTTAAATAATAATATTTTATCAATATGACATGGTTCATTTAATCTCAATTTTATGCTTTGTTTATTCTATCCAACATAGTTTATTTCAAAATCCCTAGTTGTTTCACTATACCCTCTTAAATAAATTGAGTCCCAAAAATTTTATGTTTTTATTAGTAATAAAGGGTTTGAAATTTAAAAATTATTATTTTGGAAGACATACATCATTAAAAGGTTTTATAAATAATCCTTTTAAAATGGAAAGGTAAATACAATAGTCCTCTAGAATATAACATGAAAATATTTCCATATAATAGAATGTTTTCGGAATTTAAAAATATGGAAGGATAATAATAGAACAAATAATTATGGAGAGTGATAGAGATCATTGATCACAATAATGTGATTGATCTGGAGAATATTAAAACCACAAAACAATAAATTTGATATTAATTAAATGACAATTGATTCTTCATATATAAAGGTAGCCGGATAAAAATATTATTTAAATATAATTTTCCAAGAGTTGAGGGATTAATTTTTAGGAATATGGAGAACACTGTAAAATATACTTACTTGATATTTTAACTTTTCAAAAACAAAATTTCATTATTTCTTTATGTTATGTTCAATATCCACTTCACATCTTACTCTATGGAATAAGTATCTGGTATATTTTTTTTATTCTCAAATCACAATAAATAAATTTAATTGATTATAATATCCATAAAATAGAATCAAGATATTATTTATGTATTTATTAAAACTAAAATGGATAGTTCAATGTAATATAATAACCCAAATTAATATGAGTCTGTTAATCTAAAAAAAAAATTAAAAATTGATTTAATATATTATATTGCTTAAATAATTAATCCTATAAAACAAATATCCTAATTTAATTAAACATGAATGAATCATTTTATTTCAAGGGTTATCAAATTCAAATTAACTTATATCCTCAAAATAATAATAAAAATATTCACATATAATATATTATAATAAACTTAATGGCTATAGGTATTTCATGACCTAATAAAACATTTCCCAAAATATCATTAATCACATCAGAAGTCTAGAAGATAAAATATATTTTATCCTATAATATATATACCATAATAAAGATAATATTTATCAATAAAATAATTTATATAAAATTTATTTCATAGTAACCAGTATAATACATAAGTTAGTGGTAGGAATTACACCCTTATCACGATTCTGTTGTTGGTTCATTCACATTGACCTTTTTAGATATGATGATTTCTTTCCAGGAATGCGGGTCAAATGTTTTTTAAAAATATATTAATATAATTCCTATAATCTTCCCAAAAATATGATGAACATCCTCAAAACAATATTAATTATTAAATCATGTTTAACCAATAATGATTTCTATATAACTTTTTCCCACATAATCAAATAATAAAATTAGAATATAATTACCTCAATAACAAGAATATTTGAATGATTATACATTATCCAATAATGAGTTTTTCCATGAAATATAAACTTACTATTTAATTACCCTTGAATTTAATTAATTCCATTCAATATATCATTGCAAATCCTTAAAAAAAATATAGAAAAATTCATAGAAGATTACTTATTCTTTTAACTAGCACACCACTGATAAGATAACTTTTGAAACATGATTCTCTAGTTTCAACGCCTAAAATCATCGCGAATTCCAACTAAACTATTATCATATCACAGAACCATAGGAATTAATTCATGTATTAGTTAATTTAAATGGATAATGAAATAGTTCCCAACATATATAACATTAAATTGAAGTGGTTTTATGGGTTGAACATTATTTCCTCACTATTAATTAATAAGAATATTCATTTTTCTATGATAATTAGATTCATTATGCCATCATTCCCCACACATTAATCATTTTTATGTTCCTTTATAGAATATTAAATGGTGTAACTAACCACATTTTTTACATGTAGGAAATTCAATCCCCTTTTAATTAACATATTTAACACATGAATGTATGTGAGACACCATCCAAATATTCGTTGATGCAATTTCAAATTAAACAATTCTATTGTTTTTAATAATTATTTTATATAGATCATTTTTAAATATCACATCTTAGAAAAAAAACATTTCTATTTGGTTAAGAATCTCAATAGGTTAATTGTTACATTTCCCATAACATTGGTTGTTGGCATGCTTTCTCTTAATTAACATTATTACCTAAAAAGAATAATAGAAACAAGATGATAATGAATTAACAGAAAATGGGGGGAAATTAAAAATATAAAATGAATGAATTATTAATGATAAGAATATCACATCTTATATGTCTCTATGTTTCAATCTAGACTATCCTAATTAATTTTTTCTAATTAGGCTTTCGAACGTTATTATTTTTTCATGTCCTTCATAATGGGTGGTGATGTGTTTATTTATTTTCCAAATCATATATTTTGGGAGTGACCAATAGTTATTCATAAATTCCATTTTTCTTACACATGGTGAAAATCACTCCTAGCTATATTGAAGAACATGAATCATATTAAAATACCTTATTAAAATATAAATATAAAATTAATATCATAATATAATTTTTTTCAACCATAATATTTCTCATTATATACTTATTCTTATAATGGGAAAATGAAAAAAGATATTATGGTGAGATGAGACACTCAATAAAGAGTACATACAGAGGAAGCCATCATGAGTAAAATGTAATAATCAATATGGAATGGTTAATACTAAAAAAACACATTCCATTTAATCAATAACATGAGCACAAAATGAATCAATAGGTAATATGAATTCAATAGTGTCATTTTTTATAGTAACAGAATTATAAAGGTATTTAATTCGTAACATTGGATATAATAATTTCAGATATCATGATATCTATATCATCAAATCCTTTTATGGACTTAGTTTAATTTATGGATAGGTATGCACTAATAACCCATTAAATGTTAGCTTATTAATTTGTCTTATAAGACATATCGATGCATCGAGGAGATATATTTTTTTTCCACACCCAATACCTCATTTATAATTCATTATTATTATGTTAAAATATCTATATACATGATTAAACAATATTATTTATCAACAATTTTTCATAATTATTATATAACGTAAGTTATGAATAATTCCCTAGCCAAAAAAATTATTTTCAAATAAAAAACTATATATTGAAAATATTTGAAGTGTCATGAATAGGAAAATCCATGATAAAGAAAATATTGATATTTAAGGGAAATATAATGTCCAATTATAAAGAGAAATTGAATTTTTATAGAGATTTTAATGTCTATGAGATTAATAAAGTGATGAGAGATGGTAACCAAATTTTTTTCTCAATACAATCAATTATTTGAAATATTAGATGAATATGGAAATGAAACATTTAAAATAATTTTTCAATAATGATTTTCCTTTGAAACACCAAATAAATCTAATAAAATAAGATAAAATGTTTAAAATTTTCATGGTAGTGGGAATGTTCATAAAATCAGTATAAGTCAAAATAAATATTACTTTTTCATTTTTTTAAAGAATGATAAACATTATCCATTTATGGAAAATTATGAATATTAAATTTGTAATATATATAAAAATAAATGTAACATACTGTCTCACTTATACATCATTTTATTACATATAATTATTTCCATAATAAAATTATGAAAAATATGGAAACGGAAGATAAATACAATCGATCAAGATCATAAATAAGATAAATATTTCATTAAATTATTTTTATTGGATGCGTAACTTGAATTAAATAACTAATAATCCTGAATACATAAATATATAAATATATTAAATACTTCAAAATTATAAAATATACACATAAATTAAGTATTTTAATAATAAAAAATATGTCTCAATTGAGTGTAAATTGATACAAAATCTCTTACATCAATTCTGACCTTCTTCATAAAAAACAAAAAACAAATATAAAAAAAAGTTTGTCTTTCTTCATAGGTGATCTAACCTCCTATATAAGAAATTAAAATATATTAAAATTACATACAATAAACATATTCATATTTATAATATCATTTAAGATCAATTAATAAAATTTTATGAAAATTTCATAAAAACATTTGTTATTTACATTATTTGGGGTGTGAACAGCTTTGTTTCCATGTAAGTTTTGATTTGGTAGTTTCAGTAGTTTTGGATTTCTCATGGTTCAATTTTATACATATTTTTATTCAATATAATAATATTTTACATATGTATAAATATTTATATTTATAAGCATACACTATATATATATAGAAAAATTATTTACATCATTTATATTGACAGTAGGCTTTACATATGCATGAATGTTATTTTCAGTTTTTCAAGGATAATTTAAAAGAATGAAAAATAATAATTAATATTTATAGAATCATTTTTATATAATATATATTATATTTAGTCAGAAAATCCATGCTTATTACCATCCATGAAAAGCATAAATGAAAAACAGATCACATAACTTTATGGATGTTGTAGTCCAAACATACACATGAGCAATTTTATCATTTTAAAATAGATTTGAAGCATAGAAGGTATATATTAAATTATTATTACCAAATAATATTAATTTCAAAATAATCATATATAATAATTATTTCCATTAATATAACCATCCATTATATGTGGTGATGAAAAAATAGGCACACCACTACAAGGAGATGGTAAATTATACGTACCAACGAGCGATGTTTCCTCTATTGATATGATGTATATAACAAGATATATAGTTTCCAAAAAATCACAATGAAATATTAATATGTTTATTATACTATATCTATTGTATTGTGTTTGTCACAACACATTAATTGGATTTATAATAAGAAATAAACATGAATGATTTGGTTGTGGCGATTACTAATTCTTCAATTTTATTCCTTTATATCAATTTTAAATTGGACTAGGTTGGACTTTTTGAATTCATGGAACCCATATATCTCATATGAGGATATATATATGAGTAATATTAATGGTTTGGGTGAGCTAAATGGCCCAATGTTGTGAAAATATGTGAATGTATATTTTTCTATTTATGAATGAGGGGTGGGGCCTTCTTATATACTCATAGAATATTAAATTATTATATCTTATTTATCATTCCCAAATTCCAAAAAAATGATATATTTAGGAATATAAGTTTATTTTATGTCTATATAATCTCATCTAGTAAATGTTTTACATGTTTTGTGCATATTATCACTCTTATCTTTTAGTTTTAACACCTCATTAACCCTTTTATCAATTTACATATTTTTATATTTTTTTACCATTTAAGGTTTAATAATATTACCAAAAAATAAAAACTGACCATTAAAAGCACAATGGCGGATGTTTAAAACCATATGCAATTTTTTAGTAATCAAATATTTTTATTAATTTTAAATCATTTAATAAAATATTTTTTATTGCAAAATATCTTCATTATCATTTTTAACAATATATATTTATTTTGAGTTTAATCATGTCAATTAAAATAGGGGTCAACAGTATTATATGTTTAAACATCAAAAAAGTGTTATATTTTTTTAAAAAAAATTATCAATAATAACTTTTTCAAATTATTATAGTTTTAGTACTTTTGAAATCATTTATTTAATTTATATATTAATGAAATAAATGATGTGTCAGTGTGGCACAATATTTTTTGGTATTTATTCAACCAATAAAAATTAGAAATAATATTAATGATAATAATAAATAATTTTCAATTTGAATTATTATTTTTAATCAAAATGATTTTTTATTTATATCTATCACAAAATATTAGAGCAATTAAAATAAAAAAGTGACATTTTTTTCTTTATATCTCACTTAAATATTAAAAATTTAAAAAAATTGTAAAATGGGAAAAATAATGAATTAATTTGGATATATTTATGTTCATAGATGTTATATACTCAAAAATAAAATTATTTCAAAATTTTGGGTCATTTTATAGACATTATCATTTTATTTATTTACCGAATTAACTAATTTATAATTTACAAGGTTATAGAAATTTACCAAGATTACTAATCATAGTTGACATAAATAAAATGGAAATAATTATAAAATTTATAAATATGGATTCAATATATTGTACACATTTTCTATATTCAATTCCAATAAGTTGAAAAAAATGATTTATTATTAAATGTTCATAATGTAAAAAATAAAAATTGTTCATAAAAATGAATTTTATGTATAAAAATATGTGTATACAAAATTAAAACATATGACTAATTCCAATGAACAAATTACAATTATTAATTATATAATAAATGTAAATATAGTATTAAATAACATTAAAACAACATAAAACATCATAAATGAATCAAAAAACATAATGTGAAATAAAATAAAGTATTTTCACCTTTCATAAAAAACTATTAGCATAATCCCAGAAGTCATATTATAAATTTTATATGATGATTTGAATTATGAATTCAATTTCATTATATTATATTTTTTAAATGTTTAAAAAAATAGTTATTTTATTTTATCATAAAAACATTAAAAAACATTTTTTGTATCAAACCATAACCCATATATCAGTTATTCTCCAATCCTTTCTTTCCGTTTGTTTTTTTTGTTGGAAGATTAATACAGAAAATTAACTAGGATAAAAAACTATGTTTGTGAATTCATTCATTTTTTTTTGGAATTTTCAATCTGAACCCCAGTTTTTTCTATTTGTTTGTCATTTTCATAGTCCATAATGGGATTACATGACATGTAATGGTCGTTGGATAGATCACGTGAATAGAATACATGGTATGATAAATTTACACATAGTGTAGGGTTAACATGTCATGTAATGTGAAAATTATTATTTTTTAATCCGAGATGATGTGTTTTTCATTGAAACATTAAATGAAATATTTTAACAACGTGTAAGGGTTTCACAATATGCAATTCCCCAAGTAACATCTTTTAGTGTGTCATATGGATGGTTGAGACCATATCATATGTTACAACATCCTCCTCTAGGCCATATCTCTAACTTTTGGTGATTTTGGGTGATTACATTCCCTTAAGATCATTCATTTCAGAGATTGATAAATAACCTTAGGCATTTAATCTCTTCTGGTATGTGTTTTTTTCGGTTTCACTCTCATTTTATTTATTGAAGTACCATTTTTTGTAGATATTTATAATAGGGTTCTCTTTTCTATCAATCCATTTAATTATATTTTCATTCCTTATCTTCTGAAGGATGTTCTTCTGGTTTCTAATTCCCATTGTCAAAGGTGATTAGGATTTTTACATCATAGATATAGGTGTATCTATTTCAAAGTTATTATTTCTAGAATTGAAAATTGTTTTTATTGATTCCCTATGATTTGAAATGGAATTTCTTGTGTTATAATTGAACATTAAATCAATGTGTGTTTTAAATAGTGTTTTCATATTATAATTAATATCCTTGATTTAGAGAAAAATGGATTTTCAAAAACAAAAGAACATTTCCTTGTCAATGAAACGGTATTATAAAAATGTTAGCATGGTTTTTGAAATGGATAAAGGAAAATGATTCACAGAAGGAACCTTGGCTACATCTAGAAATTGACATGTGTAGCCATAGATTCTATGAAACCACTCAGATGTTACCTCTTATAAATTGATGGACTATGGAAGGACACATTATTAGCTGGATATAACGATTTTACCTATTCGGATTAGGACTATACATTATATTAATCTATAATCTATAACCAAACATGATGGTGCATTTCATTATCTAGTTGTTAATTTCATGATATATTATTTCATGGATGTTTGGTCACATGTATATTTATATTTCATTATTTTTACATGTATTATTTAATGATTGTGATGTTCCCAGCATTGGAAACAATATATGTAATTTTTTTAATACCCAAGAAATTTTTTATAAATGCTTTAAAATTTATTTATTGATATGTTTTTTTGTAAAAAATGTTTTTCTAATGCTATTACTTTTGTTTTATTGGTATAAGAACATAAAAAAATTCGATAGTGGTTTTCTAATGGGATCTTATGATCACACCATACTTCTAACTATGTGGGGATATAGACCTTATTTACTAGACATATGTAATGGGAATAGAATTATGTAACATTATGGATTATATTTTTATTACTGTTTTGGGTTGGGATTGTTTTCAGTTGACACTTTTTGACATGGAAAACTATTAGTCTAGAAATATTATTCTTCTGGGATTAGCCGATTTTCCTTAGTTGTATCTCCCTTTGTTTTTTTGGTACCCTATATTATGTTTTTTATTATATATGATGCTTAATTTAATATGTTTCATTCCTCACCCTATAAAAGGGTGAGTTGGTTGATTGGATTAGTTAACCTATGTTGGTATGTTACAAATTTTTATCAAAGTGTTACTAAACATAATGTGTGGCTCCACTACCTAAATTGGTTTTTAGTATTGGGTAGACTTGAGTATTATTATCAGAATTTTGATAGTAATTGTAGAAAATGGTCCTTTCCAGCTTACTCGCATAACATAATACAAGTTTCTAGGTATGGTCGAAAAATAACTACTTAGTATGAGACATATAATTTATTACAATTTGATTTAATTTATTCAGAAATATATTTAAATGATCATATCTAATATGATTGCTGGCTTGTTGTGTGTAATATTTTTTTAATAAAAAAAGTGGGAAGGTTATTTAAATGGACATGTTTCTTTTAAAAATCCATTCATTTTGTGGTATAGTTTATAATTTCTTTATATTATTATCATGTTAAGGCATTGTTAAGTATTATAGATGTTTTTAAATGGTTTTGGAATTTTTTCTTCACGGTTTGGTTATTATCTTGTGTTTAATAGAAAATTCATCCTAGAAGATGCCTTCGAAATAAAATAGGGGAGGCCATGAGGTAGGTCACACAGGTTGATACTCTAGTGTACCATTATTTTGTTGAAGAAGTTATCCATACCATTAAATCTCTAGGTTTATTGGGAATTATAAACCCAAAAGGAGTAGGGGATGATGGATTGAAATTTTCAACATAAAATATACCTATATTCTATAGTGACAATTGATCCCATGAATCAGAGGAGGGGGTTCAATAAAATGATATGATGCTTATCATTGTGATGAATAATAAATATTCTCAAGGGGGAATTTCCACATAGATGGTTGATGGGATATGAAAAATATGGATGGACTCATTTATGTGTGGTTTATCACTATTTAATTGGGGTAATTTTTTCATTTATTTTTCACATTCACTTCAATGTTATTTCATTATTTTTTCTTTTGTGGGTAGAGAAAATACCTTTATAGTTGATACAAAATGGGATGATTCTTATGAAATCTCCCTAATTTCAATACATTATTTTATTTTCAATATTTTTTTATTAATTTTGAAAAGAATTATTATGAAATTATTAATGAGGAAGTGAAATGAATTACCACATGTTTATTATAATCCATATTTTAATTTTTTCCTTTCACTATTTATGTATTACTAATATTTCCATCACATGTATTAAATCTCATTTATTTAAAGAGAAATTAATCAAGGGGTGGGTGATTCCGAATAGTGGGCCATGTTTTTTGGATTATTAGATAAACTGAATTACTTTTCATTTGTTGAGGTAATTGAAGATATTCAATGAAAAATAAAATTTGGTTAGTTAATATAACTTTAGGTGTTACAAAAAACCAATGAAAATTTTCTAGGTTGTGGTGGCCTTTTATTATTATATATTAAATAATAATAATTGATAAAATATAAAGAATATTTTATTTGTTAAAATATTATAAATTATTACTAGGGGATTCTCTTAATAATCAACTACATTCTTCAATACTTTAAAAAATTCAATTTTTTTTTTCATAAATTTTTGTCTTAAATAAAAAAACCTAATTAGAAATACTTTTATTTTATTTTATAATCAGATATATGAAAAATGTGACTTTATTGAAATATTTAGTTATAATAGGAATCCTTAATAATACTCCCATATTATTATATTTATATCATTCAAGGTAGTAAGTATTTTTTTAATTATTCTAAAACGCTTCAAATTAATAATGATGAATCACCTGTTGTAACTTTCATCATAGAAATATTCTATTTCATATTTCCCACAAATACTACTCTATGAAGAATATTTACTATTGGACTATAGTCTCACATATCCATGTACATAATATTATTTTATCCCACATATATCCTTATGAAGGAAAAATGATCTTAAGGATGGCACCATTAATTTTTACTCAAGAAAGTGTACAGAATTGTTCTTTCAAAATTATCCTGACCCATGTTATCAATTATTCTATTTGAAAATAAATAAACTTCCCAAAAATAACCATTATATGATCTATCATGGATTTAATAACCTCATAATTTTTATCTATATGTTGGCAATATATAAGATTCAAATGAATAGTATTAAAAATATAATGATTAATTCCACTTTTAATCTAACAAGGGCCACAAAGAAACCCATATAAAATCTAAAATTTAATTAGATTTAGGTATATGTAGAATAGGAAAAAATGGAACTTAATTAAGATACACTCCATGGTGTCCCACATTAGGGGATGATTAGGCTTGTTTCAAATAAACAGAGTACTCATTACTTGTATGACCGTATTTTGAGGGCCATTCATCTGGTCAAACATGATTTCCCTCTCCCATATACGCCAACCACATGGATAGTTCCAATTTGAGTCAAAAATATGTTTTTACCAAGTCAATTATGTGGATTATATTCCAATATCCAATTTTATTTAATGCAGATGCAAAACAGTAATGTCTTGTGATAAAAAAGACATTGATTTACGTAGGTGGTGATTTAATGGTTTTAAAGATATACCATTTTCCAACAATCCTACATGATTATAACTATTGAAAAACTCATGAAAAATAAGTCTTCAAATAATTCTACATCTATTTTTATATTATTTTAGTTCCATCATTTATTCATTTTTAAAAAATAATTGACAGTGTGTTTTTTCCATGATATATGCTAAAAATGATATGATTTCGATAGAGGGGGAATAGTTCAACTATTATTTTATCCCTAGTTTCATGTTTCTTGATTCCATACACATCCATATAGAGGATCATGGTATTGGGTACTTTTTTAATATATCGTGGTTATGTCTGGGTGATAAGGTAACGATGACCCCTTTAGATTTTATGGTCAAGTGGGGAGGGTGGATAGTTTTCCCAAATCCCTATAAATCATATAATAGTAGTAATAATAATAATAATATATTATTATTATTATTAATAAATTATTGATTAGAATATAAATCATTAAAAATATAGTCAATATAAAATACTGGGATGAAAATATCGTATCAAATCCTGGAAGGTGGCTCCATTATACTACCTTGAGGGACTAGTGTCTTATTTGATAGGTTACTATGATTTTTATCTAAAAAATCGATCTATTAACTATAATTTTAGTGGAAATTATCTAATTATAGATTAATGTTCCACCTAGGATCCCAAAACATGATACATAAATGCATTACCAAGATGTGAAATATATTTTCCTAAGAAATAATATATTCATGAAATGTTATTTCAAGGTACCATTCTAAATATATTTTAATATTTACACCTAGAACCCATGTTTGTGAAAATTAATTATTTTTCAATTTTATTTAAAAAAAACTCACAGTACTCCATTTGTCATTCTAAGAGAATTATTCTGTAGGTATTACAACTAATAAATTACTTTTAATAAAAATGGGATGAAATTTTATTTAAAATACATTCATTATAAATTAAATCTGATATGGGACATTCTCCCTACAGTTAAATTATTTTTCCCCAAAAAGAAAAAAATATTTCCATTAATATGTAGCTTCTAAGACCATGATTAATTTTCATATTCCCAGGTAATCTAAGAAATTTAATCTAGGTGAAATGAATATTGTATGAGGTAAAATTTATAGTTTTGAATTGCCATTTCCCATTTTGGTTTTCTAATTGAACTAAATGGTAATACAATTCATGAATTATATTATACATATATCTCTTCTAATCCACTAACAAATGACTCACTATAAATGAACACACGAGCTTTCAATATTAAAATAACATTATGGATTCTTTTATCTATAATGATAATAATAAGTTATTGATCACCATGAATTCAGTAATTAGAAAAGAGATCACCCTTGGAATCCCAGAAAGCGTAGATATTAATAATCAGTTTCCATCTATTCACAACATAAAATGTAAATGAAGATGTAAAAATCTCATCAAAACAAATCGTGTACATTATTTTTATATCTATACGTATCATACTTTTGTTGTTTCAAACCTCATCCCACTGATAATGTAATAGTATACATTTCTTGAAGGTTAGGTCTGAGGCCTAATTTTATTATTAAAACAATTAATAGACCCTTTTTAACTGGGTATGGGTAGACCCATTACATAGCCCGATGGCCTAGTGGTCCTCTAGCCAATTTCGTGCCCCGTATGCCCAATTGTTTGGCCCAAAGCCCATTCTGTGAATAGTAATTCTACAGTACCCACCTGCTACATTAACTGCACAGTACCCACCACTGCTAAAGTGTCATGTCGTCTCTATAGTTCCCCTCTATATTCTACATTATTTGCCGTTGCTATAGTACCACCGATCCTATAGTTCCACTACAGAATTTGTGAAGACCCACAATTTCCGATAAATTTTTTCTTAAATACATGGGATTTTTTTGAGTCTTTGAAAATTTACAGTGCTTGATTCTGAGGCCCGATGTTCCCAGAATCAATTTCTAATGTTTTTTTTCGGGTAAGTTCAGTAAGCTTATGAGCGGGTTTATATAACTTTTAAATAGGTGCTCGTAATTGAAATATGAAGGCACCGTTGAACTCACAACACCTGTATCTGCTAAAGAAGACTTTAACCTCTATGGTAGTTGGTCAAGAATAATTGTTAGTTTTTGGCTTGTTATAAAAATAAATAATATAAAGTGTGAAACGCCATTATTTTATTTGAGGCTCCTTTTGGTGTGTGGAGGTTGGGTAGTTAAATTTTCTATGTGGAGGTTGGAGGTGGAGACCACAACACCTAAACCTCCTATGAGAGGTTATGGTGGTGGGGTCAACCTGAACATAACCTCCCTTGGGAGGATAATTTTGGTGGGGACAAATCGGGACTAAAACCCCCCCAATTCATGGTTCCAACACCACCCCAATTAATTTCCAAATATTCCATTTTGAATTTTGTTCCACCTTCTCTAATTAACTGCGCCAAGGCATGTGAATTATTTAAGGGTAGCCTCTTGACATCCTCCAAATTAAATGTGACACCTCTTGTGCAATTTCATTGGAGAAGCCTACATAATTAATTCACCTTTTTGAAATTTGTGCCAATGATTAAAATAATAGAAAACCTATTATTATTATTATTTTGACATTCTATTTTGTTGGAACAGGGGAAGAGAAGAGATAGGGAGAACCATCCACCCAACGAAGAACACAATGAACGTCAGCGACTCCTCATCCTTGGTCTTCTACCCCATACACCTTCCGACGTATAGAAACTTCCCTTCTCATCGTCGTCAATGAACAAATGCCCGAGCTAGGATTGGGAGTTCGTGACGAACACGTCGAACAATAAACTTCATCATCTTCCTTCTACAACTCCATCATTTAATTATGAATAACGACTAACTAATAAAAGGTAAGGGGTTTTCCATGTGCTTTATTACTTTTATTTTCTCATCACCATTTGAAATGAACTTGTTTCATGGTTTTAAATGATTGTCATTAATCTTTATTTATTGTGATGAACCAATTGTTATCATTTTAAACGTGGAGGATGTGGGCCAACCTAACATGGCCTGACATCCTCCATCGATTCTTCTCTCTTCTGGAATTCGACGGTAAGGTGGTGAGGAAACGATTATGAAGGCAACAATGAGGAAGTCTGACCTACACGTAGCCTCAACAAATAGTGTCTCCCTAGCGGCGCACTTGTGCTCCCGGTCGAACACCGTCAGCCGAGTGGCACTCGACCCGCATAGTCACGCCCTCCTGACGCCTTTCCCAGCTCGCACCCCTACCGATCCCGCGGCATGCCCCACAGCCTGCCCAGCCCCACAGATGCCCTGCCTGACACACCCCAGCACACTGCCCACGCCCCTGCGCACTACCATGCACCCTTCCCGGCCCCTCCAGTGCCCCCTTAACACTACCCATGCCCCTACGTGCTACCCATACCCTTGCGCGCTGCCCCGCGGCATGCTCGACCCCACCAGCGCCTTGCCCGGTGCCCCCGTGCGCTGACTGTTTCCCTCGCGCGCTGCCCATGCCCTTGTGACATGCCCCAAACCTACCAGGCCCCACTGACATCCTATCCGGAACCCTCATCCCCCTTTCGCGGCATGCCCCGCACCCCTGGCACCCTAGTGCGGCCTGTCCATCCCCAACTGTGGCATTCCCCACACCCCTGCACCCTGCCTTGTGCCCCCACGGCGTCCCGACTTCCTCACCACCACCAGTCCATGTTGGTTTCTCGACCCCCTCCTGGTGCCCTAGCCGGACCGGCCCTACCGCGCCCTCTGAGCCGTGTTGGTCCACGCCCTCGCAACACGTCGGGCTGAACTTGCCCTGAGCCCAGGCCGAACTGGCCCCGAACCTGGGTTGAACCACCCTCACTGTCCATTGGGCCAGGCCCAGAGGACCGGCCCAAAATATAGCAGTGTGAACCGCCCAATGGGGTGGGTCAGATCCCGCGAGTCTGACCATGTCAACCTAGATCGGGTCAGCCCAGACTGGGTGGGGGCGAGTCGGTCCGACTAGGTCAGACCGGACTCGGGCCCATTACTGACCCATTACATTTTTGGGCCATATATTTGGCATCGGACGTCCGTTTGACAAATCGTATGTGGAACCGGTAATCTTGGGACAAACCTGTCCCATTGAGAATAAAACACTGGAGTTCGGGGTTTTATTGAGATACATCCAGGTTGGATCGTACTCGAATCCAACCGAGCCCCTTGTACTAAAAGGCTAATAACTCACAGGCTGGGCGTCTGATTGAGCTGCAGTCAATTGCGTTGAAACCCCTATGACATATAGGACCTTTGAGATACTTCTTCTAGGAACATCATGAAAGTTATATTATTACCTAGTAGCTCATGAAGCGGATACTTCCATCAAAGAGTAGACAGAGTGCAGGGACCTAGTAGCTGGATGACCTGAATATTGCTTGACCATTTCGACTCGGAGGGATTTGACTAGACCAGTTGGATGTGCCAGGTAGTTGGCAACAGACTCACAGTGGAGGATCTCCTGATAGTTGGTGATAGACCCGCGGTACTCGACCGGAGGAGTACCTCTGCATGCTATTAGAGGGAGCGCCTGGTAGTTTGCGGCATACCAACAGTGGAGGAGCGTCTGGTAGTTGGAAGAAGACTCGTAGTACTCGACGGGAGGAGTACCTTAGAAGTCCATGGTTAGTGAGAAGTGCCTTGGTGTCATGACAGACCCACTGTACACAATATAGGAGGAGTTCACCAGCATCTGTGGTTTCGATAATAATAATCCTGGATTGAGCTGAGTCATTGACTTTTTTGTTTTCCATATGATTGAGATGGGGTACTAGATAAATTAGGTATATGTATGGTAATATACCTAAGTAATGGTAATCCATTTATCTCATACTTTGTGGTTTGTCCTTGTTATATTTTGTGAGACCTTGATGGTCTCAGGGTCCCTACTGCATATCGTTATAATCACCCATGCACAGTCTATGCCTGTACCTCGTTGTGTTGGTTGAAGATGACATACAAAGATGACTATGGCAGAGAGTAGCAGGACAAGATTGTACCCGGTGGTGGACCACTCAGTGTGATGGCACACGGAGGAGATAGACGAATGTGGAGTGTTGAGGAGTACATCTATACCTATCCTTCAGGTTGGAACCCTGAAGGATCACAAAGGAGCTATTTTACTTGTATTTAGTTGTACTTGATTTTTAGTTGTACTTGTACATTTCTATTAGGCTTGTATTTACAGCCCTTTTTAATTTCCAGAACTTCCCTTGTATACAGTTTAACGTAGTTTTTTTCTTCTAGTTGTGTACTCTGATTAGTTTGTTTAAAGTTATATAGGTAATGCCTTTCTTGTTTAGGGATTTAAGCCTTTGGGGATTGTCTCCATCCCCTGGTGTATGGAAGGCGGCCATGGGGTAGTCACAATACGGGCCCTGGGGGACGGGTCGTGACAAATTGGTATCAGAGGAGTCTGTTCTACCAAATAACAGAGGACTCTGATATTTTTTTCTATGAAGCAATAATTCGAAGAGTAATAACTGTGGTATTCAGTTCAGGGAGTCCAGTGTTAGTGCGGGTAGCCGACGTATTCATACACATGGACCATGACTTCTAATTTTCTGACTCAGTGCACGAAAACACAGATTGTGTGCATGTGTTCAAAAGTTTTCTTTAAGTCAGCTCATCCAGGTCAACTCACCAGATATAATCTTTTGACCATGTCTAATCTTTTTCTTTTAGGATGCCTCCACGACGATGACCAGTTAGAGCCTCGAGTTTTTTTTCACACTGACAGCCCACCGAGTGACATGGCCTCAGTGCAGGGCCCTCCTCCTGCTGAGGAACCAACGGAGGCCGCAACAGTACCACTCTTCATTGTGCCACCGATGCCTCCAGCCACAGCAGCAGACAATGCATGCCACTTGAGCGCATTTCCTGAGTTCCAGCGCCTGAGGCCACCCATGTTCAGGGGACATACGAACCCATAAGCAGTTCAGGATCAGTTGGAGGATGTGGTGAGAGTCTTTAGATTGTTAGGGACACCAGCCGACTTCATGGTGATCCTTGCTTCCAGTCCCCTTCAGGTACTAACAGATAACTGGTGGAGCCGGATGCTCCAAGTTCATGATGAGGCGACCCTACTGAGGAAAAACATAAATAGCCTATTCTGAGTGAAGTTTGTACCAGCCACCCTTCATGGAGTGCGAATACATGAGCTACTTCATCTGTAGTAGGGCATCATGACAGTAGAACAGTACTCAACATTGTTCACATACCTCTCGTGCTACTCGATTGATATGGTGTGGGACTCATTCATTAGGGCCAGGACATTTGATCCGAGCCTCGGGCGAGAGATAAGAGCTTTGATGTTCTCACTCAGCTTCCCGACGCAGGCGGGGGTGCTAGAGAGAGACCTCCTAGTTGAGAGTTTATTTGCTTAGCAGTCTCCAACAGTGAGCCCCACCATAAACCGACATGTAGTGGAGTATTCTGAAGATGGAAATAGACATATGTCGTAGAGGTCCAAGAGGAACAGACCTACAGGTGGACCACCACACGACTCAAGATCGAATGTGTGGGCTACCCAGAGTTGAGACAAAGCTAGACATGCCAGGAGCGGACGATGTTATTCATGCAGCGGGCATGGTCACATGGCTCATGAGTGTCCGACCCACTGTTCTGATGATCAGAGGACAGTTGATGGACCTCCCATGTAGAGGTATAGGTTCGATCAAGGAACTCTGTAGGGAGGTGGTGGACATGGTAGAAGATCTGGATGTGCAGCTGGTGGTGGATGACGTTATGAGGTGTTACCTCCCCCACCACCAAGAGGTCCACCCCGAACACAGGGAAAGGTGGATAGGGGGAGCTCAGCTTCAGGAAACTGAGGCGTACGATCAAGTTGCTACAGAGTTGATTAGTGGTACAATCTGTGCCTACTCTACCATAGCTACAGTTCTTATAAACACACGTGACCGTCACTCTTTCATTACCACTACACACATTAGGAGCTCAAAGATTCTGATGGAGCCGTTGGCTCCATCCTTATGATTAGAGTCTCCTATGGGAGCTGATTAGATGATTTAGCACTGGTTTCAGTAGTGCAAGCGTACTCTAGCAGGGGAGATCTTCGAATGTTATCTCATAGTAGCGGCGTCGAGGCCTTCTGACGTCATCATGGGTATTGACTGGTTATCTACAGTCCATGCTCAGATTGTCTATATTAGGAGAAAAGTGTGTTGTGTCCACACAAATGGGACCATGTTTTCCTTCATTAGTGAGAAGGGAACCTTTTCATCACAGTACGGACATACTCTGAGGAGGGTGCAGCCGATCACTCACCAAAAAGCTTTCCATACCCTTGGAGAAGTTGATGTGGAGAGTTCAACTTATCCTATAGTGGTGGACTAGTACGCAGATGATTTCCCTGCCGATGTTCCAGGACTACCTCCTCACAAAGTGGTGGACTTCTATATTGACTGGTACCCCAGGACGACACCGATATCTACACAAGCATATCAGATGGCTCCCACTGAGCTTCACGAGCTACGAGAATAATTAGAGGGAATACATGGAAAATGATTCATCCAGCCCAGTGTTTCTCCCAGGGCATCACCGATTCTATTCCCCAAGAAGGAAGATGTGAGATTGAGGATTTGTGTCTACTAACATCCACTATGCCAGGTTACCGTAATGAACATGTACCCACATCTGAGTATTTATGACCTCTTTGACAAGCATAAGAGAGAACAGTGGTTCTCGAAGATAGAAATTAGATCAGACTAGCTCCAGCTCAGTGTTCGAGATGAGGATGTGCATAAGAAATCTTTCAGGTGTCGGTATGGTCACTATGAGTTATTGGTTATGACCTTCGGCGTAACCAAAGCTCCAGCAGTGTTCATGGGACTCATTAACAAAATCTTCCATCCATACCTCAATCACTTTGTCTTTGTCTTCATCGATGACATTCTAATTTAGTAGACTATTGAGGAGAAGAATTCCTACCATTTTCAAGTAGTTCTGGATGCACTATAAGAGCACAAACATTATAGTCAGCTTTGAAAGTGCCAGTTTTGGAATCGAGAGGTTCACGTCATGGGACACATCATCTCGAAGGCTGGTGTTTTTGTGGATTCGGCAAAGAATGAGGTGGTACTTCCTTGATATCCACCCAGGAGTGTGATGGAGGTACATATTTTCCTTATTTTGGATGGATACTACCGAAGATTTTTTCCAGACTTCTCCAGAGTTGTAGCACTACTATCATCCTTGATGAAGAAAGGGAAACATTTTGTGTGGTCGGAGAGATGCTAGTATATTTTTCAAGATATAAAGAAAATGCTGACTACTGTCCCCATCTTGAGGCTTCTAGAGGAAGGCGTAGGGTATGTATTTTACTGCGACACATCTAGTACTAGACATGTGTGTGTCCAGATGCAGGAGCGAGCAGTGATTGCTTATGGTTCTCGGTAGCTGAGAAAACATAGGCAGAACTACACTACCCATGACCTCGAGTTAACAGTAGTGGTCTTCACCTTAAAGATGTGGCAATACTATCTGATTGGTGAGGGTTTTATTGTTTACTCTAATCACAAGAGTCTCAGGTATATCTTCTCTCATGAGGACCTGAACCTAAGATGGTGGAGATGACTCAATTTCCTCCAGGACTATGACTTGGAGATAATCTATACTCTTAGTAAGGGGAAAGTTGTTGCAGATGATCTTAGTAAGAGAACTGGTATACAAATGCTAGGAGAGGTGAAAAAGCAGCTGGATGCCATACAGATATCCTTTGTGAATAGAGATGGATCAGACTATCTATAGTCTCTTACAGTCACTCCCACACTTCATCAGCGTGTCAGGGAGGCACAACATAGGGACGCTGACTGTGGTACATGACATGCTCAGATATCCCCAGGGTAGGAACCAGTTGGATTTTCTAAAGGAGGGGATCATGTCATCCTCTTCAAAGGATGTACCTTGGTTCTAGTGGCACTATAGGAGGAAGTGTTGAGGGAGTTCCACACATCCCCTATAGTAGTACATCCAGTAGTGGTTATGATGTACTAGGATCTTCGATGACAGCACTAATGGCTAGGTTTGAAGATAGTGGTAGCGGTGTTTGTCTCAAGGTGTCTTACCTACCAGCAAGTGATGGGAGAGAACCAGGTACTAGTAGGATTGGACCAGCCTTTAGAGGTCCCTGAGTGGAAGTGGGATGGGATATCCATGGGCTTCGTGATGGGTCTTCCACGTACATCCAGGGGTTATGACTCAATTTGGTTGATAATCTACAGACTCACCAAGGCGACACCCTTCCTATTGATCAGAGAGCAAGGTTCAATAGAGAGAATGGGACGAATCTATGTGCAGATTATTGTGAGACTACATGGAGTACCTTCCTATGTTTTCTCTGACCATGACACACGACTAACATTCTGGTTATGGAAGGGGTTGCAGGAGACTTTAGGGACAAAGCTTCACTTAAGCACTTCCTTCCATCCTCATATAGATGGAAAGACTGAGCGGACCATTAAAACCCTTGAGGACATGATATGTGCATGTGTCCTCAACATCGATCATAGCTGAGAGGATCACTTGACATTGGTGGAGTTTTCTTACAACATCAGCTATCACTCCACCATAGGGATGGAATCTTTGGAGGCCTTGTACGGGCATCCTTACAGATCAAACTTGTGATGGACTGACATTGAGAAGTCAACACTAGTGGGACCAGAGATGGTACGAGCTACCATGGAGAAGGTGCAAATCGTCCAAGAGTAGATGAAGACTGCACAGAGCAGTCATAAGTCGTATGCTGACATGAGATGGAGACCTCTAGAGTTTGAGGATGGTGACCACGTCTTTCTATGGGTATCTCATAGATGAGGCCTATGGAGATTTTTCTAAGGAGGTAAGTTTTCTTTGAGATTTATCGGACCATTCCATGTCCTCAGTAGAGTAGGCGTGGTGGATTACCACTTAGCTCTTCTACCTTAGTTGCACCTGGTGCCCGATATCTTCCACGTATCCTAGCTGACGAGATAAGTGCACGACCCTTCCCACATTATAGACCATGGAGAGTTGGATGTTGACGATGGGGCGTCTTTTGCGAAGGTTCCAGTGGAGATTAAGGATCAATAGGAGAAAGTCCTATGTGGATGGTCGATACCTCTTGTTCGCGTACGTAGGCAACACAGGATCCTCTAGGAGAGAACATTGGAGTGGGATGCTCATATGTGCACTCAGTAACCCCATTAATTCCCATAGTTCGAGTTGTAGATTACGACGATGTACTCCCTAAGGTGGGGAGAATGTAAAGAACTAGATTTTCCATGAAATTTTTTTTTTCAGAAATATGTGGGAATTTTACGAGTCTTTGAAAATTTGCACCGCTTGATTCCGAGGCCCGATGTTCCCGGGATCAATTTCTGATGTTCTGTTCATGTATGCTCAGTAAACATACGAGTGTGTTTTTATAACATTTGAACCGGTGATCAGAATTGAAATATTAGGGAACCATTGAACATGTACAACCAATATTCTCTTTAGAAGACATTATCTCTACGACAGTTGGTCGAGAGTAGAAGTTAGTTTTTGGATTTTTATAAAAAATATAATAAAATAAAGTGTGCAACAACTTTATTTTATTTGAGTCGTATTTTGGTGTGTGGAGGATGGGTGGTTAAATTTTGCAAGTGGAGGATGGGGGTGGGGACCACCACACCATAACCTCATATGAGAGGTTATGGTGGTGGGACCCACCCGAACATAACCTCCCATGAGAGGATAATTTTGATGGGGACTTCCTGGGACTACCCCCCCCCCCCCCCCGCAATTGATGGTTCGACCACCACCCGAATTAATTACCAATTCCTCCTTTTTGAATTTTGTGCCACCTTTGCTAATTAACTCTGACAACCCATGTGAATTAATTAGGGGGAGCCTCTTGATATCCTCCAAATTAAATTTGACCCCTCTCGTGCAATTAATTTGGAGAAGCCTACGTCATTAATTCACCTTTTTGAAATTTGTGCCAACGATTAAAATAATAGAAAAAATATTATTATTATTTTGTTGGCATTATATTTAGGTGGAATGGAGGAAGAGGAGTGCAAGGGAGAACCATCCTCCCAATGAAGAATGTGAAGAACGTCAGCGACCCTTTATCCTCAGTCTTCTACCCTGGACACTTTCTGATATAGAGCAACATCCCTCCTCTTTGTCGTCAACGAACCGACACACGAGCTTGGAATGGGAGTTAGTGATGAACACAATGAATGAAGAACTTCATCGTCTTCCTTACACAAAAACATCAACGAATGATGAACTACGAATGACGAATCCAAGGTAGGGGGTTTTCCTTGTGCTTTAATCCTTTTATTTTCTCATCATTGTTAGAAAAGAAATCATTGCATGGTTGTAAATAATTGTTGTTCATATTTATTTTTTTGGGATGAAACAATTTGTTATCTTTTTAAATTTGGAGGATGCGGGCTGACCTAACATGGCCCGACATCCTCTATTGGTTCTTCTCTCTTGTGGCATACTAAAACAAGGCGATAAGGCGACAACGACAAAGGCGAAAATGATGAATGTCGCGCTACCTGCGACCTTCGCGAATCGTGCTGCCCTCGTGGCGCACTGATGCTCCTGGCCGATCCCTGGAAGCCGTGCGATGCCTGACCCACCTACCCATGACCTCCTGATGCCATGCTAGGTGCGAGCCCCAACCAAACCCACGGCCTGCCCTCTGGCATGCCCGACCCCACCAACACCCATCCTGACACCACTCGTGTGCTACCGGTGCCACTGCACACTGACCCGCGTCCGACCCTGCCTCGCCGACGCCTCCCGCATGCTGCCTTCATTTCGCACGCTACCCTGCGGCCTTCCCGGCCCCACCGGCACCCCCGCTCGCTGCGCTGCTCCCTAGGGTGCTACCCCCAAGGCCTGTTTGACACCACCGCACCCTGTCCGGTGCCCCGGCCGATCCTGCGGCCTAACCTATGACCTGCCCAGCACCCTCGGTGCCTAGACACGGCCTACCCGACACCCTCAGCTCCCTTCCACAGCCTGCCTGGCCCCTTCTGTAGCCTACCCAGGGCCCCAGCTCCCTGTCCGGCGCTGCCACGGCATCCCGGCTCCCTCATGGCCACCTAAACATGCCGGTGTCCCAGCCCCCTCTTGGTGCCCTAGTGGAACCGGCCCAGCCGCGCCATCTGAGCCTTGCCGGGCCTCACCCTCACAACACTCCAGGCTGAACTGGCCCTGATCCAAGGATGAAAGACCCTTGCAGTCCGTTGGTCCGGGCCCAGCAGACGGGGCAAAATATATGCCGGCTGACCAACCCAATGTGCTGGGTCAGACCCAGCGAGTCTGACCGGGTTAATCCAGACTAGGTCAACACAGACTGTTTTGGGCCGAGGTGGTCCGACTAGGTCGGACCGGAAACGAGCAAATTACTAACCCATTACTTTAATTGGACATATCTTTGGGACAAGACGTCCGTTTGACGAACCTTCAACGGTGCCGATAATCATGGAACAAAGCCATACCTTTGATAATATGCCACCAGAGTTTGGGGATTGGTTGAGATATGGCTAGGTTGGATCGTACTAAAATCCAATCGGACCCCTAGGACTAAAAGGATAATAACTCACAGACAGGTTGTCCGATTGACGCCCGTCAGTTGCGTTGAGACCCCTATGACGTGGAGGACCTTTGATATACTTCTTCATGGCACTTCACGATAGTTGTAGTATTTCCAAGTAGCTTGTGGAGTGGATCCTTCCACCTAAGAGAAGACCAAGTGTGGAGACATAGTAGCGAGCAGACCCAACTACTTCTTGACCGTTTTGACTCTGAGAGATTCGACTAGCCCAGTGGGGAGTGCCTTGTAATTTCAGGTAGACCCACAACAGAGAAGCACCTGGTAGTTGGTGGAATACATGTGGTACTCGACAGGAGGAGTACCTCTGCAGGCAATTAATGGGAGCACCTGGTAGTTGGTGGCAGAACCAAAACAGAGGAGAGGCTGTTAGTTGGTAGCAGACTCGTGGTACTCAATAGAATGACTACCTCAGCTAACCTATGATAGTGAGAAGATAATTGGTGTCGTGATTGGACCATTGTACATGATAGAGGAGGAGTTCTCCAACAGTCGTGGTTTCGATAATAAACATCCATGTATGAGCTGAGTCATTGCCTTTTGTGTTTTATTCATTATTGAGATGGGATACTAGATAACATAGGTATATGTATGGGAATATACCTATGTAATGGTTATCCATTGATTTCGTACTTTTTGGTTTGTACATGTAGGAAATTGTGAGACCTTGAGGGTCTCGGGGTCCCTACTGAGTATCGTTATACTCACCTCTACATGGGCTATGCCTGTACATCGCTGTTCTGGTTTCAGACGATGGACATTGCTGACTGAGGTGGAGATTAGCAGGACTGGATGGTACCCAGAGGTGGACCACTCGGCGTGATGGTACATTGAGGATACGGATAGACACTGAGTGATGAGGAGTCCATCTGCACCTAACATTTAGATAGAACCACGATGGATGACCATGTAGCTTCTTTACTTTTCTTCAGTTGTACTTTTTTTAGTTGTACTTGAACTTTCCAGTTGGGCTTGTATTTCTGACCCTTTTTACTTTCCATCACTTCTTTTGTATTCAGTTTCACATAGTGTTTTGCTTCATGTTGAGTACTCTTATTATTTTGTTTACAGGTATAAAGGAAATTCCTTACCAGTTTTGGGATTTACGCCTTTGGTACTAGATGCCATCCCCTTACCCATGTAAGGTGGGCTTGGGGTAGTCACAATATGATCCCTGAGGGATGGGTCGTGACAGAACTGTTACTGTGTCGTGCACCCAATTGGTTTTGAACCCCCATTTTTCATGAAACGTTATTGATTTACATGTACAAGTCTCCATTTCCATAAGTAGTATTGAAACTATTGAGAGATAACATGATTACAAAGGTTATACATAACAATCTATATAAATTAGTTAAAAAATAAAACATAATCTACATTAAATTATCTAAATAAACAAACATATTTTTACTCCCAAATATCCATAAAAGGATTAGAAATAAAAAAAATTATATAAAGTAATCTGATAGTGTCATGGTTACTATTTAAATACATATGGTCTATTATTAACTCGTTGATATATCACATCACTTACATAATATTATACTCTTTTTTGGACCCATATTCCCTCGAAATATGATCCATAGCATTTAACTGTAAGAGATCGACACATTAAATTATAATCTGGATGATTCTATATAAAAATATCTTCTGTTTTATCAAAAAAATATCTTAGTAGATCTTCTAAACATCCATGTGTTCCTCCAAAATTGGAAAAATGGATTACAAATTTTTTTATCACAAATAATTTCATCACTCAACTATAGTTGATAACATCATTATCCATGCCTTCCAAGGGAAACCATAAAGTACATTAATAATTATTTTTATAACATGTTATAATTTTCCAAGAATTCCTTCTATATGGGTTTACTATTCTTAATGAAAATGATTAAATGTAACTAAAAATTACCTAAAAAATTGGGCATCACCCTTGTATTATATAACTATGTTACCAGATTTTATCTACTTTACTCATATTTTATTTAGGTTGTAAATATTAAATAAAAATATTTTAAAATTTCTTCCAAATCCAAAATAATTCATAGAAACAATTTTTTTACCTAAATACATTAGTATATAGTTGTAAAATTTACAATGACTTCATAGAAAATGAAATTAATATCAAGAATTTTATATTGATTGAAAAAAACTAGAATTAAATTGAGTAAGTTTAAAAAAATAAAAATTTATAATGACATATTATTCCATTGTATTTTTTTTAATTTATGTATTTTAGGTAAGAATGGTCACATTAAGGAAAAAACTCTCAAAATGAGTGGACCAAAATTAATGCTGACATTATTAATGATCATCCAACAAAATTAATTTACTAATAATATCTTCATCAATAATAATATGGATTTAACAACAAAATAAGACCTTCTAATTTATTGATTCCAATCTGTTCAACATTATTTTATAAAAAGTAATATTAAACGGTCAGTTCATTATCAAAATTTTTGTAGATGCATCAATCAATGAGGATACATGCATGGAAAAATGAAAAATTCACCATTTTATCTCATTCTTACCTCCTCAAAATATCACTATAATAAGGAAAAAAATCCACCAATAACCCATACCATTATATAAAAAGTTAAGAATACATGATACACTATAATATTCATGAGGTAAATACTCTAGATCCTATGAAAACACTTGTCTAATCAAGTTAATATGACTAAAAACATTAATCATATCCTCCAACCACTCTTATTTACCCACCACATATCTATTAGTTTAACCTCTTTGTAAATCCATTTTGACCTTAACCATTGCAACATCATTTTCACTATTAAGGAGTTATAATTTCACTTATAAGTTTATAATTAACATATAAATTGAAAATGGATGACATTATTGAAAAACATTTCTTAGTTTTATTTTAGTTCATGTTTTTTATAATTTATAAATATTTTACGAAAATAATATTTTGAAAAATAACATGTAAGTCCATTTTGACAATTTTCATTTAATTTGACATAAAATACAGAAACTAAGGCTTGGAATTAGAATATAATCCATTTAAACATTCATAATATATTTTATGTATTCAAAAAAGTTATATAATATAATAAATAACTCAAATTATATCACTATTTATATTTTTTAAATTCAGTGATATTAATTTTTTTATTAATTCAATTAATGATGTATTAGAGTTGCACAAGTATTAAAGTTAGTTATTTAATCACCAAAAACTATAATTAAATTACATTAATTAATATAATTTCATTATACAAAAAATTAACAGAAATATTCATTTAACACTTGATGTTTTACCAATGTGAAAACATAAGAGATAATTATAATAGTGTGACAGTTTGTAGCATTCTTTGAATTGAATATATTATATGTCATTTTCATGAAAACGTTTCTATTATAAAACCATTTATCAAAATGTTTATAAGGGTCAAATTAACATTATAAAATAAGAATTTTGAATACAATTTATTATCTTGTAACTTATTTTTATCTTATATTATGTTGATTTACAATTTATGAAGGTGATAATTTTTTACCACAATGCCTATTAATATTAACCAAAATTTATATGTGACTCTTTAATCGGTTTGAAAAAAAATATGGGCTTTATATATCATGATTTTATTTGTATTATAGGAAAGAAATATTTAGAGATGAAAAGAAAAAATATATAATGAACACAAGTTTTAATCAAAATAACATTTTTAGTATGAAAATGTTTTTTATTCCTAGTACGTTAATAAATTTCAGTTCAGAGGATATACATGGATTATTATTATTAAAAATTAGAAATTTTATTTTAAATAATATTCTAATATATATTTTTTCATTGTAAATAATATAAATTAAATTTCTATTTTTACAAAAAAAATATTTGTTTCACTATTAATTGAAATATCAAACATCTCATAAGAAATTATCATCATCACCATAACCTAATTTTGATATGATGATTTGAAAATTTTTAAAATTTATAAAACTTATATACATTATTGTTAATGATTTATAAAATTATAATTAAACTATTTTTTTATAGAAAACCATGTTTTGAAAAATTAAATGAACTTACAAACAAATATTGATTATTTACTAAAAATTTATCATTACATTAAAATTTAATAGTATATATATATATCATAGTTTATTAAATAATTATCAAACCAAACTATTTTAGTGGATAGTTTACAATATTTATTTTTAAATAATGAAATATCATGGTTTATTAAATCCTTTTATTGCATTTAATGAATGATATATAATACATAATTTTTTTTATAAAATATCAGGGTTTTACTATTGGATTTTACAAAAAAACAAGCTCTGAAATCCATCATCGATATTAAAATAATAAAATAACTAGAGATTAATCAATTATTCATTCATTTTCACAAAATACTCCATGTGTTTCATTATAAAACAAAAAAGAAATCATATAATTGAATTTAATTTCAAAAAAAATTACAAATATCCACTTTATTGTCACAATATTTTCCAATCCCCATAATGAAATAAACCAATTCAGAATATAACACATTGATAAAAAATATCCATTCAACCAACAAATGTTTTTATAAATAATTCATTATTACATTAAATTCCATTATAATAAAAAACTATCATTCAATAAACAAAGATAAACAATATAAACATATATCAAAACATTATTCTGTCCATCTCTCATTAGATAAAACACAGATTAATCTAATTAGAAATTAATAAAGGCATCAAAAATAATTTATGAGGGATACTCTGTAAAACATGTTTTTTCCATATGTGTTGTTTAATGATGCAATGATAATGTTCTATCCTTTTAGATATCTCAAAAACCATGAACATGAGAACTAAATATTTTTTGTTAACATGTGATCTATCCATGATACTATAGATCCTTTCTATATCATCATAAACCTGAATGGAACCAACCAAATTTATTATATAAATATGATATTATCATATTAAAGAAAAAATATATGTAAAATTGAATAAAATAAAAATAAAAACTCAAATACCGACTAATCAAGGAAAATGAATGTTTACTATTAATGGTGTTGATAATTCACTAACTCATAACATACCAATCATGTCTCAATAATATATGTCTCCAAATTCCTCAACTACCCAAATCAGAAGTGGGCACATTGATACCATTTTTTATCAAACTATAATTGGATGACCATACACATCTCTCGACCGAGATCTCTATATGGCCAAAAGATTTTCCAAAGTCACTATGCGATAGAGAAAAGAACAAGGGGATCAAAATAAAATCATTCAGAATTATTTCAAAAATAAAATAAAAAAACCACAATGTGGATTCCACATACAAAAATGAAATGTCATATATATATATATATATATATATCATTTTAAAATGGGCAAAAATAAATAGTTTCAATAATATAAATCACCACAACATAGTATTAGGAAATGAAAATAACCAACAACACCATATATCCATTTATAAACATGAAATACAATCTTTACAACATAACACTTGGATAAAAAATCAAATAATGTCATGGATGATAATAATATAAAAATAACTATACTATAAATGATCCCTATACTATAAATGATCTCTATGTGACTCATGATCACCGCCATTATCACGCCATAAAGGATGGATAAGGATTCATGAAGCACCACTATATGACTTGGATCCTTCGTATTAACCTATCTATTACATAAATAATTATTTATATACTAAAAACGGTATATATAGGGTATGCTGAAAATCCTAGATCTACACCACCATGAATCTATATAATATTTATTTCAATGAAAATCATTACTCATATTTTAAAAAACAAAATTCTAAATTGTTTTATAAAAATATTCCATGTATCATGGATGTCACAAACAAGACCATCATAAGGAATAAGTAATGGAAAAAATGAATAATCTACATCATAATTTTTGAATAAATAAGTTTTAAATAATCAATAACACATCCAAAAAATTAAAACCTATGTACCATAGCGATTTAAACTATTGGTATAAGGTAGTAAGACTCATTTAAGTAACAATAGATGTGATACCTGAATGTTGTAAATATAGAAGCCCTCCTAGACATAAATGTGTTTTAAATCTATTATATTCACTCACTCAGTATAACTAAAAAAATCCCTAGGCATTAGACAATCTAAACTACAGTAACACTAGTCCAGGATACCAATAGACACCTAAGTCCTCCAATATGAAACCAAACCCATCCTCATTTATATAAAATTTCTATAGTTAAAAATTAATGAAACATCAATAAAAAATAAACCCACATTTTAAAACATTTGTTAAAAACTATTTGAAATCGAAATAATATTTTACTAAAATTATCAATCACACATTAATTATAAATCATATTTATAAATAAACCTAGTGAAAAACAAATTTTACACAAATTTTATCTTATAAATACATTAAAAAGAATAATTACATTCTCAAATAATTATCTTCAAAATAATTTTCCACTAATAAAAAAATTAATTCTCAATAACCCTAGGTATTCTAAATTAAAGATATGTTATATAGATGCATCTACAAAAAATCTAAAATGAAATAATCACCTACATTCACAATCAAATGAATTGTGAATGAGGCATCCTTGTGAACCTATAATCATTATAAATCCCATAATATATACATCCATAACCCTAGGTCTATCCCCTAGGTTCTTCTTGGGCTTACATCCTCAATGACAAAATGAAGAAGATAAAGATACATCCGGATATGAGAAGATATCCAAATTAAATCATGACATACCTCAATATTTCGTTTAATAATTCAATAATAAATAAAAATTAATATTATATTGTATTATTATTCATATTTTGGAACCTATTTTTAGTTATTTTTTTAACATGGTATAAGTATAGTTATTAATATTTAGAGGGATGGGTCTATCATTTCACAATTTAAAAAAGAGGTGGGGTGTCACAATGACAATACATACCCGATCCATTATATGGTTCCCTCCACCACCTAAAAATATATAAGATTACCAAAGGAGGAACCACTTTATGGTTTCCCCTAAACATTTTGGAAAAGTATTTCTTTCTCCCACTATGACACGTTTTATGTTGTGGTTCCCCCCCTTGCCATGTTAAAATGGAAACCCAATTTTGACTATAATGAGGATGGTGCCATTATGGATACCCAAATTTTGGGATTTTTTATCCCACCATGGGGGGTTTGAAATCTTTTACTTCCTCTTAAATTTGGTAATTTAGATCCCCCCATATTCACCTAAATCCCATAAACCCAATAATTCCATTAACTAAAAAATGTTTCACCACCACATAGGCACACTCATAATGGGTGTTTTGATCCCATGAAAAACCCTCCATAGTTTATTACCCCTAAAACAACATATTAACATTCATTTGGATTCAAATTTAATTTCCCAGAACCACAGAACAACCCCAATATTCTATAAATCATCAATAAAAAAGGAAATAAAAAAATTCATAAATGATAAATTCCATACCTGAATATGACAACACGGGTGTCTAAATTTATCTTCATTCCACAAATTTTATTTTTCATAAATATTATTGGAGAATATCATTACCTAAATACTAATTTTTATTATACTATATTCATTTGATTTATTTTTAAAATGATTCATGTACTACATATCATACTCTAACAATTCAACTAGAATCTATATTATTACACAATTTATCACTATTAAAACCAAATTTTTGTGATACTGATGATTCTAAATCAATATATATCATAGTAAAGTATATTATACAGTCATAATATATTATATAGTGATACAATGTTAAGGAAATAAATAATATGTTATTAATATTTCCCTTAATCTCAAACTCTAATTCATTCCCCAATGAAATACTTGTGGATGTCATTGAAAAATATTTCCATAAAATGTTATCTGTCATTTTGATTGATATATCTACCATGCTTATTAGTGATAATATTTTTTGAGACATATACTACCCATCGAACTTCCAAAATAGGTATTTTATCTCATCTCATCATAGTATTATCTTCTGATATTAAGATTGAAAAAAATTCAATGAGTCATTTAATACCCGAGTATCACAATGTTTCAAATGAATATTCAAATCATTACATAAATACACTCCCCAAAATTGTAATAGTTTAGTGTATTTGAATACTAGATACACAATATTATTACTTCATTAATGATCTTAAACATCTACAATAAATAACTACCAACATTTTATTTTTGTTATATGTACCCTAATTAAGACCATTCTTCATTACCTGGGGAAAAGAAATACAAGAATGGGTGATCTCAGATGCTGAAGATTGGTAAAAAGAGGGCATATCAATGATGAAATAATCAAAACTTGATCATAAGGGTTTTAGAACTTCATAATAATGTTGGAAAACATACCATGTATATCATATGTCATAAATAAGTGTCATGGAATAAATAATGCTAGTTCATAAGAAAGGAATCACAATGGAATCAACAAACATGATCCATGAGACCATATAATTTGTATAAGCATATAATGGTGGAATAAACTTAATCATAGGATATCATTTCAATATAATTAATGGATCTTTTCAAAAATTATATTAGTGGAATGGGTTATCTCCACAAATCATCATAGTATTCATTGTTCACTCCAAAGACAATCATAGTTGGAAAATCCCCTCACTGAACTGAGTTAATTCTCCCTTATATCCCTTTTTAACTGATGAAATAAATGGCATAAACAAATGAAATGTAGAGTGATAAAGGTCCCACAAATTACAAAATGAAATTCATACATACATTTTCCCCAAGATTGTAAACCATTTATCATATCATTGCCCATAAAAAGAAATGGGATTTATAAAACATTAAAGATAACAAAACTCTTGAAAAGAATATATTATAATAAAAATTTCATCATAACATAAACTTTATAAAAGAATGTTTTTTTCGTAATCGTTCCTTCATTTCATAATAGCATAACCATGGGGACAAAAAGTTGGTTTAATAGTTATTTTATTATTGTTTAACACGTAGAAGGGAAATGGGATTAAGAAACATCATCAAATCATATACACGAACCATTTAAGGAAATAATAAGAATGGTTTCATTGCATTACATCCCTAGTAAATAATTAGTTACATTAAATTATTTTCATCATAAAACGTAAAATATTTAGAATGATTACTCGGAAATTTTACATAAAAACATCAATTCTATCTTGAAAAATAATATTTAAAATAGAATACATTTTCAAAACCCATTTCATTGTAAATTACCATAAAAACATATGAAGGAATATTTAAAAACTATTTAAAACATATTTAGAGGAAAAATATCATTTCCAATTTTAGAACAATTTAATTAAAAAAACCAAAATAATTTTATTTTGAAAAAAACATTCAAACATATAAAGTAATCCTTAAAACCATAAGATTTCATGATAGGATAAAATTCATTATTTGTTGTAATCATTTAAACAATGATCCCTTGAACATTTTTTGGGAAAATAAAATAGGTCTTTTTTTTGAAATTTACATGAATATTCAATTAATATAATTTTATTGAAAGAAAATCAGGTTTAAAGAAGAATATAAAAAATAATTTGAATAATTTAAAAAATCAATTTTAATTTTTTTATAAAACATGGTATTTAGATGAAAAATAGATTTTTTAACAAATATTGTAATATATATGATTTTTAATAATATCATTTCATTTACCTATTGATTAAATAATTAAGCAAAATGAAGGGAAACATGAATTCTCAATAAATAAGCATATGATATGAATATTCCCATGTTTCAATAGATACTTGTCATTATATATCATCATCATAAGAATTAATATATACAATCTTGGTAAATGATGATATTTTGTTGTAAAACCCTTACTAATCTTGACGCATTGGATCCAAAACCCCATTGAAGATTTAAATAAAAATAAAATTTTAACTTTATGAGAATAAATAAATTTATTATATTACATGTCAAATGTGATGAATATAAAAATTATAAAAAATTTATTTGCAAAACATAATATAAGTCATAATGAATACAAATTGTGACAAAATCCCTTATCGCTTTGGTAAAATTTGAACCATAAACCACATTATAGATAGATACTCAAAAGGATAATTATATCACCATAAATATATGGGGAAAAATATTAAAATACATTGAATGGTAATATATACTTCACATAAGTATAACATGTTTTTAACGTGGCATGTATCTAAAAAAATAAACGTGGGTGAGAAATCTCATACAATAAGTGTCGACATTATTTGGAAACACCCAAAAAATCATATATAATAAGTATAAATTTATTATAAATATATTTAATAAATATATTAATATTTATATTATCATATTATTTTTATTTATTACTTATAATTATCCATTTATTAACAATTCCTTGTTAAAACTATATTTCAGGTAATAACTTCTTAATTTTTCACAAAAAATTTTGAATTTGGTTTTTCATTCATTTTATATTGATCTTGGTTAGATAATTTCATTTATTATAAAAATTATTTGAATATTATATATATATTCATTATATATTTATTTATAGTAATTAATTAAATTTATATTTAGAAAATTGAATAAAGAGTTCATGAAGATTGTAGGTTGTATGCACACATGAATGATGTGTCCATTTTCACAAAAGATCAATTTAATGAATGATAAATTATATAATTCCATTAAATAATAATTTTTTATTATAAATATAACACACATATTCATTTATTTATCCTCATTACCTTCCATTCAAATCGTTAGTGAATAATGAAACAAATCTCCTCGTGATACAATAGCACGGTGTACACATAAACTACATTCTCATATCCCTAATGGAATGGAATTTATGAAGATAGATGTCATATAACAACTCAATAAGTATATAATTATACTAAATATATCATATCTATTATTTTAATCATTTTTTATTGCGATCTATAAAAAACTGAAAAAAACATCACATTGGTCTACAAGGTGGTAGTCCATCATACACACTAGCCAAATTATTGTTATACATTGTGTTGGGAGGTAGTAAAGTAGGAAATGGTATTTAAATTTTAAAGTTATAATAATATAGAAAATATAATATATAATCATTAAATGTATAATTATATCCTGTCAGAAGAGATGGTAATGGAAATTGAATAACAGTAATTCACGAGGTGGAACTCCATCTTACACACGAATGATGATTTCATATCCTATTTGATGGAATTCAAGATGGATATAGTTAATTAAATAAAAAATAATAAAATTTAATAATTTATTATAGATTAGTTTTTTTAAATTTTCGTAGTTTTATAATTTTATTAGGAGTTAAAAGATGAATAAAAATAAAAAGTCAATGATAATAACATTACATATTCTATAGACAACCACTTTTTCCTTAACATGAACCATTACTTCCAACAAAACAAAATTATAAAATATGAACAATATGTTCAATATAATTCATGGAACAAAAACACCAATGTGCGCATGACCAGGTATACAAAATAATATATTAAAAATATATTGTATAAGGGAAAATTATATCCTTACAATTATGTTTATTTATATTTCTAGTAATGATAAAATTTTTAAAAATATGGTTATAAATTTATTAGAAATAAATTAAGAATCAATTAATAGAAAAATAAATGTCTTCTGGAAAACAATATTTTCCAGAAAGGCAGAATAATAGTGCAGAGTAAAAATAATTTGATATTAATTTTTACCAATTTTATAATAAGATTTTATGAAAATATATTTAATTTCATAAATATTAATATTAAAATTATAATATGATGATTAATTTATATTTTTCATAGAAGATTCGTTGTTGATGAATAATGAAATATACTGAATATTAATTGAAAATTTCATTTTCATTTAAAATATTAATAATGATAAAATATAGTTTAATTTTTTTATAATATAAAATTTATTCAATTATAAATAAATTAATCCAATTTTATATATTTTAAACATTATATAATTTAATTTTTAAATAAAATCATTTTAAATGTTTGAATGAATTCTCTTTGAAAACCATTTTCTCATCACGTCAACCAAAGTAATTTTAAATTAAATTATTTACACATATATGAATTTTATTTTAAAAAATTTATTCCTTATTTTTAATCAGATTAATTTATATCATTTTATATTTTTTACATAAATTTTAAAAAATGAATAGTAAATACTTTAAAAATTATTTACTGCGGTTATGGTCAAAAAAAATTTAATAATAGATAAACTAAAAAGATGATGATTAAAATTACCTGAAAACAAGTATGAAATCTATTTTGAGACTATATCTGGAACCTATAATTTTTATTTCTTGATAATAATGTATTTTGTAATCTTTTATCATGGGTAAAATGAGTGTGCACTTTTATCATTCCATGTTTTCAGGTGTACCAGTCACCTCACTTATAAAAGGCCATCCTTATCCCCCCTTCTTCACACCTTCAAACCCTTTTTTCTTAGGTAAGGAATAGCCAAATTAATTCCCAACGTTCCTCCCCTTATCCTAGAAGAATTATTTTTTTTGAGAAAATTCAGTCTTATAATGTTTTCATGAAAACCTGAAGAGGATACAAAAAGAATATGTATAGTTCTTCAAGGAGATAATTCATTTATTTATACCTCTACGTACTTAATTTCATATTAAACCATTATGATATAATTATATAAATATATTAAATATACTGATATGGTTTTCTATTAAGGGTATGAACTGCAATAATCTACATATACATCATATGGGATAATGAATCATTGTTCGTGTGTAGGGTGGATTGCCACCTCACAAACTGATGACATTCATTTATTCATTAACACAAATCACAATTGGTTATATTGATTTATATAATGAATTTATATGATATTAATAAAAATATGGGATACAACAACATGTGTGTGTTCGACGGACTACCTTCTCATGAGTCAATGTGATTCATCTCTCACAAACACATTACATAAGAGGTGATAAAGGTAAATATTATTATGATATGTAATATAAATTACAAAATAATTATATTCATGACATATTTAACATTGTTTAATGATAATCTATCATTTTATACCTTACCTTTTCACTCACATAAAAATGATAACATCATTCATATATGTGTGGAGTACCACCTTTACGATGTGATGTGACTCTCCTTTCATCACCCCGCCACATGGATAATATATATTAGTTTTCTAAATATATAATATTTTATTTATTTTATTATTATAATTATCAAATAAAAAATATGTCATACCTCTATTCTATAATGATCATTGAAAATATAGAAAACGTTACTCATGGGTATAAACAACATCCAGACTCTGTGATCGTAATATAGTTCATTTCTAAAAATAATTTTTCTTGATTAAAATAAAATTTATAATTGATATTTAAATTTTATAATTATCTCATTATTATTATATTAGATATTATATTAATATATTATATGCACAATAACTGGATCTTTCTTGAAAAAACATGCATGATATAACATGGCATCTAACACCACAATGAATGAAAATAATGAAATATATTTAATGTAAGAGTAATAATATTATATAAAAGGATCATATATGATTTTATAAAAATTAATATGGTTCTTTTTAAAAGATAAAATCATATTTTAAAAGTATTATACATGTTTTTAAATCATGTTCAACCAAATGGAATCAGAAGGTAGATGATTTCTTTTTAATCTATTTCTTACCTGAGACAGATTCCATATTCAACACTTCTTTAATTTATGTGGTATATATAATATCCAAAAAATGTATTTTTTTAATTTTATACTTCAAATTATGGTGATTCACAAATACTTAATAGGAACTCACCTTCATGGTGATTTCTATTCAATGTTACAAATGTGGTGAGGGTTTTATCTTATAATCTTTTCATTTCTCAGGATTTCTCCAAATTATGATTCCAACAATGAGGTATTTTGAACCAACCATCAATAAAAACATTAATATTATTATAATATTTTTATTCATGATATTCTAAATGAAAAATATAATTTTATATGATTTGGAAATTAAAATAATTGGGAATGTTTTTTATAGAAAATCCTAATTTATTCCTCTCACAGTTCAAATACTATTTTTCTCATAAAATGATGTTTTCTCAATGCATTTCTATTTTTCCTAATATTTCAAAAAATTATTTCTGAAAACATTTTTATCGTGTTTTACTTTAAACAAATTGAAAATAATTTACATGTTTTTTTAAAAAGAATATATGTTTGTATTTTAACGAAATTGAGAAATGAATCATTGTTTTAACATTTACGACATGAATAATATTTATAATATTCATATATGATAAAATGATTTAAATTCCCATTTATATGTTCCAATAATTATTTTAGAATAAAATCATTTTTAAAATTTTATGTGAAAATTTATTTTTAAATTTTATATTCAAAATGAAATGAAAATTTGCCTAACGGATTCCATTAAGTTTAATTTTATGGTATTTATAATAATTAATGAAAAAAAATTATTATAACTCCAATGGATATATATTGTATTGATACCATCCTTATTATTTATATATATTCTTTCTGTTAATTTTGATCAAGGAAGGTATTGAAAATCACTTTTTAAATTAAGTTTTCATCAATTATAATTATTTTGAAATATTCAATTTCCTGTGATATTTTGGTATTAAATTTACCTTATATATCCATGTTATTTATCATTGATATTTTAAAATATTTTAAAGAATATACTATTCTTATATATAGTGTTTTAGATTGATTGTTATTTGATTAATTTTAGAATTATTTATAATCTATATTACGTCATTGACATGGATACTTAATAGTATGAAATATTGATTAATTATTTAAATTCAATATTTAACTTGTGATTATGGATTGGGAAATAGAATTATTGTTGTGGACCATTTATAGAGAGCCGCATGAAGAATCGATGGGTTTCATGAGAAAAATCATTTGAAAAAACATGAAGAATTTATACACAATATTTATAAATTATATTTTTATGTTTCGTAATAGTTGTGATATAGTTGGATAAACACGATTAGTTTCTACTCAGAAACCATAAACCATATGTAGGATAGTTCTTGATAGTAGTGATTTCTATGTGACTGATACAAGATGTCCAACAATAAACAATATCCTTAATTGAGAATTCAATTATTTTATTATTCGATAGGTTTTTCTGTTATATTATCATTAGATTCCATTCATTCTATGTTTATTGATTAAATAGAACATGTTTTTAGTTATTTATAATTCCATTTTGATTATTCATTATCTAGTTATGATAGTCAAATTATTTTATTAAATGGATTGTTTTTTAGATATATACATTTTCATATAGATTATTTTAAGAACACGGTTATAATTCTTGAGTTCAAGGTTTCTTCTTTTCTCTTTTGCATTAGTGTTTTTGAAAAAATCGGGAAAATGGGGAAAATCAAAAATTTCGTGGGTACAAGGTGTGTACTTTTACAAATGCCATGTACTTTTCCAAACGCCATGTGCTTTGCCAGTGTGGGATGAGTATACAGGCCATGTAGTCTTGTCAGCAATGAAATGGGTAAAAATAGACTACACACCGTGTAGTGGGTATTTACAGGAAATGTAGTCAGTTGGCAGTTATATAGTAAGGTGGTGGAAGAAACCACCAGCTGAGTGACAGTTCACGCTGTGTATTCGGGAATACACTCCGTGTACACATGTCGACGGATGAATAGTGCAGCGGTGGTGAAAGTAACCACCAAAGGAATAGATAAATGAGAAAAGTTCACCCAATGTAGTCAATAGTACACATCGTGTAATTTTTTTCCCTTAAAATATGATGTAGCCTCCCCAGTTCATAGAATTGGTTTATAACCAAAGGAGTGCTTGGGAATGACGGCCAAACCTTTAGAGATCACCCGAGCAAGCACCGGGAATCCGATTTCACCTCCAACAATCTCATTGGAACCCTACGGGTAATCCCTTCCCTCTCCTTAAGTCGTTCTTACCAATTATTTCCTGAGGGGATGTTATTTACATATGAACATGATTTCATTTACCTCAGGTCCACGTAGTTCATGGATGATTCGAGGAGCGTAGTTCATGTATACTGATCATGGGCGATCGTGGTAAGTGGATTGGTGGTTAAATTCCAAATGCTGTGCATTTATGTGTACTATTGTGCTATGAACCCATGTTGTGGTGTCGTATGGCTGAGGCCATGGATATTTAAATACCTGGAATTCTATAGGTAATTAAAAGTTATAATAAACTCCTATTTGGGATAACTTCTTGGATACAGGACCACCCTTGGTGTGCGTTCATCTATTTATCTATTTGGCTAGGATACCTGAGTGTATGACATGTTTATATTGTGCAATAATTTTTCCTTGAGTTGATTCATATATAAATTTCATGTTTGTCCTTTCGGCTCATCCTGGTTACTTGTGCCTGACGACAATGCTCTTTTTGTCCTGAGGGAATTGTTTGTTTAGACTAAGGGAAAGGAACTGCTTAGCCTGAGGGGAACATTCTATTCTTCCTGAGGGAAATGCTTTTTATGCCAGAGGGAAGTGACTTCTGTGCTGGAGGGCGACACTTCATACGCCAGAGTGAAATATCTATTATGTCTGAGGACAGTTACCAGATGATTTTTCTTCTGTTTACCTAAGAGTAATATTTAACATGTCTGAGGACACTGACTATATACTCATAACATTCACTGAGGTGATGTCTTATATTAAATGGAATTAATGAATATTAAAATGGCAATATAATTGGTAAAGATAGTTACTTTTGAGTACTGCTTATTTTATGCCATTTTACTACTACACACTACTCTTCCATATTTACACTGTCAGTTGGGCATGAGCCTTTGGTGGGTGCCTACTGGGATTTATTCCGCACACCCTATTTGCTTCATGTCTTCGGACTAAACAGATTATGTTTTTGTAGGTGTTGACGGTGGAAACGGTCCCTATACAGGTACATGATTGTAGAAGAGGAGTAGGAGAGCATGGGACCAAGCTTTGGATTGTGATGCTGCAACGTTCTGTCTACTCTGCTTTGTTTTGAATTACTGTACCTTGTTCCTGGAGTTGTATTGTACTATGGTGTATTGATGTGTTACATGTTCTGGATGTTTTCTAAGAACATGAGAAATGTTGCATCCTTATCTATATGACAGTTGGATATCTTTTACTGAAGTTGTTCATTTTAAATGTGTATGGTTTATTGCTTCAGCGGTTGTTGTATGTTATATATCTTTTCCTCTATGCGACACTTTGAAAAAGGAGGCCATAGTTTCCTTTCTATCAGACCTAGGCCCTCACTGCTAGTCGGAAGCCTCTAGCGTTTGGGGAAATGCCCTTGAGGTCATGTGACCAACCGGGTTCGGGGCGCCCGTTGAGTGGCACCCATATACTGGACGTTACAAAGTGGTATCATAGGAGTTCTTTTCTCTGACATACTAATTGGCACCTTAGTTAGTTATTGGATGAAAATGGTAGTTGGTAATAAGCTGTGCTCAGGAGTAGCTAACCCATGTACAGAGAAAATCCAGTCTACCCCGATTATTGAAATCTTTCTAATTTTTCATGTTTTGCAGTTGATTTGATTTTCACCATTGGGTGACACACTTTTGATTGTTAAAATATATTTAATATAGGGTTTCTATTTTTGTTTCAACCTGATGAGATGAGGGTACACCTTATCATGCATAATTTCGGAACAAGCTAGAAATCACATGCCATGCATAGTTTCCTATCATGCAGGTGCATTAGAACTTTTATGTTGTTGTAAGAGTTGTTGTGGTAGAAAAGCATGTTGTTGAGATAACTGCATTGATAAATACCTTCTATTTTATATGGTATTTTTGTGTGAGTCTGTTGATAGGATGGAATCCAAACATTTGTTTTTGGGGAGTATGGGCCCCCATTGACCGGAATTTTGTGGTTCATTGACTATTTATCTTGTTATAACATATATAGCATGCCAAGCATTGATTTTTTGGGAGTATGGGCCCTCATGGGTCGAAATTTGGTACTTAGGTATTGTTTTTCAGTGTTTTCTGGGTTCCTGAGTAGTTTCAGAGGCTTAATGTCTGAAAAACCAAGGATACACACTGTGTAGTTCCATGGACACATGCTATGTGTTTCCTGTTCGGGAAAAAAAGAAAATTTTTTGGGTACACGCCGTGTAGTCTCTGCCTATGTCATAGACTTTGTGGGAAAGGACACGGTGAAGGTAAAAGCTTGTGAAAATCACACCTTGTACCAGATTTACACGCTATGTAGTGTTGAACCGGTGTCTGCCCGTGGAACTAACAACACGGTCAGAGGAGACCATGAGGCATACACGCCATGTACACTTTGGAACACACCATGTCATTTGACCTAGTGACTCGGCTATGTAGATAACAAAAACGGGTTGGTGTTAACTCTTCTTGAACATGTCGTGAACCAGAGGGACACGCCGGGTAGTCCTTACCTTTGGGAGACCATGTGAAAATAGTCGTGTGGCTATGAAACATGGTGGAGTACACACCATGTGCGGGTGTAACATGACGTGTAGTGTCAAATGAGTAGTCGGTCGTGTCATGAACGTCAAGGGAAGATGGAAATTAAAACATACACGCAGTGTACATTATATACACATAGTGTAGTCTTGTTCAGAAGAGAGCCGTGTGGCTTGGCCGTGTAGAAGGACCCGAGCAGGGGAAGAGAAGTCATGTACATGTCTTGTAGTTAGTATACACGCAGTGTAGTCTTGTTTTTCATATCATGTCATGCCTTCTTCCTCCTATTCCCTTTTTGGTCCCCACATTTTTTATTCTTTGATAATATTGATCTAAGGTGTCTGTTTGACATTGTACAGTAATGCCGTTGAGACAACAACACGTTGTTTTCCAAGAGAGGGGCATCGATTATACTCCAAAGATGGTGGGGCATAGGCTACCAGTGGATCATCTAGAAGAGCCAGATGTGTCACCAGCCATTACAGCGGACAGAGGCGCAGATGCATAGTTCTGCGAAGCCTTTATGTGGTTCATGCAGACCTTTCAGGGCGCACTGTGGGCTTCCACATCTATGGTTGAGCTGACTCATATATTCTAGTAGCAACATCCGCCTACGTTTTTAGGCGATGGAAAACCATAGGCTGCGGATTCTTGGTTGGGGTCTATGTAGACTATTTTCGAGCATCTTGAGATGTCTCTAGGGTGGAGGGTCAAACTCGCAACTTATATGCTGCATGATTCTTGCAAGATGTGGTGGGATGTTTCCACTCAGACAGAGCATCACAAAGGCATGTTGTGGGATGATTTTCAGACTCCTTTATATGTTTTCTTTATCCCAGATATTCTGTGGGCTGATAAAGCTTGAGAGATCATGAATCTGCATTAGGGCACTATATCAGTGATAGATTATTCTCCTCATTTCACCGAGATTCAGCGTTTTTTACCCATTGTGTTGGGTGATGAGATTTTGAGTGCTAGACCCTTTGAGGGTGGTATTCGATATAAAATCCGAGAACTGGTGGATGTTTTAAGGTTGCCTAAAATACATGTTATTGTGAACCAGGCACAGATTACACGGAGGAACCTTCGAGAATCTAGTGGTGTGGGCCGGGGAAGTTCAACACCAGTTTCTTATACTATTTCTTCTAGGAAAAGGAAGCAACATATGATTTTCTTTGACAGTGATAGTACTAGAAATGAAATTACTTCAGCTGGCCCGGTCAGGTGCTACTAGTTTGGTATAGAGGGGCATAAGAGGCCTTAGTTTCCACGAGACCCGGTAGAGTTCCGAGTTTGCGGAAAGATTGGTTATCTGCAGCGCTTTTGTATATTGTTTCCATCATTGGCATGTGAGAGGGGTTCTGTGCAGACTCTACGTGTGGGAGTAGGACCAACAACTTCATAACAGTCGGGAAACTGGAATACATCATGGCGTGCATGCATATATGGTGATCGTGGACGTGGTAGCCCGACACCAGGATCTCGGAGGTAGCAGAGCGAGAGAACCCAGGGAATTCAGGCAGTGTCTCATGGGCCGCAGCACTGGGCAGGCATATATAGTGCAACAGACCCAATAAGAGAAGAATTCCAGACCTTCTACTGTCAGAGGTACTATTCTAGTAGCTTCTGCCTTATCATCAATAATTTTTGATACAGGTTTTGCACATAGATTTATATCGGTTCCCATTGTGAAGAGCCTTGGGCTCTATGTTTCTTCTTCTTCTACTTTTATGACGCTAGACACTCCGTTGGGAAATAGAACGACTAGTGTGCATCACTGTAGGGAGTTCCAGCTAGAGGTTGGTGGGTGTCACATTCTATGGGACCTCAATATCAAATAGATGAAGAATTATGATGTCATTCTCTAGATGGAGAGTTTGATTCCCTTTTGAGCCTTTGTAGACTGCTATCCATGCAGGGTGAGTTTCAAATCACCATAGGGCCAAGCGTTTCTATAAAAAGGTGAACTGGATGTTATGGCAAGTCATGCTGGACCAGTGCATCACAGGCGAGGTTGTGTAACATCCCAGATTGCGAGTTTATATCTGGATGATCAGAGGAGTTTTCAGAAAGATTTCACTCTAGTGGTTGATCTTTTCAAGGATGTTTTCTCGGACTATATTTCGGGTATACCTCTGGAGCGTGAGGTGGATTTCTCTATTGAGCTTGTTCCAGGAGCAGCACCGTTGTCCATTTCTCCTTATAGGATGGCTACACATAAGTTGTAGAAGATCAAGAGGAAGTTAGAGGAGTTACAGGAAAAGAGTTTTCTCTGAGCCAGTAATTCTCCTTGGGGTTTGTTGTTCCTCTTTGTGAAGAAGGCAAACAGTACCCTCATACTCTGTGTGGATTATTGGAATCTGAACCAGGTGACGATTAAGAACTGATATCCATTTCCAAGGATTAATGATCTTTTTGATCAACTTTGGGGATCACGAGTGTTCTTGAAGATTGACTTGAGATCAGGATATCATCACCAGCACATTATAACATTATACATACCACTTACAAATTTTCGGAGCACATATGGTTTATACGACTACTTGGTTATGCCTTTTGGACTCAAGAACAAGCCAGTAATTTTCATGGTTCTTATGAATCGTGTGTTTCATCCTTATTTGGATTATTTTGTGTTAATATTTGTGGATGACATCATGGTGTACTCTCACACTTGACACGACCAAGCCACCCATCTTGAGATCATATTGAGTACAATGAGAGAGAATCAACATTATGCTATGCTCTCAATGTGCCTGTTTTGGGTGGACCAGATTCACTTCCTGGGTCATATCATCTTAGAGGCATGAGTTTTAGTAGACACTATGAAGGTGAGAGTAGTAGTTTCTTGGAGTATTCGAAGAATGTGTTTGAGATACAATGTTTCTTAGGGATGGATGGTTACTACAAATGCTTCATCCAGGACTTCTCCCACTTGGAATCACCATTGATAGGTTTGACTAATTAGGTTATGATGTTCATTTGGACAAAAGATTGTAAGAAATTTTTTTAGGAACTGAAAGAAACTTTGACATAATTACCAGTCCTGATACTTCCAGATCAAGGGAAGAGCTATACAGTTTACTATGATGCATCAGGTATTGTACTGGGAGCAGTGTTGATGTAGGGCAACCGAGTTTTTGCGTATGGGTCTAGGAAGTGGATTCCACATGACAGGAATTACCCGATGGATGATCTCGAGTTGGCTGCAGTTTTTCATGCATTGCGCTGTTGGAGACATTATCTCTTGGGATAGAATTTTTTGGTTTTCACCAACCACAATAGCATAAAATATATCATTACATGGTGTGACTTGAACCTGAGACAGATAAGGTGGGTCGAATACCTTCAGTCCTTCGACATTGATCTTGCCTATACACCTGGTATAGGTAATGCAGTAGCTGATGCACTGATCAGGAGGACTCAGATACAGGTAGTACAGGAGGCCAGTGGTGAGTGGAAGCTCATGGCCTTATTCTATTAGATACATTTGGAGGTGCATGATAGTCAGGGAAAAACCTATCTTTCTTCCTTATCTATGACTTCTACCCTCTGGGATAGAGTGAGTATGAGATAGATATCTACTACGGAAGGCCTAGTTCTATGAGAGTCAGTGGAAAGTGAGGACCCTCCTTCTGGATAGGTGACAAGCGATGATGAGGTACTACGTTTCCAGGGACAAGTGATGGTTACATGGGATATACACGTGGAGTTGATGCTGGAGTTTCATGATTCAGCTGGGGATGTGCATACCAATGTTACCAAAATTTATCTTGACTTGTGAAGTCAGTATTTATGGCCAGGTATGAAAGGGAGATAACTGGTTTTATTACGAGGTGTTCCACCTATCAGCAGGTGAAGGAAGAGAATTAGAGGCCAGCTTGACTATTTCAACAGATACCCATTCTGAAGTAGAATTGGGATGATGTCACGATGAACTTCATGATTGGGTTGTCGAGGTCACCTCAAGGAATTGATGTTTTGTGGGTTGTTGTAGATAGACTCACGAAGGTAGTTCACTATATTCTGATCAGGGAGTCCTTAGGGGTTGACAAGCTCGTGAAGTTGTATATCTGAGAGGTCGTACGTCTTCATGGGATCCCTCATTCTATCGTTATAGATAAGGGTTCCCTGTTTTACATCTCGTTTCTAGCATAGTTTTCAAAGGGCACTGGGGAAATAGATGCTTCTAAGCACAGCTAACCACCCTCAGATCGATGGCCAGTTAGAGCATACAATACTTGTGCTTGAGGATATGCTATATGCTTGCATTCTAGACTTTGGGGTCTCTTGGGAGAAGCACATACCCCTAGTTGAGTTTTCATATAACAATAGTTTTCAGGAAACTATTGATTTGACACCTTATGAGGATTTATATTGTAGGCCATGTCGACCACCCTTGTGATGGATAGTGGTAGGTGAGGCAGCTTTACTAGGACCATGTATTGTGCATGATACTTTTGACTAGGTCCTGTTTATTCAGAAACGGATGGCTACGACACCGTCTTGTTAGAAATCTTATGTAGATCACTATAGACGACCCTTAGAGTTTGTGGTCGGGGATCATGTTTTCTTTTATGTCTCAATAAGGTTGGGACACATGAGGGTTAGGAGGCAGGGTAAACATTCACCGAGGGATGTGGGTCTATTTGAGATTATGGAGAGATTCAGGACGATTTTCTATCGGTATTGGTAACCACATAGGTACATGGCTATGTACAATGTCTACTATGTATCTATGTTGTGTCGTTATCATTCAGACTTGTCTCACGTCTTTCTGCTAGAGGAGGTTGAGCTTCAGGTAGACATTTCAATTGAGGATCATCCAATTCGTATCGTTGATAGGATCAAAAAAGTTCTCTGAGGTCGGTTACTTCCTCTATTATGGGTGCTATGGTAGAATGGCCGAGTGCAAGACGAAACCTAGGAGCAGGAGACCGATGTATGTGCTCGGTGTCCATAGTTGTACTGAGCATTTTCATCACAACCCTTAGAAGGGAAATTCAGGGACGAATTGATTTTTAGGGGGGAATTTTGTAAGAACCTGGTTCTTATTCATGAGGTATGGGTTTCTTGTTTTCTCATTTCCTTATGTGTTTTTGATTAAATAGGGAAAATGGGGGAAAATCCCAAATTTCGTGGGTACATGCCGTGTACTTTTCCAAACAACATGTACTTTGGCCTTGTGGGAAGAGTACACAGGGTGTGTAGCGCTTTCGTTGATGAAAGGTATAAAAACCGAATATACGCCTTGTAGTGTGTATTGACACTCCATGTAGTTAGTCGATAGGTAAATAGTAAGGCAGTGGAAGCAGCCTCCAGTTGAGTGGAAGTACATGCTGTGTATTCGGGAATACATGTTTTGTACACTTGTCGACAGATGAACAGTGCGACTGTGGGAAAATTAGCCGCCAAAGGAACAGTTAAATGAGAATGGTAAACGCCATGTAGTCAATAGTACACGCAGTGTAGTTTGATTTATTTGCATAAAATGGTCAGTATCCACCCCTATTCACAGAATTGGCATAGAACCGGAGGAGGGCTTGGGAGAGATGGTTGGACCATTAGAGATCACCAGATCAAGCACCAGGAATCTGATTTCACCTCCGATGATCTAGATGGAACCGTACGGGTACTATATTACCTCTCCTTAATACATTCTTACCAATTCTTTCCCGAGGGGATGTTATTTACATTTGAAATAGATTTATTTTTCCTCAAATCTACGTCGTTATAGGACTATTCGAGGAGCGTAGTTCAGGTTTACTGATCAAGGGAGATCGTGGTAGGTGGAATTGTGTTTAAATTCCAATTTTTGTGCGCTTGTGTGTACCATTTCGCTACAAAACCATTTTGTGGTGTCGTATAGAAGATCATGTCCCTATTTAAATACTTGGAATTGCATAGGTAATTAAATGTAATAATAAACTACTGTTTGGGATCACTGCATGGATCCAAGACCACCATGGGGGTGCATTCCTCTGTTTAGCCATTTGGCCAGGATACCCAAGGGTATTCCATGTTTATATTGATAATAAATTTTCCCTTGAGAGAATCCATATATAAATTTCATTTTTATGCTTTGGGATCGGCTTAGTTACGTGTGCCTGAGGGCGGTGTTCTTTTTAGCCTTAGGGAATTGTTTGTTTAGCATGAGGGCAAAGTACTGCTTAGCCTGAGGGGAACGTTCTATTCCGCCTGAGGGAAATGCTTCTTATGCCTAAGGGCGGAGACTTCTATGCCTGAGGGTGACACTTCGTATGCCTGAGGTAAATATCGGTTATGTATGAGGACAGTTACCTAAGGGTTTTGTTTCTGTTTACCTGAATGTAAGAGTTCACATGTCTAAGTACACTGACTATTTACATAGAACATTCACTGAGGTGATGTCTTGTATTAAATGGATTAAATGAATAATAAAATGGAAATATAATTGGTAAAGTTAGTTACTTTTGAGTACTTCTTAGTTTATTGCATTTTACTACTGCACACTACTGTTTCATATTTACACTGTTAGTTGGGCACGGGTCTTTGGTGGGTGCCTACTAGGGTTTATTTCTCACACCCTATTTGGGTCATGTCTTCAGCCCAAACAGATTACGTTTCTGTAGGTGTTGGCTGGGGCAAGGGTCCCTATACAGGTACATGATTGTATCCGATGAGTAGGAGAGCATGAGACCAAGCTTAGGCTTGTGATGTTGTTGCGTTATGTCTACTCTGATTTGTTTTTCTTTAATGTAACTTGTTCCAGGAGCTCTATTGAATTGTGTGGTATTGCTATGTAACATGTTCTGGTTGTTTTCTATGAACATGAGATATGTTCCATCATTATCTACATGACTGTTGGTTATCTTTTACTACAGTTAATCATTTTAAATGCGTATAGTTTATTGCTTCCACTACTGTTATATGTTATTTATCTTTTCCTCTATGCTACAATTTGAAAAATGAGGTCATATTTTTCCCTCTATCAAACCGAGGCCCTCGCTTCTAGTCAGAATCCTCTAGCATTTGTGGAAATGCGCTTGAAATCATGTGGCCAACCGGGTCCTGGGCACCCATTGAGTGGAACCCTAATCCAGGACGTTATAATACTAACATATCCAATTATGAGTATCATGTTATTGATTAAGTGACATATTTTTAGTATTATCTACATTTACATATTAAATATTCTCTATTTATTCATGATATATCCCACTTAATTAATCCTTAATGATATCTTTAGCTCACTATAATTTTGTTTCCTTTCTCAAGAATCCTTCTAGTGTAATATAAATGATATGTAGTGATATGGTAGGGGTAATAATGTTATTCTCAAATTATTTTGTAATTTTTGTTTTCAAATATAATATGGAAATATATTATTTATCTAGTTTACCAAGACCCCTAATTTATTTTTCACTTTTTGATGATATTTCTTATATATTTTTCTAGTGTTATAAATTATACACCAGCACTAAGCTATTGGGGTCAAGTTGCTACATTCCTAGATTGGATTTATCATCTTAAAAAGGCTAGTAGGATGTGTGGAGAGAATTATGGTATGTATTTTGATTGGGTTTTTCGAACCAATATGTTTGGGAAGTGTGATGGGAGATGAGAGGGGATAGTAATTTATAAGAGTGGTGTGTGGCACAATTATAATATTTGAAAATAAAATGGTGTATATTTGTTTTCCGCATTAAATAAGGAAACATATGATATATTATATAACCTTAGTGATTATAAAGAGTATATATGGGCCATAAAATGGGTTTTGGACAAGATTTATGATCGTTATACCCTATATTATTTTCTTTTAACCCCTTGAAAACACATTTTTATTATGACCATAATATTTAATTTTTTTGTTATACAATTAATAATGGTAAATAATTAAGATAAAAATTTTATAAAAAATAAATTACACTGATTAAAAATATCAAATAAATATTTCTTAATATAATGCGTATAATTCAAAATTTAACTTACAAATGTGATGAAAATGTTGTTTTTATAGAGAAAATATTAAACAAATTAGAAATATTTTATTTCATAATTCAAAAATTAAATTATTAGAATAACCAAAATTAAATTTATATTTATATAATTGAAATACTTTTAATCTAAAATCCATTTTAAAGAAAACAATAACCTTATAAATAATTCAAATTAAAGGCGAGTTTTAAAAAAAATAATATATTTCACTACTCATCTAAAAAATACTCATTTTATATAAATCCATAAAATTTTCCATAAGATATTTTATACCAAATTATTTCCAAAATTATGTAAATTTTATAAGAAAAATTCCAAAAAATTGTTAAAAATAATTTATTTATTTTTTAGAAAAATAAATAAATTCTATTTTTTGTAAAAAAAATACAATGTTCAAAATATTTAAAGGCCAAACTGAGAATTTAGAATATTTTTATCAATATTATATATTTATTTTAAAAATTTATAATTAATAATTAAAATATTGTTATTCATATTCATTCAAAAGGGTTTAATGTCTATGAAGTAATTGTTATGTTTAAATTGTAATATTAATAGATTATTATCTTTATTAAAACTCGATGGTGCATGTAAAAAATATATCAATGAAGGTAAAATAATTTTAAATAAATTTATTTAATAAATATTCATAGTTTTACATTATACCCCCTTTAAATAAATTTCAACCATACAATTTTAACGTGTTAATTGTTATGATGTGTTTAAAATTTTAAAATCCAATTGTGGGAAACCAACTTCATAAACAATGGTTAAAAAATAACCTATTGAAATGATAGAAATGGATTTGTGAAGGTAACCTAGAAGATCACATAACATGGTTTATATATTGTAGAACATTGGTGGTATATAAAATCATGGATATAAAAGATTAAAATTAAACCTAGGTACTCGTAGAGAGTGATAGAGAACATGGTGGTAGAATGTTAACAACCATAAATCCATAAATACATTATAGTAGAAATGTACATTCATTCATCAGAAATGAAAGTCACCGTGTAATATTTTATTTTATGATACTTGTTTTAAAGTTTAATATTTTCATGAGAATTTATAGCTTCATTATTTTGTTCCATTTCTTATGAACAATCTCATTCTATGATTTTTCCATTATCAATTTCCACCTCATCTATTACTCTAAGTGATGAATTTATAACGTATGAAGAATTAAATTATAGTAATATACCTAAAATAATAAAAAGTCAATATTTTTATCACCATTTATTAATTAAATGTTTACAATACAACATCCAACAATCATAAATATCTAAAACCTCATCCAAAGTTCATGTTAAATCATTCCATAAATGGTTATTATTTTCACCATTAGATTATTCAAAATTTAAAATGAATGTCAAAAAAATTTCCCAAAATCATCAAGACATTAATCAAGAAAATATCATAATGTCGGTATTAATTGTAAGATAACAAATATGTCAATACCCTTGTTATATTTTATTTTAAAACTAGTCAAAAAAACTAAATTCCATAAAATTTTAATGAAAACATAAATACTTATTCATTCCATGAAGAAATCATGATATTATTGAATATATTCCATAAAACCAATATTGTAGTTAACTCCATAAATGAATACCTATACCACCATCTCCAAACATCATTAACTGGTTCTAATTTCATCAATATTATCTGATTTACATTATTTATATCCATTGTTTATTTATATGGGAACCGTTATCTCATCATCAGGAACATATTAAGGGTTATATTCCATCAATCTCAGTTTTATTGTAAAATATCACTATACTATTATGTATCATTTCTAGGTCATTTATACTATAAGGCCCCAGCCTTAAACCTTACTTAATCTTGAGTTATTACAAGATTACACATTGAGGATCTTTTTGGGTTTAGAGTTTTATAGAATTAGATCATGAAACATACATTACATTCCACATTTAAACAAATTGGTTAAATAAAAGACAATATTCATTCTTCCCATCAATGGAAACATATTTTAAATAAAACACGGATTCTTTCTTGACACATCCTTGACACTATCATCACATCATGTACCATTCCCTTGACCTGTGAAAAACATCTCAAAAACTTGGGATGAGCATAAAAAGCTCAGTAAGGTTTATAAAAATACGAAAAGGAAGCATGAGTTCATATATACATAAGAATGAAACCATACTTTACCCATAAAACACAGGAACTTTAACATACCTCATCAAACCATGAATAAATCATAGAAATCATAAGACATAAAGGTAACATGAGGCATTCATAACATTCTTAGGTAGGGAGTAACCCTCTTGGTTACGTTTGGAATACCCATCACAGTATATTCCCTAAATCTTTTCGGAGAAACCTTAACGTTACACTCCTTCGCGTTACCGAATGCATTGGAGAGCTATATCGGGCTCACCCGCCCATAGTTTATCACGGAACCACCAATTTTCATAACAATGCCCAAGAATAATAACATAAATGTATCACATAAAACATACATAAAGGAAATATAACATTTCCAAATTTCAATCACAATATAACATTTTAGGATATCAAAATAATGAATCCATTAAAAAAACATTTTTAAAACTATTTAAAACATTTAATAAAGAGATTTTTGAATCAAAGTGTCCCATACCACCTTGAAGATTTTATCATTTAAACAATTAGTATTTATATAAATAAATCCTTAAAACCATTTTAAAAACATTGATATTAATAAGAACAAATCATTAAAACATTTAAAGCGGTATTTTGGATGAAGGGTTTTTACCAAAATTAGAGACACTTGAATACAATAATTGAGAAATAACATTTAATCAGAACTTTATAATATCATGAGAATAAATGGATTCATGATATAATATTCCAAAGGACAGTATATACACCATATAAGAGTGAATTGGTGCATAAAAACAATGAAGTCTCAATAGAGATGTAAAATGTGATGAAATCCCTTATAAAGAAGATATCCTTAAATTAAGGATAAATCAATCTCAAAATTATGTGTGAAAAATATGAATACACAAAATATAATTGGATATTAAGTGTAAAACAATAAATGGTCATTCACACATATTCAAAGGATGACATATTCAATAAATACATGTTAAACCCAAAGAAATTGAAATTGGGTTAAAAAGTTCCCTTGGTAAAATTCGACAGCCTAACAGCGTCACTTCAAAAATTCAGAAAATGTGTTGATGAGAGATAAAAAGGGAATATCATCACTTGGACATAAAATTTATGTCAATAAGGATATTGAATAACATATCCAAACATAATATTATGTGAATTAAAAGACATAACAAATGAAGTCTTTTAAAAAGAGGAGGGTGAAAGGTCCCCTTACCGAGTTTGGTAACTTTCGAAACGTACACCCCATGGAAGAAGGGTCATACAATAAAAATGAAAATACACATAAATGATATTATACTACACAAAGTGTATAATAATGGGCATGACATACACCACTCAAAGGAAATTGTGGGAAATGTAGCATACATATCACGGGAATAAAAGTGAGATGAAAAATCCCTTACGAAAACTCGGCAGCCTAACGGCGCCACTTAAAATTTCCAAAAAATGGATTGATGAGATAAAATAGGGTCTCTCATCATATTAAATTTTTTTTACAGAAATAGGAATATAAAAGAACATCCCCCATCATAACAAAGCGGAACTTAAAAGATGTGACATAAAGGAGAGTACTTAAAAAGAAAGAGAGAGGTTAGATCTCTTACGAAAATTTGGCAGCCTAACGGGGCTACTCAAAACTTCCAAAATGGATTTATGAGAGATAATAGGGTCTCTCATCATATGAACAATAAAAATTACAGTAATAGTAATATAAAAGAACATCCCAATAACAAGAAATATGAACTTCAAAAGGAATGACATAAAAGAGTGTACTTAAAAAGAAAGAGAGGAGTAGGATCCCTTACCTCGGGTCCGACTTGACTCGATCGTTCTTTAATATCATGAATAATAAACATGAGTTAATTTATACTTACTTACGAACATTTTTCAAGTTCATTATTCCTTTTATACAACTTATTACCATGTCATAAACATTATGTAATCATTTAACTTAATAATGTTTGTTTTATCGATATTTGGTTCTTATGTCGATAGTGGACTTCTTACAATTACATGTTGTTCGTGTGGTCAATGGTTCATTATATCCAGAATTGTATTCATGATGTATATATCATATATATATTATATATCCAGTATATTCATGAATTTATAATATTACATAACATTTAGAGTTAAGAAATGAAATGCACCGTTCATGGAGACGGTAAGCAGTACGTACGCATGAACGCTACTTCCTTTTTTATTTCATATTTGATGGAATTTAAACATAATGATACATAATAGTATTTTAAATCCATTATGGTATCATATATAATATAATTAGATATATCCTTTATACTTACCAGATATGGTATTAACGAATCAAATCACTTTGAGGGGGCGGTAGTCTGCACTTCCTTAAATGAAGATATCGTGTTTACCCATAATGGAAACCATAAAGGTATTCCATAAATGAAAAATACATAAGCCTAAGTAAAACATATTAGAAATCATATATAAATATAGTTTCATCTTAATGTCCACCTTTGATGGTGTTAGAAGAATGTTGAACAATCATCGTTTCGGGAGGCAGAAATTCGACATCCATGGAAACAGTATGTTCTTTAACCATTAGATGTAGGTGTGTGTAAGTGTAGCTATAATCCTTCTTATAACAAGATCCTAGTATATTGAAGATACTGGAGTTGTTACAAAAGAAATGAATAAAAAGAGTTTAGGGGGTTGGAGAAGCAAAATAAAACAAAAGGACTCAAGTGAAGACATTACCTTAAAATCGCGTAACTCCCTTTGGTTTGAGCTCAAAGGCTTCCTTGGGAAGACTTCTGCCCAATGTGAGGCTTCACGGAGTAATATAGGGAAGTGGAGAGACAAAATGGGCAGATTTTGGCCGAGCCAAAGGCTTTGGGAGTGTGGGTAAGGAGGTATAGGTGGGGGCCTTTTATAAGAGCAGAGGAGGGACACTCTTGGAAGGTAAAGAAATGTCACTTTATTTAAAAATGGTATTAGGATTTAAGAGGTCCCACATTGATGTTTTTTCGATGATAAGGTGATAAGGGTTCGAAATACACTCATCCAATAGGTTTTGGACACGTTTAGGTCTTAGATATTACATTATATTTCCATTTTATTTAAATCGTTAAATAATGAGGTCATCGCTGCATCATCATGATGTCATAAATAATTTAATTTATATAATGTATAAAAATTATAAAAAAACTACTATGATGTAGTAAATATTTTTATATTTCCAATTAATATTTATAGTCAAAAATCTAATTTGTATAACCCCATGTTAAAATTGTTTTAGTAAAACATTTCATGTTCGTCTCATTTTTACTTTAGCTTTAAATAAGAAGATATTAATGTCATTTTCCAACCAAAGTGGCTTCATTGGGTCCCCAAGTTGACACATGGGTTGTATTGGTCGTCCATGACACATCCAATGAGGTTAGGACATGTGTCAAGTTCATTTCATATTATTAAAACATTATTTTTACCATAAACTACAATAATTACCTCTAATCGCGATTAAAAACTTAATAAGTTACTATTCACAACAAAATTATTTTTATCCCATTGAACCACATTTTACTTCTTAATGACAACCATGTATGTCGGATTTTTGAAATTCAAAACACAAAGATGGAAAAATTTCATTTAAATGGTAAAAATCAGTTTTTATAAGTAGCACTTAGTGGTTTCACTATTCATCAAAAATTGAAGTTTTTCAGAAAAATCTCAAAAATTCACCCTAAGATATATTTGATATTCCAAATTCAAAAATTAAGTATATTTTAAAAAATTAAAAACATATAAGTCGCATTAATTATTTTAATAATTAATTCCCGCTGTCAGAGCAAATAGCGTGTTTTTGTGAAACAATAAGTATCAAAAGATTGACACTAGTTTAAGTCTGATTTCAAAGTGAAATTAATTCCAATGACCACTATTGGATTCAATGGTAAAAATATATTATAATTTCACTTTAAAACTAATTAAAAAGATAATATAATCATATAAATAAATTATATTAAAAAGTGGTTTTGAATTAAAATACAACATTTTACACTATTCATTAAAAAATGAACTTTATCAGAAAGATGCCAAAAATTTACACAAAGTAAATTTTGATGTCTGAAATCTTAAGAAGAGTTTTATTTGGTCTAGAAGTATGTATAAGAGTGAACAAAACTATATTTAATGATGGTTCTCAATCAAAAGGTGATAAGTGAACCTTTAGTGAAAACTAGGGCATATACGCCTAAAATTGAATTTTTTCCGTATTTTATGCCTTTATCTTTTATTGGATAAATGTAAAAACATTTAAAAACATATATAATCATATTTTAGTTATTTCTACCCATTACCTCCAATACAATGGCTACATGTTAACTACCATTTAAAATAATATTATTTTATTATTAGAGTGCAACGTAAGATTCCCAAGAAACTCATTGTTGCGTGTTGGGTACGCCATCGAGCATAGCGTCCCCTTTAAAGTCATATTAATATTTTATTCAAAAATATGGGTAAATATAAAAATTTCATATTCCTTATTTACCTGGGGTGTTACATCCTTCCCCCCTTTTGGGAATTGTGTCCTCGCAATTTTAAAAAATTGAGCTTGGAAACATTGGAACAAGAGTCGGTAAAACAATCACTTTAAAATAAAGGGAGATAAGTACAAAGGTCACCCGAGATAACCCATAATATGATTCCATGTAGAAAAATATAGACATGGAGGTGAAAACATAGGGTTATGTTCTTGAGGGAGAGTGATAGTAAACATGTCTAGGAGAAAGTTAACCATAAGAAAATCACAAACTTGTGATGGGTTAAACGGTATTCGATTCCCCAGTAGGAAAATTTAATAGACAACATTTTTGTTCTAAGTTACCTTTTTATTGAGGAATTTATTCAAAAGGAAACATAATCACTTATCATGTTGAATTTCAACTTTTACTAGATTCTTTAATTAAACTCATATTTTTTCTAAAAGACGAGTATTTAGGGAGACTTGTTCGCATTAAGAGTACTATAATAAACTTCTAGAGAATCACCTAATCCACCAAAGGGAAATATATACTTCCCATATCTTTAGACCTTAACCAAAACCAAAACCAAAAAGGTTAGTACAAGGTCAGATAATCCAGAAAAGGATAACCCTTTAAAAAGAAAATCAATGCTTAATCTCCAAAATTTGTCCAACAAAACCCAAAGTTCAACAAGGACCATCCGATAATCAATTTTTCCATAAAATTCTTCAAAGTAAACCAATATAAGATTGAAACCCAAATATTTGAAGGATTTAGTCAGATAGTCTTCCAAGTTAAATTGTAACATTTATCTCTAAACAACATCAGTTACTCCTAAAGTCTCGTATTGAAATGTACTTAACCAAATCACATATCCTCCATGATAGGTTAATCATTTTCATAAATAACCCAAAATCAACTTAATCTTAATTCATAAAATAATATAACTAAAAAGAATAAGTCAAACTAACCAGGGACTTCATGTAGTCTAGTGGTAGGCGATAAATACCAGTCACACTTTGGTTTTGGGTTCGATTCCCGCAGCTTTGTCCGACATGACGGGTAGTCACACGGTCTGCGTGTTGTCCTTTTTCAAGAACTAAATAATTCTGAAATCATTCCCCAAAAATGGATAAAATCATCAAAAACAACCATAACATAATTTAACCTCAATTTTATCTCATGCCTTTCACTTCAATCATAACATATAGTAACCCATAATTACCTCAAAAATAAGAATCATATAAACCCAAATGGTTCTTTATAACTATGCTCACAAAAGAAAAGATAACTATTCCTTGAATAAAATTTGCCTATATTAAAAATCAGGGGTACACATAATATAAAAAGTCTTCTAATGTAACCCCATCATCAAAAGAGACTTAATACTCTTATGAATTTCACCATAACTCTTGATGCCCTTATATGTTGACATCTTACTCATTCAACATTCTTCATGATCCATTAACCATTCCTTTCTAACTTATTCCGAAATACCTCTTTCCTACAAACAAAATCATGAATCATATCCTAATATTCCAAAATAGTAAAACAATAGTCATGAAATAATACATACCTTGGATTGGTCATTGTCAGTTTCTTCATCCTCAATCGGAATGGCATTAGGTATTGGTAAACGAACATTTGTAAGCTCTTGGTGATCCCATTCACGAAACTTCTTCATAGGACAAGTTTTTGCATAACGACCATGCACACCACATTTAAAACATTCAATTGATCATTCAGAAATAACTTCTTTTCCTTTCCTAGAGTCAACTGGATTCTTCCTTTTTCCATGATAGGTTCTTGCTTTATGACCTTCATTTCCACATCTATAGCATATTTCTGTCCCTTTGAATCATTTTCCTAGGTGTTTCTTTCCACAACTTTGACACATAGGTTTTTGAACACACTTACCTTTATGATTATTACCTGTACTTCCGTAGGGATTTGTTTCTCTCATATATGATGCCTTAGATAAATCGCCAAGGTTTAGGTGGTCAATCATGACACTAGATAGCTGGTTGAGGATAATCACAAGAGTTCTCATTGTAGATCCCATATCATTCAGTTGCTTGCTCAAAACACTGTCATAGTTTCCTTCACATCCACTGTTACTTTGGTGCCTGCTAGATCCTGCCATTTACTAAAACCAAAAAGGTCAGTGTGAGTATATCAAAAAAACCATCATGTACTAATGAAGAAGATAAACACTAAGATATACTTACTCATTCACTTTATCTAAAACTAGGACTCTTTCTAAAATCCTAAACATTATGATAATGACACTTATGATTAAAGAATACCCTAACCTCTAAAGTTATCTAAACATCCCTTTGATACCAACTATAAGGCCCCAGCCTTAAATCTTACTTAATCTTGAGTTATTACAAGATTACACATTGAGGATCTTTTTGGGTTTAGAGTTTTAGAGAATAAATCATGAAACTTGCATTACATTCCAAATTTATACAAAGTGGTTACATAAAAGACAATATTCATTCTTCCCATCAACGGAAACATATTTAAAATAAAACACGGATTCATTCTTGACACATCCTTGACACTATCATCACATCATTTACCTTTACCTTGACCTGTGAAAAACATTTCAAAAAATTGGGATGAGCATAAAATGCTCAATAAGGGTTATAAAAATATGGAACGGAAACATGAGTTCATATATACATAAGAATGAAATCATACTTTACTCATAAAACATAGGAACTTTAACATACCTCATCAAACCATGAATAAATCATAGAAATCATAAGACATAAAGGTAACTTGAGGTATTCATAACATTCATACGTAGGGAGTAACCCTCTTGGTTACATTTGGAATACCCATCATATTATATTCCCTAAATCTCTTCGGAGAAACCTTAACATTACACTCCTTCGCGTTACCCAATGCATTGGAGAGCTATATCGGGCTCACCCGCCCTTAGTTTATCACGGAACCACCCATTTTCATAATAATTCCCAAGAACCATAACATAAATGTATCACATAAAACATGCATAAAGGAAATATAACATTTCCAAATTTCAATAACAATATAACATTTTAGGATATTAAAATAATGAATCCATTAAAAAACCATTTTCAAAACCATTTAAAACATTTAATAAAGAGATTTTTGAATCAAAGTGTCCCATACCACCTTGAAGATTTTAAAATTTTAAACCATTACTATCCATATAAATAAATCCTTAAAACCATTTTGAAAACATGGATATTAATAAGGACAAATCATTAAAACATTTAATGCAATATTTTGGTTTAAGGGTTTTTACCAAAATTAGAGACACTTGAATACAATAATTGAGGAATAACTTTTAATCAGAACTTTATAATATCATGAGAATTAATGGATTCATGATATAATATTCCAAAGGACAGTATATACACCATATAATAGTGAATTGGTGCATAACTACAATGAAGTCTCAATAGAGATGTAAAATGTGATGAAATCCCTTATAAAGAAGATATCCTTAAATTAAGGATAAATCAATCTCAAAATTATGTGTGAAAAATATAAATACACCAAATATAATTGGATATTAAGTTCAAAACAATAAAATTTCATTCACACATATTCAAAGGATGACATATTCAATAACTACATGTTTAACCCAAAGAAATCGAAATTGGGATAAAAAGTTCCCTTGGTAAAATTCGACAGCCTAACAGCGTCACTTCAAAAATTCAGAAAATGAGTTGATGAGAGATAAAAAGGGAATCTCATCACTTGGAAATAAAATTTACGTCAATCAGGATATAGAATAACATATCCCAATATAATAGTATGTGAATTAAAAGACATAACAAACGAAGTCTTTTAAAAAGAGGAGGGTGAAAGGTCCCCTTACCGAGTTGGGTAACTTTTGAAACGTACACCCCATGGAAGAAGGGTCATCAAATAAAGATGAAAATACCCATAAATGATATTATACTACAAAAAGTGTATAATAATGGGTAGTACATACACCACTCAATGGAAATTGTGGCAAATGTAGCATAAATCTCACGGGAATAAAGGTGAGATGAAAAATCCCTTACGAAAACTCGGCAGCCTAACAACGCCACTTAAAATTTCCAAAAAATGGATTGATGAGATCAAATGGGGTCTATCATAATATTAAAATAAATTGAACAGAAAGAGGAATATAAATGAACATCCCCCATCATAACAAATAGGAACTGAAAAGAAGTGACATAAAGGAGAGTACTTAAAAAGAAAGAGAGAGGTTAGATCTCTTATGAAAATTTGGCAGCCTAACGGCACCACTCAAAACATACAAAATGGATTGATGAGAGAGAATAGGGTCTCTAATCATATGAACAATAAAAATTACAGTATGAGTAATATAAAAGAACATCCCAATAACATGAAATATGAGCTTTAAAAGGAATGACATAAAAGAGTATACTTAAAAAGAAAGAGATGAGTAGGATCCCTTAACTCGGGTTCGACTTGACTCAATCGTTCTTTAATATCCTGAATAATAAACATGAGTTAATTTATACTTCCTTAAGAACCTTTTTAAATTTCATTATTACTTATATATCACTTATTACCATGTCATAAACATTATGTAATCATTTAAGTTAATAATGTTTGTTTTGTCGATATCTGGTTCTTAAGTCGAAAGTGGACTTCTTACAATTACATGTTGTTCATGTGGTCAAAGGTTCATTATATCCAGAATTGTATTCATGATGTATATATCATATATATCATATATATCCTGTATATAAATGGATTTATAATATTACATAACATTTAGATTTAAGAAATGAAATGCACCGTTCATGGAGACGGTAAGCCGTACGTATGCATGAACGCTACTTTCATTTTTATTTCATATTTAATGGAATTAAAACATAATGATACATAATAGAATTTTAATTACAGTATGGTATCATATATAATATACTTAAATATATCCTTTATACGTACCACATATGGTATTAACGAATCAAATCACTTTGAGGGGGCGGTAGTCCGCACTTCCTTAAATGAAGATATCGCGTTTACCCATAATGGAAACCATTAAGGTATGCCATAAATTAAAAATACATAAGCTTAAGTAAAAAATATTATATATCATATATAAATATAGTTTCATCTTAATGTCCACATTTAAAGGTGTTAGAAGAATTTTGAACAATCACTGTTTCGGGAGGCAGAAATTCGCCATCCATGGGAACAATATATTCTTTAACCATTAGATGTAGGTGTGTGTAAGTGTAGCTCTAATCCATCTTATAAAAACATCCTAATATATTGAAGATACTGTAGTTGTTACAAAATAAATTAATAAAAAGAGTTTAGGGGGTTGTAGAAGCAAAATAAAACAAAAGGACTCAAGTGAAGACATTACCATAAAATCGGGTAACTCCCTTTGGTTTGAGCTCAAAGGCATCCTTGGGAAGACTTCTGCCCAATGTGAGGCTTCAAGGAGTAATATAGGGAAGTGGAGAGACAAAATGGGCAGAGGTTGGCCGTGCCAAGGGCTTTGGGATTGTGGATAAGGAGGTAGAGGTGGGGGCCTTTTATAAGAGGAGAGGAGGGGCACTCTTGGAAGGTAAAGAAAAGTCACTTTATATTAAAATGGTATTCTGATTTAAGAGGTCCCACATTGATTTGTTTCAAGGATAAGGTGATAAGGGTTCTAAATACACTAATCCAATAGGTTTTGGACATGTTTATGTCTTATATATTACATTATCTTTCCATTTTATTAAAATCGTTAAATAATAAGGTCATCACTGCATCATCATGATGTCATAAATAATTTAATTTATTTAATGTCTAAAAATTATAAAAAAACTACTATGATGTAGGAAATCTTTTTATCTTTCCAATGAATATTTATAGTCAAAAATATTATTTGTATAACCCCATGTCAAAATTGTTTTAGTCAAACATTTCATGTTTGTCTCATTTTTACTTAAACATTAAATAAAAAGATATTAATGTCATTTTCCAACCAAAGTGGCTTCATGGGATCCCCGAGTTGACCAATGGGTTTTATTGGTCGGCCATGACACATCCAATGAGGTTAGGACATGTGTCATGTTCATTTCATATTAATAAAACATTATTTTTACCTTAAACTACACTAATTACCTCTAATCGCGATTAAAAACTTAATAAGTTATTCTTCACCAAAAAAATATTTTTATCCCATTGAACCACATTTTACTTCTTAATGAAAACCATGTATGTCGGATTTTTGAAATTCAAAACACAAAGATGCCAAAATTTCATTTAAACGGAAAAAATCAGTTTTTATAAGTACCACTTAGTGGTTTCACTATTCATCAAAAATTGAAGTTTTTTAGAAAAATCCCAAAAATTCACCCTAAGATATATTTGATATTCCAAATTCAAAAATGAAGTACATTTTACAAAATTAAAAACATATAAGTCACATTAATTAATTTAATAATTTATTCCCGCTGTCAGAGCAAATAGCGTGTTTTTGTGAAGTAATAAGTATCAAAAGATTGACACTAGTTTAAGTCTGATTTCAAAGTGAAATTAATTTCAATGACCACTATTGGATTTAATGGTAAAAATATATTCTAATTTCACTTTAAAACCAATTCAAAAGATAATCTAATCATATAAATAAATTAGATTAAAAAGAGGTTGTGAATTAAAATACAACATTTTACACTATTCATTAAAAAATGAACTTTATCAGAAAGATACCAAAAATTTACACAAAGTAAATTTTGATGTCCCAATTCATAAGAAGAGTTATATTTGGTCCAAAAGGATGTATAAGAGTGAACAAAACTATATTTAATGACGGTTATCCATCAAAAGGCGATAAGTGAACCTTTAGTGAAAACTAGGGCATATACGCCTAAAATGGAATTATTTCCGTATTTTATGCCTTTATCATTTATTGGATAAATGTAAAAACATTTAAAAACATATATAATCATATTTTAGTTATTTATATCCATTACCTCCAATACAATGGCTACATGTTAACAACCATTTAAAATAATAGTATTTTATTATTAGAGGGCAATGTAAGATTCCCAAGAAACACGTTGATGCGTGTCAGGTACGCCATCGAGCATAGTGTCCCCTTTAAAGTCATATTAATATTTTATTCACAAATATGGATAAATATGAAAATGTAATATTCTTTATTTACCTGGGGTGTTACATATACAATTCCAAAAATTATTTAAAATACTCAACAATTTTATTTTTTGAACAATCATTTCATATCTTGTAATTCATGAATTCCAATAAATAAACACTACAATCATTCTAATTCATTATTAATATATTTACTAGGATTCGTCATTTTGTTACTTAATTCTTCGTCCCATTCATATGTCATTTGTAGTCACTTCATTATCCCACAAAAAAACCATTACATTTACAACCTAAATGATCATATTCTGGATCAATCCCCCCTTTTTATATCAATTTTTTAATTACCCATCATTCCAAATTTATAACATTCTACCATTGATGATTCATTTTGTAAATATTTATTACTATTTGTAGGGTTATGTAATATTTTAATTTTTATTCAACAATCACATACAATATATCCTTCTTCTACATTTAATAAAATATTCTATTTCATTTGAGATACTCCCTAATGTGCTTATTCCGCTATTATTAACATATATGAAGCTAAATATGCATTATTGTATGGTCTCTACCACCATAAATCTAACCAAACTCTATAAGTATCTTCCTTGGTGAGTGTGGGAGTTGGTTATGCTGCATATTATTAATCATATATCATGATAACTATTTAGTAATAATCATAATATCCTTTAATCATGCTATCAAATTGTTTTCTTCACATCAAAACATTATCAATCACACTCAATTTTATACCAGTTTCATCTAGTTGATTCTAATGAATAAAAATATAATGAACAGTGTGAGTAACAATATTTATACTAGTTAAAAATATAATCATGAAAAATAAAATGTTATATTTCTAAATCATGAATTTTTATTTTCGAAATATAAAACAATTGAATTAACCTAGGTTATTCAATGTTATTGTTTAAATCCATCACAATGGTTCTTAATGTGTTTATAAATTTCCAAATCATACACCCTGGGAGTGTCAAACCATGTGTGATGAATGAATAGTTTCTGTGAACAATATGATGATCAATTCCTTCTCAATTCCCCATTTTAAATGTTATTACCCAAACATACCACAGTGATTGAGCCACATCTACTTGTAGAATCTATATAGGGATTTAATTACATATAAGCCACTCACTCTATCCTTTACTAAAATTATAGGACATTTTCCTACACATTAACTCATCCTTAGACTTATCATTGGAGAAATCATTAGATATGTCCCTAGCCATATCTTTAAGAATATTCGTTCAGATATCAATAATGTTTTTATAATACTTAACTCTAATAATTGACTACACCATTCATGTGATACCAATTGTAGTGACCTAGGATTTTTATAAAGTAATATCACAAATATTTAAATCAATCTTCAATATATTTCATAAACACACAAAAAAGGACCATAATTGTTTAGTGTATCTGTATACTAGATAAAACCAGTTATTGTTTAGTAATGGATCTTCAAATTCCCCTATAATATTCTTCCCACATAGTATTCTTCTTAGGATTACCATACTGAATACCATTGATCATAACTTGGGTAGAGGAAACGTAAGGAAGGGTGGGACCATAAGCTTAGTATCAGTAAAAATGGTTATAGCAGTTATCAAATATTAATAACATGATTAGAAATGAATGATGGTTGATAATAACATTTGAAAACCATACCCTACATATCATATATCGTAAACATGTGTAATTGAATATACTTGGGTAGTTCCGAAGACATGGATCATGAAGGAATCAAAGAACATGAGCCATGGGAGAATAAAATTGGAAAAATACATGGAATTATTGAATATATATCATTTCCCTAGTATTCATGATTCATTACTAAAAATATCATAGTTTAATGTGTTCATTATACAAGCCATCATTGTCATAATGGATTACTCCCAAGACTATTATAGTGGACATATTCTATTACTAAACTGGTTTCACTACCTATTTTATACCTATTTATCCCATGAGATATAAAGATTTACCCAATAAATCAGAGTTAGATATAGGTATTACCCATCACATAATTAAAATGATACGTTCATGTAATATAATATCATATTTAATTGATCATATCATAACCCATTACAGGAAATGGATGTTGTAATTCCATAATCATATCAAAACACGTGAAAATAAATGGGTTTTATTAAAATTTCAATATAGAACTAAATGTGTAAAAGAAAGATGTTAAATAAGGATTTCAACATTTTATCATATCAAAATATGTGAATACAAAATTGAATTTCATAGGAATTTTCTAAGGGTATAACCCATTGAAGAGAAACTAGTTTCTTAAAACATATTTTTGTCAAATATATTAACCAATCAGAGAATGTATAATAATATTGTCCCCATTTCATAACCCTAGTAATGCATAAGTTACATCAAATGATTGTAATCGTATATGGAAAATTATTTTTAAATATTAGTCATAATATTTCATTAGGAATATATCATTTCAACATTGAAAAGTTTATTTTAAAACATCAAACATTTTTAAAATCATTATCATTCATAAATCCTTTAAAGCATTTAAAAGATAATTTGAAAATTAATTTCAATCATTTATTGAGGAAAGTATCCATTCAACATTGATTTTTTTAAAACATAAAAAACATTCAGAATTTTTTAATTTTAAAATTACAATTGAAATGTAAAATGTATGATTTGAAATGGTCAATATGGTGGAATATTCAATATATCTCTTATATATAAAAACATATATTCTTTTCACACTTTGAGTAAAATAAAATTTTACCTTATTTAGAATTTAAGATAAATATTCAAATAATTTGAAACAAATATTCTAACATTGGTAAAAATATTTTTAATAAACAATTATTAATTTCTATATTCATTTTTAGAAAACATTGTATTTTTATGAAAAAATGGTTCTCGATTGAAGCGAAAATTAATGTCATATTTTTAAAAAAACATCCCTTTGAACACTTGAGTACATATCAATACTGAATTGAATTTATATAATTTATTATTCTTCAATAAAAATATTACAATAAACTTCATGATTTTCTTGGGATATAAGTCTAAATATTTCATCATAAGAATCAGAATAAAGAAATTCATGATAAATTATGAGATGGTATCATTAAACCATTAAATATACGGTTAAATTGGATTATAATCCCAATAAAGGAATAAAATTAAATGAAACATAAAATATCATGACAATAAATAAATTATTTTTATTACATTTCAAAAGGGCTATATCTAAATATAATAAAATAAAATAGGTGGATAATATAATATAGGTCTCAATAAGAAAAATTAATACAAAACCCTTTTATCTCATTGGTTTCTTTTGAACCATAAACCCCATAAAATATAGATATCAAAATTGATTTGTAGATACAAATAAATTTCATTATTTGAATCATAATATACATTCATGTTTAGTATATACACCACATCAATGTAACATTTAGTGAGTGTGGCTTGAATCTCAAATAAAATTAATGTGAGATGTAGATCTGTTACCTTATCTCACAAATTACATCATACAAGTTATTAACCACTATACAGAAAGTATAAGTTCATCATACAAATATTATTTAATTTCACTCATATTTATAATACCTTATATCATTTACTACCAACTTTTCATTACAAATTTGTTAAAAATTCCTTGTAAAACGTTTCCTTTGTGTAATAACCGCATATTTTTTTCATGTCTATTTTTGTGTTGAATTTTTATTTATTTTATATTGATCATGGGTATATAAATTCAATAATTTTCAATAAGACATAAATACTAGATATTTAAATTTTATATGTATTTATATTAATCCATTAATGATATATATATATATATACAATAATAAAAAGTTTTTGGGGACCGTAGGCCGGACGTACAAATTAACAATGTCTAAAATTTCTCAAAAAGTAAAATTAAAGATGGTACATAATATATTTATAATACATAATAACTATCATATGTTATTTATAACGTATATTAATTAACTTTACCTTAATTACAATCCATGAAAAGTATTTGTGAATGATGAATCAAATAACTTCATGAGGAAGTAGTCCAGCGTACCCACAAATGAGATTATGGTGTCAACCATGGAAAGAACAATATGATGTCATATATAAAAGCATAATTATGTAATTTTAATTATATTTCAAATATAATATTTATTCATTAAATATGTCATTCTTAATGTATATTTAAAACCAAAATTAAAACCACATCACATAGGTTTATGATGAGGTAGTCCATGATACACACAAGCGATGTTATTCTTTTACAATTGGCTGTGAGGTAAACTGTTAGATATTATATAATAATTTCAAAGGTATAATGATATAATTAAAATAATATTTTAATATTAATTTCATCATTATATATTATCGTGAGACGTGGTGATGGAGAATGAATATCATCGTTACGTGATGTGGTAGTCCACCGTATATATGAATGATGATTTTTACACCTGTTGATGGACTTGGAGACATATATTCTTTAATATATTATCATTATAACATCTCATTGTAAATTATATATATGTTTGATTATTTCATAATAGTTTTATAATATTTTATGGAGTAATTAGAGAATGAAAAAACTGTATAGTTAAAAACATTACATATTCTTATAACAAAATCTTAAGGATTATCATAAGGAATTCCTATATTGAATTTAGGATATGAAAAAGTAAATTACTATGTTGGAAAGGAATTAAGGAAGAAATTTTTTCAGGGATTCGCTGAACCAAAGCATTTTAGTAGTGTGAAGTGTATTGGAGGGTTTTTTCCTTCTATAAGTGATGTGGGTGAAACATTCTTAATATTTGAAAAGTAAAAGGTGTACCAATGTTTCCCACAAAAATTAGGGATAAACCATATTCCATTATATAAAATTATAGGTTATAAGGTATAAATGTGGTCATAAAATGGGTTTTGGTTAAATTTGAAGGTCATTTTACCAATTATCTTTTTTTTTCAACATCGATAAACCCATTTTCACCAGAATTGTGGTTATTATTTTTTATTACATTCACTAATCATAATTCCAATAAGATAAATTGGACTAATTATAAAATATATATTATGATTATAAATAATATTTAATGCATTTTCACAAATTCAATTCCCAAAATTTTCAATATTTAATTTAAAATTAACCAATAGACCTGACAAAAAATTATTTTTTCTAAATAAAAAATATTCAAAGGATTAAATTTATTATTCATTAAAATATAATTTCAAAATGATTCTAATTGAATAAATTGGATTAATAAAAAAAATTATACTAATTTTAGTTTATACCCTATTTTTTAATATAATCCTTGTAAATTCTTTAAAATAATTTTTTGTTTTCAATAAAAACTATAATTTCTTACTATACACTGAAAAATTATTCTTTTCATAAAAATCTATAACATATGCCATAAGATTATTTAAACATGATTAATTAAAGAAATATGTTTTTATCCACTAAATTATTTAATTGTGTAACAAAAATTCATATTTGATAAGATATGAAATAAAATATATCTTTTCAACAAATAGTATTTTCTAAACATAAAGACATTATTGAAAATTACATACCATTGTATAAATACAATTACTTTATATATTACCATTATAATTAATATTTTAAATGAATTTATTCATTCTAATTCCACTATGATTAATTACTATGTAATTACTATCATGTTTAATTAATATTAATAGTTTGTCATGGTTTTTAAAAATACAGTGTTGGTTGCGATACAAGAAATGAAAAAAACTAAAATTAATTGAAAATAAGTTTCATAAATTATATGTGTTTTGTAATGAATATTCATATATGATTCAAATTTGTTAATAAATCAATGTTCACTATTTTCACATGGATCATCAAAATACTAATGTGACCTCAATCCAATATAATTCTCCCGACAACTTGATGTAATTTGTGAGGTGATATATAAATCCAAAACTCTATATATAATTCATTATTGAATCGATTATAACTATAAATATCCTCACTCAATAAATCAATAATTGTAGATAATTATTTTAATAAATAGTTATTCTCGCTAAAATTCAAGATATAATATATCAAACCAAATAATATCATAAATCCATCAAATATAAATGTTATGAAAGTGGTCCTCTCTAAAATGGAGTTTGAAAACTATAAATATCATTTATAAAGATCTATTTATCTAGGTAGTTTGTATATAATAGTTGCTCATTAACCAAAAAAAATTTAATTATAAAATAGATAATATCATAGAAGAATGTGTCTTCAATAAATGGTACACCATTACAATATATGTATAGTAAAGACTACACTACCAAATATCATGCTTACCTAAATACTTAGAGAATATCAAGAACCCAAAATTACACTTTGTGTCAAGATCAATAAGAAATATTTATCAATTTAGTTTTTTATTTATTCTCGGTATTGGAATGGGTGTAGGTCTCTTATACATGGTTCCCAATAAAAATTTCTCATTGTCCTCATTAACATCATTGGGAAGAACATTAATTAGTAAATACTCAATAATTCTCAGCTCATTATTTTAGATCAATATTCCATAAAATAACATAATAAATTTATTTTGAATTAAAATGTAATTATAATTTCAAATTTTAATAAAAAAAAGAAGGATATTTTTTGAATTTAACGAAGTAATTATTAAAAAAATCCACCTACCACAGGATATAATGAATATTAATCATAAAAAACCCATAATATAATGAATGTTCAGTCTTTACCATTCTAATGAAATAATTATCTATGTACATGAGTCAAAAAATAGATAAGCAGAGTCCATGAATAATAATGTGTTTTTTATACTATATTATTTTTAAACGATCCAAAAAAAATTTAAATTGATCAAATCAGATATTTTTTTCATAGTAAAAAAAATTTACATAATGTTTCACGACCTTATTCATTATTTGTTACAAATCCATGGCCTAAAACGCCCATATATGGGTTAAATTTCATGAATCAATATGTTTTACAAAAGAAAAATATTTTCCACATACATTAAAGTAAAACATGATTATTCCATTTCAAACTAATCATTCCCAACATCCAAACATGAAATGTAAATTCCTATAAATTGGGATGTCACTTTTTTTCTTGAAAGGGTTATATCTATGGATCTAGCACTGAAAATATATTGATGTACGATGTATTTCACTAATAATTGTTCAGGATTACAATATTTTTGTTCCATCTCACTTCCAATGTCAAGGGTCACTCTATATGTTTATCTTCTTCCACAATAGTTTTTTCTCATAAATTGATTATTTATATAATTTATCACTATGTGTTGTGTTCTATCATCCAGTGTTTTCAATTTCATTGTTCAATATCATTAATCTATTGTCTCAAAACCTCTACGATGATATTTCAAAACTCCATGTATAATTTTCCATGAAAAATTTCTTAAATTTGTGATTTAAATTTTCTAATTCCCATTAAAATGATATTATATTTTATAATTACTAATAAATTCTAATTTATAGGTTATCTAAAAAATTAAAAAATAATTGGTTCTATTGTGGGGTAATTGTAATGACCAAGGATGTTATAAATCGAATTACTTTTATAATTTATTTAACTGTATTAGTATATAAATGTTTTATATAAAACACATTCAAATATTTGGTTTTATTATTTCATATATAATTTTAAATATTGTTAGGTATCATAAATGTAGATAATATAATCATTTTCTAGTGATCATATTAACAGTATTAATATTGGGTTATAAAAAATCAAATAGACACAGATTAAGGAATTGAGGGCCTAACCAATACGATTTAACCCTATGAATCACAATTATCTGAGAATCCAGTGTAGAGAGAATCAATGGGATTTCACCTTGATCAATACCATACCGAGATCCAATAATTGTAGCATAAGTGAAACCGACTATGTGGTATGCTCAATATCCTAGAGATCACGACCCGGACAATGTACACCAAACCACCCCCAGAAAATGTCACCATAATACACCTTATATATAAGTAATTTTCTAGTTTATTATTTTGATATATATACAGACCCTAATATTAGGAATATATATATTATTTTCAATATTAATGGTTATATCTATTTCTTCTTTAAAAATGAGTTTTCTTATTATACAATCAAAGCCAAATTTTATTTCTAATTAGTATTAAATTTCAATTAAGTACATTATTTAAGAAAATTAATGTTTTTTTTTTGAAATAAATAAGTAAAATATAATTATTAAAAAAAATTAAAATAATTATTTTCATATAATTTTTTTCGAGGAAAATATAATTTTTTATAAGGGTTTAAAATATGATATTTTCAAAAACCCCATCATTTCTATTTAAATGTATATTCTTATTCTACAAAAACTATACATATTTCAAAATCAATTTAGATAAAAAGATTATTATATTTGAAATAATAATTTTTAAACTATCCAATAGTACATTTTTTTATAAAATTATGAGACATTCAAATTTTTGTGTAAAAATTAAATAAAGTATAAATATATGGTGTGTATATTGAAATAATAATGACCCAAACTGATTTATTGAAGACTATAATTGTAATAAAAGTTCATATATATCATTTCCCATTAAAACAATTTGATTTTATGTTTATTTTACTAAATTAATTAAACCTATATGAATCCTCCAAAAACCATTAATATATTTTTAAGTGTTAAAATTATTTCATTAATAGTATGAATGAATTCCAGACCATCAAGGGAATTATTTTATTAATTTATTCCTTTTTAATTATAAGTCAATGAAAACCATTTCCATTTAGTAGAAACCATTGTTAAATACCTAGAAGATGTTTTTTTTCTATTTTTTCATATAAAGTCCCAAACCAATGATAGAGAAATAAAAAATAATTCACCACACATTTCATTTATAACCCATTCAATATCCAGTTTATCATATCAGAATGTACATGTATCATGTCCCTAATTTTTCCTCTCCCCTCCATATTCCCAACAAGGTTCCCCCAATCACTCAATAATATCCTCTAAAACATTTAGAATCACACTCTCTAAGTAAGGTATACATTCCTTTTATTATTTATTAATGTTTATTCGTTATATTATGCCTTATGTTTCTAATTCCGAATTTTCAGATATGATTTTAGACATCCCTATTAATTTTCTTTTTTATGCAAAAATTATCTGATATCCATTTTTCTCTCATCAACCCATTTTATGAATCATTATGTGACATTGTTATCCGATCAAAATTTTACCACGATCTTTCAAGCCAATACAATTGTGTTGTAAATAACATAACCATTTCATATCAATGATTTTCACCTTTACACACTTATACATATTTGATTATAGAATAATATTTATGTATTCAACACACCTTTATCAAGGAATAAAATATGATTGTGAATGAATCCATGTTATTTGATAGATGTGTGACATTTAATCTTGATAATGAAAGGATTGTGATGTGTGCGCCCAAAATAATATCATTCTAATGAATTGGGTAAGGTTTTAGTATCATGAAATTTAATGCAATAGATTAATAAGTAAACCTAATTTATCATTTTTATTTTTCCATCATTATTTTTTGGTAGTAATCCTCGAATAATTTTAATAATGTAGTGTATTAAGTTGTTTTTATGTTTTCCATGTTTCCTTTATGATTATCATGTTATATCATGCACTATTTTTCATTTTTATTATTCTCTCCCATTTTAATCATCATTTATACGATAATTTTATTACATGTATTACCTTATTCATATTATTCCATGTTTATTTTGTTACTAGGATTTATAGATCACCCTTTTCTTATGTATGTCCCCAGGTTATCAAATTGATTTTTAAGTGTAATCATGTTTAGGAAGTTTTCAATAAAGATGTTGTTTTTCCTTTTATTTATTGTGATGTAATGTGCCTAATTCCCAATGATATAATAATTATAGACCATCTGGGATTTTTTATGTTTAAACATAAGTAATAAATCATGAATTAATAGTCAATAAAGTGATGGATTGTTATAGTTTTTATTAATGGAAAAGTGTAGTTTTTTTATTATGATTGAAAAACATTATAGAAGTATTAGAGATAATAATAAATATGATATAACATCCCAAAAATTGTTTTTATTTAATGTATGTATTTTACAAAGAAAACATATACATGTATGGATAGTACACGTGGATGTGGCTCCGGAATAGATGTATATTGGTGTAAAACTCGAATACACTGATTTTATCTAGATTTGATCGAGAACTACAGCATGAAATTTTTCCATAATGCTCATATATTTGGACAGTCCCATGGGATATTATTTTAAAAACACATAAGATAATTATGAATAATTATTAATTGAATAATAGATACCCATATGAATAGGTTTAAGTAAATAGTTCACGAATGACATAGATTATAACAATGAAATTAATATGTTAAATAAATACATGTAATTGATAAGTTATTTATTTAATGTAAATGGATTCCCATTTATGTGCTTAATATTTTAAAACTAATTATACCAAATTTTAACTTTATTATTTCAACTTTCATTAAATAGGTTGAATCAGGTACATCACCAATGTGATGGGTAATGATATGATAGCCCTAATTAAATACCCATCTCAATGGTGTACGAATTGTAAAATTTGTGATGATACACTCCCATATGACCCGGGTTCTAAATAAAAACTTGGATTAAGAGGATCACACAGACACCATAAGAAAAAAATAGCTATAATTGAGGGCTTTATGATGTAATGGCCTCCGTGTTTCAAATGTTCATTTGATCCCTTATTCATAGAACAATAGAACAACTCCATTGAGATGATCTTTTCCATACTTTAATGTTATGATTAAGGGAGGAATCTACTAGTTATTTATCATATAGAGATTGAAGTATAATAGTGGTGGACATTAATCAAGAATATGATGCCTGAGGAAGATGTTGATGTGTTGTAGTGGAAGGAATGTAGAGTTTTAGGAAAATTATTTTTCTGGCACTCCAAAACATAAATTTGAATGATACTTCATTTACCATAATCTAAAATACCAGCGATCTATCATAAAATTTTATGAAAACATCATATGACATGAATGATATTACTCTATATTTTTTTATTATAATGAATTCAAGGGTGATAGAATCTATGGTGGGATAAATCCTAGTGTATGAAAATACTAGGAAATATGATACTTTGATAACTATGAAAAAAAATTTATTATGATCTATCAATGTTAAAAAAGAGATCAAAAAATATAAAGAGAATCATAATGATAAGTATATTAAAGTGGTTTGTAAATATAGAAATATAATGGTGAAATATAATGGTGCAAATAAATTTAGACATGCCACATTCTTAAAGAAGGTAAATAATTTCACCATTATTTTCATAAGGGGAATGCTTGTCTTCTTTAGCTGTGGGATTGAAGTATAATTAGCTAGAGATTATCAATAGGGGAAACCTAAGAGTGTAATGGAACAATTTATTGCCCCATTAAACTCTAGATATATTCTTAATAATTTCAAATGTAATGAAATGGGGAATATTTCAATCCAATTCAATAAGATAAGTGTTTTCAGAGAAAACCAACAACCTTCAAGTCAACAAGGGTGTTCTTTTTTCCATTACAACCCCTGAGGGGGGTATTTGACAATGAAGTCGTTACATGTACAGATGTTATGCATTAAAAAAAGTGTATATACCTTTTGATTCTAGTTATATTCAATTATTCAAGTAAATATTTTAGTATAACTATCCAAACATGGAAAATAATAACACAAGTAGAGTGGTCAATAAAAATATAAATTGGGGAAATAATTTCATCCCATGTATATGAAAACGCCCCTAACAAAAATTATGGGCTGGACGTCCCAAAAATCATTGTAATACTACCTTTGGTGGAATTTAATATAATCCTGGAAAAGGATTGTATTTCCTGATATACTGAAAACAAAAATTATTTCAAGAAGGAAATCCCTCTTTGTATTAAGAATCACCCCTAAATTCTATACAAATTAAAGGAGGAGGATGAATCTTTTTTAGAGACATTATCTCAATAATAGAAATTATTTCCCAATGAGAATGTTTATCATTATCATGTGATTGATTCTATAGAAAGGATCATACATTAAAACATGAACATTGTGAGGGATTATTATGATTGTTTTCTTAAATAATTTCATATTCCTCCTTCTATATGAGTGGTTTAATTTTCAATCGATGTTATACCAAGGGAATTCCATTACCCAAGAATCCATATGGAATGAAAATTGTGGAAAATGAGGAGCTGATGAAACAACTCAATGATAATAAAGATTAATGGATCACACTCCCAATTGATTCATATTGGGGTTTTCCAGTCAACTTCATCAATATGATGGATAGACCGATGCACCTTTTCATTGATTATCATGGTCTCAATAAGATCATGATAATGAACATTTATCCGCTACCATTGATTAATGTATTATTTGATCAATATGTGGATAAAGTTACTTCTAATTTGTGGATCTTCTATTGGGATATTACCATGTTAGGGTGAAGGAGAATATCCCCATCAATTCTTTTTCATATAAGGTTTGGGCACTATCAGTTCATTGCAATTCCATTCGAACTCATTAATACACCAGATATGATCATCGACATGATGAATAGAATATTTAGGGATTTCACAGAATACTTTGTTGTAGTTTTGATAGATAATAATTTAATACACTCCAAAATCAAGGAGGGGAATGAGGATAATCCTATAACTATGATAATGACCTTGAAAAATGAGAAGATGTATGCCATGTACCAAAATAATGATTTCTGGTTGAAGGAAAATGTATTTTTGGGGAAATTTATCATAAGAAATGGGATATATATATATATAACCATTAATGATAGAATCTATTGAAGGATTGAATAGGATAAAATCTATGAAAAATATATGTATATTCTTGGATTAGCTATGTATTATCATTGAATTGTGAGAAATTTCTCATGATTATAAAGCCCTATAATGAATATAACTCATTAGGGAGTCATGATTTCTAGGAATTATTAATGTGAAGTGGTATTCATGGATTTATAAAGAAGAATTATCACTACACCTATGATTACTATACCAAAATGTTTAAAACGTTTTTTGGTATTCAAAATTGCTTCCAAGAAGGGATTGAGCTATGTGTTAATGAAGAATGAAAAATTGATAGACTATTCTTCAAGGATGTAATATTTTTGAGAATAGAACCACACAATTTCTGATACATAGTTATATGTAGTGATATTTTCATTGAAAATCAGATGGAATTGTAGCGACTCAGGTTTTTGGCCCTGTCAAACTTTGGAATATTTCTACGAATAATTCCAGAGCTAGGCGCAAAGAGGGTGTGCGATTCCGAGGCCCGGTGTGCCCGAAATTAATTTTATAAAAATATTAAGTATTTTTATACTATGCACGTGGTGGGGGTGTGATATTTCCTAAATGGTAGCTCAGAAATGGAATCTGAGGGCACAGTTGCGTCTAGAACGTGCCGTTTACCCTAGGAGGGGTGTAAACTTTGCGGGCGCGGGCCTGCGGTGAGAAACGCCACCAGGGGCATTTCCATAAATAAGTTGCAAAGTTAGTGTGCGAGCGTCAGATCAAATAACTTCTGAACGGAGTCTCGGATGAAAAATCTGAGTCCGCGATTGCGTTCAGAACGACGCGTTTACCCTAGGGGTGACCTCAACTTTGTCCGCGTCGAGCGCGAGGTCGGGGGCGTTGTGTTGTTGGAGGTTTTTAAATAAAAAAAGAAATAATCATATCTCCATCCCACTCACCTCTAACGCGTAGCAGAAGGAACCACCTCCTCCGCTCTCCGTTCTTCGCCGATTTGAGCTCTGGGCGTCTGTTTTCAGCGCCGATCGTCAGCAGATCGAGCTTCAGGGCGTCGACGTCATCGATCTGCACCCGAAGCTTCGGCGATCTGCCAACAGGTAGGCGGTTTGAGTTCTAAAAATCCTGGATCCCATTTTTGTGTTGTTTTTCTTAAATTTTTTGTAAGGGTTGAATAGTTCGGGTCCCGAGCTTTCCAAAACATGTTTCGGATCTGAATTTGGAGCACCGGGGTGCTCCCGGTGGCTCCCGGATGTTTTCCGGCGAAAAACCTGGTTTTCCGGCGAGACCCGCGGCGACCATGGCGGATTCCGGCGAGCTCCGCGGCAGCGACGCGGTGGTTTCTGGCTCCGGCACGGCGGAGTCCGGCGGCGGGACGGTGGTTTCCGGCGAGCCTGCAGTGGTCCGGCCAGAATGTTCCCGGGGTTCTTTAAACCCCCGTAACTCGCAAACCGTAACTCCGATTTACGAGACGTTTGCGGCGACGCGCTCCTTGCGTCGAGACGGACCTTTTGAACTAACTTTGAGAATTTTATGGTTCAGGATCGTGGCCCGGGAGTTAGAAACGTCGTATAAAATAATATTATTTTATTATTTTACGACTTCAGGTCGTTGTAACTTTTACCCGGAGCGTCCGATTGACGTGTCGTCAGTGGCGTTGAGACCCTGATGGTACAACAGACTTTTTGAGATGGTTTCCGGGTGTTGGGACTGAGAACAGGGTGCAGGCCCCACGAGGCCGGGTTTTGGCATTTGCGGAGAAACGTAGCTTTTGCACTAGGAGTCCGATTTTGGCGGATGAATAGTCGATCCTGTGTGTTTTTCCGAGAGGATCGCAATGGTGATATCCATTCGATGAGTTTCGGAATCTAGGCGTGGGCCCCACCCGAGCGGCCATCGATGAATAGTACCTTTTTCACCGGTTGTCCGTTTTGGGCGAGCGAGTAGTCGATTCCGCTTGTTTTTTCCGAGGGGATCGTCGTGGTGTGATCCACTCGATGGGTTTCGGGATCGTTGTGTGGGCCCCGCACGAGCTAGCTACGGTGAATAGTGCCTTTTTCACCGGTGCTCTGTTTCGGGTGAGTAAACAGCCTATCTTGCGTGTTTTTCCGCGTGGAACGCGATGGTGGCCTCGGTTTTTGCCTAGGAGGTGCGCAGTGTGGCGTTGTGGTGGGTCGCTCGGGTTAGCGACGTTTGGACCAGCAGCGGTTGAGGGTTCTCCCTTGGTTCGTTCCTACGAGGGTTTGTGTGGCATCACAACCTTCGTATGGGTTTGTGATCCTCTCGATGGGATGTTTAAACTGTTAGAGTTGTGGTACCCCTCCGGTGGGCCCGGAGTGGATCCTCTAGCATCTTTACCCTAGATCGGGTTCTTGGTATTGATGTGACCGCTTATTTACGGGCGGTGATCCCCTATCTAGAAGGTTAACCCCGTAGGGTTTGTGGCATCATCGGAAATATGATCCCCTACGCGGTGGGCCGTGCTCAGTAGGGTTGTGGCATCTTCAGGTATATGATCCCCTACGCAGCATGTGGTTTATATTAGGGTTACGGTATCATTGGTTATGTGATCCCCTACTCAGCGCGTGGTTTCAGTAGGGTTGCGGCATCGTCGGTTCGATCCCCTACATCGCGAGTTATACCAGATAGGGTTCCGGTATCGTCATGCCCATTTTTATATGGACGATGATCCTCTATCTGAGTGTGATGCTTCTGTCGAGTGCCAGATCGGGTGGTGGTATCCCCCAGAAGATCCTGGGTGTGATCCCCTATCTGTGAGAACTACGTATGCCAGATCGGGTCATGGTATCCCCCAGCGGACCCTGGGAGTGAACCCCTATCTGTGAGTTTCGTATACCGGAGTGGGTTCTGGTATCCCCTAGCGGACCCTAGGAGTGATCCCCTATCCGAGGAGTTTGGTGGTTCTGTTGTTTCAGGGAGGTTTCCTTAGTGATGCTATTCGACGAGCATGATCTCTCGGGTGAGCGTCTGAGAGGTTTGAGGGAAACCCGATGGAGTGTACCTCTCAGATGAGTGTCATCTGGTATGACATTGTTTGTGTGGTGTACTCTCCTGGTTGGGACAGTTGATGGTGATGAGGACGGTACCTCTTGTGGCTTTGTGGCATGAGCTGAGTATATCTGGTTTGTTCAAGGTGTATGTATGGGCATACACCTGGGCTAAGCTGAGCTGACTAGTTGTGTTTAGCCGAGGATGGTCACGAGATGGAGTTTCTCACTCATCTGGGTTCCCTCTGGCTGGGTTGAGCGGACTGCTGCCTTTCAGTTGCTCCCTTGGGTTTTGGATTTTTGGGGTGCCTACTGAGTATGTTTATACTCACCCCTGCATGGGCTTTGCCCGCACTTGTTTGTGTCTTGTGCAGACCACAGGCCCTTCGACGGAGTCCTAGGAGGACCCGGAGCAGGCGGAGCTTAGTGAGCGTGTTGACCGGGGTGTTTACCGGAGCTGTGCCGAGGGAGCTTTCCGGCGAGTGTTTGTGGCAGCGTTCCCCTTCTTCAGAGCAGGTTGGACGCACTTTGTAGTTTTCCTTTAGTGGGCCTTGTTTTGTCCTTTTGTACTTTTTCTGTTGCTCTCTGGTTGTGGGATAGATTGTATGCATGCATTTACTTTTCAGTTTCTATATCTCTGCACTGTTGCATGGAAGTGTTTGTGGGTGCGTGTGTATAGGTACCATAGGCTAATGCCTCTCATGTGTGTGATAGCCTACTCGGCGCTAGTTACCAGCCCCTGGCCTATTGGAGGCGGGCATGGGGAGTCGCGGCTCGAGCCCCGTTGGGTCGGGTCGTGACAGAGTGGTATCAGAGGAGGTTCCACCTTTGGGATCTCAGAGCGTAGCTAGTCTAGCTGTGAGTTTGGTTTGGGTTGCATAGCGGCAGTGTTAGGGTGTTTCGAGCTCGGCTTTCAGGCCAGGGACTCCAGTGTTGGCGCGGCGGCCGACGTATCCATACACCAGGACTCTGATAACCTGCCTTTCGACTCGGTACATTCGTACACTGGTCGCGGGGACATAATGTTACATGCATCATATAGGACTGGGTTTTTGGTTTTTCCTTGTCCTTCTTGAGTCAGCTCTCCAGATATACTCTTTGACTGTGGTGTGTCTTGAATGTATTTCAGGATGCCTCCACGACGACAACCAGCAAGGGTTCTGCAGCAGGATTGTGCTGATGACCCGCACTGTGTAGTGGCTGTGGAGCAGGGCGCAGGTTCTGAGGTAGCACCTCCAGGTGGTCTGCCAGTTCAGCCACCACCTGTTGAGCAGCTGGTTATGCTGGCGGTGCAGGACGAGGTTGCGGACAGGCTGAGTGCGCTGCACGAGTTCCAGAGGCAGTGACCTCTGAGGTTCTAGGGTGATCCAGACCCCCAGGCAGCTGATGACTGGCTTGAGGTAGTCACCAGAGTTTTCCGCCTAGTGAGTACACCTCCAGATCAGATGGTGGTCCTAGCGGCGAGCATTCTGCATGGTTCTGCTGGGCGATGGTAGAGTTTGGTGACGCAGTCCCATGACGAGGAGACGCTCACGTGGGCAGAGTTTGAGCGGCTCTTCAGGGAGGAGTTCTATCCGGTGAAGCTGAGGTCAGTGCGGATCCAGGAGCTTCTGCAGCTTCGACAGGAGAGCATGACTGTGTCGGAGTACTCAGCGAGTTTTACAGACTTGTCGCGCTACTCCCTGGATATGGTTCGAGACCCGTTCTCTAGGGCTCGGACCTTCGATCAGGGCTTATGTAGGGACATCCGAGCAGGTGTGGTTTCCTTGTGCCTTCCCACCTATGCTGGAGTGCTGGAGAGAGCGTTGGTGGTGGAGAGTTTTCTGGGTGAGCAGTTTCCCCCTGTTAGTGCTAGGCACTCGAGAGCTGAGACTTTGATGGTCGGATCGACATTTGGTAGCCGACGTCAGACTCAGGCGTCTGGACGTGGCCGACGTTTCAGGAGGCGACCCGAGGATGGAGGATCTGAGCCTCAGGGCTCACAGGGCTCGCAGGATAGGTTTGGTCAGCCGCAGGAGAGGCGGTGTTACGCTTTCGACAGTTGGGGACATCATGCTAGAGATTGTCCCACCCGACGTACTGCTGAGAGGGAGCCGGTCGATGGACCGCTTTGGCAGAGGCAGCGTCTCGAGCAAGGAGGTCCGCAGGGCGGCGGACGTGGCAGCGGAGCTGGTGCAGCGGGAGGCGGTGGTAGGCAGTACCAGTTGCCACCACCCCCACCCCCAGGTGGTCCACGCCAAACTCAGGGAGCAGGTGGCCGAGGGCAAGGACAGCTGCATGCTTTGGAGCCAGTCGACCCAGAGGCAGTCGACCTAGAGGCACCGCGGATGGATAGAGATACACCTTGTGTCTTTATACTTATTGCAGTAGTTTGTCAGACACTGTTTAGCGGTACTCTTTCCTTTTGTTGCTTTCTCAAGTTTTGTTCAGGGCGTTGGAAAGACCCTGATTGGTTGTTTGTTGGTGAGCTCACTGGTGTGTGAGACCCAGTTGAGAGTCTATTCGCTTTCCTTGTGCTTAGGGATTTTCGAGGACGAAAAGTTCTAAGGGGGGGAGGATGTAGCGACTCGGGTTTTTGGCCCTGTCAGACTTTGGAATATTTCTACGAATAATTCCAGAGCTAGGCGCAAAGACGGCATGCGATTCCGAGGCCCGGTGTGCCCAGAATTAATTTTATAAAAATATTAAGTATTTTTATACTATGCACGTGGCAGGGGTGTGATATTTCGTAAACGGTAGCTCAGAACGGGAATCTGAGGGCACAGTTGTGTCTGGAACGTGCTGTTTACCCTAGGCGGGGTGTAAACTTTGTGGGCGCGGGCCTGCGGTGAGAAACGCCACCAGGGGCGTTTCCGTAAATAAGTTGCAAAGTTAGTGTGCGAGCGTCAGCTCAAATAACTTCTGAACGGAGTCTCGGATGGAAAATCTGAGTCCGCGGTTGCGTTCAGAACGACGCGTTTACCCTAGGGGTGACCTCAACTTTTTCCGCGTCGGGCATGAGGTTGGGGGCGTTGTGTTGCTGGAGGATTTTAAAAAAAAAAAAAGAAATAATCATATCTCCTTCCCACTCACCTCCAACGTGCAGCAGACAGAACCACCTCCTCTGCTCTCCGTTCTTCACCGATTTGAGCTTCGGGCATCCGTTTTCAGCGCCGATCGTCAGCAGATCGAGCTTCAGGGCGTCGCCGTCGTCGATCTGCACCCGAAGCTTCGGCGATCCGCCAACAGGTAGGCGGTTTGAGTTTTAAAAATCCTGGATCCCATTTTTGTGTTTTTTTCTTCAAATTTTTGTAAGGGTTGTATAGTTCGGGTCCCGAGCTTTCCAAAACATGTTTCGGATCTGAATTTGGAGCACCGGGGTGCTCCCGGTGGCTCCCGGATGTTTTCCGGTGAAAAACCCGGTTTTCCGGCGAGACCCGCGGTGGCCATGGCGGATTCCGGCGAGTTCCGCGGCGGCGCGACGGCGACGTGGTGGTTTCCGTCTCCGGCACGGCGGAGTCCGGCGGCGGCACGGTGGTTTCCGGTGACCCTGCGGTGGTCCGGCCAGAATGTTCTGGGGGTTCTTTAAACCCCCGTAACTCGAAAACCGTAACTCCGATTTTTGAGCCGTTTGCGGCGACGTGCTCCTTGCGTCGAGACAGACCATTTGAACTAACTTTGAGAATTTTATGGTTCTGGATCGTGGCCCGGGAGTTAGAAACTACGTATAAAATAATATTATTTTATTATTTTACGACTTCGGGTCGTTGTAACTTCTACTCGGAGCGTCCGATTGATGTGTCGTCAGTGGCGTTGAGACCCTGATGGTACGACAGACTTTTTGAGATGGTTTCCGGGTGTTGGGACTGAGAACGAGGTGCGGACCCCATGAGGCCGGGTTTTGGCGTTTGCGGAGAAACGTAGCTTTTGCACCAGGAGTCAGATTTTGGCGGATGAATAGTCGATCCTGTGTGTTTTTCCGAGAGGATCGCAATGGTGATATCCGTTCGATGAGTTTCAGAATCCAGGCGTGGGCCCCACCCAAGCCGGCCTTCGATGAATAATACCTTTTTCACCGGGTGTCCGTTTTGGGCGAGCGAGTAGTCAATTCCGCTTGTTTTTCCGAGGGGATCGTCGTGGTGTGATCCGCTCGATGGGTTTCGGGATCGTTGTGTGGGCCCCACACGAGCTAGCTACGGTGAATAGTGCCTTTTTCACCGGTGCTCCGTTTCGGGTGAGTAAACAGCCTATCTTGCGTGTTTTTCCACATGGAACGCGATGGTGGCCTCCGTTTTGGCCTAGGAGGTGCGCAATGTGGCGTTGTGGCGGGTCGCTCGGGTTAGCGACGTTTGGACCAGCAGTGGTTGAGGGTTCTCCCTTGGTTCATTCCTACAAGGGTTTGTGTGGCATCACAACATTCGTATAGGTTTGTGATCCTCTCGATGGGATGTTTAAACTATTAGAGTTGTGGTATCCCTCTGGTGGGCCCGGAGTGGATCCTCTAGCATCTTTACCCTAGATCGGGTTCTTGGTATCGTTGTGACCGCTTATTTACAGGCGGCGATCCACTATCTAGCAGGTTAACCCCGTAGGGTTTGTGGCATCATCAGAAATATGATCCCCTACGTGGTGGGCCGTGCTCAGTAGGGTTGTGGCATCATCAGGTATATGATCCCCTACTCAGCATGTGGTTTATAGTTGGGTTACGGTATCGTTGGTTATGCGATCCCCTACTCAGTGCGTGGTTTCAGTAGGGTTGCGACATCGTCGGTTCGATCCCCTACATCGCGAGTTATACCAGATAGGGTTCTGGTATCGTCGTTCCCATCTTTATATGGACGATGATCCTCTATCTGAGTGTGAAGCTTCTGTCGAGTGCCAGATCAGGTTGTGGTATCCCCCAGCGGATCCTGGGTGTGATCCCCTATCTGTGAGAACTACGTATGCCAGATCGGGTCATGGTATCCCCCAGCGGACCTTGGGAGTGAACCCCTATCTGTGAGTTTTGTATACCGGAGTGGGTTCTGGTATCCCTTAGCGGACCCTAGGAGAGATCCCCTATCCGAGGAGTTTGGTGGTTCTGTTGTTTTAGGGAGGTTTCCTTAGTGATGCTATTCGACGAGCATGATCTCTCGGGTGAGCGCCTGAGAGGATTGAGGAAAACCCGATGGAGTGTACCTCTCGGATGAGTGTCATCTGGTATGACAGTGTTTGTGTGGTGTACTCTCTTGGTTGGGACAGTTGATGGTGATGAGGACGGTACCTCTTGTGGCTTTGTGGCATGAGCTGAGTATATCTGGTTTGTTCAAGGTGTATGTATGGTCATACACCAGAGCTAAGCTGAGTTGACTAGTTGTGTTTAGCCGAGGATGGTCACGAGATGGAGTTTCTCTCTCGTCTGGGTTCGCTCTGGCTGGGTTGATCGGACTACTGCCTTTCAGTTGCTCCCTTGGGTTTTGGGTTTTTGGGGTGCCTACTGAGTATGTTTATACTCACCCCTGCACGGGCTTTGCCCGCACATGTTTGTGTCGTTTTCAGACCACAGGCCCTTCGATGGAGTCCCAGGAGGACCCGGAGTAGGCGGAGCATAGTGAGCGTGTTGACTGGGGTGTTTACCGGAGCTGTGCCGAGGGAGCTTTCCGGCGAGTGTTTGTGGCAGCGTTCCCCTTCTTCAGAGCAGGTTGGACGCGCTTTGTAGTTTTCCTTTGGTGGGCCTTTTTTTTGCCCTTTTGTACATTTGATGTTGCTCTCTGGTTGTGGGATAGATTGTATGCATGCATTTACTTTTCAGTTTCTATATCTCTGCACTGTTGCATGGAGGTGTTTGTTGGTGCGTGTGTATAGGTACCATAGGCTAATGCCTCCCATGTGTGTGATAGCCTACTCGACGCTAGTCGCCAGCCCCTGGCCTATTGGAGGCGGGCTTGGGGAGTCGCGGCTCGAGCCCCGTTGGGTCGGGTCGTGACAGGAATTATCTCTTTGGGTATAATTTTGAAATATATACAGATCATAACAACATCATGTATATGTTCACACATAAATATAGGAATATTAACCAACAAAGATAATAAGATCTGATCAAGGAATATGAATTATCAATTCACTACCAAGATGGAAAAATGAATTAAATATAATATTATATAATAAGAAATGATATGACAATTCTATCATTGATGAGAATTGAGAGGCATTTGATCTTTATAGATTTTACAAGGATGGACATCATAATCATATAGAAATGAACATAATCAATCCATTTACAAATGATTTTTAAAAGCATTCTCCTATAGTGGATAAAAGATTCTCAAAGGGAAGGTGAGGTAATTTATAAAAATGGGGAAGCAATAAGAAAATAGAAAAACATATATCTAAATGTTAATAAATATGGAGTTATTAGATTTGGTTCATGAATATTTTTACTGTAAAATAATAAATTAAAAAAGGATTTGTTAGAGGATGCACATAGATCATCCTTCTCCAAAAATCCTAGATCAAAAATATGTATCGAGATATCTGATGACACTATTGGTGAGAAAATATGAATAATCTGATCATGGAATATAGTTAAAGATATCATGTAGGTCAGCAAGTGAAATTGGAATGGAAAAAAGTCAAAAGGGATGATCTTACCATTACCCATACCTACATGGAAATGTGAAAATGTCACCATGGATTTTTCACTGGTCTTCCAAAGACATAATGAGTAAAAAATAATATATGGGTTACAGTGGATCTTCTTACAAAGAAATCTCACATCATTCTGATTTAGGAGGGATTCTCCCATAATAAACATGAATTGATATGCATTAAAGATGTTGTAAGGATACATGGACCACCACTATCGATTTTATCTGATCGACATATAATATTTTCCAAAAGGTTTTTAAAAAATCTCCTACTTACAACAAATACTGATTTTAACTTTATCATGACTTATCACCCTTAAACTAATTCCCAATCTGAGATGACTATGTTTACACATTAAAACATATTGAGATAATGATAAATTGACATTAAATGATGATTTGGTCAACATAGTTCTCTAGATGAGATCTCAAACAAAAAATGATTCCAATCAATCATCCAAATGGATACTTATGAATCACATTATTGGGTGAGGTGTAGAAAACATTCATCTTGGAATGAATTTTGGAAGTAAAAATGTCTAGGTCCTAAAATGATCGACGAAATCGAAGAAAATTTCAAAACCATTCAACAGAACATCATGGATGATCATAGTATAAATAGTGTTACGTTTGCAATCATCAGCACGACAAAGAGTTTGAGGTTGGAGACATTGTACTACTACGTATATATCCATGTTAAAATGTTATAAGATTTGGTAAGAAGGTAAATCATATTCCTTGATACATCGGTCTTTCTGACATCCAAGATTGCATCAGAGTGGTGGCCTATCAACATGCACATCCACTTAAGTTATCAAAAGGACATCATGTATTCCATGTATCCATATTAAGGAAGTACATAGTAAACCAATCACATTTACTCAATCTAGAGGTGGTATCATTAAATAATGATATTTCTTATGAGGATCATCTGGTGATGTTCATAGATCATCGAAATAATTTTCTATGAAATAAGACAATGCACCTAGGAAAATTACTATGGAGAAAACAGAAGTTAGATTATGGGATGTGTGAAATGGTGGAGTTGGTTATATGGTTACCATCATCTGTTTTAGTGTGTCAATTTAAAATTTCAAGGGTGACATTTTTAAGGGGGAAATATTGTAACGACTCGAACTGTTGTAAGTAGAATTCCTATTGTGATATAATTTATGGTCTTATTACGTAATATGTTTATGCAAAAAAATGAACATAATTGGTTTTATTATATACTATATGATTTAAAATACTATTAATAATCATTTAAATTGATAATATAGTTATTGTAAATAGATTATATGATTATTATGAATAAAGGTTTTATCAAATCCAATTAACAAAGAAAAATGAAGTGATAGATTAAACTGGTAGAATCATACCCTATAAATCCCATTTATGTGTGATTATAAGGGAGATATAATCATTAGGATTTTACCTTGACCAATCTCATGATGAGATCCAATAACTTTAGAATCAGTGACCCATGTACTGAAGAATTTCAAGCTCATCGAGATCATGACCTAAACTATGTACGTCGAACCACCATAAAATAAATCTCAAAGTAACTCAACTTACCTTTAGGTATTTTTCAAGTTTATTAACTGAATATGTATCATGGAAAAAATATTATGAATATTTATATTATTTTCAATGTAATAATTTTTATATAAACTATTACTTTATAACTGGTTTTTATTGTAAAATAATAAAATATAAATATTATTTTTATTTATTATTCAATTTTAATTAAGACATTTATTTTGATGAATTATTGGATTTTTAAAATAAATTACTAATATATTATTATTAAATAATATCTATAAAATATAAATGATCAAATAGTTTTAATATAAGTCAAATGCAATTTTCTTTATTATGGTTATAAAGTTTTTATTGTAAAAAAACCAAAATTTCTCAATAAATATAAATTCATATAATAAATGTGAAATTAAGAATATTATTTATATTATTTAAATTAAATTTATATTATTTTTGGATTCATTAAAATTATATTATCAAATCGATAATTTGTATAATTTTATGATATATTCATATTTTTGGGTAAAAATTATATACATTATAAATATATTGTGTTTATTTTGATATCACACTGACCAGAAATGATGTAATGAATACTATAAATGGTATCCCCGACCATAAATTTGTTTTCCATTAAAAAAAATTTATTTTTATTTTTTTTAATTATATAAATCCTTTAGGAATCCTCCAAAAACATTAATATATTTTATGATTTTAAAATCATTTCTTTAAGTGTATGACTCACTTACAAATCTGAAAGGGTAAAATATTATTAAGTTCAGTGATTTGAATTTTAAAATAATGATTAAAAAATCTAGTTGTAAGAATCATTGTTTAATAAAATTTTTAAGGATTTTGGTTTTGGTAATATTATCATATATATTTAAAAACAAATGTTTGAGAATTTATACTTATATCCCCACTTATTTCATAAATAAACCCACCCAATATCCAATTTATCTTCTCTAAAAATATTTGGATCAACTAATTAATCAATCTTGCCCAGTCAATTTTTCTCCCATGGTTCTCTGAGGCTCTCAAGAAGCTTATCCCAATCATTCGGAATCTCACTCTCAAGGTAAGATAACCTTTCATTCTCTTCATTATTCAATTTTAATTATTATCTAATGCCGTCTATTTAAAATTACTAATGTTGTGATATGTTTTTCAATGTACATATTACATTATTTTTTATATCTAAATGATTATAGACCCATTTCACTCTCATCAAATCATATAAGAAATCATTTAATGGCCCAGTTATGCGGCCAAAATTTATACACAATTTTCCATTCCAAAATAATTATGTAGTAAATTCCATAAAAATTTCATGTCATGGGAGTAACCTTTATATTCATATTTTTTTCTGGGACATAAATTAATTATTACATACTCCATGATCATTGAATAATATTTGATGATGAATGAATCAATGATTTATTATCTGTGTGGCATGCATAAATAAAAAAATGAAATGAATGTTATGGATGTGCCTGAAATTAGAAAGAGATGCAATGGATTGGGTAATGTTTTAGTCCCATGATACATCATATAAATATATTATAGAGAAAAAATAATTCATAATGGGTCTTTTCCCATTATTAATTTTTTATTAACGCTTTAAATATGACTACAATTCAGTATTTTATGTTGCTTCTACATTTCTATTGATATTTTTCTGATTATCATGTTATATCATGACTCATTGTTCATGTTAATGATTTTAAACCTTTAAATTCCCATTATATATTCTAATTTTCAAACATGTATTACCTTATTAAGGTTATTCCATGATTATTCCCATAGTAGGATTTATAGCTCACCCCTTTCTTATGCATGTCCCACAGCTATCCCATGTAGTTTAATGTGTGAACATGTTAAGGAAGTTTTCAAAAAAGATATTTTTTGTTATTTTAAATTGTTATATAATATTCTTAATTCTAAATGAAACTAAACTTATTGTTATTATGGTTTTTATTATATGTGATATTCTGTAATAAATAATAGATTAATGTGTAATAAAGAGTATGGTTGTTATTGTAATGGATTTTCTTTACAAAATCCACTAGAAAATCATATATTATAATGTAATGGATGTCATTGTGGTGTAATAAATGTGTAATGACCCAGTGTTTTCCTAATAAGACATTGAAATATTTTTAAAAATATTTCCAGTCATAGGACCCAAGATGGTGTGCAATTATAAGGAAAGGTGTGTCCAAAAATATTTTTTATAAAAATTTTAAGTGTTTTTATACTATGCATGTGTCAGGAAATATTATATCTCTTAAAAGAACAATAGGATCAGAAAAACAAGACCATATTTGGGTTGAGAATGTGGTGTTTCTCCTAGGAACAACATAAAATCAGTACGCACTGCACATTCAGACCCATCGCTCCTTGGAGGTATGTTAAATGGATGAAATAAATTAATACTTTATTTATTTAATATCTCAAACATGAATAAAGAATGTAAGGGGTATTAGATGAGAAACTTGAGGCCACTGTTTAGTTCAAAATATAGACTATACACTAGGTAGGGTATAACGTTTTTCATCATCAGAAGTTCATATTAGGTGCCATCATTGATGAATACTTATTTAAATAAATAATTATTTATTCAATTATTTTGTCATTATAATAAACATAATTGATGAGTATAAATTTAAATTTTATGGATTTGGCCTCATAACCATTTTTCTAATGACGACTCAGATTCCTATCCTCTCCCTCTCATTGGGAATCGAAGAGGGATGAAGAACAACAATGAATGATCAGATTCAAGAAGATTGAAGAGTGAAGATCACAAAAGATCTTGACGAATGTGATCTTCATCAATGAAAATGGATCTAATCCAGGTAGGGTGCGTATTTTGTGTTTTTATTCTATTAGTTCAATTTTGAGAATATTGATTTATTGTTCATCAATCTATGCCCATTCATGATCCGAGAAATTGAAATAAATTAATTGTATTAGTTAATTAAATATTTTTATTGTTCATTATTCTTCATTATAGTGATGACGAATCTATGAAAACACAAACAATAGCCAAGGTTATTCAACATATTTTTTAATCATGCATTGGTCCACCATTTACCTTCTAATAATCACTGTCATTTTATTATGATTGACGTTTTTACAAGAGCTTGTGAAAACAATCTTTAAAACATTAGATAATTTATGTGGACACAAATTCATGATCAATCAAGGCGCGATATTGTTTGATGATAATTTGGAAGGAATAGAAGTATCATTCTAGGGTTTTCATACTCAGTTTAGTGAGGTGTTCAACAGATGAGTGGGTTTTTGGTGAGTCGGTGCAGGGTTCATGTTAGGAAGGATGATGTAGAAGATAGTTGTTCCAGGTGATGAGGCAACCAATGACATCTGGTTGTCCAATGCAGCATCATATGTAGTGGTCGTCATTCCTCGAAAGAGAGGGTGGAAGCCGGCTGGGCACAGTGGTCAATCGCAAAGAGAGGGAGATCGAGTGTTTATAGGGTGATATTTGGTACTGCGTGCATGTTTTCAGAAGGATGTATGCAACATTTTTGGTAGTGATGGATGATTGAGGTGGTTCCAAATAGGGTTGTAGGTGCTGTTCAAAATTGGGGTTTTAAAATTATTTTTTCAGCATGGAAATTTGGAGATAGAAAACAAAATATAATAATGATAATATACAAAATTGAAATGATTTTCAAATCGGAATTCAAGGTGAGTGGCACACACAAGGTGTGTGTGTAGTGGAAAAAGGAATTTTTGTAGTGTAATGTTGAAAGAACATATTTATAAAAATAAAATTCTATTATTATTAATTTTGTGTGGGAAACCTTTAATCGACTATACCTTCAACGTGAGACCTCAGTTTGACGAACCATCAGTTACAGAAAAACCAACAGAGTAAGGTGGCCGATTTAAGTCCTTTTTTTGAATAATAATTTTTTATCATGCCTTGGGTCCACAAAAATTTCAAAACTATTATTATTATTATTGATTTTGTGGAGTGTTTCATCTGTTGTAACTATCACACATGACTACGGTTCAATTTTTTGTATGCAGAAGTGTGATAATGTTTTCAAGACAGTAATTTCAAGACCAAATCTGGGTGCCTTCTTCGAGTTGCCGATTGAGTCCCCATGTTGTTCAAATTATAAAAATATTCTATTACTATTGATACTTCCACCCACCATAATTTCTTCATGAAATGACCAATTTACGTGCCAATAGAGGTGTTATGATCATGATATCGAGTTGGATATTTTCACGCCAATTTTTGTTATTTATGCGAGGTTGCGGCTTGGGTCCCAAGAGGTCTTATTTTCATGTGTTGAGGTGAAACAATTTTTTACATTAGGTATCTATTTTGGTCTAATTAGTAGTCTATATCATGTTATTTAATGTGAGGATCAATGTAACACCCCAATATTTCATTGTACGTTATCTCTTCAAAGTAATCCATTAAAATGCGTTATACGCAACACCTTGTTAGTGCGCTCCACGTCTCACCATTTAAAAAGTAGTTAGGAATATAATTAAGTCAATTTTAAATTTTATATACACTATAAAATTTTAGAATCCATGTAATGTGTTTCTTAGACATAATGTATGAATAAATTCATTTTTCAGATAAAAGTGGTATTAAAAAAATGTAATTTTAATACCTTTTAATGGAGAACCCTTTTTAAAACTGATATTTGACACATTTATATATTAAAATCCATGAAATTAAATTATACATTATAAGTGGGTCATATAAATTTAGTTTGGATTATTTTTTGGAACATTTCTGAAAACATTCATATTTTGATGAATAATGAAAAATCGAAAATTTTAATTGAAAACAACTTTTGTAATAATAATAATTTATAGTGTTAAATTATAAATTTTAATGGTTTGGAAGTATAATTAGATTAATTTTTTATCATTTAATAAAATTTATGTCATTATAAGTAATCTCACATTTAATATTTACATAAACACAGGTCAATCTTTTGAAAGCATTAACTTTTTAAAACCCCGCTCTATGATATCGACCACGAGAATTAATTTTAAATTAATTAATTAATCTTTTATATTTTTAATTTGGTAAAATAGAATTCATTTTCCAATTTGGAATATCAAAATAATATTATAGTGATTTTTTGGTATTTTTCTGATCACTTTCAATTTTTCATTAATTTTAAAAAACACTATGATATTGATTAAAACCAAATTTTATTTAAATAATTATTTATTATAATAATTTTAAGTAAAAATAGATACATAATACCTATATTAGTTCAATATAATTCATTGGAGTCATTTTTTATTATAAAAATATATGTATTAAATTTTATTGATATTTTTACCGTCCTTTACCCACCTTCAAGGTGTATTTGCAAATATACATAAAACATAATTCAACCACTTATATGAGTTGAATTTAAAAAAACTGAAATATATGGTTGACATCAGTATGTAAAATGTGGTTCAATCAGATGAAAATAATTTTTGGTGAATAGTATCTTTTGACTTTAATGTTCCACGGTTAAATGTAAATATGGTAATTAAAGGTAGAAATGATATTATAATGACCCTAACACATGTCCTAATTCAATTGAGTAATTGTAATTAGACTATAAAAAAGCATAGGAATAATATATGATCATTCAGTTCTACATGGATTAGAATATGACATTTATTATTATTTAATTTAAAGTAGAGTAAAAAGTGTTAAATTCAAGTTTTCATAACTAAAACATTATTAATATAGGGTTATACATAAGATATATTAGACTATAAGTATTCATTATAAGGATATTTATATTTAATACATAATTTAACTTTATTTATTATTTTTAAAATCCATAATTAAATTTATTTATGAGACAATGGTGATGCAGTAATTACCTTATTAATGAAAGGTTAAAATAATCGATTTTATAAATATCCAAATAAATATAATTTGAGACTTTTGATGTGTTCCGATAATATTATATGTCAATATGACATGTTATGCTTGATTAGATAAATTTTTTTCGAAATGATAAGGTTTTTATGAAATTAAAGAAAAAAATAACAAATAGTGTCAAAATTGACATAAGTTATTTTTTTAAACAAATTCAATATTATTGGTTGATATAATATTCCAAAATAAATAAGTTTAATCAAAAGACATAAATAATATTATATATGTAATTAATGAACCATTTTATATTTTCTTGGATGTTTAGAGTACGTTTATTAACCATATAGTGTAAGAATACAAGAAGACACAGTAAAAGATAAACTATTTAACTAATAGTTTAGTAAAAAAATATACGTTTAATATGGTGACATAAACTTGACTAAAACCTATTGGATGAGGGTTTTTATACCCATGCACACCTTATCTTATAAATAAATCAATTTTCATCCATTATAAACCATAAATTATTTTAAAATAAAATAATATTTTGAGTGTTTCGTAAGGTTCCCCTCACCCCTCTTATAAAAGGGAACTTACCCATCTCTCAAAATCACACCTCCAATGCCATTTGGATCGGCAAAACCCTGCCCAAATATACTCCCAACATCCTTAAATTCAACTTATAGTCCTTACTTTGATCATAAAGCCAAACTATGGAGCCATTTTGATCAACTCAAAATGAAACACCTGAAGGAGAGGAAATGATTTCACCACCCTCTTTCATGTTCTTTTATTCTTCCACTGAAAATTTCTTTATTGTTTCCATACCAAAATAATAAATCCAATACATTCTTCATAATGTGATGTTATTATAAATATGGTACAACCATATTAGTTATTCTATCCATCCAATAAATTACAAAGTCATCACATGTTTGTATGTACTGATTACCATCTCCACATCGTTGTGTAGTATATTATTCAAAGACATCATTATTTGGATGGGTATAATAATGAGTATAACGGATGTAAATAATAAATATATCATTTTAATAATTATTTATATATTATATACCATCCAATTTCATACAGTTTCACTATGAATAAAATGATATTGTCGCTCGTGCGTACGTACGGATTGACGTCTCCACGACACGAATAGATTCATTTCCACGTTAACCATTCAACTATGATTATAAAAATACATATTAATAACAAGTATTCAACACAGGAAATAATATTTCTACTATAAATATAAATATATATTTATTAAAATTTATCTCATTCACTTACTTCCATTCAATACAATATGAAAACATATACAATGTTTATCCGTACGTACGACCTACTGTCTTCGTAAACGATGTTTTCCATTTCATATATATATTTCTATTATACATATTTTTATACTAAATATATATTATATATAAATCATTTTTTCTATTCTATAAGTATCTAATATATGATGAAAATGATACGATCAAGAATAACAAGTTAAAATACGTACGATAAAAAAAGCTATTATTACCCGAAATGTTAATTTAACATGGAAATCCTTATTAAATGGATGGTATAAAGTCATAAATGAATCATGTGTGAGAAAATAATTATAAATATGGTTTTTTATTATTTAATAACATAATATGGTCATTATATACGAGGTTAAACGTAACCTCGACTAATGGAAAGTGCAAGGTAAGGGTTATTTCAACAATCTCATTATTGTCTGAGACTGTTGATCTGTAATTATTTTCTTGGGAATACTTATCATCGATAACCATATTTCATAAAAATGTTTTCAAAATGAATCTTATAAGGTTTTATGGTAGGGTCTATTTAAATAGATCATCATCATAAATGTTGTAATGATTTATCTTTATAAACCCTTTTAATTATTGTCCATGTTTTCAAAATGATTTTAAGGATTTATTTATATGAACATGAATTTTTGAAATGATAATTCTTTTCAAATGTTTCAAAGTGGTATTGGACACTTTGATTCAAAAATATCTTCTAAATGACATACTTTATAAATTTTGACACTTCTAAACGATTTCATGAAAAGTGGTATTTCTCTCAAAGCATTTTACTGATCATTTTCATCTATTTCAACATCCTTTGATGGATTTTAAACTTGTATGAAGTTGATTTATTATGATAAGAATTATCTGTATTGTATTGAAGGATTTGCGATATGTTTGAATGTGGATGTGTTATTTTTATATGATTCATGGTTTATGGGCAATGAATTGACATTTTTTGTGCTAGTTTTAATATAAATGATTATATTATGTTTAAACCTTTATATATGAGGAATTCATTGGACATAGTAAGTGATGGGTAGAGCCCTCTATTGCTCCTCGATGAATCGGTAAGCCTCATTGGACAAACTACTGTCTTTCTACAAGGCCTTGGAAGAAAAATTTATTTGTATTCTTGGAATGAGACCTTGATAATGTGGTTATGATGTACAACATTATGAATTCCCTTATTATGAAATTATTTATTACATGTGATTATTTGACTAGTAGAATATCAATGTGTAAGTTTATATGGTAACGTTTGATTTATTTTTTCCACACTCTGTTCAAGTTTATGTTTAAAAGGCTGTTGTTTTTATTACACATCTTTCCATAAATGATTATAGCTTCCCCTATATTATTTACCATTACTAAGCATATGAGTTCACCCCTTTATTATGTTTTATTATTCCAGGATCCCAAGAAGTGTTTTATTAATGAGATTCAGGGTTAATATATGGGAACAATGTCATTATCAAGGATTATTTATGATGTGGTGTATATTAGAAAGAGTAATGTAACATTCATGTATGTAATCTATTTTCCAAGAATGAAAAACGAATCGGTCCTTCGGGACATGATTCCTTGTAATCATGCCAATGTATTGAAATAATGCACCAACACTAGGTAACTTGGCTCAAGGCATTACAGTGTGTATTAGAGGAAGTTTAATACAAACCTTGTAAACTTGATTTAGATAAACATTGATTAGAAAACATTACCTTAAGATAGACATTGTGAATTAGTATAGAAGAACATTATAGAATATTGTTAATGTAACGATTTTGTGAGTTTTGTATGAAATACAACCATGAATAGGTAGGGAAGGTAGAGACGGCTCTACCACAGATGTACCTAGGGGTAAACCCCGAAAAACATCTCTTTGATCTAGACTCTAATGAGTGTTGGGGCACGACAATGGGCCATTCAGCACTCTTTGTTATGAAACTATCTGGTGATATGGTTATGATAACCCACATTTTCATTACAAGACATTATTAAGGATTTAGGAGTATATAATTCCATAAAGAAAACATTTATAATAATTATAGATTATATGCATAATCGTTACAATTTTAGTTAGATATTATACAATTTTTGAATTATGCATTGCGATTCAAAAACTGACCTAGTTTGTTCCACTGTTTATAAATGGCACCTAATATATGGAATGAGGACTCCAACAGTGCACATCATCCAAAGAGTTAGAAGGTTAATTTCTTTCATAGTCTTCATTTAGAATTTAGAAAGGAAAATTCTCCCATATATTCTCATCATATGAATAAATAGTATCATGTGTTAATATGATAAATGAAGAATTATCCATATCCTATGGATTTTAAGGGAAGAAGGAGAAGAAAAGGATGGAATATAGAAACATGGATAAATGTAATAGGGGAAAGAAGGATTTTCACATATGTGATAATTATGGAAAGAGTCACCTTGGTAAATGCATGAAGGGAATGAGAGTTTGTTATAAGTGTGGAGAAAAAGGACCCCATATACTTGATTGCAAGGGTAAGAAAAAGGGTTCAAATGTACAATGCATCATGTTTAAGGAATAGGAACACTACGAGAATCAATGTCCAAATAATCAAGGTATTCCTCAAATGATGCTATTGGATAATAATCAAGTTATGATACTACCAACGATGAAGAGAAATGTATAATGTTATTAAGTAGTTACTATAGAATTATTTCATTTTAGTTTCATATCAACGATGTACAGGTTATATGAATTATGGAAATAAATAAGTATTGTACTACAATACTATTTCATTGAGGATTTGAGATTATATGGTACTATGAAAATCGACTCAATAGAAAGTTATACTCTTTGAAAAAAAACTGTTTAAGGAATAAAAACCTTAATATGGTAATGATACAATTTTAATTATTTAGGATTAAAAGATGGTTTCTTTGGGTAAATTATATTGGACATTCTTTACTAACTTTGTACTGATTAATTGTGTGTTTATTTCATTATTGTTAGAGATTTCTACATTTTTGTGTATAAAGAGTATATCCAGTATTCTATAATGAATAATAGGGAATAACTATAATCAATAAGGTCATATGGTAATTTAAGGTATTACCATGTATTAAAATAATACATGATGAAGTTATTCACCAGTTATTCGGTGGGAAAAAATATATTCATTTTGTTTACTGTCCTTTTAAAATTTGGACTATGAGTTTAGACAAAAGTATTTTGGAAAGACTAAAGGTTGGATTGCATTATGTTTGACAATGGATACTATCATTATGGTTAAAACATTTCATATCATTATTTTTGGATTGTTATTAAAAGGACCACTTGGAGGTCAGGAAACCACCAGTTACGTCTGGTAAGGCTACGAGACTTGAACCAGCAACCGAAGGGAGAAAAGGGTACATCATGCAACAGCGGCCTATGTGACTTCCTTTTATTGTATAATATATCTTTTTTAAATGGTCTGACAAATAAATTATAAATTTTATATTTTTAGAACCCTATATGATTTAGATAAATATAATATTTTTGAAATCTAATATCTTTTGTAGTGAAAGATGACTTGTGGTAGGAATTAGTTGAAGGATGAAAATCTACTAAGTGTATTTTTTTTCTATTATTCTATGAATAAATTAATTCTTAAACTTTAGTAAGGGATCTTAAAACAAAAAATGTATTATCCTAATACATTATGTTTTCATGGACCGATTATATTTTAAATCATCATATATTTATGCTTTTGAGGCCCTCAATTTTACACATCTTTGTGATTTATGACCTCAATCACTCTCTATAAATATTTATGTTTTCATTCAATTAGGTGTCTATAATTTCCAACAATGTTCTCCAATTCGAAACCCTAATTTGGGGGTGAATTTTTTATTTCCCTTTCCCTCTTAATAAGACAAAATTTTATCAACAATATTTCTTATGTGGGTTTTCCAAAAAGGAATTTTTCTATTTTTAAATATTTTATATTTGAAGAACAATTTGAAATTGTGCGGAAAAAATTTATTGAATGAGGGGAGAATGTAACACCCCATTATTTTATAGTATGTTGTCACTTCAAAGTAATCCAATAACTTGTGCAACATGCGACAATGAGTTCGAGCACACCGCAACTCACCGTTCAAAAAGCTATTATGAATAGTATTAATTGAATTTTGAATTTTATGTAATCTGTAAAATTTTATAATACATATCATTTGTTTAATAGAGATAGTATAACAACAAATTCATTTTTTCAGTTCAAAGATGTAATTTTCCAAAAAAAAAATTTCACAGCCTTTTAATGAAAAACCCTTTTTAAGACCAATATTTGACACTTTTATATAGTCAATTTAATGAAATATAATTATTCATTATAAGCCGGACATAATAATTTATTTTGGAATAATTTTTGATACTTTTCTGATAACTATCATATTTTGATGAATAATGTTGAATACTAAATTTTAATTTAAAACAATTTTTTTATTCAAAATAATGTAGTGTGATAAATTATATATTTTAATGTGTTTGAATTATATTTATACTATATTTTAATCATTTAATATAATGTAGGTATGTATAAGTAATTTCAAATTTAATTTTGACATAAACACATGTCAATCTTTTGATAGATTTTACTTTTTAAAAACCCGCTCTTTTGTTTTGACAATGAGAAATAATTTTAAATTAATTAATTCAGATTTTATGTTTTGAATTTTGTAATATTAAATTGATTTTTGAATTCAGATAATCAAAATAATATTATGGTGTATTTTTTTTATATTTCTGAAAACATTTAATTTTTAATGAATAATGAAAAACACTACGTTATTGTTTAAAACCGAATTTTATTTAACTAATTATTTATTTTATTATTTTAATTCAAAATGGATTTATAAAACCTTTATTATTTCAATTAAATTCATTTTATTAATTTTTATTATAAAATTGTATGTATACAATTTTATTGAACTATTTACCGTCATTTACCCACCTTCTATGAACATTTGCAAATTTGCATAAAACATAATCATACCGCTTCTCTGAGTTGAATTTAAAAAATTATTGAGATAGGGTTAGCATCATAATGTAAAATGTTGTTCAATAAGATGACAATAATTTATGGTGAATAGTAACTTTGGCTTTTTTTACAACGATTAAATGTAAATATGGTAATTAAAGGTATAAATTATTTTATAACTACACTAACACATATCCTAATCCTATTAGGAATTATTAATTCTCCAAAAATCCTTAGAAATAAAATATGTTCATTCATGTTCACTTGGATTAGTTTATTCCATTTATTATTATTTATTTTAAAGATGAGTTAAAAGTGTTAAATTCACGTTTTCATAACTAAAACATTTTAAATATAGGGTTATACATAAGATACATATGAGTATAAATATTCAATAGAAATATAAAAAGATTTCCAACATAATGGAATATTATTTATAATTTTTAGACAATATATAATCAAATTTATTTATGACATAATGATAATGTGGTAATTACCATAGTAATGAAACGTTAAAATAATTCATGTTATAAATATCCAAATAAAAGTAATTTGAGACTTTTGAAAAATTACACAAATTTTATAGGTTAATATGACATGTTATTGTTTATTAAATAAATTATTTTTGAAATGATAAGGTTGTTATGACTTTCAAAAAAACCAAGTAGTGTCAAAATTGACATAAATTAATTTTTTAAACAAAAACTATATTAGTGGTTGATATAGTATTCATAAAAATATTAGTTTTTTCCAAAAGGATTAAATAATATTATATACGTCATTAATTAACTACTTGAGGTTCTCTTGAATGTTAAGAGTAAATTTATTGACCACATAGTTTAAGAATACAAGAAGTCGCAGTAAAAGATAAACTACTCAACTAATTGTTAAATATAAAAGATAAGGTTAATATAGTGACATAAACTTTTCTAAAACCTATTAGATGAGATTATTTATACCCATAACCACCTTAGATTATAAATAAATCAATTGTTATCCATTATAAACCGAAAATTATTTTATTATAAAATAATATCTTATGTTTTTTCTAAGGTACCCCGCACCCCTTTTATAAAAGGGGACATCCCCTTCTCTCAAAATCACACCTCCAAATCCATTTTTCTGGAACAAAACCTACCAAAATATACTCCCAACATACCTTAATTTATTTTAGAGTCCTTAATTTGATCATTATCCCACCCTATGGAGCCATTTATATCAACTCAAAAGGAAACACCTGAAAAAGAGGTAATGACTTCACCACCCCCTTTCTAGATCTTTTCTTCATCCACTTCCTCTTTCATTGTTTTTTCCATACTAAAATAACAACTATAGTAACATATACAAACTTTAATTATATTATAAATATGGTACAACTATATTCGTTATTCTATCCATCCTATAAATGTCAAAGTCACCACATGTGTGTACGTACAGATTACAGTCTCCACGTCATGGTGTAGTTTTTTATTCAAACACATAATTATTTGGATGGGTATAATAATGAGTATAAATGATATAAATAATAAATATAACATGTTAATAATTCTATATATGTGATATATCATCCAATTTCCTAATATTTCACCATCAATATACTGATATTGTCAATCGTGCATATGTACAGATTACCATCTCCACGACACGATGAGATTCATTTCCACATTCACCATCAAAAGATGATTATAAAAAAACATATTAATAATTAGAATTTAATATATGAAATAATAATGCTACTGGAAATTTATATATAAATTTATCTCGTACACTTACATCAATTCAAAATGATATGAAAATGGAAACAACGTTTATGCGTACGTACGACCTAACGTCTCCATAAACGGTGTTTTCCATTTCATATATCTATATATTATACATATTTTCATTCAAAATATATATTATATATAAATCACTTTTTATATTTTGTATGTATTTAAAAAATTACATAAATTATACGATTAAGAATTAAATGTTAAAACCTGTACGATAAGGAAAGCGACTATCACCTGATATATTAATTTAACATGGAAATCATTATTAAATGCGTAGTATAAAGTCATAAATGAATCTTGTGTGATATAATAAATATGAATATTGTTCTGGTATAACATAATAACATACTTTGGTCATTATAATGGAGGTTAAATGTACCATCGACCAAAGGAATGTGCAAGATAAGGGTTATTTTCCCAATCTCATTATTATCTGAGATTGTTTACGTGTAAGTACATTCTAGGGAATATTTATCACCGATACCCATAGTTCATAAAAAATTTAAATTATTTTTTTTACTGTTTTATGGGAGGGACTATTTAACTAGATCATAATTTTTAATGTTTTGATGATTTATCTTTTTAAACCATTTTAATTAATGTACATGTATTCAATATGATTTTAAATACATTTTTAAATTAAAATAATTGTTTTTAAATGATATTTCCTTTCAAAAGTTTCAATGTATTATGGGATACTTTGATTCGAAAATATATTTTAAATTACTTCTTTTATAAATATTGACACTTTTAAACAATTTCCTTGAAAAGTGGTATTTCTCTCAAAGTATTTTACTGATCATTTTCATCTATGTCAACATCCATTGATGGATTTTAAACAAGTTTGATGTTTATTTATTATGATAAAAATCTTCCATATTGCATTAATGGTTTTGTGATATGTTTGACTTCAGATGTGTTATTATTATTCCATTAATATTTTATGGGTAACTTATTGAAATTTAGTGTGCTGGTTTTAATACAAATGTTTTTGTTATGTTTAAACATTTTTATATAAGGAATGCATTCGACTTAGTAAGTGATAGGTGGATCCCACTATAGCTCCTCAATGAATCATTAGGTCTCATGGAAAAAACTAGGGTCCTAGCACAAGGCCTTGGAAAAATAATTTATATTTAGTCTTGACACAAGGCCATGACTATGTAGTTATGATGTCTGGAATTATGCATTCCCTCATTATGAAATTAGTTATTACATGGGATTATTAGACTAGTAGACTATCCATGTTAATGTTTATATGGTTATGTTTGATTTTTTCTCTCTATATTTTTCTCATGTTTGTGTCTAAAAATCTATTGTTTTTATTATAGATCATTCCTTAACGAATTTATAGATTATGCTAAATTATTAACCCTTACCGAGCATCTGAGATCAACGCTTTCTTATGTTTTATTTTCCCAGGATCCCAAGAAGTGTTTTATTATTGAGATGCAGGGATAAGATAAGGGAACAATGGAATTATAAAAGGACTATTTATGATGTGTTGTATGATAGAAAATTTAATGTAACGTTTATGTATGTAATCTGTTTTCCACGAATGCTAAACTAATCGGTCCTTCAGGACTTGATCCTTGTAATCATGAAAAAATATTAAAATAATTTACCGGCTCTGGGTAACTGGGGTCAAGGCATTACAATGAAAATGTTAAAATCCATATATTTGTTTCTTGACTGAGTCATGTGACCTATGGGATTCCCATAGGGAATATTATGGAGAAATTCATATTTTCCATCATTTGTTTGTTTGTGGTGAATATGTAGTCATTCTTTCTTGTTTTTTCCCAAGGATCGCAACTATTTTATGTCTTTGGATAGGAAGAGACATGTTTTTAATCTCATTAAATGTGGAAACATGAAAGGAATATCGATGGATGCTAATTTTTACATGTTTTATGATAACAAATTTCATGGGAAAGCTTAGTCTCTCGTGGGAGTAGAGGATATGTTTGAATAGATATGTTCAAATGTTTCAGGTGTGAAGCCTATTTAGGCTGGAACCCGATGACTAAAATAGTGATTTTTCAAGATGTAATATCCAACAATTATGTCCAGTGTTCCTCGATGTGATTTTTCGATAGGTATCATCCAATAGGGATGGAAATTATTCCCTGACAACAGTTTAGGGCTTACCCTCTAGGTGGGCTCGGTAGTAGAATTCCCCAACGATTGTTCTGGGTTTAACCACCAAATAGTCTAGTATATTGCATTTCCCAGATGATCCTTATGTTCTTACCCCCATGTAGGGTCGGGTAGTGGTGTTCCTTGACGATCATTATGATTACTCTCTACATGTTCTAGAAAATGGTGTTACATGGTGACTACCAGAATAGATAACTCGTCTAAGAAGCACAATGACAATGAGAGGTTTGATATACCTACAGACTCATACGAAATTGGGGTGCTTTCCCAACAATGATGCGTCCTTTTGATGCATGCCATAAATGTGCGGGTGAGTCAGTGCTACCAAAGTTGTATAGTATGGAGGTGTGTTGATTTGAATCACATTGACATGTGGCTCATAGGAAGTTACAATGAGGTTCGAGACATTGTAGATTGTAGTTACCATGAAACTGATTACTAATTAGTTTTCTTGGGATTGGATGTGATATTGATATCCACATTCTATCTTTTTTGTTTTTCTTTGATAGTTTATATCTATTGTTGGTTAGATTTGTACTCTTCTATTCAATATTATTGTACTGTGTTCCTACTCTCCTTCATTCCAATTGTATATCGTACTATTTCCCCCTAAAAATTTTCAAGGTGTCCTACTAGCTATGTATATACCCATCCCTATATGGTCTTCACCCAACATGTGTCGTGTCTTTTGTTAGCAAGAGATAGGTCAATCATGACTTCAGAGGAGCATAAGGATACAAATTGCATGGACCGCCTATGGTGGTCAGTGTTGTTATACAAGAGTAGGGCTCTCTCTCTCTCCTGTTACTATTTTTCAATTTCCTTCATTTTGGTACATTTTTCTTGTTTAGGCATGTGTTTCTTCCCTTTCACTTTTCAGTATACACTACCGCACACTTTGTAGTGTCTCGAGGATCATGCATGTAAATTCTATTTATAGAAGTTTCATATTTTATTTATTTTCCCTATACATGTTTTCATTGATTTGGTTGTGTTCTTGTGTATAGGTGTTTAAGGAGATGCATCCTAGAGTTTTTATACCACTGGTGCTAGTCCCCAACCCATGGCCTATGGAGGTGGGCTTGGGGTAGTTGTGGCTCAAGCATAGCTAGGGTCGGATTGTGACAAATTCATTCCTCACTCAATAATTTATTCTAATTACACCACATATATATGTTAAAAAGCATCCATAAAACCATATTCATGAAAAATACCTCTTAAAAAATTATGAGGTCACATTAGAGAGTGTTTTGTTACCATAATAAAACATTCTAAATATTTTTCACATTATAAAATGACATTGATGTGTGATGGTTAAACTATAATTTCTAGTAATATAAAAATATTAATTCCATTAAACTCTTTATGACATAGTAATTTTTTGTCATGGTGCATTTTTTATTACCTAATAAACCAAAATTCGTCAATAATTTTTAGGCCATGACCATAATTATTGTTGTGTTATTTTTTTATTTTTCACCATTTTTATATAAAAATCCATTAATATTTCATGAAATTATTCCATGATTCAGAAATGATATAATCTATCTAATAAAAATAAATTAAACAAATACAACCACTTTTTATGACACTTCAACAAAATATTATTTTGATTAACTGTGGTACCATCATTTTTTCTCTCCAATAACATACGTTTAAAAATTCACTTCCATTATGATTTTTGGATATCTAAGTAAAATAAAATATTATTCAAAACTATATCATAACGAAATTGTAATATGAAAAAATATTGATCACTATATATCAACATGATCAATTATTGATAAATAAATGAAGAGTTCTTGAGATAATTTTATATTTCTCAAAAAATAATTTCCATATTATCCATATAAATGTCATAAAACTTCCAGTTTTAAAAATTAAATTTAGGATAATTCCTATTTAATGTATCTCTCCAAATTCATGATCCAAAAAGAAAAATAATCCTATAGATGATTATATTTCTACCCCTTAATATGGTGGTTATTCCCCATATAAACATGTTAAACTCCAAATCTTTTTTTAACTTATCCACCTTTGATAATAAAAACAAAGTTTAAATGTCCTTTATTACATGAATATCCAGGATAAAAAATAAATCCACATTGTGATATTTGATATAATAATCCTCCTAATGTTTTGGGATATATTTAAACATCTAATTTAAATTAATTATTCTGTAATAATGTTATAGACATGGGTTTTGTGAATAACTCTACTACTTTTTGATTTCATCTAAGGTGATACACCATGTAAAAATCATGTTTCACATTTTATTTGATAAAATTATAGCTTATTATGTTTTTTTTCGTGTGAATTATTTTCATGACTCATCTTGAGTTCAATAAAACAATTTTTTTCATAGAGATAAATTATATGATTTATCATTTCTTCTTATATATCCTATATTTATTTGTTCATCCATGTAAATTTAGTAAATGTCATTGTTTACAATATAAACTGTTATTTAGATATGATAAGTCCATACAATAAATTTTTTTATTATACATTTCACATAATTAATCCCTATAAAATTTTATTCTACATATGTTGAATTTCTATCCAAACTATATGTAGTACAATTACCATCGAAATATGTAACAAATTCCTTAATTTCTTCAACAAAATGTAACTATAAATATTAATTATTTACTTGAATAATCCTCATTATTCATTTTACTATAGTGATATATTAATTTTTTACATTGATATGAATCCATTTGGCTAAATAATTTTCTTAAATTATATATAACCTCACTGATCTCCAGTAAAATCTGTTTATTATAATTCTTCAATACAATGTCAGATCTATAATATTTTTATCTTAATGAATCTTGAGTTCAGTTATAATTGAAGTTTTTTGGGAAATAAATTTGAAATACTATATATCATACAATTTAGTAGGTCAAATTTATACTTTTTTGGTATAGAAATTTATACTCAACCATTTTATAAATATAAAATCTATAAAAGTATGTGTGCTCACCAATCATGGAAATATCAAGCTCCAATAACATCAATTTTTCAAATTCATTGACCAATTATTACGAGATTTAAAAAATATATAATATCGTTAACATAAACATATGAAATGAAATTTTCTAATTTTTATAATATTATAGAGATTAAGTGATTAAAAATACATCTTTTGAAATCTATCATCATTAAATATGAAATAAAATGTTCATACTTGGACTATAGTTCTTACATAATAGAATATTAAACCATATTAAATTGATATATATTTCCTTTATTATCAGTAATTTTAAATCCCATAAATTTGTTAATATATGATTCCACTATAATTACTTAATTTAAATGTGTTATCTTAACATCTATTTGATATATCATGAAACAAATTTGAATGGTATCCAAAAATAATAGTAAAATTAACTCAATCCTATTCACCGCGGGGAATGTACAGTCTCTATAAATTAACTTTATTTGTGTGTATCCCTTTCAAACCAATAAATAATTTTAATGGATCATATTTTCTTTCTTTTCAGGTTTGTTCTTAAATACCATTTTAAAATTATTTCATTTTCATCTTCCATTTATACTGATATTATTTCATGATTATTATCTATTTTTATATTTTATTAATTCTCACCCATAATTCAAGAATAATTTTCAATGATATAGTTAATGGATATTGGGTGTATCATTGATAATTAAACTTGTGTGGTCAACACTTATAATTTGTTAAATTCTTTAAGAGATGAATTTTATCCATAGGTATCCATATAATGGATTTTCTCTCTACATTTCCTCCTTTGATTAGTTGTTTAATACTAACATTCACATATTTAATAATTCAATTTGACCAATGATTTTTCATCATGAATGTATGTATGATTTATCTATAATTTTCATTATATTTGTCAACTTTTTCACAATTTTCATCCTTTTTTGAGATTACATATTTGTTTTAAACAATTTCATATATTACATTGAAGCTATTTCTCTACATGATCTAATTGAATCATTTATTGAAATAATTATAATCTTTACCCTTTTTTATAAATAAGAAGTTTTATATTATCATGTGTATCACCAAATTTTCATTTTTTTTCGTCATTACCTATAAATAATTTACCACCCAAAAATATAAAGTTATATTTCTCATATTACATATCTCATGTTATCATCTCATCTCACTAGTACTTGAAAAATAAATATTTTTTATGCAACCACTTTGTTTAGTACCTCTTTATAAAAATTCATTCTAATAGTGCTCTCTAGAATTGTTTAATTGTTGATGTTGTTCACACAGTTACATTAAAGAAATTAAATTTATTATTGATTTAATAAGAATAATACCTCATACTTGATTCCATGTTTATATAGGTAGTTATCAAGTACACATAATGTTTATTCCATATTTATTTTGGAACACAAAACCGTGCTGATTCATATTAATTCATTCTCAACTAATATATAATAACTTTTGATACATAATTCAACACACCTACCAGTTTTTAAGAACATTATGTGACCCATACTTATGAAATAAACTATAAAATACATAAAATATTATTCTCATCATGTTGAAACTTGTGTCATAGTACCAGAAACATTGGTATATATCAAATAGTGAGAATTTAAATATCATTTATTCTTTATGGGATTTGAAATTTTAACAATTATTCTGATAATTCTTCACTGGTAAGTATTTTTCTTATATATTTTAAGATTACTAATATCTAACATAACATTAGGCTTTCATAAATTTTATTTTTCTTTTTGATGGATATTTATAAAACCTGAATTCTAAAAATAGTTCCCCTCTTACACTATTTTAATTCATTTATTATATTTAGTATACACTTGGTAGAGATTATCATTGATTCTGAAACATTTAATTATTAAATTTCAAGTTTTTGTTTTGATTAAGTATCCCCCAATTTTGAATATAATAGTGATATCTAAATCATAAAGATGAATTATATTTATCAAATGAAGATAAATATTATCCATATAGTGTACTTATACAAACCATAAATTTAATATAGTAATACGTTATTTACCAATTCCAATGATCATAAAGGATATATCATTTTAAAAATTGACATATACAACTGAAAAACATTTATAATCTTTAATTACACTCTATTATAGATCATGTGGGACCAAAATAAATAAATAAAAATCTACATATTTTTTATCGTTCATTACTTGATTTGTATTTCATCAAATATCACTTTAAACCCCATACTGCATTCCATTCATGAATTTTTTTGTTGAATTAAGATAGAATTGAGCATATCTTCATTGGTTTCAACAAAAAATGTGATTTAATCATTTTCATATTTTAATGGAGTAATTTTTTCCATAAAATAATTTAATTCATAATTTAATATTATAATATATTAAATTCGATAAATATTTTTTTTTTTAATTTTCCTATTATTATGATTTTATAACCAATGTTATAAAAATGAATAAAATACCCCGAAAATTTTATTATTAGAGATAAAGGATATATATATATATTGGAATTTAAACTCCTTAACATGCATATAAATCATTTACAGTCCGTTTTACATCATAATGTGACACAAGTATAAAATTGATAACTAATTATTGTGAAAATCTACTCACCTTCAACCACATGTGAGTTACGTCAAGGTAGATTTTGTTTTCTATAAAATCACTAATTATTGATTGTTATTTATAATCAGTTGATTTCATTTATCCATATATCATTTTGTATATGTTTGGAATGATTTAAATTCAAATTAAATTAATTTATTTTTATATAATCATACATTTGTTTGTTCGTGAACATATAAAAACACATAGAGATGATTTTTTATTTATTTCCATGATTTTTTGACCTAGATACTTCTCAAATGATGTTTCTTCTTGGAAAATATATCTTTTAATTGGGATTCAAACTATTTCTTCAAAGATTAAACTTCTTGCTCAATATATTAAATCAATTTTATATTCTCTTTAATACAATAATTAATTTAATTCAATTATTATATTAATATTCTAATTTTTATTAAAACAAATAACTTATCAATATCATTGGTTAAAAAAAAATTGATCTTATATAACCTTTTATGGATAAATGATTTTTACTTGTTGATGGTAAATATATTCTCTGGACTTTGTTATCATTACACCAAAAGCTTATTTTATATCCATTGGATATTTAACTACTTTTGGGAACCTAAAAGCTCTAATTTTAGATCCATAGAACCTCATCATAGAATTTATTATTTAGTTGTATGATTTGATTTCATATGAATTTGAATCATATAATTATCTAAATCCCATTTTTATTATGTTACCTTTTCATTAATGATATCGTCATTTTATTATTATATACAAATTAAAACCTATTGAATAATGTTTTATCAATATGAGTTTTTTGATTTATCATTATTTTAAGAGGAAAAAATCCATCATTATTTTTGTGAGAAATTAAACTCCCCATAATAATAATATTTAGATGTATGTACCATTATTTTAAAATACCTAACCATTATATATTTTTTAAAATCTAATAATATCAATCCCTAAAACATTATTTTATATCACATAAACTATCTACCAATGAGTTATAGGAGTTCATTAGTCCGAACCTTTTATATACATAAAAATTCAAGGATGTTAAGTTTCTATATTGATTTAAATTATATTTCCATGGTAGAATGAATCATGAAGAATTCAAATCATAATTTTTTCATTATTGTCAATGAATATAACTTGTAAATTTTTGAGTATAATATCATCAATGTGACATTATTTAAAATGTCACACCATTGGATGTTAAAATGGTTCAATTATATATAGAAACAACTTTACAATATCTGTATTCTTGATTTCACCACAAAGAACATGGATAAGTCCAAAAAAATTAAAATATTTAAAGAATAAATTTTATCATTGTCTCCATCATAAAATCCTCAAAACAATACATTTAACAACTCATCTTTTAACATCTTATCAATTTAATACAAATGGAAAAATGTTCCAAATATTTTTTTTCAAATTAAACACCATCATGTAGATGATATTTGATAATACTTCGAATAATATATTTTTCTTCATTTTTTGTATCGTTTCAATGATTCATATTAATTTCATTCAAATAATTATTTGTATGATTTGTTAAATTTATGTGATATATTAATGTGGTTAAAAAATAATTCATAGTATTTTATTGATAATATCATATATGATTCTACAAAAACTAATTATTCTAGCCTTCAAAAAGTAAAACTCGTTAATTCAAAGATCATCATGAAGAAAAATTTGAAAGGGAAAATTTATTGATTTTGTTACCATTTGTTTAAAAAAAATACCCAAAACAAATCATAAAGGGAGGGAATTAGGGTGTAAAAATTTTCACATCAAAAAAATATTTTCCTAAATATGAAAACAGTGTCTTGAAATAATAAATTCATACTAATCATTCACATCACCCAAATATAAATTATATATAAAACTAAACATGAGTGTGACTTGGTTCATCTAAAATGGATACATCCAAGGATCATAAAATGATAATATATCAATCTATTAATGAAATAACAACTGAATTATCTTTATTACAATATATATTTTTCATGTCACTTTTATTATCACATGATTCTATCAATTTCATACTAAACACTCACTATATCAAGATAGGGACACAAAAAGATATAAAACACATGTCATCCATATTATAAATGAGAAGAGATGATGAATACCCCATTCCACAATTAATTCTTTTCATTAGGTAATTATTTAACCAAAATATAAGGTATTAATCCAAATTAAATGTATTCCATGGAAAATTTCATTATTTGAATCTTTTATCTATATATGTTTCCTATATGTGTTTTTTTCTACCTTCCACATTATAAGGTTTCATTATGTAATTTATTATAATATTTTATCTAAAAATATATCCCATCATATGCCACATTTCATTGATTTAATTATCTTAAAAATAATCTAAACAATTGAAATAAATTTTTTTTAACTATGAAAATAGTCTATTGTTTGAAAATTAATAATATTTTAATATTTTTCTAATAAATTCTAAATTATTTTTTATTTGGTATTGTATATTCATAATTTAATTTGGTTACATGATCCAACCAAAAATCATATACTTGTAACTTATTTATTATTGAAAAACCATAAGGTTCAATACCTCAAAAAAATTCCACTCATATGTTTTGGTCTAATGGATGTTATTATAGTATAATGCTCTAATAATAATCATATGGAACACTATAATTAAATAAAAGATTATGTAATTTAATATTATTCATAGAAAAACCTTATTTAATAAATGTATCTCCCCTATATTTTTTGATTCGTTTTCATTTCGAATTAATTTAATATATTTTATATTTTTCAGTCCACACAATGTTGAATTAATCCTTTGTTATATTAAGGAACAATGTTATTTTTTGTTTTTAATAAAAACCCTTCCATGATTGTTCTGCACACAACACTTATATTATATTTCAGTACACACAACACTATGTTTATCTTGTGTTATACATAATGTCATGTTCCTTCAATAACATTCATGACATGAAACACTTTGTTATACCAAACTACAATTTAGTGTTAATATTATTAATAAATATATTATTATAGTTTTCCCCTAGCCATTTCTGTGGTGGTTATGAATAATTTATATTAAATTATAAAAATATCATTTCCACATGTATATGATAAATATTATTTGGCGACCAATTAACTAGAAATAAAATAAAACCCTTTTGAAAATAATGGATATATTTTTATGGAAAACTATATCTATGTAGTCAAACAAATTTTACATCAATAATTTAATGTAAATAAATTGCTATGTTATTTTAGAAAATATATATTATATTTATTATGTTATTTAATGTTCATCTTGTGTGTTTTATAGAAAATAGAAAATAATAAATCAAATTTAATGAATTTAATGATGTATTTTTCTAAAATCTAATTTTACCACATCTTAATAGTGAACCTATATTAAATATAATGTATTAAACTATTATAAATTCTTTTTTTAAAATTAAAATTCACTTTTTAAAACACCATATAAAAATTAAAATTTTGGAATTTTTTGATATATTTCTAAGAATTTTCATGTTTTTGTCGAATAGTGAAAAACAATACAATTTAATTGAAAAATACTTTTCCATTAATTATATGTCTATCGTTAAATTATATTTTAATTTTGTTTTAAATTATAATTAATAATATTGTATATATATTAATCCAGTTCAGGTCATTATAACCAATTTCCCATTGATGTTCAATATAAAATTATTTCATACTTTAAAACATTTTTTCATTGAAAACCCACTTTTGCGACACATCCGTGAGATTAATTTTTAAATAATTTCAAATAAATAATTGATTTTAATTTGGTAGATTATTTAAATATTTTTAATAAAAATAATTTATGATTAATAATAAGTTCGTAATATATTTTTATCAACAATAATAGTGATTGAAATTTAATTTAATTATAACGATTATAGTAAAAATGAGTTTTATTAATGGTGATACTTCAATCATAAGGTACCAAATAACCTATAAATATGTCTAAAATTAGTTTAATAGAAATATTTTGACCATGTACAATATTTTATAAAAAAAAAATTAATTATTTGAGGAACATTATGTAATGAATATCTTTCAATGATGTTTAGCATTTTGTATTTACAATAATGACACTCGTCCTATACTATAAAAAGGGCACTCACCCCCCTAAAATATTCACACCTATTAATATCTAGGACTCAAAACACCATGAAAAAAACTGATCCAAAATATCCTACCTTAATCCTAGATCACTTACATTGTGATGAAATCCAACCATAGAATCCCTTAATTGGAAACGAAAAGGTGTTACCCAAAGAAAAGGTAACATCCTTCAACAAGAACATTTTTTTGTTTTATTATCCCAAAATAAATTAATATTTTTCCTTGATTATATAATAACTTAAGTATTAAATATATACTTATATGTTTTTATTCAATTTTATGATCCGTACTCACACATTCTTCCTTCAAATGGAATACACAATCATAGTTTTTGTGTGTGAGAGACTACCGCCTCACAAACTGATGACATTCATTCTTCCTTTGCCACCATTAAAGGTTGATAATAATGATGTACCTCAATATGTTATATGATACATATGATATTTATTATTTATTTATGATTCTAAAAATATAATATAATAGCTAACTTCATGATTTATACTTTGTGGAAATATGATAAATTTTTTGATTTGTGGACTACCGCCTCCTTAGAGCAATGTGAATCGATCACACATTACATGGAATGTATTAAAAATTGATTTCCTAAAAAATAGGATATAAATGACATAATATTAATAATATAAGTATATTACATATAAACATATAATTTATTGACTTTATTTCTTCCAATATGACTTGATAATGGGAACAAAAATTATTGATATATACTACCTAGCATTTTCATGAACATTGTATTTCATTTACTATTTTAATCTTTTATATATTATTATAAATACATATGTGATGAATATATATTATATTTATTTAATAACTACCATTCATGATATGATGAAATAATGATATGTGTTAAATGATGAAAAATATAAAAAATCAAACCTGTATGTATAATAATATAGTTAATACATGAAACACAACATTAAAATGAAATTATTGATAAACAGATCATATAAAGTCATAATATAATTATATATTTTATGATATAATAGAATATAGTTCCTTAGTATATTTATAATAAACTTATATTTATTATATAGTTATTTTTAATGTCTATGATGAGTGATGTGAATTAAGATAAGGGTTTTCTAGTCTCACTTTTATTTTTTGCATGAGTTATGCCATATTTACCACACATATATTTTGTGTGGTATATATAATAGTAATGAATGTATCATATTATTTTTATACTTATATTTATTGGTATTTACATATCTTTTTTTATCTATCTTTCATGGGATTTATAGTTCAATTATTATTAAATTGGATAGGTAATTTGTTTTCCTCTACATTTCCCTTCTTTGAGACACATGTTTTATTATGCCCCCATATTCTTTTACAAATATTTTATACTACCATGTGACACATATTTTCTAGGATATGATTATTCTAATGATATTTTATTCTTCAAGAAATTTTATTCTCTCATGGGTAATATGTTTCAAATTTAAAAATGTTGTATGCGTTTATTGCTAAAATATCATCAGTTATCGTGATTATTTATGAATATGCATCCATTGGTGAAATATTATGATCTATCTCTCATGTAAAATAATTAATTGTATTCTTATATTTTAATTATTTATATATTTGTGTATCAGGGAAATTTTTATACTCTTTTTACTTATCATTTTTAATAAAATGATTTTAAGAAAATTCAACATTATTTATTTATTTGGTAAGAAAAATATCTTCTTCAAAATCCATGTTTCCAAAAAATTTCTTAAAAAATGTTTTAAGACACTACTATTATATTTAAAATACATTTTTAAACATGTTTTATGTTTTTTTTAAAAATTAATAATTAATTTTTTTTTCATTTCAAAAAAATGTATCTATTATATACTTTTAATGGCACAGAAGAAATGTTAATTTTGTATATATTTTTCTACCTCTATGGACATCATTTTATTGGACCATAATTTTAAATTTTACAAGATTATTCATAAAAAACATTTAATACTCTCTAAATTTTTTGATTTTAAATACTTTTCAAAGAAAGGGTTTTTAAAAATAGTATGATGTATAATTTTTTTAACTGATTTCATAGATTAAATTATAATTTTTTAATGATATTTTAAAATATAAGGGTTTCAAATGATTTTTAAAAATATATTTAAAATCGTTTGAATTTATTTTATATGAATTTTTTTTCATATTTTTAATCATTATATATAAAATTTTCAATATATTTTTAATTTAAAATTTTTTAATATTTTTTTATAAGTGATTAAATATTTTAAATGGAATAGCTTTTAAATTTATTATAATTTTTCTTTATATGGTTTTCAATTAATTTTAAAAGAATTTTTTTAAAAGGTTTTAATGTATTCTTTATATCTATTCAATGTATTTTCAAAGAAAAACAATTTCATAAAATTTTCAAGAATATTGTATATATTTTAAAATATATTTTCAATGAAAAAATTTTCAAAAAATTTTCAAAGATTACAGTACATGTTATCAATTATATTTTCAATGAAAATGTTTTCCAAATAATTACAATCTTCCATTATATGTTATAAAAGACATTTTTTTGGAAAAAGTTATTCAAAATGTTTTATTTTTTGAAATGACTATTTCAATGAGGATCATATATTTTCCGCATGAAATGTTTTAAATTATTTTTAAATCATACATAAAAAGTGTTAAAAGTTTTTTCTAAAAAAATTAAAATGTTTTATGTTGGAAAAATTTATTTTCAATGAAAGGTTATTTTTCATATTAAATACTCCATCTGATCTTTCAAAATTCATTTATAAATATGATGAAATCCTTGATATTTTTTATGATTTAAAAGGAATATGATCCTAGAATAATCATAATATTATTTCTTTGAATGGATTATTTTCAAATTAGGATGTTGATTACTAAACCCCTTTCCCTTCAAATGTTATACAATGATAAAATTATTTGGAAACACGTTTCCTTGTATGGTATATTCAATGAAGAAATGATTATTAAACCTATCACTCTTCAATATGTTATAATGGAGGAAATGATTATGAAATCCATTTCCTTTCTTGGGTTTTGATATGATTTTTATGAAACCAATCACTTGTTGTGGGGCATGATATGATAACAGTTTTGTAATATTTTTGCACACATTTTTATTATTTAAATATGTGACAGGTGGATCCAATATTCCACCCCAATGAATTAGGTTATTATTTAAATATCATGAGATATATATGGATGTAATAGGTAGTGAAAATAGTTTAGTAAAGGACTTTGTCTACCATGATAGACTTGGGAGTTATCCTTGACTTCAAATATGATATTTGGAATGAACCCTAACTACTAAGATAGTTTGGGGAGTGAAACCATTCCACTATAGGGAATTGGTTTTGATTGGGGATAGTGGATATTTTCACCCAGTTATGATATCCCTGATTATGTTCCTTAATTGGTTTTGTATATAATCCATTACTTATAGAAAATTAATTTTATATGATTAAATGTGTTCCATAAATACTACGTATTATTACTATGCTATGATCTAATGAATTATGATCATAATTCCCTTATGATTAATTTCTTATAAACTTTTATAATGTATTCCATGAGTCATGTATATAATATTTAATGTACAGTGTATGATTTTCAAGTGTTATTCCCATTTTCTCACACCCTTGTGATAAACTTTTAATTGGGTATCTCGTTTATTTACCCTTATTGAGTAAATGATCTCTCCCTTTCTTCTGATTTTATTCCCTAGGTTATAAAAAAAATAATTATAAGTTTTAAAGGGGATGGTATTTATTTTTAAAAATTAATATCTTTCACCAAGTTATATTTTTATGTTCCATGTTTCCAAAGATATTAAACTAATATGGTCCTCATAAATGAGTTTTTGAAATTATATGAATATTCATAAAAAATGATGCATCATCCTTATATGGTAGGACCTAGTAGAAATAGTTTGTATCAAAGTAAATGTGTATTGAAAAATTAGAAACTATTTTTATACCAAATTAGTGAGTTCCTTATTGACATTTCTATGTATAAGTCTAGGAATATATCTAATTATAAGACAAAGGTGTCATAGATTTAAATAAAGGTGTCTTAATTTATCAATAATGTAAATTAATTTCCATTATAATTCTATTTTCTACTATAATAAATGTTCTTCACACTATGATTTATTTTTTTATTCAATGAATGAATCGAAATGTAACTAGGATAACATTTAATGTGATGGAAAACTTGATAATGAGATGTGAAATTAGATGATCACTATAGTTATGGTTTTTATGATCATGCATAATTAGTTTTACGTAAAAATACTATAAATGTGTATATTAACCAAATCTATAACACAACAAAGAAAAGAATAAAAGAGTTTTCTGAGAGTTTAGGTAATGAAGACAATAGACAAATAGTTACTAAGTTAAATAAATGTCAAAATGTGGAAAGAATCACCACAGTGAATGTCTTAGATGAAAAATAAGATTATTTGAATATGGAAAAAATATAAAAAATATATACTTGAAAAATGCAATATTTTTTTAATGAAATGTCCCTGAATAACTTCCTCCCTAATACATCATTGACAAAAATATTCATTAAATGTTGAATTAATGGAAATTATAAAAATTGGTGTCATATGTGGAAGGATACCAAAGGGAGTCCGCAAGGTGGTATGAGTAATGGTAATATTACAATAGATAATGATAATATGGTTGAAATGTGAAATAAAAGAGGATTTTATGAATAGGATGAGGAATCATTGTAAATAGATTAAGGATACGGTGGAGTAACATAAGTGTTTATGTAATTGGATTCAAGAATTATTAGTTTTTAAATGTATAAAAAAATTGTTTATTTTTTTATAAGGATTTAAAATAATATGTTTGATGGTTCAGATGGACTATAAATGTGATTTAATGTCATGGTGATATTTTTGTGAAACACAAGATTAATGGAAACATAACCCTTAATATGTTCCTAAGGTATAGATAATGATGTTTGATTAATTATATGATGAATATGAAATGGGAAATTAGATGGTTATAGTGTCATTGGAACTGATTAAATATTTTTTTTTCACAAAGTGGAAAATGAAGTCATAGACGAATTTAATAGAATTTTTATATTTAAGGAATATATCTGTTATTCATTGGAATAAAGAAACCTAAATGTTCTCCATAATCATTTAAGGTAATTTAGGTCATTAGAAAGTCTCAAAAGAATAATTGATGAAGGTATTCACATGTTTGGTATATTAAAAAAATATACATTATGAAATATGGGGGGTCAATGTAATGTTAATATTAAGAAATATAGTAACGTATGCCTAATTTTTATGAATTTTATTTTATGGATGTTTTATAAGTTAAACCATTTATGTAATGGTTTATGTCAAAATTCAAATGAGGTTTCAGAGATTAATGTATTATCTCTGCATATAAATAATTATGAAAAATGAATGACTTGTGATAACATTTGTATTGTTATAATGACATATGGAATGAACTATCATTATATTTATAGATATTATGTTCTTTGAATGCTTTAGGAATGAATAATTAAACATTATTTCATGGAATAATAGATAAAGTTGGAATTTTTCAATGCACAACCCATGGGTGATATAGTTATTATGATATTTAATGGAAAAAACTAAGTACATATTCTATTGAAAATTATTCAAATTTAGGATAAGGGTTTTGAAATAAAATATTTTCCCATTATCATCATTTGTTTATGATATCAATTCCCATTTAAATATTCATTGGGTAATGTCATTGTGATCATTATCTTTACCCCAACCATGTGTTCTATAATGCTTCATCATACTCTATAACTAAATTCATCCACCATGTATAGGTTTTCCCTTGTAAACATTGTTCTCCATTACAAAAAAATTATTATGAGTTACATTGTGTAACCTTTTTGGTTCTCACATTCCCTATTTAATGTAAGATTTAGTAATCATTTTTACAATGTATATTTCCATGAAATGATCATTCATGTATTAATCCATTGATAACCTAGAATATTTTTAGGTTAAAATTCCATATAATGGGGTATTATATAACACACCATGATATCGATATATTTTTTTCTTTTCAAATAAATTTCATCTTTCTGATATTTATTTTTCATGAAACACTGAATATAGAGTGTGTTATATGAAAGCACCGAGTAATGTTTTTTCATTATATGCAAAACCAATTCAATATTAAATTACACATAATACTTATATTAGCCTGCGGTACACTCAACATTATGTTTGTCTTATGTTACACACAATTCTAACATACATCAACAACTTTTTTGACACACAAGACCTTGTTTTACAAAACTAGAATGTAACACGAATATTATAAATAAAATATTATTACAGTTGTCACCTAGCCATGGCAATGGTGATTGTGAATAATATTAACTAAATTAAGAAAATATGTTATTCACATTTATATAGTAATAATTATATTGTGACCATTTAACTAGAAATGGAAATAACATCCCTTTGAAAATATATGAAATATTTTACTGAAAACCCATTTTATGAAATCAAACATATCCTACCTCAATAAAATAATTAAAACACAATTGATTTGTGGTTTCAATTATATATATATATATATATATTATAATCATTAAACTATTTAAATTTCATCATATCTGTTTTCAAGGAAATATATAAGAATAAATCCAATTTTGTTAATATAAAGATGTATTTTTCTAAAATGTAATTTTAACTCTGTTAAATGGAACACCTATTTGAATTATATTTTTTTAATCATTCATAATTTTTTAAATAAAAATTTATTTTTGAAATTGGAATATCAACATTTACAGTGGTGGAATTTTTTCTATTTTTTTGAGATGTTTCTATTTTTTAATGAATAGTGAACACAAAAATGTAATTTAAAACTTCGTTATCATAGAATTTATCTATATAGATATACCTTATTTTACTTTTTTTAATTATAATTAATTAAATTTTACAAAAAATATTCCATTTATGTAATTGGATCCAATTCACCTTAAAATTGGTTATAAATCCATTAACAACATTTAAACATTTTCACTTTAAAAACCCTCTCTCACATAACTTCTACATGAATAATTTTGAATTAACGTTCAGCCATTTCTATTAATAGAGTTTGTAAAAATTGATTCAATATTTAGAATTAGGATAATTTGTACTTTTTAATAATGTAATATTAAATTTTGACCAAAAGTATTAGTGAAATTAATTAAAATGATTTGTATATATTAAGGTAAAATGAGATTTCATAATGGTTAAAACATTATATTTTGGGATTAATAACCTAAAAATATTTACATAATCTATTTAATGTACATTTTTCAACCAATTACCCTTTTTATTGAAAATGGGAAATTATTGGCGGTATATGATATAACAATCTGAGATGTTATTACACACTTAAACATGATTTATTACATAAACATGCAATTAATGAAACATATAAGATCATGAGTTCCAGTTTCATTAGGGGATAGGAACATTAAATTACATCTTAATACATAATATACATCATCTTTATGGAAAACTTCTTTTAGACGACCACAACATTCCTTCACACATAGCATTTCATGGGATAACTTGAGAAAATACATAAGAAAATAGTGATCTATAAATCCCATTAAGGGAGTAAAAAATTTATATCATGAAGAGTAAAATACATATTAGTAAATCAAAATAACAATTTATCATAATAGAACCATTAACATAATGTCATGATATTGCATGACTATCATAACATGGAAATGTGGCAACATCTTAAATCACTACATCAGTAATAGATATGAATAAGGTAAACACAGATCTTAACATGATGGAAAAAATTACTATAAAGGAATTAGGTAAACCACTATAAAAACCTAACGTATCATTATACTAAACATTTCCCAATGCATTAGAGTGCTATTAGGGTGAACCCTTCATAAACATTTTAATCTCATGCTTAAGTGTGCCACAAAGATCATATAACATGGATTCATTGAACATCATCATTTATTTACTGATAATTGAATGTGGAGCACAAAAAGTAGTTTCTATACTCAATAATTATATGTTCATAATGGTGAATACCCTTGATAGAGAAATGGGCATGACAATCACTACCTGATGATTTTAGTGTGGAAAATCGAGGTGCAATTTCAGTAGCCTAATACCGTGACATAAAAATTCATAAAATGGTTGATGACAAAAAAGTGGTCTCTAATAATATATAAATGAAATGGGAAGTAATAGGGTCATATAAAATCATTTCCCAACACAAATTATTTTGATATTGAAGGCATAACATAATAAAGAAACATAAAGAAAGAGGATAAATGGAATAAATATTACTAAATTTCGGAATGGTAACAGGTGTAAATGGGATGGGCTAATGAGATATAAAGGGGTCTATCGTAACTAAAAAATAATAAGTGATGTATGGGGGAGGTTTCACAACATACCCCATCATTTATAATTGAAAAATATAATGTTATAACAATGTAAGGAAACATGGACAAAAAATGAGAACGGAAGGAAATTGAGGATCCCTTACACAGATATGTGATCCCAATGTCTTGGGAGAGACTATTCAGGATCTTGGGGTCGCCCCAAGATTACTCTAGGGAATTAATATAAGAGTTATGTCGTGAATAAATGAGTTTTTGTGAAGGGAAATGGGTTCTTGTGTGCGTTTATAATGAAAAGGAGGGTGACTTCTTTATTATTTAGGATCTGGACACTACACACTAAAATATTCAAAACCACAAACATTACCTGGGGTTTTCACAATATTTTTGAGAAATATAAATGTAAAAGATTATTTTATATGGTCATGTACTGAGGATATTTAAATATCTCCCTTATTTATGTGGATGTGAGTCCCACTCTCAAGGAATTGAATTTAAAATCATAAAATATATTATATATTTTGGTGGATTCACAAAGGCATTATAAAATGTGTAAAATCAATAAAAAATCATGTTATATTATATTTAAAACATAGATTTAGTCAAATTTCCCTTTTAGGCATTTATTACCACACTATAGGTTCATTATGATGTCATAAAACACACTATATTTATATATTATTTAATTTTTACCAAAATATTCGAATGTCTCATTAAATTATGAAAAATTAAAGGTTGGATTATATTAACTTTATGATATCAAAAATAATATACATTTTTTCTAAATAACTTTCTAAATATGTTAATTTAAATTTTTAAAATGATAACCGCTATTTATTGAAAATTGAAGGGTTTTGACAAAAACAGTTTTTAAACCCTAATAAAAATTAAATTTGAATTTATAATAATTATATAATAATTTATTATTAAAAAACAATTAGATTATATTATTTTAATATAATATTAATTATTTTAAAATTTTAAAAATTCTTTAACATATTTTTTTTAAATTGCAATTTCTATTTTATCGTATAGAAATATAACTCTTATCTAATTGATAACCAAATCAAATACAGATGAAGAAATGATATAATAAACAAATTTTAATATCTTTTTAATAATAATAGTAATAAAACCCATATTTTATGTTAATAATGTATATATTTCAAAAATGTGCAATTTTAACTTCAAAAATCAATTTATCGAATTCATCAATTTTCTATGAAGAACTATTTCTATAAAGGAATTGATGTGAAATGAAATTTATTTATAAAAATAGATTACACAATAAGTAACTAATACCTTATTACATAACTCTATATAGAACCTATATAAGACATAAGGATAAGGTGTGTCATGGTGACAAACTCTTGGGGCGGCTTGATAACATCACTATTGTTGTTATCTCTATTTACTATATCTTCTCTCATAGGTCATTATGTTCATTATTAACATGTTGAATCTGGTCTTTTTTTGGTGAAGAGAGAATCCTAGTGACACTAAATCCTTTACAAGCTCCGAAAAAGGAGATCCGTACGGAAAAAGACTAATGGACAAAGCCATCATCTTCTTTTTCCATGTTGAAAGTATTTTTTTAAAAACATTTTATTTATATCAGTTATGTTATCAGAATTCAACATATATATTATCAATGGTAATTATTCATATTTTTTAATTAAACCCAATAATAAAAATGTTCTTGTTTCTTCTATATCCATAAACAACTAAAATAAAGATAATTTTTTTATAAATGACTTGTTCATTACACATGATGTATATGATACCTCTCTTTAGTATTTACCAAATTATATATATAACAACACCACTCCTTATCAAATAAAAAAAGGCGGCTCACACTCTCACTTATTAACACCTATCAAGATATTTTTTTTCAACCAATACCTACCCAAATATCTACCCAACATCCATACCTTTATCATATAGTCCTATCTATTGGAAACAATACATCTAAAGAACCCCTTTAGTGAAATCCAAAATATTTTATACAAATAATAGTTAACATCCTCCAATAATCACTTTTGTTTAATTTCATTCTCCATCCAATTAATTGATATTATTACATGATTATATAATAAAATTAGTATACTATATATGCAGATATGTTTTATGATAAGGGTATGACCTACACCCACACACACTTATATCAAATGGGATACACAATCTTCATTTACATGTGCAATAGAGTACCATAGTTTGAAATAATTAAAGAAATTTTGTTTTTATGTAATATATATTAAATTTAAGATTTATTTATTCATCCTAAATTATTATATAAAAGATACCTTCAATGATTCCATTTATCAAAAATATGATGAGTTCATTTTTGGATGTGTGGACTATCCCATCATCAAAGCAATTGGATTTCATCACACATTAGATGGAATGTATTAAGTAATAAACCAGTGAAAATATATGATATTAATTACTTACTAATTATACTATAATGATATTATAAATTAATGTTATTACATATCATTTATTTTCTTTCTTTCAATATGATAAGAAAACGGAAATATCATTAATGATACCGTACGAACTACCCTCTCTGTAAACAATGTATTTCATTTACAATTTATATATTTTATTGATTGTTTTAAATACATATATACTAAAAAAATTGATATTTATGACATGTTATTAATTATGGAGAATATGGAATCATGATATAATCAATTGGAACAAAAAATATACAATATCAAAACAAGTAGGGAAAACAAAGAAGTTATTACCCAAAACGTAACATTAACATGAAATTGTTTATAAAAGGTTAATATAAAGTCATAAATAAATTATATATAGTATTATATAAGTATTATGGTTTAACGTTATATTTTTACTAAACATTAAATTATTATAAATGGGGTTTTAATGTGTATGAAGAATGTCAATAAATAATACAAGGATTTTCATGACTCGTTATAATTTCTAGGATACATATGCCATATTTACCATTGATTTATTCTATGTGGTGTATATAATTACCATGAAGGTATTATATTATTATTATAATTAAATTTATGGTTACTTATTTATAACATTTATTACCTATTTTTTATGGGATTTAATGTTCAAAACATGCCGAATCGGTAAGTTAATTTTCTCTAAATATGTCTTCTTCAAGGCCCATGTTATATTATGAACCAAAATTCTATTAAAAGGTTTATATACTGACTAATGTAATGTTTTATTAGGTATATACATTTTTTAAAGTTATTTTTTTATTTAGTTAATGTTATTGTCCCATGGGTATTATGATTTAAATTTAGTCAAGTGGTAAGAGTTTATTGTGACAATATCTTTGTCTATTAGGATTGTATGTGATTATAATTCGATTAATTAAATATTATCATAAATATATTAGGAAATATCATGAAATTTATTATTATATTTTTTATTCATTATATATTTCTATATTGTTACAATTATCCCACTCTTTGTACTTAATATGGCTTGGAAAATGTTTTTATGAAAATTTGACATTATTTTTCTTTTTGGTTGGAAAAATGTATTATTTGAGAACCATGTTTCCTAAAAATGACTCCAAAAATGTTATACCATTCACTAATGATGTTTAAAAGAAATTAATAACCATGTTTTAGCATTTAATTTTTTAATGAAATTAGGATTCTTAGCATTTAATGATCGCGATAATTTTCTAAAAATTTTACGACACAAAAGGAATACTTAACATGTACAGAATAATCTGTTATCCTAATCATTATTTATTTTAATAATCATTTGAAATTGTTTTTTGATTTAATTAGAATATTTTTACACACAATTACAATAGGGGTGAATTTTATGTTTAAAAAATTCATTGTTCAGCTTAAAGAAAACTATGTTTAACAATGATAAACAAGATAAATTCTAAGATCATCTTTATATTCATAACTATGAAACAAAAATGAATAGATTCTAGAAATATGAATCCAGAAAATGAATCATAAGAAATATTTTCTTAAAGGAATATTATACCTTATATCATGTAATATCTTTTTTATCAGAGTTTGTAAAGTACCAGAAAGTATATGAATGTTATAGTTTATACCTTTATCAAAATATAAATGAAAATATATGAAACTTATACTTTCTTCCCTTAATAAAATATAGGAGAAATAAAAACATGAAAAAAAACATGTAACAAGTATGAAATTTTTTAACCCAATGATTATGGTATCCAACAACCATCGATAAATGTCCCTTGATTTGTACATTAAATAAAGGCGGTCTTACCCACAAAAGGGTAATCCCTAAATAGGAATATCAGAATTTGTCTTTCTATCCATGTAATCCCTCCAACATCAAGGTATTTGGAACCTCTATCTTCCTATCCCCATAAGCCTTCAATTGTAATCAACAATAATAATATTCGTATGAAGCATTCTGAATAGGATGTTCCCCACTGAACATTATGTTCATGAAACACACAAAGAATTAGAGTCTTTATCCCTCTTGAAATCACTCCACATCATTACAACATGTAATCTATAGGTCAATCAACAGATAGATTATATGATAATTCAATTGAGATCGTATTTATAGGAAGAACATCAATGGTTGGCTCCCACCTCAAACTGTCATATTTTTCCTTGGATTTCGGAGGGACATGTACATGTGTCACTCAACCAACAGTTAATTAGAAACCAAATGTATGAAATAATTTTACACTTATAAAAACTTGTTTAAGGAAAATAATAAATTATCTTAACCAATTATAAATATCGAGCATATAAGGAAAAACTGAATTCAGATTCAAATTAAATAGAAAATAAGATTCAAGAAACCATGGATATTAGGATTTTGTTTTTCAATGATTTGAGTCTCTGAATTATGTAGATTCAAGAGTCTGAATTCTAATGAATTCAGTGTATTAATTCAATGTAATTTGTAGTCTTAATTCTAAGGAATATTATTTTTGTATTATGAGGTGTTTAGAGGAATTTGGAGTTTGAATTTCATAGAAATCAGAATTTGAATTTTATAGAATTCGTAGTCTGAATTTCATTGACTTCAGAGTATGAAATTAAAATATTATGGAGTATGATTTTCAGAGAATTATATATCAATATAACTATAAGATTATGATATTTTTAATAAGGATACAAAATTTATACATAGTAATAAAATGAAGATGGTTTGGAGAGAACATAAAATTATGTAATTAATACCAAGTTAAGGATAAACATTTACCCAGATATGAGAAATTTTCCTTAAGAAATTAATCTTTAGAGAAATATAATATTTCTTATGATAAAGGGTTTGTGATTTTCAAAACATAGTGGAATGGAAAATTCATAAGGAATCCTTATTGACAAAACAATTTTACATTATTATTTTTAAGGATTATTTTATTAATAAAATTATTTATATTAGATTTTAAGTGGTTTTTAAAGAAATGTTTTTAAAAATATTTTATGTTAAAAATGAGTGTTAATTGATTTCATGTTATAGGTTTTATGTTTTCAAAGCTATTAGAAAATTTGAAATTGTTTTCTATATTTTATTATAATTCATTCAATTTATTTTGAAGAATAAGGTTTTTAAAATGTTTTCAAGATAACTTTATAATGTTTTCAAATTATTCTCAATGATCGATGCGTTCAAAAGTTTTTTTGATTTCTTATATGTTTCCAATAAATTTTTTAAAAAATCAAATAGTTTAAAATATTTCATTATAAATTTTTAAATTTATTTTAAATTAATAAGTTTTTCAAAATATTTTGAAGATCCCTATATAATTTATTCAATCTATTCTCAATGAATAATGTTATCAAATGTTTTTATAATTTTTTATAAATTTTAAATTCATTTTCAATGAAAATTGATATCAAAATGTAGAGATTATTTATTTATAAACACATAAATTAGTTTTACATTTAAATGGTTTTTAGAAGGATGTAAATAATTCTTTATAAGTATTCAACTAATTTAAAAATAAATAGTTTTTCAAAATGTTTTCAAGACTATTTTATATATATTCGATGCTATTTTTATTAAAATGGTTTTAAAAATGTTATAAATGTTTCATTAATAATTTTTTAATGATATTTTAAAATGATATATTTTTGAAATATTTTAATTCTTTCATTATCTGTTTTCAAATGAATTTCAAGATAAAAATATTTTCTAAATGTTTTATAATTTAATAAGTGTTTTTCAAATAGAAAATGATATTTTCCACAATAAATGTCTTAAATTATTTATAAATCTTACTTAATAAGTATTCAATGTGGTTTTCAAATAACATGTTTTTCCAAATATTTTATGTGTTATATATTGATATCTAAATAATGTTTATTTTTAATATGAAACTATGTATACGATATTTCAAAATTACTCTATATCGAAGATGACATGATTTAACATAGTTTATGCATTACTAGTGATATGATCTAATAAAACCATTCTTATTATATATTTGAATGCCTTATTTATATATTGACATATGAAACATGTTTCTCTTCCTTGGGTTATACCATGAAAAAATGTGTGTGATACCTACATCTCTTAATGTCAAATTCTATAGTTAGATGATTATGAAGATTTTCTCATTTCCATAGTTTACCATTGGATTAAATGTTAATGATACACATTTAATTTCATGGGTTTTGATATGATGTTTCAGAAACCCACCTTTTGTATGGGTCATTATATGATGGATTTTTGATTGTATTGTGAAACATGTATATATGATTTCATTATGAGGTAGGTGGGACCTTTATATACCTATATAATGAATTGGGTAAATATTTATATCTCTTTATATAGTCATGGATGGAATGGGATGTCTATTTAGTTCAATCAAGCACTTAGTCTGCTATGTTTGCATTCAGAGTGAACCATGACTACTAAGATGGTCGTGTGAGTGATCTGTGACTACTAATATAGTCTAGGAAAGATCTTATTCCTCTAAATGGAAAAGGGTACAATTGTTTATAGTGGTATGTCCAACCTAGTAGTGGTTTCCTCCCATGATGTTCCTTGATATGTTTTTATATATTACTTAAATAACATGGAATTATTATATATGATTACGTGTTTACAAAAAATTATTTATATTATTATAATTTTTTGCTCTCATTTATAATTTTCATGATTTTTTTTTGATTCATATCTTTTTATCTACCATTATTAACACAATGACTCATGTATATAATCATTCAAATTCTAGATACGATCTTCAAATAACATTATCAAGTTCTTATACTCCTATTCTCATCTCATGCATACATATAATTTTTATTTACCCTTACTAATAATTCAAGCTCACCATTTCTTATGTTTCCATTCAGGATAATATAAGGAATTTTTTTATGTAGAAATAATAATGTGGATGATCAATTGGGGGAATCATTAGAGGCCATTCACCTTGTTTGATGTTTGTGTGAAATGTCTCCAAAGACACTAAAATTTTATGTTCATCGTGAAAGTACTTTTGTAATATCCTTAACATTAATATGAGAATTATGTAATATCAATGTCTCCTAATCTTGGGTTTCTATAAAAAATCCTTAAGCATAAAAGGCTCACATTTCATTGTGATTCCTTATTATAATAGAATATTATAAAAAAATTATAGATTTATACTTATCATTGATGTATACCTATTCTACCCTAAATTCCAATGATGCGCCAACTCATTATACATCGACCACATAATGAAATTTTAATTTCACTTTATTCAATAATATTTATTTCATAATATTCCAAAACCCTCAATGATTTTTTTTCATTGACCATAATAGTGATGATTTGATAATTATGTTTTTCTAAATTCCCCTACAGTAAATAAAAAATTTTCCAAACCACTTTTAAGTATCAATAATAACAAAATCTATCCCATAAGTCTTATTTCAAATAAAACCAAATGATTTTAATAAAAACTAAATAATTTATTCATTTAATAAATTTTTTTACATCATTATACACATGAAAGACCTTGTTTTCTACATTAATTCCAAAATAGACACCCTCTACACCACTCTATCATGAATTTACCCCAGATACATCAATAAAAAGGGTAAAATTAAATCTGAATGTTTTTTCTATAATATGAAAAGGAAACATTTATATCAAGAAGAAGAAATTGTCACAAAATAGTTGATATTCACACATAGAAAGGTAACTAAATTTATTAAGTGATACACTAAAAATAATGTATGTAGGTAACATAGAATATGTATAAAAATGAACTAAAGAAGTTATGAAATAAAATCTATCAACAAGGAAATGTTTTACATGTATACTGCTGTAATAAATAATGAATTCAATGTAATGTCAAGTTAAATTATATAATAATGCCAATATAAGAAATCTAAATTAAAATTCCATGAAAATTTGATATATAATATATTATAATGACATCATCTAAGATCACACTAAACCAAATCCATCAATTGACACCACCTACTCCATCACCGTTAGGACCACCCCAAAAATTTCATGAATCATTAATTACAAGACTGTGTTACTGACCTACTCACTATATAGGCGTGAGAATAAAACCCATTAATTCAGATTGAGTGGTGAGAAATATAAAATTTGATCATATTAATGTAAAAAAATAAAATAAGTTAAAAACATATTATATATTTTTGACCTCACTCTTCAATATTACCCACGTGGTCATCTAGTTTTAGAATAATATATAAGATTATATCATCATATAAATCTCAAAATTTATCATGTAAGATAGTATCCCATCTCTACAATCATTTACCCATATCACTTCAAATCATTAATCTCATGATAATAATGATTGATAGTATGTGGAAACTAAAACATGGATTAAACCATTAACACCCTTAGATATTAGATATTATAAATAAACAAATTGTGGTATTACATAGTAAAACACTTGAAATTCAAAAAATGAATATATTAATCCCATCCTTGGAGATCGTAGAGAGAAAATATTATAGTCATAAAAGTTAATTTCAAAAATCCATGTGTTCATATGTAGATTGTAAAGACCCATAAATTAGAAGGAATTTTTTTTTCTTAAATACTTTGGGATTTTACGAGTATATAGTTTCTGATGGAACTTGATTTCGTGGCCCGGTGTGCTCATAATAATTTTCTTGTATTTTAGCTCTGATACGTTCAGTGAACGAACGAGCAGTTTTTTCTATCGTTTGAACTAGTTCTTAGAATTGAAATCTGAGGGCACCGACGAAACCACAACGTCGATAATTGCATAAGATGACATTCAGCAAAGATGTTTTTGCTAGGGAGGAGATGTTAAAAAAATGTTGATTAAATGAGAAGTGAATAAAATTGTGGAACAATTTTATTCATTTATATCTAAGGTTGTTTTATTCCACATGGGGGAGTTAGGGATTACCCACTAGCATCCTAACTACCCATGTGAGGATAAATGTGAGGTGGGTCCCATTTTAGCCCCAACCATTCACATTCCCATAACTCTCACAAACACCCCCCTTTAAACTCGTTAACTCCCTTTAATTACGTAACTCTCTCTCTCTCTCCATCTTTAATTCTTGCTGACACACACATTAATTAATTAATTGAATCTCTTCATTATTTAATTATGTGTTTGAATTTTTAATTTTGAATACATAACATGATTAAATAAAAAAGGAAGGGTCTTATTTTATTTTAGTTGGCTTTTTGTGTGGGGATTTGGGGGGAGATAACTCTTGTGAAGAAGAACGGTCCATCTCATTTGTTGAAAAACGCCAACACTCTGATGAAGAACATTAACTCAGCGACCCCGTATTATTTATCCCCTTCTCCCTCCATGACAAGGGAGGAGACGCCGATGTGGGATCTCGCCAACGATGTCCCATCTTATAATCTTCTCCCTATGAAAAAAGGGGAGATGATACTTCCTCCACGGGCGCACTCCGTCGTCGCTTACGGAACCTCGCCCTAAGACACCATCTTCCGCGACGCCTGGAGAACGAAATTGATTATCAAGTTAGGGGATTATTTTTGAAAGTGGATTTTTACGCTCCCCGTACACATTGGAAATTGTTGTTTATATATGGTCGATTTTTATCATTTTATGTGTAGGGTGCGGGCCGAACAAACACGGCCTGACAACACTCTGTTGTTCTCGTTTATTATTCTAGAATTTGAAATCGAATGTGGAGGAGGCATGACACTGTCGCATCGTGCCGGGTGCGCGACAAAGGAGGTTGATGCCGTCGCGCCAGTTGTACGGTAGAAGTCGATCCCCGCTTCACATGCCGCATCGGTGGAAGAACCGGCATGCCCGTCGGCTGGCACGGTGGAGGCGAATCGCGACACCAGGAGGGCGCATTGCTGGGGAACCGACCGGTCGGGCGGAACTGGACCGCGGCGCGAGGAGGGCATCACGCTGGAAGACCGGCGAACTAGCCATGTGGGCGGCGTACACAAAATACCAACTGGTCTTGCCTGCCGGTTTGTGGAAGGGCAGCGATGCTTGGCGCTGCCCATACGGAAATCTATGCCCCCACATGGAACCTACCCGGCCAGCCGGCCGAGCCTACCAAGCCGCGCGCCCGTCCGGGCAGATCCGGGCCATGCTGGGACGAGCCCAGCTAGGCCATGCTGCGCCGGGCCGAGCATGCCCGCATAGGGCCGGGTCGTGCCCCGCCGAGCCGCGTCGCGCCACTTCGGACCGGGCCGCACCCCTCCGGCCCTGGCCGCGCCCTGCCGGGTCGCACCGCTTTGGGCCTTTCTGGGCCACTTCGGGTGGGGCCACGCCCCTTCGGGACGAGTTCTGTATTTTTTCGGACTGGTCTGACACCCAAGATGGGTCGGACCTGTCAAACTGGGTCAACCCGACCCGTCGGCCCACTAGGATAAACGGTTCGGGCCTATTAATCACTTAAAGGGGAATAACATAAAGACTGTGCGTCTGATCGATGCGCTGCCTGTAGCATTGGGACCCTTTAGACGAGACGGTTCTTTTTCATTAATCTATGTGTGTTTTGGATGACCATGGATATCGTCCGGGTTAGAAATGAGTGTATTTCTAACTGGGCCCCTGGAATGGAAAAACCATTATCTCTCAGACCGGGCGTCTGATTTGTGCACCGTCTGTCACATTGAGTTCCTATTGATGAGACAGAACATAGGGATACATCAACTCTGGACATTTTGACAGTTTATGTATCGACCATCCTGTATCATAGAGCAGACCCTTCCAGAATCGAGCGTGTTGTGTGCAGGAACCCTAGAGCTGGCTATGACTGTGATGATGATGATGACTGTACATGGATCCTACATGGGTTCGGCAACGAGGATGACTGTACTTGGATCCTTCGTGGGTTCGACAGTGATGAATACTATAATTTGATCCTATGTGGGTTCGGCAGCGATGGTCATTGTACTAGGATCCTATGTGGGTTCGACAACGACAACTTCTGTACTTGGAGCCTACGTGGGTTAGGCAGGGGATATTATTCAGAGACTACATCTATCATCTCCACCCCTCTTCATGAATAGTATACTTGTGTGAGCTGAGTCTTGATTTTCAATCATTATAATCGATATGATTGACTTTATTTCCTATGTGAACTGGGTTGTGCTATCCTATCTGGACTATGTTGTACTTGGGCTCGTGAGTGGGTGCCGAACTGGAATTGATGACTTTGGTATATGTATGGGAATATACCTATGTAAAGTCGTTTGATATTTCGTGATTGTAACCTTACTTTGTGATTTACCCTTCGTGGATTCTGGGATGCGTTTGGGGGTCTTGGGGTCCCTACTGAGTATCGTATACTCACCCCTGCATGGGCTATGCCCGCTCTACATTATGTTTTTTGCAGACGACGGAAAACGCTGATCGTGGTTGAGGAATCTGGAGCGGGACAGTATCCAGAGGTGGACTAACAGGCGGGATGTACACAGTGAAGATGAATGGATTTGAGGTGCTGAGTAGACCATATGTACCCACCCTTTACGTGGGGTTTCTGTAGGTCATCTCGGTGGTCACTACTTTACTTTTTAGCTATTGTACTTTACATTTATCAGTTGTACTGTACTTTTAGTTGGGTTTTGTATACTGGCCCATTTACTTTCCTACACTTACTTTTGTACTTAGTTTCTTGGTGTTTAGTTTAGCTTGTGAACTCTTTTATGTTTTTTTACTTATATAATGGAAATGTATTCCCTTTTATCAGGATTTACACCTTTAGTGCTAGTCACCAGCCCCTGACCTATTGAAGGTGGGATTGGAGTAGTCACAGCACGGGCCCCGAGGATGGGTTGTGACATGGATGATCATCAGATTCTATGTACAAGGTTAAACAAATGATATTTTTAACTCCTCTAAATAGTTCATATTAGATCCAAAAATATTATGAATAATGTATTATTATGGGAAACCCAGACATTATATTTTTCAAATATCCAGTTATGTTAATGGAAAATAATAACCTAGCTTTAGGGTATTTCCAAAAAATAACATTAAATAGTGGTCCATTGTAGCACCCCCTAAAAAAACATAAAAATATCTGGAATCATACATTTACCCAATATTGAATGTCTATATAGGAAAAAAAATCTCATGATGTAAGAAACTAGTTTCATTTTGGTGTGGATACTTCAAATTCACTTATAATTAATTTTTTATCCTAATATGGATGAATAAGGAGTTAACAACCGATTCGGGGGGGGGGGTGTTCGGGGGCTATTCCACACCGAGAGGATGGATTTTTCAAAAATTCAGGAAAGATTCTAGGATAGAAGAATCTATGAAGGGATGGACACACTGTTAGGCCAAGACATACAGGGAATAACATTGGGGTGTGAGTGGTTGCATGGTTTGAGGAAACTATTCCACACTAGAAATGCAACCATGAAAAATGATGTAGTCATAGGATTGTAGTTGCACAAACGCTTTTCATATGGTCATTAAATCCATGTGAAAAAATTATGTGGGTTCCATCCTTGGGAAATGAATATTGTACTGTTGTAACACACTTTAGCCCACCGTTTGACCAATCCATGCGACACTGATATTTTTTTCGGTGAAATTACCATTTTAACTGAAATTAGATTAAAGATAAAACTCCTTATATATCTCTTATTTCTAGTTGATTAAGTTCTCCTCTCTCATTTTGGATCACCTAAAGTGTCCTCTTAGTAGTTTTTAATCCCATTAATTCACCTGGTGTCTGATCGAAGAATTGTTGGTCTCGATGGATTATTCCTAGTAAGATCTATGGTAGTATATCTCTTTTCTTTATTCTCCTTTCTATTGGTTGTGCTATTTAGGAGTGAAATAATATTCCATATTTCTTGAGAATTGATATATTAATATATTTTTTGTTGATTTAATAGAAAATAAGGGCTGATACACAATGAAGATAGTGTTTTGGTTATATTGTAGGTGTTCTACAACTCATCCCTAAAGTAATTCCATTTTATAAATTCATTCCATTGTGAGCATGTCTATTTCATCAGGATAGGACTATTATATTCATACTCCATGATTGTAGTAAATATTCTTTTATTTGAGAGAAACATAAATACATGATCATTATATTGTTGGATGTTGAGGCATCGATTCATTCCACCCCTAGTTGAGTTTTAACAAAGATTATTCCTTGGTGACACCTGTGGGACTATATGCACAACTAATTAGGTGGGATTTTATTTTACCTTTTTAATGTTATGTTTTATAGTTAATCATGTGATTATTTAATTCTTTCTTTATCATAGTACCACTTCCCTGTACAAGGTAATTATTTTAATCAACTATATTAATATATGAATTGTGAATGAATAGTATACTTATAGATATCACATTCCCAAGTAATTAAAATTGAATGGAAACTGATTTCCTATCCTTTTTTCTCACTATCTGGTTTATGAAATGGAACGGATGGAACTGAATAATTATATATCTAATAAGAGAAATTTTTTCATGTCTAATAACCATGCAATAGTAACGAATGATATGGAATGATCCAATTGAGTTGTTATCAAAACATGGCGTAATTATTTAGGATATATGATTATGTTTCCTATTTCATATGGAATTTTTCATCATTATAGGAGTGGATAGACATGATACAATCAAGGATTCATGAAGTAATTACCTATGCACTCATGGAATCCATTGTAATTAAGGGATGTTGGTAGCCAAGGGGGATACCCTCCTCAGAACCTAGTTGTTTATACTTGTGGGTTCCTGGAATTATGACATAGGGTCCCTTCACTATCATTTAGATATTAGGATTCCTTAGATATTCTGATTATATCCTAATTGATTTCATCAAACACATGGCACCATAGATAAACCCATTAGTGTTAGTCATTCTACAGACTATTCTTACCTTGGATGAGAACCTTATACATTGTTAAAATCATATTAAATTGGAAGGCCTTTGGTGATGCCCCTTGGATTACACATTGACCCCTTTAGATAGGCTTTAATTTATTACCGAGTTGGATCAACCCCTCAGGTCAATGATGTCTTAGTTACTCCCTTGCATCATCTTGTTTTTTAATTTCAGAAACAATTCTATGGTTATTTTCATTGACCCAATGTTATGAATATTATTATCATAAAAGGGTGACTTGTTCATTACCATGTATCCTATATTATAATTACCATTACTATAGGATGCCTTTATCATAGCTTTGATCATCACACTATACATTTTATAAACAGGATCATAACTAATAAATGATTACTTATTCATATACATTACCATCTATGGATAAAGAAAGAATAAGTTATCATTAAAACATTTTATTACAATTATATTACCATCAAACTATCAGTTTATATTTTATAAATTGGTTGTTATAGATTCTGTCAATGGTGGACTAAACAGAATTATCACAAACTGAATTTAGGCTATCGATGATACTGGGGAAGATTATATGTATGATTGTGTTAAAAATGAAGTCCTCACACATGTGAAACTTGGTCTTATTTGGTTTTATAAGAAGGATCTTGGAAATATTCGACTCAGCAAGGGATCGAGTTGCTGGATAGTTTTTTGTCTCCTTTAACATATTTTATTTATTGTGGATTTCCTACTACCATGTATACCTATTTTCTAATTTTATAGAAACATGAAATGTATCATCACAATTTTTATATGATTTATTTTGTAGTTTTGTGAGTATCATTATCAGTTTATGATGATATTTATTATTTAATCTCTCTTCCACTACAGCGGGATACTGGTCTAGTTGTTATATTATTTGTGTCTATTATTAAATTTGTTTCTATTATAATTCCACTATTTGTATTTATCACACCCACAATGATCCACTACTGTAGTGAGGGCACCGTCTCCCAATATACTCATCATTAGACATAACATCTAGTGGGAATGATATAGGGAGGCGTGCTTGATTCCAAAAAAAAATCTAGGCTCGGGGATCCTCTGAGTGGATCTTGTGTTTTGTACATAATAAAGTGGCATCATAGGTATTTCTTTTCTTTACAATTATTATAAAATGAAAAGGATATTAAGAATTCAATCGAACATAGTTGTAAGCCATACATGGTTGTAGCTAACCCACATTAATGTTAAATTATGAGATTTTGATGTTAGAAATTTTTTGTATTCTTATTATTTCATTTGATACTCATTTCACTATTGGGTGATGCACATGAATTCTGATATTAATATTTATATGATTGATACATTTATTATCCTTAGCCTAATGATAATTTTACAAGGAGGTACTGGTTCATGCATCATAATATGAACCTATATTTCACATTCTATTCATATACACTCCAATATATATGAATTTTCATACTTGAATTTTATCATATTGCTTGTGATTTTTGAGAGATGCATTCTTGATATATATTCTTGTGATGAGAACACATTTTATTATGGGGAATGCATTCAATTATTCAATATGTTAGTATCAATATAAATATTTTTTCATATATAGGATGACGATACCATATTAAATAACTAGTTTCTACCCTATTCGGCTTTGTTATTCTTGTTATAGGAGCTACTATTTGGCTGTTATTGAGTGATTTCCATTTTTAATTCATGATGGGTATTGGACCTTGTGGATTGAAATGTGTAATTTATCAAGTCAATCCATCATATATTACTTATTAAATTCAGATACAGAATATATATGGGGTTAAATAAAAATAAAATGAGTTTGGGTTTCAGTGACAAGGTGCATGGTACCATATTCATTGGGAATGGTGATCAATTCAAATAAAATCATGATATACATATATAAAAAACGAAAATAAGAAAATATATTTCATTTATTATTCATTGAAATTGTTTCATGTAAATGGAGGTGTAATCTCTGACTAAAAATATCAATTCCTGGAACCCCTGTAAATAAAAAATGAACACTTAGTAATACATAGCCTTATCAGAAGGTAGTTGGGGTAGTACACCTTGGGTAGTGAGCCCTATTGTTACATTCTTCTTCTACTTGTGAATATTTATACATTAAAAATATTTTGAGGCATGTTCATTGAATTTTTAAATATATTTCACCACAATTTACTTTTTACAACAATAAAATGGAGTTGAAGACCATGCTCTAGAGATAGAGGGCCTAGAATAGACATTCTTTCCAAAAGGAGTCACAATTGAGACAACACTTGTTACACACAATCTAGGAACTGATGTATAGTTTTGAGTGGTTTTTTGTTTTATGATGTAGTACATTAATGGATATACATGAAATTTTATTAATAAGGATGATCTAACTCATGAGTTTCGGTAGTAGAATAATACAACCCTTTTGGGAGATAGCGTTCCATAGTCTGACTAGTATTAGATGAAGGCCACTCTTTCCCTCATTGGAAATCTAGAGACACCCCTTGATTTGAGGGTCATTGTTTCCATACACATGATTTTGGATTCAGTCAAAAATGGTTGGGATTCGATTAATGAGGCTTCCCTTCTTTAGGGTATGGTCTGGGATAACTTCAAGACTATCTTCTATGATAAATTCTTTCTTCATATGTTGATAGGTAACCGAGCCAGAGTGTTTCAAATATAGAGCATGGTAATATTTTAGTTATGTGGAATTCCTCATGTTTTCCAATATTAATTTGGTTTTCACCACTTCTATCTAGTGATGATATTACAAATTCTAAATGCTTTGTAGATAGGCTCCAATATGTCTTTTGTACTTAGCTTAATGCGTTTCACCAACCTAAATTTTCTGAGATCATGGAACCAAACCGTATCACTAGGTTAAATATAAGGGAATGTGATATTTCTTGGTATAAAAGAATATTACCAAGGTAGGGTATTAGTACTTATAATAGCTACAATTTTATAATTGAGTTTTCTCCTCAGATTAGTGGTTCTCTGAGTAACAATAGTGGATGCTCTATTATATTCCATTAATGTTTATGGTAGGATAATCTAAAGCCTAGTGTGGTAGATACCATATGGAGTGTTGTGATTATGATCATTTGGGGTATCTTTTGTGATTCTATCAGACCATTCCATTATCATCTAGTAGAATAGTAATCACACCATCTCCACCGTTATGGGTAGGATCATTTTCATTACGTTAGGTACTGAGTTGGAGTAGCACCATGAAGACTATATGAGGAAGAGGTCAATGTCATGGTATCCTGAAAACAAATATTCAGCACCAACAGAGAAGATCTTTTTAGAGAAGAATAGCTATAAAAAATTGTCATAGATCCATGAAGTTTCATGAATTGCAACATAAACCCTAGGATTAGAGTGAACTCGTATCTGCTGTATGGGGTAATATTCTAATATGATCCACAATTGAATCTTTATTGTTTGATACATGTGATTCACAATCCATCATCACTTTTTTGAATTTTGATTTTCTGGTGCTGAAAATTTAGTATTATGTTTGTGTGAATACCCTATATAAACCATTGTCAATATGGTAAAAGGGAATATGCTAGGTCAGGTATTTTCCTTTGAGGTATGTGTTTATCCCTTCTTATGGGAACTCATTGTTTTCAAGATTACATGATTGATTTCAGTCTCTTGATGTATTGTTTATTTCCCTATCATGCCAATTTAGACTACTGTCTCTATAATGATTGATTTGCATCACCATAGTGAATTTGTTATCACCACAGTGTGGCTTGATTGACGAGACTAATATATCTGGACCCAATCATGTTTGGTTAGGTTGATTTCCCTCCATGATTTACAATATCGTCATAGTTGATCCAAGAGAACACTAGGAATATTTAACTCCTGTAATAAATTGTTCCATATAAATATTTTGTGATTACCTTTCTATCACACCTCCAGAGAGAATAAGATTTTGAGATTATGATTCTCACAGGAGTAGATCCATTTATCATTCCTCTATTTTGGATTAGACATAACAATCTTCAGGATATCAAGTGACTGTTGGATGACATAATGGCCAAAACAATTTAATGTCTTATAATTTGATCTATAATTTCTCCCGTATTTTTCTCCAAGATGGTGGATATGACATTCTATTTAATCATGGATTACCAGGAATTGAACCAACATAATGTTGTGAACCTGTAGCCACTAACAATATAGACGATAACTTTGACCAACTCCGTGGAGATAGCGTATTCCTTATTATTGATAATAGATTTGGTTATCAATTTTTTTAATTCATATATTCTAAAATACCAAATATATCTTTTCATAGAAGTAATCATAAATATGGTTCTCTCATTATATTTTTTGATATTATAAAAACACTTACAATTTTCATCAATTTGATGAATATGTTGTTTCAAACCTATATAGATTCTTTTTTTATATCATTTTTGGATGACATCTTTTTGTATAGGAATTTTAATAGAGACCATGAAAAACACTTTGAGATCATTTCAAATACACTGAGAGAGAATCAAATTTGTTCCATGATTTATATGTTCCCCTTAAGGATAGAAAATGGTTACATCATTGGTCATATAATATCAGAATAAAGAGTACATGTTGATCTATATAAAGAGATTGTTTTAGTTTTCTAAGAGAAATCCAAAATTATGTTTCACATGAAAAGTTCAATATAAATTCATGGATAATAAAGACATTTTATGCATGAATAATCTTGCATTTCTTTATAAATTAATTTTTTGAAAAAGAGGGGTGTTATGTTCATATGGTTCGAATTGTAAAAAAAATCCTTCATGTAGTTGAAAGGAAGGCTTGTCTCCACACCAATTCAGATTATTCCATAGCCAGTAAGAATATATATAGTGTTTTTGATGCATCAAACATCATCCTATGTTTAATGATAATGTATGAGAATATATTTTTTTCATATAGATCTCAGTATTTGAAACCTTATGAGATAAACTACCTGACACATTACCTCAAGATTGCATCAGTTGTTAATGCATTAGGCTGCTGGAGACACTATATTATGGGTGATTTTTTTGTGGTGTATATGCAAAATAAGTTCCTAAATTAAATATTTACATAACTTGACATGAATCTCATGTAATAGATATGGGACATATATCTTAATTCAATTGATTTTGACCATTCCTCTATTCCTAGATAATGAAAATCAGTATCATATTTGTTGATTAGGAAAACCATGGACTATTCCATAGTGGAAGTGATTGATAAATATAAATTGATGGCTCTATAATATGGGAGAAATTTATAGTTTCATATGAGTAATGAGAAGAAATGTCTTATAGAAATGACAATTAACTCTTCCTTTCTTGGATTGTTGAAGTGAAAGTAGTTTTTAAATTTTGAAGGCTTGGTTCACTGGGATAGTATTTCTGGATTGGACCCAACTCTAAATTTATCTATAGATATAAAAACCTTCCTATATATACAAGGATGTGTTTGTGTGTCTACCGATATAATAGGGTAAATGTTGTGGGTGTCCAATGCTTCTTATTGAGTATATAGTCCATGAATCTTTACGATGAATCAATATATGTGATGGATGTATTGTTTGATTAGGATTAAATTTCAGATATAAGGATTTATCACTAGGTGTTACACTTTAAAAAAGTTAAAGGTGGGTCACTAAAAAACTCTTATCTTGTTACAACCATTTCTACAACAGAATGAATATGAGAAGAAGTTTCTATGGACATTGTTGTTATCTTGTCGATGTCACCATGAAGTATTGTCATAGTTTGGGAAGTCCTGGATTGACTGAAGAAAGTACCTAGATCCTTATTATCTTTTGAGACTTCCTCGGTTAATGAGCTCAGAAAAATATATGTCTCTGGGACTATATGACTACATGGGGTCTCTCATACTATAGTTCCAGTTAGGGATTCTCGTTTCACATCGTGTTTCTAGAATGTTTTATAGAGTGTTATGGGAATATAGGCACATCTAAGCACTATTTTTCACCCTAAAACCAATGGGTAGTAAGAAAAGATGATATTTTGGTTATAATAAACATTTCAATACTGAATAATTTGGTTCCACGATTTTTAGAAGAATAATATTCATATCATCAAGTACACCTAGAATAATTTCTTTCACAAAAAAATTAGTTGGCTCTATTTGAGTCCTTTTATGTTATGTCATTTATTTCACCCCTATGTTAGTTATATGTAGCTGAGGCTGCACTACTAGGTCCTAATATCATTTAGGAGACTTCAATGTATATTCAACTGATCGAAAAACCTATTTTTTTGACATGTCTATATATATATATTAGGATGATCACTTTCGACAAGCTATAGAGTTTGATGTCGGGGAACATGTTTTCATCCAGGTTTCATAAAGGATTCAGTATAGATGGATATAGAGGAAAGGGAATCTATCACCCCATCTTGTTGAAAAATAGGTGATTTTGAATAGAGTCATGATATTAGCCTATCAGTTTCTATTACTACCGGGGTATCGTTCCATGAATGACATCTTCCATTTTACACAGTGTCACTCTTATCATGCCTACCAATATCATGTATTTCATCCTATGGATATTTATTTAGATTATAATGCTTAATTTTAAGAGTGCATTTTAGGCATTTTTGACTAATGAATGTATGCGGTCTGAGGAAAATGTTTCCTTTTAGTATGTCTGTTATAGAATCACATCCATGCTCATGATAAGACATGGGATCTAGAGGATGACATACATGCTCAATGGTCATATTTATTCATAGAAATCATTTAGAACCCATTAGAAGGTGAAGTCAAGGACTGGTTCCATTATATATGGAATAATGTAAGTACCATGTTGTTCATTTTTCTTTCATCCTTTAAATTTTATTCTAATTATGGTTTTCAGTCTAGATATGGAAGCATAATGTGTTCACGATTGATTCAAGGCTGTCTAGGGATTATTCAGATAATGGAGCCAGAATGTTTTGAAAAATAAGTAAGGATCCATAGATTAGATAAACATTCAAGACATGTTGTAAGGTTCAGATAAACTTTGTATGTTCGGATATTGGTGTGTCGAAGGACACAAAATTTGAGGAAACCACATCACCTTAGTTTCAAACCCTTGTGAAATAATGTGAACCATGGATAAGGGTTTAAATAATTCCTTTCACATGGTTAGTCAAACCATGTTCACAAACCATGAAGGTACCCTAATTAGGTAATGATGGGTGCATTCCTGGTGCATGGTTTTTCTAAACATGTTAATAAAATATGCAACCCCGATATTTGAAGTTGAAATAATAATTTTTCCCTTTAATAAAATAAAACATACCCTATCCTTGTTTCTCAAATTTTAATGGATGAAACTTTCTTCCCTCAAATTAGATGTCACAAATTTTCATCGTCATTATTTTGGATCTCGTTTTTTCATCTAGAGTTTAATCTATGTTCTATTGGATATGTATGATTCCTCATAGTAATATCTTCATTACATTAGTATATTTCATTATTATAATTTCTATCAACAATAATATTTAGGTGAAATATAAGATTTCTTATTATTAGGGCATGTATCTATTATTCTATTTTTTCTCAATCCAAAAATAACTAAGGGTTCATATAGGATGAATATAAAACTAAGGGAATACAGTAGTTAGTCTAAGACACATCTCGGAAGTCCCAAAATTTTAAAACTATTATAATTTTGTGCATGAGCATTTCATAAATAATTTCTGAATAAATTAATATTTCAATCGTACAATCATTATACATGTACTCGAGAGCTCCTTCTATACATGATAATCAAATTATTAGAGGCTGAGTCATTGATTCATTCTGCCCCATGTACAATGATGCCACAAATTATTCCTTTATGTTCCATGTTGGTCTATTTATGCTATATTTTAGGTGTAATTTGACTTGAATGTTATAATGATTAGTTTTATAAATATATTAATGAACTGTTAATGGTTGTTATGCCATAGTGACATAATTGGTCAACTTATGGAAATTATTTTAATAAATTACATTAATTTATAAATAGTGAATGGAAATTATACTAACAGGCATAACATGGATGAGTAATTTAAATTTAATGGTAATTGGATTCTATTAATTTTAAATCCATTTCATGTTTATGAAATGGAAATGAAGAACCTAATAATTAAATATGAAATGAATAAAATGATTGCATATCTATTAGCCTTTTCATACTAATTAATGGTATAGAATGAACCAAATGGCTTATTAAAATGAATGACTATTTCATTTCGTAATAAATAACCATATAAGTATACGATTATTATTTCATATGGGTATGTTTTTCTTTAGATGAGTAGTTAGACTTGTGTTGGCCTTGCATTCTCGAGTGAATTCCTTAAGAACTCATGGACCCCTTTCTGATTCAAGGATATTATTTTCCTAATGAGATACCCACATTAGATAATAGACCTTGTCTACTTCTAGATTTCTGGAATACTTCTTATGACCCCTTCAATATTAAAGAGACATTAGGATTCCATGGATACACATATTGGAACCAACATGATGTCTTTAGATATGTAGAACCATGCATACACCCATTGGGCCAAGTCATTTCTTATCACATGCTTATATTTGAAAAAATATTTCACCTAATTTAGAATCACGTTAGAGTGGAATTACTTGGGATATTAACATTGGATTACACTCATACCACCTTTATCTAGGATAAAGGTTATTACTAATTTGGGTTGATCCCTATGTTCAAGTAGGCTTTTGTTATACCTTGTATAATATTCATTTTTATTATTAAAAAGGATACCCTTATTATTACCTTAGATCCTATATCATAATTATTAGTATTATCATAATTGATTCCTTGATTATTACCTCTGATCTTCAATTATTATTATTATTATTACTACTACTATAATCCCTTGGACATCCCATGGATCGTCTTACCTCAATTATGTTAAACTGTATCATATTTAAATAATGATTACATGTTCTAATACTTTACAAGTTGAGGATGAATAAGTTATCTGTTAGATTAATAAAATTTCTTTAAATTTTTATAAGAAATAAAACATTTAGTTTCCATTTCTCTGACTGGATGGTATAGACACCATTAGTGGTGGAATACTAACATTTATCTCACACCCAATCTGGGTTATCGATGTCACCCAGAAAGATTATATGTATGAAGGTGTTGATAAGGGGAATCATTATAATTTGGACACATAATCATTCTTTATTTCATAAAATAGAGCTTGATAGTAGATGATTGAACCAATTCTCACGATGCTATATAGTTTTTGGTTCATTTTTTTTAGTATATCATACATTTCCTGCTTCCATGTATACTTCTTTTACAGTTTAAAAGAGTCATTAGATGTATCATAATATATTTTTATATGATTTGATTTGTAACTTTTTTCTATTATTATGTGTTTCTTCTAATATTTATTATTTATATCATCTTCTGCTATAATGGGTTAGTTTTCCAATTATTATAATGCCTATTTCATTTCATACATCTATTTATATAATGCTTCTCTTATTCATCATTTACTACTTATCCTCTATACTCTACTATAGTAATGAGGATATAGTCTCCCTAAAGACACACCCTAGGCCCACACTAATAGTTGGTAGCATCATGTGTGTGGGGAAGAATGCATGAGTCCATGTGGCCAATCCGGATTATGATACCTCTTTTGTGGCACATTAGTATGGGATATCATAAATGGGTTCATTAAAAAACCATTATACATAGTAATAAAAAACATCCTCATCCTCATATTCACCTCTAGAAACAATATCCACATGTATTATCACTCCAGGACATTAGGATGATTATTAAGAAAACCAATCTTAAAAATAATCATTTTTAAGAGATCAGTCTCATTAGATTATCTCCGAAAATATAATTACAATAGTCAATAGGATGAAATGGAAAAAAAATAATTCATAAATCTGTTACCCGAAGATCATTTCCAAAAGAACAACAAGATAACATCTTTTTTCATTAAAATACACTTTGAAAACTATTACAACAATTAATGTTGAAAAATAAAAAAATGAATAACATATCCATAACCTAATATGACAAACCAAATTGTTGGTCTCAAATGTTTTCATAAACCATTCCTGAACTCATCTTAACCTCTAAAATTTCATATCTTATCAAATATACTAATGTTTATTCACTTTTTTTAGTCCTAAATAATACCATAAAAATATTATTACCTATGTAATTATAAATATATTCACATAAAAGAGTCCTGCTATAAATACCTAATAAACTAAATCATTGATTCCCATTATTGGATTTCACATGAAAATATCCACATCCAACATCATAATTTAAAATAAAATCCTTAATAGCATTAACTATCCCAAAGAAGGATATAATTTTATTTTAAAAATTGACAATTTACATAGTGTTGCAGTAAAAATTTACTCCACATGTATGGTCATTTATTTGATTCCAAAATAATTAAAATTACCAAAACCACTATATGTGATCTCAAATGGATCTACTACCAAAAAAATTTGATCTTCGTGAATAATGTATAAAGTTGCCTATAAGTTATCCTAATTTGTAATATTGGACAAAAATTGATGTGTATTTTAATTTTTTGATAAATATGAGATGTGTGGAATCCCAATGAGATGTCTTGTAGTGTCGTAGAATGAATCCACATAACCTAAGGGTAACATATAAAATATTGTGATTTACCCTATAACAATGTTTATTGATGGTGGGTTAAGGTCATGTTAACCCAAAATGGGTTCTCCTGGAACAACATACAATATTTTTTAGCCTGTTCATGTGGCCCAAGATGTTTGCATTGGGCCCCTATACCAGGCTAGCTTGGTCAATTTCAATCCATATATCACCATCACATTTCTCCCACCAATCATATGATTGAATATAAAATGGATTTTTTAATTAAATATCAAATATATGGCCACATTAATGCTTTATCTAGTCACTAAAGATAATCCATTAGAGCTTCACACACATACGTTCACTATGTTGAGTGATATCATTTATCAATGATGGTATCGTAAATCCAAATAGAATAAATTTCCTATTTTAATAAAAATTTTCATGTTAATAATGAAATCTCATCCACAATTTATTTTATTTACACATACAACTATATATTTAATTAACATGAATAAATTATTTATGTCACTCATTAATTATGTGAGAAATAAAACATATAAAACATCTTAAGTGAATACCTAATGAGAAAAAGAATCGAATATATAGGCCATCATGAGTGATTCCTTTTGTGATCACCAAAATCAATACTTTTACTATATACCAATGTTGTTATATGATCTCAATGTATCTACCAACTACTCCTTTTTTACATATGAATATAAGAGTGGACATGTATATTCTTAAATGTTGAGGTGAGTAATAATAGTTTGTATATAAATCTCTATAAATCAGGAGACCCCTATATGAATCTAATATCTATGGGAATAGATAATAAAAATTTTATTAAACAATCATGAAATACCATCCCTCCAAAATAAATATTCCCAACCACTATTAATTTCATATTCATTCTTCCCATATCTCACTAATATCACACCTTCCAAATTAATAATGTTGGGGGAGGTACAAAAGTACAATAAAAAGGTTACTAATCTTATAATGTGTGGTTATAGGTTACATAGAACACATAAACTCATCTGATTTTGAGAAAAAATTATAAATTTATATAGAGAGCGGTAATAGTTATATCACATTAGCATTATAAAAAAGTCTAGGAGCATAAATCTTTCATATATTAAAACTTGTTAGCCATGAATATGTTTGGTATTAATATAAAGTAGAGATACACACATATCATGCATATATATTACACCGTAATAGATTAATATTCATCACTTAAGATAATGATCTTTTTCAAAATCCTATAGTTAAAGAGCCTCTGAAAACCTAGACACATAATCCAATTGTTCATAAGTGAGCTATGTCATCAAATACTATGTTCTTAATAACAATCACACTTCATAGATAAATTATTTATAATATCATTATTCATTGCCTATGGAATGGATATATAATAAATAATATCCTAACATTCTTAGTAATGGTAATAAGAGATATATTAAAATAATATATAATAAGGTTTTGAGAACACAAGTGTATCATTGGAAAACCATACCATGCATATCATAGATCATATACTTTGGTCAATAAATATATATAATAGGGTCATAAAATATGAATAATAATTTAATAAAATAAAACGAACCTTGAGAAGATAACATTGGTAGAAGACATTGATTTTTATGATACACGTAATCCTTAAGAAATTATTTCATGGATACCCACAAAATCTTAACAAAATTTTACGATTTGGACAAGCCCATATTTACCTACATTTTTCATGGGATATCCTCTCATCCAACCTATTATATCCATGGGATAACCTTCTATGTAACCAATTTTGTTCTTTTGATGACAATCTGTGTATCCAAATTTGATATTATGACAACCTCCCTTGTACATTCTGTCATGCTTGGAATAACCTCTCATATACCCATTAATATAATATATCATTATTTATTACTGAATGAATTAGAAGGATATATAGGTCCCAAAAATAACATAATCCATACATTTTTTACATTATAGTTTAGTATATTAATCATATCATAACCTATGAAAAGTAAAGAGATTTAATTAATATTTTATCATAGAATTACCCATGGGAATGGTGTGGGTTTTATAAACAGGACAATAATTCATCTATATAAATAATAATTATGATAAAATTGGATAATATCCCAATTTTTTTTATAAGAAATCATAAAATTACATCATAGATTGTAAATAATTTTGAATGATTCACTGGAACATTTCATGATGAAAATAATATTTCCACTTTCCTTAATGTTTTGGTTTAGTATTTTAAGTAATTTAAAAATGATATTTGTTCTATAATCTCTAAAACATTATATATGAAATAAATATCAAATATATTAATTATATATTTATTTATTGTAATCCATATTATTTATTGATAAAAAATTAACAACATCATTCATTGTGACATTTGGTCATACATACATATGACTGTTGTTTCCATTTTCTCGACAGATTGACAGAAAGAAAGGTCAATATTTACTCACATATATAGAATAATTTTTATATTAATTATATTATATGTATTCATTAAATATAACCAAATTACAATATAATTCCATATAAAATAAAAATTTTATCAGATTCCTTCCTAGAGGTGATTGTCAGAATGTATGCATGAGAAAATTTATTTTTTTCGAAAGGATTAGAAGGTAATAAGTTTAATCTGATATTAAAATATCAAAAGTAAAATTATATCATAATTATCATGAAAATATATTATATATATACTTATTTATATCCCTGACCTTTTTATGGAAAATTAATTACATCAATTCAAGGGGAAATTGTTCATCATATCCAAAATGGACAGTTTCATTTCTCATTTGATAGAAGTGGAGACATATTAATGTTGTTAAATAAAAATTAAATAAATAAATTATATGTTATAAGTTTTCTTATTATATTATAATTGTTAATACATATATTAATAATCTATGATAAGGAGTAAAAATAAATAGATTATTGAAGAGAGTTTCCTATTCATTTAACATCCTCCATTAAATAACTTAATATAGACCCTATGGTCGGTATTTTGGGAAGAAAGGATCCTATATAACATGGATAATGATGCATGGGAAACATTTTATGGTTTTGGTATAAAAATATGGATTATTTTGTGTGAATAAATGAGGCTAGGAGGTACCACTTAATAAACAATGGGGACTGTCGTTTTTGAAAATACCCAAAACTATTCAATAATGGAAAGTCACTCTCAAGATATGTACCTAAAAAATTAATAAATACTAAATTAGGGAGTATATAGGGACATTAAACACCTAAAATAAAAAAAAATATTTTAGATATGTTATTCCCTTATTTTCTCAGTCTATTCCATTTAACAATTTTAGTTTTCACTATTGTAAGTGGTCATTTTTTATTTAACTAGATAATTTATCCACTAAGAAAAATAATTAAATGAGTCTTATTATAATATATTAATCCAATTATTTTAAAAATTATATTTACTTTATTAAATAAAAATCCTATTATTGTGGAATATTAATTTTAAACAAGCGCATGTAACATGCATAAATTTTTTATAACCTTAACTGCAGTACAAAATAATTACTATTTATAAAATTTAATATGATTAAAATTTCAATTGATTGTATTTGATAGTATTAATTATAAATATTATAAATGTGGAATCCATTTTAACAAATTCAATTCACATAACTGAAACAATTTAATTTAATTTTAAACTCACAAACATGATGAAAATTTTGTTTTCCAAATAAATATTTCCATAACTACAAAACTATTTTATATAAAATTTTATAATAAAATTCCATAAAATTACCTCTGTAGGATTAATAATAATATAATTTGTCAAATTAAAATTTTGTCATTTATTAAAACCAATGATAAGTAATTTTCAAAAAAAATTGAAAAATTGAAAAATATTTGAATGAAAATGTTGTTTTCAATAAAAATCAGTATTTTTCACTATTCCTCGAAAAAATTAATCACTTAAGTAAATACTAAAAAATTCAGATCGAGATAATTTTGAGGAATTAATATAAAATATTAATTAAATTTTTAAACATTTGTTTCCTAGAACTAAGAATATTAATTTTTAAAAAGTATACAGAATGAAACAAACCGCTTTTTTAAAGAAAATATTTTTTTACTCATAAAAGAAGATTTATTCATATATCATTCCTTGAAAAATATTAGATGAATTTTAAATTTTTCTATTATATTAATAATATATAATTTTCATTTAAATAATTGTCAAATAGTGACTAATATAATTTATAATGATAAAACCACTTCTCATTCATGAAAATAGATTAAAAAAATAATTCATTGACATTTGAATGATTTTTTTCTAATTTATTTAAAACTAATAAATTTATCATATAAATGTGTACACAATATTTTTTTATATTAAAATATTCATATTCATACTTACTAATGAAACGACTATAGGATAATTATAAAGATAAATAATAAGATTAAAATTGTATATCGTGGTTCGTTTGAACTCAATGTTTCATAGAACTCACGATAAAAAAAAAGTTATTAATTTGGAAATAATATTTTTTTAAAATCTAGGGCACCACATTCTACCAACATAAATAAATTGATTTCTCACAATTTGAACATGATTTTACTAATTAATGGTTTTCTATATGAAAATAAATTTTTGGAAATCACATATTATACAAAGGGTTACTAAAATATCCTCCAGAAAAGAGAGAATTAAAACTTATGGATATCATCTATAATAATACATAAATAGGTTTCCAAATTTTAGAGTAGTAATTGGAAGTAAATATATAGAAATGGAATAAATTAATTTAGATATATCATTGATCATAAGAAAGTTAATGATCATAAAAAGCTAGGTGTTACACTTTAAAAAAGTTAAAGGTGGGTCACTAAAAAACTCTTATCGTGTTACAACCATTTCTACACCAGAATGAATATGAGAAGAAGTTTCTATGGACATTGTTGTTATCTTGTCGATGTCACCATGAAGTAGTGTCATTGTTTAGGAAGTCCTGGATTGACTGAAGAAAGTACCTAGATCCTTATTATCTTTTGAGACTTCCTCGGTTAATGAGCTCAGAAAAATATATGTCTCTGGGACTAAATGACTACATGGGGTCTGTCATACTATAGTTCCAGTTAGGGATTCTCGTTTCACATCGTGTTTCTAGAATGTGTTATAGAGTGTTATGGGAATATAGGCACATCTAAGCACAATTTTTCACCCTAAAACCAATGGGTAGTAAGCTAAGATGATATTTTGGTTATAATACACATTTCAATCCTGAATAATTTGGTTCCACGGTTCTTAGAAGAATAATATTCATATCATCAAGTACACCTACAATAATTTCTTTCACAAAAAAATTAGTTGTCTCTATTTGAGTCCTTTTATGTTATGTCATTTATTTCACCCCTATGTTAGTTATATGTAGATGAGGCTACACTACTAGGTCCTAATCTCATTTAGGTGACTTCAATGTATATTCAACTGATCAAAAAACCTATTTTTTTGCCAAGTCTAGATATATATATTAGGATGATCACTTTCGACAAGCTATAGAGTTTGATGTCGGGGAACATGTTTTCATCCAGGACTCATAAAAGATTCAGTATAGATGGATATAGAGGAAAGGGAATCTATCACCCCATCTTGTTGAAAAATAGGTGATTTTGAATAGAGTCATGATATTAGCCTATCAGTTTCTATTACTACCAGGGTATCGTTCCATGAATGACATCTTCCATTTTACACAGTGTCACTCTTATCATGCCTACCAATCTCATGTATTTCATCCTATGGAGGTTTATTTAGATTATAATGCTTAATTTTAAGAGTTCATTTTAGGCATTTTTGACTAATGAATGTAGGCGGTCTGAGGAAAATTTTTCCTTTTAGTATGTCTGTTATAGAATCACATCCATGCTCATGATAAGACATGGGATCTAGAGGATGAAATACATGCTCAATGGTCATATTTATTCATAGAAATCATTTAGAACCCATTAGAAGGTGAAGTCAAGGACCGGTTCCATTATATATGGAATAATGTAAGTACCATGTTGTTCATTTTTCTTTCATCCTTTAAATTTTAGTCTAATTAAGGTTTTCAGTCTAGATATGGAAGCATAATGTGTTCACGATTGATTCAAGGCTGTCTAGGGATTATTCAGATCATGGAGCCAGAATGTTTTGAAAAATAAGTAAGGATCCATAGATTAGATAAACATTCAAGACATGCTGTAAGGTTCAGATAAACTATGTATGTTCAGATATTGGTGTGTCAAAGGACACAAAATTTGAGGAAACAACATCACCTTAGTTTCAAACCCTTGTGAAATAATGTGAACCATGGTTAAGGGTTTAAATAATTCCTTTCACATGGTTAGTCAAACCATGTTCACAAACCATGAAGGTACCCTAATTAGGTAATGATGGGTGCATTCCTGGTGCATGGTTTTTTCTAAACATGTTAATAAAATATGCAACCCCGATATTTGAAGTTGAAATAATAATTTTTCACTTTAATAAAATAAAACATACCCTATCCTTATTTCTCAAATTTTAATGGATGCAACTTTCTTCCCTCAAATTAGATGTCACAAATTTTCATCGTCATTATTTTGGATCTCGTTTTTTCATCTAGAGTTTAATCTATGTTCTATTGGATATGTATGATTCCTCATAGTAATATCTTCATTACATTAGTATATTTCATTATTATAATTTCTATCAACAATAATATTTAGGTGAAATATAAGATTTCTTATTATTAGGGAATGTATCTATTATTCTACTTTTTCTCAATCCAAAAATAACTAAGGGTTCATATAGGATGAATATAAAACTAAGGGAATATAGTAGTTAGTCTAATACACACCTCGGAAGTCCCAAAATTTTAAAACTATTATAATTTTGTGCATGATCATTTCATAAATAATTTCTGAATAAATTAATATTTCAATCGTACAATCATTATACATGTACTCGAGAGCCCCTTCTATACATGATCATCAAATTATTAGAGGCTGAGTCCTTGATTCATTCTGCCCCATGTACAATGAAGCCACAAATTATTCCTTTATGTTCCATGTTGGTCTATTTATGCTATATTTTAGGTGTAATTTGACTTGAATGTTATAATGATTAGTTTTATAAATATATTAATGAACTGTTAATGGTTGTTATGACATATTGACATAATTGGTCAACTTATGGAAATTATTTTAATAAATTACATTAATTTTTAAATAGTGAATAGAAATTATACTAACAGGCATAACATGGATGAGTAATTTAAATTTAATGGTAATTGGATTCTATTAATTTTCAATCCATTTCATCTTTATGAAATGGAAATGAAGAACCTAATAATTAAATATGAAATGAATAAAATGGTTGCATATCTATTAGCCTTTTCATACTAATTAATGGTGTGGAATGAACCAAATGACTTATTAAAATGAATGACTATTTCATTTCGTAATAAATAACCATATAAGTATATGGTGATTATTTCATATGGGTATGTTTTTCTTTAGATGAGTAGTTAGACTTGTGTTGGCCTTGCATTCTCGAGTGAATTCCTTAAGAACTCATGGACCCCTTTCTGATTCAAGGATATTATTTTCCTAATGAGATACCCACATTAGATAATAGACCTTGTCTACTTCTAGATTTCTAGAATACCTCTTATGATCCCTTCAATATTAAACAGACATTAGGATTCCATGGATACACACATTGGAACCAACATGATGTCTTTAGATATATAGAACCATGCATACACCCATTGGGCCAAGTCATTTCTTATCACATGCTTATATTTGAGAAAATATTTCACCTAATTTAGAATCACGTTAGAGTGGAATTACTTGGGATATTAACATTGGATTACACTCATACCACCTTTATCTAGGATAAAGGTTATTACTAATTTGGGTTGATCCCTATGTTCAAGTAGGCTTTTGTTATACCTTGTATATTATTCATTTTTATTATTAAAAAGGATACCCTTATTATTACCTTAGATCCTATATCATAGTTATTAATATTATCATAATTGATTCCTTGATTATTACCTCTGATCTTCAATTATTATTTTTATTATTACTACTACTATAATCCCTTGGACATCCCATGGATCGTCTTACCTCAATTATGTTAAACTGTATCATATTTAAATAATGATTACATGTTCTAATACTTTACAAGTCGAGGATGAATAAGTTATCTGTTAGATTAATAAAATTTCTTTAAATTTTTATAAGAAATAAAACATTTAGTTTCCATTTCTCTGACTGGATGGTATAGACACCATTAGTGGTGGAATACTAACATTTATCTCATTCCCAATCTGGGTTATCGATGTCACCTAGAAAGATTATATGTATGAAGGTGTTGATAAGGGGAATCATTATACTTTGGACACATAATCATTCTTTATTTCATAAAATAGAGCTTGATAGTAGATGATTGAACCAATTCTCACGATGCTATATAGTTTTTGGTTCATTTTTTATTTAGTATATCATACATTTACTGCTTCCATGTATACTTATTTTACAGTTTCAAAGAGTCATTAGATGTATCATAATATATTTTTATATGATTTAATTTGTAACTTTTTTCTATTATTATGTGTTTCTTCTAATATTTATTATTTATATCATCTTCTGCTATAATGGGTTAGTTATCCAATTGTTATAATGCCTATTTCTTTTCATCCATCTATTTATATAATGCTTCTCTTATTCATCATTTACTACTTATCCTCTATACTCTACTATGGTAATGAGGATATAGTCTCCCTAAAGACACACCCTAGGCCCACACTAATAGTTGGTAGCATCATGTGTGTGGGGAAGAATGCTTGAGGCCATGTGGCCAATCCGGATTCTGATACCTCTATTGTGGCACATTAGTATGGGATATCATAAATGGGTTCATTAAAAAACCATTATACATAGTAATAAAAAACAACCTCATCCTCATATTCACCTCTAGAAACTATATCCACATGTATTATCACTCCAGGACATTTGGATGATTATTAAGAAAACCAATCTTAAAAATAATCATTTTTAAGAGATCAGTCTCATTAGATTATCTCCGAAAATATAATTACAATAGTAAATAGGATGAAATAGAAAAAAAATCATTCATAAATCTGTTACCCAAAGATCATTTCCAAAAGAACAACAAGATAACATCTTTTTTCATTTAAATACACTTTGAAAACTATTACAACAATTAATGTTGAAAAATAACAAAATGAATAACTTATCCATAACCTAATATGACAAACCAAATTGTTGGTCTCAAATGTTTTCATAAACCATTCCTGAACTCATCTTAACCTCTAAAATTTCATATCTTATCAAATATGCTAATGTTTATTCACTTTTTTTAGTCCTAAATAATACCATCAAAATATTATTACCTATGTAATTATAAATATATTCACATAAAAGAGTCCTGCTATAAATACCTAATAAACTAAATTATTGATTCCCATTATTGGATTTCACATGGAAATATCCACATCCAACATCATAATTTAAAATAAAATCCTTATTAGCATTAACTATCCCAAAGAAGGATATAATTTTATTTTAAAAGTTGACAATTTACATAGTGTTGCAGTAAAAATTTACTCAACATGTATGGTCATTTATTTGATTCCAAAATAATTAAAATTACCAAAAACCACTATATGTGATCTCAAATGGATCTACTACCAAAAAAATTTGATCTTTGTGAATAATGTATAAAGTTGTCTATAAGTTATCCTAATCTGTAATATTGGACAAAAATTGATGTGTATTTTAATTTTTTGATAAATATGAGATGTGTGGTATCCCAATGAGATGTCTTGTAGTGTCGTAGAATGAATCCACATAACCTAAGGGTAACATATAAAATATTGTGATTTACCCTATAACAATGTTTATTGATGGTGGGTTAAGGTCATGTTAACCAAAAATGGGTTCTCCTGGAACAACTTACAATATTTTTTAGCCTGTTCATGTTGCCCAAGATGTTTGCATTGGGCCCCTATACCAGGCTAGCTTGGTCAATTTCAATCCATATATCACCATCACATTTCTCCCACCAATCATATGATTGAATATAAAATGGATTTTTTTAATTAAATATCAAATATATGGCCACATTAATGCTTTATCTAGTCACTAAAGATAATCCATTAGAGCTTCACACACATACGTTCACTATGTTGAGTGATATCATTTATCAATGATGGTATCATAAATCCAAATAGAATAAATTTCCCATTTTAATAAAATTTTTCATGTTAATAATGAAATCTCATCCACAATTTATTTTATTTACACATACAACTATATATTTAATTAACATGAATAAATTATTTATGTCACTCATTAATTATGTGAGAAATAAAACATATAAAACATCTTAAGTGAATACCTAATGAAAAAAAGAATCGAAAATAAAGGCCATCATGAGTGATTCCTTTTGTGATCACCAAAATCAATACTTTTACTATATACCAATGTTGTTATATGATCTCAATGTATCTACCAACTACACCTTTTTTACATATGAATATAAGAGTGGACATGTATATTCTTAAATGATGAGGTGAGTAATAATAGTTTGTATATAAATCTCTATAAATCAGGAGACCCCTATATGAATCTAATATCTATGGGAATAGATAATAAAAATTTTATTAAACAATCAAGAGATACCAACCCTCCAAAATAAATATTCCCAACCACTATTAATTTCATATTCATTCTTCCCATATCTCACTAATATCACACCTTCCAAATTAATAATGTTGGGGGAAGGTACAAAAGTACAATAAAAAGGTTACTAATCTTATAATGTGTGGTTATAGATTACATAGAACACATAAACTCATCCTATTTTGAGAAAAAAATATAAACTAATATAGAGAGCGGTAATAGTTATATCACATTAGCATTATAAAAAATTCTAGGAGCATAAATCTTTCATATATTAGAACTCGTTATCCATGAATATGTTTGGTATTAATATAAAGTAGAGATACACACATATCATGCATATATATTACACCGTAATAGATGAATATTCATCACTTAAGATAATGATCTTTTTCAAAATCCTATATTTAAAGAGCCACTGAAAACCTGGACACATAATCCAATTGTTCATAAGTGAGCTATGTCATCAAATACTAAGTTCTTAATAACAATCACACCTCATAGATAAATTACTTATAATATCATTATTCATTGCGTATGGAATGGATATATAAAAAATAATATCCTAACATTCTTAGTAATGGTAATAAGAGATATGTTAAAATAATATATAATAAGGTTTTGAGAACACAAGTTTATCATTGGAAAACCATACCATGCATATCATAGATCATATACTTTGGTCAATAAATATATATAATAGGGTCATAAAATATGAATAATAATTTAATAAAATAAAATGAACCTTGAGAAGATAACATTGGTAGAAGACATTGATTTTTATGATACACGTAATCCTTAAAAAATTATTTCATGGATACCCACAAAATCTTAACAAAGTTTTACGATTTCGACAAGCCCATATGTACCTACATTTTTCATGGGATATCCTCTCATCCACCCTTTTATATCCATGGGATAACCTTCTATGTAACCAATTTTGTTCTTTTGATGACAATCTGTGTATCCAAATTTGATATTATGACATCCTCCCTTGTACATTCTGTCATGCTTGGAATAACCTCTCATATACCCATTAATATAATATATCATTATTTATTACTGAATGAATTATAATGATATATAGGACCCAAAAATAACATAATCCATACATTTTTTACATTATAGTGTAGTATATTAATCATATCATAACCTATGAAAAGGAAAGAGATTTAATTAATATTTTATCATAGAATTACCCATGGGAATGGTGTGGGTTTTATAAACAGGACAATAATTCATCTATATAAATAATAAGTATGATTAAATTGGATAATATCCCAATTTTTTTATAAGAAATCATAAAATTACATCATAGATTGTAAATAATTTTGAATGATTCCCTGGAACATTTCATGATGAAAATAATATTTCCACTTTCCTTAATGTTTTGGTTTAGTATTTTAAGTAATTTAAAAATTATATTTGTTCTATAATCTCTAAAACATTATATATGAAATAAATATCAAATATATTAATTATATATGTATTCATTGTAATCCATATTATTTATTGATAAAAAATTAACAACATCATTCATTGGGACATTTGGTCATACATACATATGAATGTTGTTTCAATTTCTCGACAGATTGACAGAAAGAAAGGTCAATATTTACTCACATATATAGAATAATTTTTATATTAATTATATTATATGTATTCATTAAATATAACCAAATTACAATATAATTCCATATAAAATAAAAATTTTATCAGATTCCTTCCTGGAGGTGATTGTCAGAATGTATGCATGAGAAAATTTATTTTTTTCGAAAGGATTAGAAGGTAATAAGTTTATTCTGATATTAAAATATCAAAAGTAAAATTATATCATAAATATCATGAAAATATATTATATATATACTTACTTATATCCTTGACCTTTTTATGGAAAATTAATTACATCAATTCAAGGGGAAATTGTTCATCATACCCAAAATGGACAGTTTCATTTCTCATTTGATAGAAGTGGAGACATATTAATGTTGTTAAATAAAAATTAAAGAAATAAATTATATGTTATAAGTTTTCTTATTATATTATAATTATTAATACATATATTAAGAATCTATGATAAGGAGTAAAAATAAAGAGATTATTGAAGAGAGTTTCCTATTCATTTAACATCCTCCATTACATAACTTAATATAGACCCTATGGTCGGTATTTTGGGAAGAAAGGATCCTATATAACATGGATAATGATGCTTGGGAAACATTTTATGGATTTGGTATAAAAATATGGATTATTTTGTGTGAATAAATGAGGCGAGGAGGTACCACTTAATAAACAATGGGGACTGTCGTTTTTGAAAATACCCAAAACTATTCAATAATGGAAAGTCACTCTCAAGATATGTACCTAAAAAATTAATAAATACTAAATTAGGGAGTATATAGGGACATTAAACACCTAAAATAAAAAAAAAAATTATATATGTTATTCCCTTATTATCTCAGTCTATTACATTTAACAATTTTAGTTTTCACTATTGTAAGTGGTCTTTTTTTATTTAACTAGATAATTTATCCACTAAGAAAAACAATTAAATGAGTCTTATTATAATATATTAATCCAATTATTTTAAATATGATATTTAATTTATTAAATAAAAAACCTATTATTGTGGAATAATAATTTTAAACAAGCACATGTAACACACATAAAATTTTTTTAACCTTAACTGCAGTACATAATATTTACTATTTATAAAATTTAATATGATTAAAATTTAAATTGATTGTATTTGATAGTATTAATTATAAATATTATAAATGTGGAATCCATTTTAACAAATTCAATTCACATAAGTGAAACAATTTAATTTTTTTTTAAACTCACAAACATGATGAAAATTTTGTTTTCCAAATAAATATTTCCATAACTACAAAACTATTTTATATAAAATTTTATAATAAAATTCCATAAAATTACCTCTGTAGGATTAATAATAATATAATTTTTCAAATTAAAATTTTATCATTTATTAAAACGAATGATAAGTAATTTTCAAAAAAAAAATTAAAAAATTGAAAAATATTTAAATGAAAATGTTGTTTTAAATAAAAATCAGTATTTTTCACTATTCCTCGAAAACTTTAATCACTTAAGAAAATACTAAAAAATTCAGATCGAGATAATTTTTAGGAATTAATATAAAATATTAATTAAATTTTTAAACATTTGTTTCCTAGAACTAAGAATATTAATTTTTAAAAAGTGTACAGAATGAAACAAACCGCTTTTTTAAAGAAAATATTTTTTTACTCATAAAAGAAGATTTATTCATATATCACTCCTTGAAAAATATTAGATGAATTTTAAATATTTCTATTAGATTAATAATATATAATTTTCATTTAAATAATTGTCAAATAGTGACTAATATAATTTATAATGATAAAACCACTTCTCATTCATAAAAATAGATTAAAAAAATAATTCATTGACATTTGAATGATTTTTTTTCTAATTTATTTAAAACTAATAAATTTATCTTATAAATGTGTACACAATATTTTTTATATTAAAATATTCATATTCATACTTACTAATGAAACGAATATAGGATAATTATAAAGATAAATAATAAGATTAAAATTGTATACCGTGGTTTGTTTGAACTCAATGTTTCATAGAACTCATGATAACAAAAAAAGTTATTAATTTGGAAATAATATTTTTTAAAAATCAAGGGCATCACATTGTACCAACATAAATAAATTGATTTCGCACAATTTGAACATGATTTTACTAATTAATGGTTTTCTATATGAAAATACATTTTTGGAAATCACATATTATACAAAGGGTTACTAAAATATCCTCCAGAAAAGAGAGAATTAAAACTTATGGATATCATCTATAATAATACATAAATAGGTTTCCAAATTTTAGAGTAGTAATTGGAAGTAAATATATAGAAATGGAATAAATTAATTTAGATATATCATTTATCATAAGAAAGTTAATGATCATAAAAAAGCTATTTTCCACACAAAAATTAAATAATGACGTGAAACAATATAATAAATTCATAGAAAAATACAGTATCAACACAAAATGATTTTTTCAATATCCCTTTCCCATGTTGAAAAATATACCTGAGAAAATATCCTTAGGTTATTTCATTCCATTTCATAATAAAAATATCATCTTTTTGTAGTGATTCAATCAATTTATACGTCATCTCTTACTCTAATAAATAAATATGAATTTCTTTATTCCTAATGAACTAAAATTAACTTCTAACGATCCTATGATCCATAAAATAAGGATAATCAATTACTTATTTCCCAAGTGATCATAAAAAACAAAATGGATAAAAAATTTATCCAATTGGGAAAATTATTCCTACGATTAAATAATAGAATAAACTCTATAACATCATCAAGAGATCAACATAGAAAATTCCATAAATAGTTCATCACAAGAGAATTAAAAAATTTTCAAATTTATTATATGTTCACTAAATTTATAAAATCATCTTGACATTAATCCCCCAATTTTCTGCTGCATCTTTTCATTGGCACATGAAAATTATGGGAATGTCTTGGTCATGTATTCTCATAAAACATGGTAATAGCCAAAATTATCATAAAAACACAATGAAAATAAACATTAATCTTTATTACTTATGTAAACCATAGATTATTGAATATATTCCATAAATTTGAAAATAATTTAAACTCCATAAATGATAACATATAACAATTTTTCATCCAATCATTGATCAATTCCAAGTTCATCAATACTGTCCCATTTAATTATCAAACTAAATCATATATCTATCCCAATTAGACACCATTATCTAAACATTGGTAACATATTTAGTGTTTTCCATCCACTAATCAAGTATTTTTGATAAAATATATCACATCAATTAGGTCCTTTTTATAGGTCATCGATACAATTTAATATATTATTTAATATACATAGTGTATTTTTTTATAAAATGATACTTATATATTTCTTAATTGATAAAATACAATTCTTATTTTATAATACATATGAAAATAAATCATTCCACTTCATTCGTATAAAATTAACTAGGATTCATCATCTTATTTCTTTATACATCTGAATATCTATACATTAGGTGTAGACTCTTCACAGTCAACATAAAAACCATCAAACATAAAAGTTTTTTGATCCACTCTGTTAGGTATGAAAATATGAAATTGATTAGTATGTTTCCTAAACTATCCATTGTTAAGACAATCAACTGTTGAGTGTACCTTAAGGAAACCATTATTGTCTTCCATTTTATCAACTATTTATTTTATTTTTATTTAAAAATTAAGTAATCTATGCAGTTTTATCAACACATAAAACATGTTATTATTAAATTGAAATATTCCATTTACTAGTTCTTCCCATATTATCTACAAATTGGAATCTAAATCCTCTTACATACATGGTCTCCACCACCAAAGATCTCATCAAACTATATCCTTCTATTGTTTGGTGAGACTTAGAGTTAGTTACAGTTCATATTTTTAATAATATATCATGATAAATAAATACCCATAATAAAAATATATTATATTATATTCATTATCCAATTTGGTAAAAAATTAACACATTAGCTATCACATTCAATGTTAACTCATTTTTTTTCTTCACAAAATTGAAAAATACCCTAACACAAAGTGTGATAAATAATATTCATATTGTAAATCAACATTATGATGAGGAATTATTATTATGGTTTATAAATCAAGACACAATATAGTTTATCAATGAAACCATATGTTTAACCTAATTCATTCATTGTCATCATCTATTTGAATCCTCCAAGATAGTTAGTAATGAGTTTTTAAATTTGAGAAAAATATCCCTTAGGAGTGTCAAACTAGGTGTTCATGATGGAAAATTATCATACATTAGGTGAAAATAGTGGAAAATAAAAATATTCCCTTTTCATAATTGAAACCTTTTGGAACAACTCTATCAGATCCTCGTATACTGTACATATCCAAACATGAATGTAATTTCATGGAATCCACTCACACTATCCATCACCAAAATTAAATGATTTTTTTATACATATACTTACCCTTATACTTATCCTTGGACATATCCTAATATATATTCTCAGTGTTGTCCCTGATGTTTTCTTATCCTTATTTCCAAATGTTAATTAATCATGTAATTAATACCAATAGTAGTGACCCACACTTTTCGTAGATAAATATTACATATTAATATATGAATATTCACCACATAATATAACAATCCAAGACATAATTATATTGGTATAGTTACTTTGGATAACTGGACACCTAAAAAATTATTTCATAAGATAGAATTGTTACCGTCAACTACATTCTTCAAAACTAAAACCCTTGTTATTAATACCACACATATAATTTTAATTATAACCTAGGTAATGAAAATATAATAATTGGTGAGATAATATTTTTATTGAAGGTAAACAAGGGGAATATTATTATAATGTGATTATGATTTTGTGAAGAAATGATAACTGAATTTTAAAACGATACCTTGGAAATCATAGAACATAAATATGAGTCATGGAATAAAACTTGTTAGTTCATAAGACATGAATCTGAATGAAATAAAACAATATGTTCCATGATAACATAATATTAGAATAATACATAGATTTTTGGCATGAATGTAAGAAAATAAAATATAATGTCAAGGATACCAGCCAAGACATTCATAACATTTTATTATTAGTCTAACCAACCTTGTAACTTCATTGGGATTTAGATAACCATTTTTATACCAAATGTTTTTCTTGGGACAACAAACTATGTACCCTATTTTGGTCTTGGGATATGCTCTAATGTACCCTATTTCGAACACAAGATAAACTCTCATGTATCGTCTTGCGTGATTACAATATCCGTTAGTGTCCCTATTGAGATTATTTGACATTAATCATTCCCTAATCCATTGAAGTGATATATAGGTCCAAACCATAAAAATATATACATTTGTGTTCCATAAGATGAAAAAACATTCACCATATCATAAACCATGAAAATGGATTGGTTATCATAAATAATTCATCATAGTATATATTTTGGTAAAGAAACAAATTTTTTAAAAATAAATATAAATCAACCATAGAAAGAAAAATAATTTTATACATAGACCATATCCTAAGTAAATATAATTTAATATAATAGTATTTCATCTTAGTTGAATAATGATTAAGAATGATCACTAAAAATCTTTAATGAAGAAAATAAATTTTCCACTTTTAAAACACATTTTTAAAATATTATTAATGATAAAATTTAATATGAAAATTATCATAAAAACTTTTAATGGAAGATTTAAATAATTTAGTGTTCATAATGGTGGGACATAATTTTCATTCCATACACATATAAATAACAATTCCATTTGCAGTTTCGTTAAATTTTCAATGATCCTTTTATGAAAAAATAACTGAAGATTAACATTTAAAAAAAAAAATCATACAAGGGTAAAAATTACTTTAAAAATAATTGTTGAATTTAAAAAAAAAAATTATAAATTATTTATAAAATAATGAAATAGAAAAAATAATATTTTTTGATCGATGATAGAAATGATGTTGATTTTTTATAAAAATATTTTTTTATTCTCTTGAGTAAATAAAGTGAGTAAAATGAATTGGAATCATGAATTATCACAATAACTAAGAGGTGGAGGAAATAAATGAGATTATTGAGAGATTAATCATTGTATTTTATCATCGTAAGCATAATCAATATTCAAAATTAGATTCTATCATAAAAAAGATACCACATTTGTAAACATTGAATCAAAAATCAAATGAAATAAATAATCTTATGTGTCCATTTATATCCAATAATTTTTATTATAACAATCATAAAATACATTTGTGTGAATTATATAGACCACATAATAGAAATAAGTAATGAATATAGCATGTATACCATATAAATAAAATGAGATGAAAATACATTACCTCTTTGAAAAAATTAGAATTATAAGCCTAATTAATGAATATCATATAATAAAACATTAAATATTATGAAATTGTGGAGATTCATGACTAAAAAAATTATGTTTTTTAATGTCAGTTTTAGGAAATAGTGGGACAAAAGAATTTAAAAAGGTATGGAAATGTAGAAGTAAGTTAAATAGTAATTCTAAAAGGTTATGTTTTTTAAAATCACACACCTATATAGTACCTGTTGGAGTTATTTAATCTTCATGATTGGGGCTTCCTGGATTATGTATTTACAATGAGTGTCAAATTTTTCCCATCTATCGATGTAGTCATATGCATTTATCTTCCTCTCATTGAATCCTTATGCCAAAATAATATCTTTTTGATTGATCTAGTACCTTTAATACATTCTAATGTCAACTATAACATCTCTCTATAATATTATCTATTAGTCCACATTTGGTGCATTTATTATGATAGTTTTTTCGGAATTTATTCCTAGTAATAAAAGGATTATCTCGAGATATAACTTTTTCACCTATCGTTCATTATCTACACTCCATAAATCCCTATTACCTTAATTGATCCACCCATTGGCTTCAAATATACTCTACATAGAAATGAAATAATTTTATGCTCCTGATATTAATACCTTTAGTTCTATTATATTCTCATATCCTTTTTATATAATATTTTTTCTATCAGCTTATGTAGCTTGGAATAATAATTCCTTTAGTTCCCATCACATAAAAAAAATGCATCACCCCACTTCACAAAACCCATTCTATCCCTTCATTTTCATTGGGCTGTGAAATCCTATCACTCTAGTTCCCTCTACACTGATAATAGATATTTTTTTAGAAATATCATCTTCATATTCATTCTATGATATATCCTTGAAGCTTGAGGAATTTTCCTCTTCAAATTATGTTTTCACACCCAAAATGGTAGTAGCCCCCTTCTCATGGGCCATCCCTTTCTCATCCAATACATGAATAAAATTTTAATGCTTTATGACATCTATATATTCTCATAAATTGAAATTGATCATTTAATTACTTCAATTCCCTGATAGAATCATATTAATAGAGCATGTTGAACCATCACCTACCCAATGAGATGCACCATGTTCCGTAGAATTATCACCACTGTGAACTGGTACATCTTTCTATCAATGTCATATTTTCTAAATTCATACATCAATCCAGTATGGTCCCACCTGATATGGGGATGGTATACAAGACATTGTATCTTTATAATCATCCACCTATAGAATGTTACAAGGATCACACCCCTATCTAGATATTTTACCTTCGGTCTTCATTGTCTTAGTGAATTAAATAGAATCTTGGGAGTGTAATAATTTCTCTTCTATTACATGGCATTCATGAATGTTGACTCCCAGATCATGCTTCAAAATATAAAAAATTTAATTGACTCTTAGATCTTTTGTACAATTCCATTTATGAATATTATAGAACAATTATGGTTGATTGACACCTAAATTATCAGTCAATGGAGTCACATGAGAGTTATACCCACTCCATAGAATAATATGGCCCTCCCCATAGTTAATAATGTTTCCAAAATGACAAAAATTATGTGCATGACTCATTCTATGTCTACATTCACACATGTATATCCAAACCTCAATCCTCACAGGTTGATTGAATCAAAAATCCATCACAACCCTTACACAAATCCAATCAATAGGTGGTTCTGTAATGTCGACTTCCATGACGAAACATCGGGGGATTGGATAGAAGTCTTACTTAGTTATACAATCCGAACACAATATGTGGAAAACCAAGTTTTCAAGGATTTATAATATCATGGGATTTTGATAGTTAAGTGGGTATTTGAGGAAACTAACCAAAATATCGATCGATAGTCAGTCACAATTCATGTAGAAATAAAAGGATAAATAATATATGAAGAAGAAAGATCTTTTTCATATACGAGGAGATATTGGTCATTCTTGAAACTAGTACTACTCTGACAAAAAAATTAATCATCATATAAATATTTTTATGAAGCTCAACAGTTTAGCATCCTTGTAATCCCAAGAAAAAAATGTACATGTCAATGGAGTCAATAAAAGGACAATGATTCGTAAAGATATCCACCAAGATCTCAATCAAAAATTCTGATGCTTTGTTCAATTCTGAGGATTAAAGATAGATATTAGGGGAAGATAATGGATAAATGAAACAATATTTCTTAGGGATATGGTCCATAGTGGAAGAAAAATGTTTGGGTTTTTGAATGATGATAAAATATGCTAAGAGGCTGTAGAGAATGAATGGAGTCCCACCCCCTTCAATAGGGGAGAGAACGGTGGCACAACCATCAACGCCCCATAGGTCGCCTTCCTGAGCAGAAAGAGGATAAGGGGGATGTATCAAAAAATCTATAGATCCATGGTATAACAGGTAAATGAAGTAGTAAATACACATCACAAAAGAAGTGATATGTGAATTTGGAAAATTTTCTCGTAAATAAAAGGGTGACTAGAAATCTCTAATGTCGAGTCGTAGCTTCCTTCATATGCATTTAGAACTAATGTGTAATAAATATAGGTTTATTATATATCTATTTATTATACATAATAATATATATCATACTATTTATCAATTAATTATGACCTTTTATTACATATTCACTATCACTTTCTTAATTAAATTAACATTTTAAATAATTAAAACATTATTTTAATGAATATATTGGTTTTTTATAGTCAGTAAAATTAAAATTATCATGGTTAAATAATATATACACTATAAATAATTACATATATATATTATATATATATTATATATTTATTTAGACCAATTAAAAAAATTATTGATAGAAAATTAATTACACCTTTCATGGACACGGTAGGTCGTATAAACTCATTAAAGATGTATCCATTTTCTAAAAATATTGATTAAAGAAAGGAAAATATTAAATAAATTTAAGAAAATAATATTTATATCATTTTAATCTAATATATTCATTTAATATACTCTCAGTATCATCATTTTCAATAGAAAATGAAAAATTTATCACTTTACTTCAAGGAGGCTTTGGCCTACACATACATGTGATCAATGTAATCATTCTCCAATTGGTTGGAAATTCAACAGGTATTTGTGATATTATAAATAAATTAGAATAATTATGTCATTAATATCATCTATGTATGTTAAATTTATCATTATATCCATTATTGAGTGGAGTTTATGGAAGAAGAATTACATCTATTCGTGAGGTGTTTGACTTCCATACACAAGATCAACAATTTTGTTTTCCATTTGATAGAAGATGAGATTGAAAAAGTTATGTGATCAACATAATAGAATATAATTATTTTGAATATACTGGTTTTATTATATTTAAATTATTAATTCACCAATGAAGGTGGTAAGAGAAGGTGTAAAAAGAAAGTATATAGTGACAAAAATTACCTTCGCTTTGAATTACCTCCTTTAGATATCAAATTATGGTCCCTAGGGATTCTATTTTTGGAAGAAAATAGGATTTATTATATTTTAATAGATGTTGGGGTGTGTTTTTTAATTTTTTTGTTTCAAATGGACTATAATGTGTGAATAATCTAGGGGATGATGTTCCCTTTTGTAGTGTATGATGAGTGATATTTTTATAAATACCCAAAAATATTCAATAATGGTAATTCAATCCCAAGAAATGATCCTAAAAACTTGATAAATAATTCATAGGAGGGAATATATGGTCGATAATAATTTCCATCATAAAAAATACATCTTAAAAAAATTTATTCCCCTATCAATTATGTTTACTCAATTTTTTTCCAATTTAGTTTTCATCATATTAACTAGTATAATTTTATTGACCTAGGTAATGAATCATTTATGAATAAAAATAAAATGAATATTATTATATACTTTATACACATTGATTATAAATATTAATTACAATTTATTAAATTAAACCCATACATTTTTCTGAAATTAATTTCAACACTATCACGATATAAAAAAAACTCATTTAAACCATATTCATGGTAATTAATTTCACTTATTTTACTATTTATTATAATAATAAATTAAATTTAAATTATTAAATAATATTAATTATTTTTATTCCAAATATAGTATCCATTTTAAAATATTCAATTCACAAAATTGAATGAATTTAATTTTCTATCAAACCCCCAAATGCGATGAAAACATGGTTTCCCAAATAAAACATTAACAAAAATAAAATGTTTCTTTATCAAAGAAAAACATAAAATTTAACACCCCAAGCTTCCATGGTACGTTTCCTTTTGAATAATTTAATGTCTTGCGTTGTACACAATTTCATGTGTTAGCACACCATGACCATCAAACTAACTGTTAGGAATAGTATTACCCACTTTTTTAAATTTTAGAAATTTTTTTTTTAAATGGAAATCTTTTTTGGATTTCGAATATCAAAATTATCTTAGGTGAATTTATGTTATTTTTTTAAAAACATTCATTTTTCTGAATAGTAAAAAAACAATGCGTTATTTATTAAAACCGACTTTTGATTTAAATAATCAGTTATTTTATTTAAATTTAATTTAGGTAAAAAATACATACATAATACATAAATATGATCAATGTAATTCATTGGAATCATTTTTCAATAATAATTGAAATATAAAATTTTATTAAACATTTTACCGTCTTTTACAAACCCTCTAGGAATATTTGCAAATTTTCATACAATGTAATTTTATCGCTTCTTTGAATTTAATTTAAAAAAACCAAGAGAAACTGTTGACATCAGTAAGTAAATTTTGGTTTAATAGGATGAAAATAATTATTATGAATAGTTACTTCTGGATTTTATTTACCACGGTTAATAGTAAATAAGTTAATTAATGTTAAAAATGATATTATAATTGCACTAAAACATGTAATAATTCTATTGTCTAAGTCTATTTCAACCAAAATCAACATTAAAAATAATATATGATCATTTTGGTCTACATGGATTAGATTAGGACATTTATTATTGTTTTATTTAAAAAAGAGTTTAAAGTGTTAAATACAATGTTCAATATCTAAACCATTTTTAATATAGGGTTTTACAGAAGATAAATTAGAATATAAATATTCCTTATAAATATAAAATTATTTCCTACATAGTGGTATTTTATTTATAATTTATATACAGTAAATAATTAAATTTATTTATGCAACAATTATGATTCATTAATTACCTTATTAGTGAAAGATTAAAATACTTGATATTACAAATATTAATATAATTTTATATTGAGACTTTTGATGTATTCCACAAATTTTCTAGGTTAATATGAAATGTTATGGTTGATTAAATAATTTTTTTTCGATGAGATAAAGTTTTTTTTGACTTTCACAAAAACCGAATATTAAATAGTGTCAAAATTGAAATAATGAATTTTAAACCAAATATTGTATTATTAATTTAAATATATTCCTAAAATCTAACAATAGAAAAAATGACTTAGATAATGTTATATATATAAATAATGAACCACATGGGGTTAACTTGGATTTTTTTAGTATGTTTATTAACCATTTATTATAATAATACATGAATACATGGTAAAAGTTAAACTATTTAACTAAGAGTTAAATCTAATAGATAAGGTTAATATGGTGACCTACACCTATCTAAAACCTACGGGTTGAGAGTTTTTCGACCCAGCATTACCTTATCCTAGAAATAATTTATTTTAGAGACACTATAAACTGTATATGATTGTATCATAAAATCATATATCATGTTTTTTCTAATGTGACCCTCACATCTCTTATAAAAAGGTAGTTCCCCTTCTCTCGAAATATCAAATCCAAAGCTATTTGGCTCAGAAATCCCCTACTGAAATATATTCCCAGCTACCATTTCTTAAACTAAAGGAATTACATTGATCATAATCCATCCAAAGGATCACTTTTCATCAAATCAAAAGGAAGAACCCGAAGAAGAGGTAACAATTTCATCACCACTTTCAATGTTCTTTTCTTCTCCCACTTCCTTTTTCTTGGTTGTTTCCAAACCAAAATAATAAATATATTACCTTATACATAATTTGATGTTATTATAACTATGATACATCTATATTAATTTTCCATCAATCCTAGTAATTCCAAATTCACCATACCTTCGTACGTACGACTTACCGTCTCCATGGTGTGGTGTATTTTGTTATTCAACACATCATTATTTGGATGGGTATAATAATGAGTATAATTGATGCAAATAACAAATATAACATGTTAATGAATCTTTATATATTATATAAAATCCAACTAAAAATGATTCCACCATCCATATAATGGTAATTTTTCTCATGCTTGTGTACAGATTACCATCTCCACGAACGCGATGATTTTATATCACGACCCGTCCCCTGGGGCCCATGCAGTGACTAACCCCAAGTCTACCTTCTCTATGTCAAGGGTTAGAGACTAGAACCAAAGGTGTATTCCCTAGAACTAGGAATCCATTTCTTATAAAACCTACAAACACACAAATCCTTGTACACATCAAGATACGAACGCAAGTCATCTGTATAGAAAAAAGAGTGTAGAAAGTAAAAAAGGGGCCATAATACAAGACCAACTGTAATAGTACAAGTAAAAATAAAATACAATACAACTGAAGAAAAATAAAGGCACATAATATTGTGTTTTATGGGTTTCTACATGAAGGGATCCTACAGATCTCCTCCAATGCACTCCATATCCACCTGTCTCATATGCGTATTGATATGCCGTATGGTCCACCTCCGAGGACCATCCTGTCCTGGTTCTCTCAACCTCGATCAATGCTGTCTATCATCTGCATCCAACACAATGACGTGTGGGAATTTCCCATGCATGGGTGAGTATAACAATACTCTGTAGGGACCCTGAGACCCTCAAGGTATCATAAAATCTATAAAGGATGAAACAAAATGCATATAAACCAGTGATAACAAGACTTAGGTTTATGCCAATATATATACCTAAGTTATCAGGTAAACTCATCTCAATCATGAGGAAAACATTGAGTCCAACTGAAAGCCAAAATCTCAACTGTTCCACAAAGGAAGGGAATCCATGAAGACAAGTAACACACTTTTACACCACATAGAATAATACCACCAATGTATTACCACAATGGAAAGTACCACATAAGTACGAACTCATCTCACTCTAGGTATAACATAGGTACAAAAGTAGAGATGATTAGTTATTACTACTGAATCATATTACTCCATTATGAGGATCTTCTGCTGACCTAAAGAGAATATCTAGGAGCTGACCCACATTGGATCACTAGGAGCTAACCCACAAAGGATTTCTAGGAGCTGACCCACATAAGATCACTATGAGCTGACCCACAGACGATCACTAGGAGATGGCCCACATAGGATGGCTATGAGCTGACCACACATGATCTCTAGGAGATATCCCACATAGGATCGGTAAGATCTGACCCACAGAGGATCTCTAGGACTAGACCGGCACATGATCTCTAGTAGCTGACCCACACTGGAAGGCTAGGAGCTGACACACACAGGATCACTAGGATCTGACCCACAAAGGACCGCTATGAGCTAACCCACACATGATCACTATGAGCTGACCCATACATGATCACTAGGAGGTGGCCCACACAAGTTTTCTAGGAGCTGACCCACACAGTATCACTAGGAGGTGACCCACATAGGATAGCATAGATATGACCCACTCATGATCGCTAGGAGCTGACCCACACATGATCGCTAGTCACTCTTCTCGTTACAACCAGCTATTAGGTTCTTGCAATAGGCTTGCTCATCTCTGGGAGGGTCCTCTCCCAAAACACTGGTTGATACTCCAACTTCTACGATGTCCCATGAAGAAGTATCTCAATTAACCTCCATGTCATAGGGGTCTCAACGCAATAGACGGTGTGCCAATTGGACATCCGATCTATAAGTTATAAGCCTTTTAGTCCTAGGGGCCAGTTGGATTCGTGCTTGATCCAACCTGATTGTACGTCATAATTATCCAAAACATTAGTGGGGTATACCAAAGGGGATGTCTTGATCCAAGGATTCTGGTACCGCAGACGGTTGTCAGTTCGACACTCTATAAGGGAGATATATTGAATAAAATATCTCACAATAATATTAATCCTATTAGTATTGGGTGTTTAATGGACCTGAGGCTTGAAAAAGATTTCAATATTCTACATTAGACTTAAATCGACCATCTAAATGTGAGGATCACATCTCTACTTACAGTAAGTCATTTGGACATTGCATGTAAGAGTTATGAATGGTAGAAGATTTAATAATAATATTATATTATTATTATTTGAGCGTTTCGGGCATCCTATCCAAAAACCCAAAAAAGACATCCTATATTGGACTCAAAATTTATGTCTCTAATTAAGGGTCATACTGCCGATGACGACTCATGAATCCAAGGTTGCGTGAAGAAGTTATTGTCAAAACACAGTTTTCCCAACAAAAATTTAAATAATAATATTTTAATATAATTATTACTATTTTGTTTTAAAACATAAATGTATTACATTACATCCCCTTTTTTCAAGTTGAGTGGGCATCCCTCTTAATTGGAACTTTATATTCAATTTTAATATATCTATCAAAATATTTATGTTTCTCTCTCCAATATACTTCCATCTTCATTCACTATTTTTCCATCTTTCGCAGGGTCAGACCGCCGCCACCACCTCCCGCTACCCGAGCCACGGCGCCTCTAGACTGTCGCACTTCCTGGAAGCTTCCACCCAGATGAAATCCTCCACCGCATGTCGCACAATCTACCTCTCCCGAAGCCGCTCCCAGAGCACACAATCGAAATCACACCACCACGTCGCACCTTCCGTGGGACGCCACATCTTTATTCTAAACTCGAAAAATAAAATGATCATATATATGTTATGATTGGGATGAGGGCTTCGCATCCATATGTCTTGATCAATAGAATATTGCATTTTTCGTGCCAAAAAATATTTGCCCGCCTCATTTAATTTTCCATTGTGACTTTGTTCCAAGCCTAAAAAATTAAATGATCACATATTTACGATCCATGTGTTGAGGGATTCCCATCCATATATCACGCTATGAAAAACTCAGTGTTTCCAGTGCCAATAAATATTATGCGTTGAAGAATGCACGAAGAATGCATGAAGAATGAAATGAAAGAGGAGAATTATTTTTGTGTAAGACGATGTCATTGTTCATTTGGCCATCATCGACATGAATTTATGATATGAAGAATCAATAAAACAAATTCAAACATATATAAAATCCCCTACATTGATTTTCTGTTGGTGGTGGAGCTAGGAAAAAGGCAAAGTTGTTGAGATGGTGACATTAGCATTCATTGCTCCCATAAGATGTTTCCGATCCGAGCTCAAGCATCATCCTCGATCTTTGATTCTGGAAGATGCTCTTTGTTTTAGTGGATGTTCTTTGTTGAATATTATCCTTCCATGTACTCTATATCTCTCCCTTTTTCCAACAATCCTCCAACCAAATGGTGAAGTGTAAAATATGTTTATTTAATAAATCAATTGTGTTGGCACATCAATGCGAGGAAAACCAATAATTATTACCCATTAAAGGGGGAGTTCAAGCGTCGAGTGGTACCCACCATTGAATTTAAATTAGGGGTGTTTAGATCGTGTGGTCCCCACCCCTAAACATCAAATGGGATTTTAAAAAAAAATAAAAGTAGTTTTTTAATTTAGTTTTATTCTTTTAACACTCTCATGATATTATCAAAAAACAAAATTTTACCCTCCACCTACTGCAGTGATGGTGATAGTCTCTTTAATAGAACATCGACATTGCGAGTTCAACAGTTTTATCAAATTTCAATTCTGTGCACTAGATCAAATTTTTTATAAATCCACTCATGCATTTAATGGATGTACATGAAAAAATGTTCAGAAAAAATTATAAGAGTCACCCTTGACTCACGTCAGTCCTGGTTAGGCTCTGCCTAAGTGAAAACCCTTCCAATGAACCCAACGGTACTCTCATATTTCTACTATGATTTACCGTTTAAATGTTATGGATTTTACAATAAAATAATTGATACTTAATTATTTTATTTACATAAAAAAACTAACTTTAACTATTTTCCAATGCCAGTAAAATTTAGTATCTTCCTAAATATTTCATTCCTTCAAATGTTTAGAGGTGGTCTTGGATTTTCAAACTGAGCTACCATATGTGAGTTATAAGCATTTGAAAAAAAAATTATTTATTTATTTTATTTACAGTAATTCCATTTTTTGGTTTTCTCACAGGAGGCTTGCGCTGACTAAACATAAATCGCACCTAGGGTAAACCCGACATACTGAACACAACAGTGCCCTCAGATTTCGGATCAGAGTAACCATTTAAGAGTTATTCCTATTTTTCATGAAAACTGCTTACACCTACTATTTAAAGTTTTACAAAATTTTGACGGACCATTATAGGAAATCAGGGCCTCCGAATCATGCCATGTCAGATTTCACAGTCTCGAAATAATTTTATACAAATTGAAAATAATTATATGAAATTTCCCAGAAATTGCATTCTCCCAACCTTATGGATTTACGTCATTGAAAGCCAAAAGTAAGTCAAAACTACCAAAAGATGGTAGTGAGAATGAATCTGAGCCTCCCCCTCCCATGTGCTCTTCTGGTTGTTCCCATGCTTCCAGCGTACGTGCACCAGAGGTATCTACCACACACGAAGGACCTACTCCTGTCAATCCTCAATCTCTATTGGAACCTCTTTAAATGTAGTCCCATCATCGAAGTACAACTCGATATGGTAGATGATGTGAGATGGGTCATGCTTGTATATTTTTATCTATGATATATTGAAGACGTCATGCACCCCCTCTAACTATGGTGGAATATCCAAGCATTATGCTACCTCTCCTATCCTCTGATGTATCAGAAAAGGACTAATAAAAATTGTTGATAACCTGCCACCTCAGCCAAATCATTTTAGTCCCTATTAAGGAGAGACTCGCATGAATATGTGGTTCCCCTCCAGGAACTCCAAGGGTTTCGGTATCTTGTCGGCATAAGACTCCTGTCAACTCTATGCAGTCTTCATTTTCTAACAATTGAGGCATCTTGATACAAAATCATCCATTGTTTTCTTCATCCATGGACACCTGTACTAACACTGATGGTCCTGGTACATCATCACCGCACTAGGATGTACCGCAAGAAGGGATGTATAGAACTCCATCAACACCTCCTTCTGAAGTGCCACCAGTACCATGGTACATCCTCTGAAGAGGACGATGTTCCCACCACCATCTAAAAATCCATTAGCTGCCTTCCCTAAAGTTATCTGAGCACGATGAGACATGCAGTCAGCATCCCCATGAGGCACCTCCCTTACTCGCTAAAAAGCTGTGGTTTGACTATAAGATACTGAAGAAAAGCGGCTCCATCTCAATCCAAAAAGGATATCTATAAAGCATCTAGCTGATCAGTCACTTCACACTATAGCTACAGGACAGACCTTCTGTTCTATGCTTCTACTACAATGTTCTCCTTCCTAGGAGTTTATACTATCTCAAAGTCATTTTCCTCGAGGAACTCTAGACACTCATGTTGGAAACTGAAAACTCAAAAAATCTACTACTATGAGGGTGAGGTTGTCCGACTCATGAGTGATTAGCCACACCCTCTTACAAAATAATTTATCGTGTGCTGCCTGGGATTCCATTTTCACTGACCAAGGAAACACCAATTCCAACGTTATAGATAAACAACAAACTTTTTGCCTAGTGCAGTCAAACTGTGTATGAACTGCGGATCATTAGTCCATAACCAAATAAACGTCCTAATGCCTAGACGTTGTAACCATGAGCTTCCAATTGAAACTCTTGCCTCTAGGGTTAGATCAATCCATCGGGGTAAGTGTGTTTATCGAGTCTCCTCCCAAAGGTATCTCAAGATGTAAGGGTAAAGCCTATGGTTTAACCGGGAACTCTAGGTCTTGGACAAGATTCATGGAAGGAATGAATGGTTGGTTACAATTTATATTGATACACCATCTAGTAGTAGACAAGGACCATACCGTTAATCATTCCTAGAGCCCTTGGGTCGCACTCTTTGACCGCATGCAGCTACTCCCTTCCCCATTCCTCCATCTTCCTGAGCCTGGTGGGGTCCACAAAAATGGGGTGGTTGTAACTTGTCAAAATTCACACATCCTCAGTCTGCAATCCTAGCTCCACTTCCACGTTTGATGCCCTACATATTCAAATGTCCCTAACACTTCTTCTTCAAGAAACATTTTACATGCCCAATTCTCTGAGACTAGCTCCATTTTCTTGCCTTCCCATTGTTAAAATTCACTGGCTGTATCCACTAATCCAAAGAAAATTCAACCACAAAGGGTCGCTCTAGTACCCTAACATATGTATGAATTCATAGAGGAATAGTGATGGCTTGGATGTCCTTAAACACACCTCACTCGGATATCTGATCCATGAAGCATTGATCATATTGTATTCATTGAGTACTAGGAATGGTCGGTATGCCTCGACGATTACAGAGCTACGGACATATCATCCTACCAAATCGGTATAATCTCTAGAGAACACTCATCAACCTACCCATGCCATTCCTCATCCACCTGTGATTCAGGCTTTCCTCAGAATCTGAGGGGTATCTGATACTAAAACTCATGTAATGCACTAAGCCTAAATGTGTCCTCTACCATTACCGCCGGTTGTAACTGCTGACCAACAGGAAGTGATATAGCTTACACACTACACGAAGGTATTATCTCGGGAAACTCCCCATGTACCAGAGCCTCATAATTATGTGAACAATCCTCATGGTCACTCACTGGAAAAGAATATTAGCTACGATCACCATCTGCTCTACATGTGTCTCAAATAGGCAAAAAAACTCTAAAAATCACCTCCAGTCATCCCTCAATTGCGTAGAAATCTTTCTCACCTCGAAACCTCATAGGCATTTTCTTCTGGAACTCATGCAACGTGATCAACAGGCATGCACCATCGACTAGTGCGACTATTGGTATCTGCCTTCCAATGGGTGGTGGTGCTGCTAGTACACCACCTCAAGGAGCCAACATAGTAAGAGGGCCATGCACCAGAGCCTCATCGCTCGGTGGTCCGTTATCGTGTACTCTCTCGAGAATCATAGTGGGATATCTATCTAGTGGAATTTTAAAAAGGAACATGTGTGCCACTGTCATTAGGTTATACCTGGTGAGATGACTCAAAGAAAACACAAATAAAACTTTTTAAAACACACATGCAATCAGTGTTTTCGTGCACTGAGTCAGAAATTATAAATTAGGGTCTCGGTGTATGGATACGTCGGCCGCTACACCAACACTGGATTCCCTAAACTAATAAACACAATAACTACATTTAACACTATTTTCATTAAAAGTATTAGTGTCTAATGTTATATGATTGAACTGACTCCTCTGATACCAATTTGTCACGACTCATCCCTTGGGGCCCATGCCATGACTAACCCCATGCACATCTTCTTTATAATAGGGGCTGGAGATTTTACCAAAGTCATGTTCCCTAAAAATGGTAAGGAATTTCTTTTATAACCTGCAAACTCATGAAACCAAGAACACAACAGGATATGAACAAAATTCAACTGTATATAAAAAATAGTGCTGAAAGTAAAAAGGGACTTGAATTCAAGCCCAACAGTTATAGTACAAGTACAATTGAAATAAAATAAAACTGAAGAAAAAGATAGGTGGATACTAGGTCATCCACCAAGTTCCTACCGGAATGATAGGTACAGATCACCTCCATAGCACTCCACGTCCACCCGTCTCCTCTGAGTACTGACACATTGTATGGTCCCCCGTCGAGCACCATCCAATCCTGGTACTATGAACCTCGACCGGCATTATTCTTCATCTGCATTCATCAGAATGAGGTGTGGGAATATCCCGTGAATGGGTGAGAATTATGATACTCATTAGGGACCCTGAGACTCTCAAGGTATCGTAAAATCAAATAGGACAAACCAAAAAGAATTTAAACCAGTTAAAACCCGACTTAGTTATATTCCCATATATATATCTAAGATATCAAGTAAACCCATCTCAATCATGAGGAAAAAACATTTCACAACTCAAATCCCAAAACTTAACTCTTCCACAAGGTATGGAAATCCACGAAGGTAAGTACCACACTGGTACTTCACACAGAATAAGGCCACCAATGTGTTACCGCAAAAGAAAGTACCACAATGGTACAAACTCAGCTCACACCGGGTATAACCCTGGTACAGTAGTAGAGATGATCAGTTATAGCTACGGAATCATTTTACTATGTTAAGAGGCTCTTCGGATGACCTACAAAGAATCTATAGGATCTGACCCCACACAGGATCGCTAGGAGTTGACCCACATAGGATCTCTAAGAGCAGACCCATAGAGGATTGATATGAGCTGACTGACATAGTATTGCTCGGAGCTAAGACACATAGGATCAATAGGAGCTAACCCACACAGGATTTCTAGGAGCTGACCCACACAGGATCACTAGGATCTGACCCACACTTGATCTCTAGGAGCTGACCCACATAGGATCGCTAGGAGCTGACCCACACAGGATTGCTAGAAGATGATCCACACATGATCTCTAGGAGCTAACCCACATAGGTTTTCTAGGATCTGACCCACACAAGATCTCTAGGAGCTGACCCACACATGATCTCTAGGAGCAGACCCACACAGGAGCGTTAGTCGCTCTTCTCTTCACAGCCAGCTACTGGATATCCACACTCGATTTTATCATCTCTAAGAGGGTCCTATCTACAATCCTTTTCTCAGTACTCTAACTACCATGAAGTCCCATGAAAAAGTATCTCAATGGACCGCCATGTCATAGGTGTCTCAACGCAACATACAGGGCATCAATCAGATTCCCGATCTGTAAGTAATTATCCTTTTAGTCCCTTGGTCCCAGATGGATTTGTGCTCAATCCAAACCGAATATACCCCAACATTATCAAAAACTCCATGGGGGTATACCAAAAGGACCATCTCGATCCAATGTTTTTGGTGCCGCATATGGTTTATCATTTCGACATCTTATGAGGTAGATATGTCGAATAAAAAATCTCACATTAATAATAATAATAATAATAATAATGGGTGAATCGTGGACCTGAGCCACGAACCAGAATCAAATATTCAACATTGGACTTAAATCTACTGTCTCAATGTCATGACCACGTCGCCACTTCCTGTAAGTCATTCGGACATCGCCCGCATGAGTTATGGATGGTCAAAGATTTAATAATAATAATATATTATTATTATTTGATAATTTCAGGTACACGATCCAAAAACATGAAAATGACATCCAATATTGGACTCATAATGTACTTCTCGAAGTCATGCTCATTCTGTTGTTGACGGATCGTCAGACCGAGGTTGCACGAAAAGTTACGGTCAACACACGGTTTTCGCAACAAAAATTAAAATAATAATATTTGAATAATATTATTAATATTTTGTTTTAAACCATCCATGTATTAAATTACATCTACCTTTTATTCAATTTGATGATGCATCCCTCTTAATTGTCACCTTATATTCATTTTTAATATATCAATTAAAATATTTAAGTTTCTCTCTCCAATCTAATTCCATCTTCATTCAAAAATTTTCCTTCTTCTTCCTAGCCAAACTGCCGCCACCCCCTCCGGCTACCAGAGCCATGACACCTCCAAACTACCACACTGCCTGGACAATGCTTCCCGGCTGTCCTCCGCCACCACACGTCGCACCATCTACGTCACTCGGAGCCGCACCATGAACACACCCTAGAAATCACACCCCCACGTCGCACATTCTATGGGTCTCCGCTTCTTCATTCTAAACCCAAAAAATATAATGATCTCATATTCACGATCCTCTGGTTGAGGGGTCGGTGTCCATATGTCGTGGTCACAAAATATTGTGTTTCCAATGCTAATATATATTTGGACGCCCCATTATTCGAGTCATTTCATCTTCGTTCCAAGCCAGAAAAATTATATGATCACATATGTGCAATCCTAGAATCGAGGTCTTCGTGTCCATATATATATCTTAGGAAGACTCTGTGTTTCTATCACCAATAAATATTTGGTGTTAAAGAACACATGAAGAATGTACAAAGAATAAAAAGAGATAGGATCATGGGATATGTGTGAGAATATGGCCATGTTAGTTTGGCTATCATCGTTGTGAATTTACGATATGAAGAATCAATAAAAATATTCAATCATATATAAAACTTCCACCTCGATTGTCCATTGGAGGTTGTGCGAGGAAGAAGACGAAGTCAATAAGACGGTGACGTCGGTGTTCGTTGCTCCAGCAAGATGTTTCTGATCTAGGCCCAAGCGTTGTCCTCGTTGTCCGATTCTATAGGATGCTCTTTGTTGTAGTGGATATTCATCATTGAATAATATCCTTCCATGTTGTCCAAAGCTCTCCCTTTTTCCAAATATCCTCTAACAAAGTGGTGAAGTACCAAATATGTTTATTAAATAATCTAATTGAGTTGGAACATCAATGGGGGGAATACCAAGAGTTATAACCCATTAAATGAGTAGTTTAAGTGTCTGTTGGTCCCCACCATAAAATTTAAATTGGGTGTTTTTAGTTTGGGTGGTATCCCCTCCACTAGAAATTAAATGAGAGTTTTTAAAAATAATATAAAAGTAGTTCTTTATTTTATTTTTATTCTTTTAACACTCCCACGAAATTCACAAAAAATAGCATTCACCCTCTACCTACTACGGAAAATGTGAAGGGCTCCTTAAGTGAATATCGGCGCTGTGAGTTCAATAGTGCCCTAAAATTTCAATTTGAGCACCGGTTTAGAAGTTATATAATGCCGCTCACACGTTTATGGAACGTACCAGAAAAAAATGTTCCGAAAAAATTATAATAGTCACCCTTGAGCCATGCCTGTCAATGTTAGGCTCTACTTAAGGGAAACCGACCCCAATGAACCCAACAGTACTATCGGATTTCCAATCTGTGTTACTATTTAAAAGTTATGGATTTTACAATAAAATAATGGTCACTTAATTATTTTATTTATGGGAAAATATAACTTTAACTTGTGTCTCTTTCTGGACAATGTTAGTATTTTCCTAAATAGATAATAACCTCACAAGTTCCGCAGTGGTCTCAGATTTCAATCCAACCTGCCATTTCTGTGTAATAAGCATTGGAAAAATAAAATAATTTATTTAATTATTTTATTTATAGTTATTCCATTTTTGGGCTTTCTCACTGGAGGCCCACACTGACTAAACATAAGTCGCACATAGGGTAAACCCACAATACTGAACACAACAGTGCCCTCAGATTTCTGATCTGAGTAACCATTTAAGAGTTATTCTACTTTTTCTATCAAACTACAGAAGCATGTTATTTAATGTTTAACAAAACATTGATGAACCATTCTGGGAAATCCAGGCCTCATAATCCTGCGCCGTTTGATTTTCCCATCTCGAAATAATTACATATAATTTAAAAATATATTTATAAAATTGTCGAGACATTAAATATTCATTCCCCATTGAAACCATTCAAGAATAAATTTCATTTTAGGATTAAAAAATTATTTTTAACTAGATAATATCATTTTGTATGTTAATCAAATACATCCTATCCATAACAAACATGACTTATATTACATAAAATTTAAAGGAAATTTAACTAGTAAACACCCAAAACAATGATACTACTAAAATATTTTTAAGAAAAAAATATTAGAAGATCATATATTATATCATATTTATGAATATGGTTCTATTACAATTTTATAAAAATTATTTAACAATTATAATGGAGCTTAACATACCCTATAAAACTGAAAAGTATAAGGTAATGGTTGATTCTATAATCTCAACATTATCAGAGGTGGTTTATACCTAAGTATCTACAAGGACCTCTTCATCATCCACATCTGTGTTTCATAAAAAAGTATTTCAAAACATTTTTACTATTTCCTAGAATATGGGTTAAAGTAGTTTATAAATTTGTTTGACGTTTTATAAAATGTTATGAAATGAATATTTCCATCATTTTCCACATAATGTACATTATGAAATTTTAAAAAAATTATGGTCAGAATGTTCTTTTTAACTTATACAGCAGGTGAAACTATTTTCCACCTTTATAACAACTTCGATGCTTATCTTACAATCAAATAAGAATATTTTAAAAATGAATGTATTATTTTATAATTATGTGACTTTTTAAATTATTTCAAAATAGAATGATATATTTCCATAAAATAGTTATGATTTCATCTTTTTAAACATTATTTGATGGATTTCACACTTGTTTGAAGTTGATTTATTGATATAAAATCATCCATATTGTGTTTATGGTTTTTTGATGTACTTGACTGTGGATGTGTAGTTTTTATACAATTCATGTTTTTTGGTTAATGTATTAACATTTCGTATTCTAGTTTCAATACGATTGTTTATGTTATGGTTTGACCTCTTCATATGAGGAATGCATTGGACTTAGTAATTGATAGGTGGAGCCCACTTTATATCCTCAATGCATCGTTAGGTCTCATGAAACTAAATATTGTCTCGGAATAAGGCCTTGAAAGAGTATTTTTTTTCTTGGCATGAGGCCTTTACTATGTGGTTATGATGTCTTGTATTATTCATTCTATCATTATGAAATTAGCTATTGATATTACATGTGATTATTTGACTATTAGAATATCCATGTGAATAAGTAAAAAAAATTATTTGATTTGTATTTTCCATATTATGGTGATGTTTATATTTAAAATTATTGGGTTTTAGTATTATACATTTCCTTAAATGTTTGCTATTATTTATGAATCTTTCCACTATATTGTTATCCTTACTGAGAATCTGAGATCACACCTTTCTATGTTTTATTTTTCCCAGGATGAGAAGATGTGTATCATGATTAACCTGTGAGGATAGGCCAAAGGATATGAGTGTGTTAAAAAGGGTACACATTGGTTTCTTATTTATTTTATGATGTAATGTTCAACTTATGTATGTATCTAGCACATCCAGGGGTACTAAACTTATCAGTCCTTCGAGACATGAACTCTTGTAATCATTCTAAAGTTATGTAATAATGCACCAACTTTGGGTAACTTGGATCGGTGAGTTACATAAAATTATTTCTAATGAACAAAATTGGATTTATATTAATATAAAAAAAATTATATTTAATATTTTTTCAAATAATGTGTATCATATTAAATTATTTAAACTATAATGTATTTTGTAATAAAAATAATATTTTTTACCTATTTATAGAAAACAATGACATTTTTAGAAAATTAAAAAAAAAACTCATTCATAATTTTCATTTATGGTTTAATTTTAAATATAGTGTTAAATATTTTTGAATAATTTTTTTAATATTATAAAAATTAATTTAATATATAACTGAAAAAAATTTCATTGATAAATCTTTTGAAAAAATATTCTTTTTAGCATAAAACTTGATATATTCTTATCTAATTACTAGAAAACTATTATTTGAACGAAAAATAATTTTATTGAATATATAATATAATAATTTCAAAAAAATAATTCTATAATATTTATTTATTTAATTAATTAATTTAATCCCACTTTGCGTGCATAAAAAACTGTTTATCAAAAACTGTTTATTTTACATTAAAAGGTTTTTTATTTCAAATTGTTTGGTTTCCATAATTTTTTTTTATATAAATGCGAACTATATAATTATATTATTTTTTCTAGTCATATTTATATCCTCTAATTAAACAACAAGGTGATGACTATCATATTAAATATTAATATTTCAATGGTATATCATGATTTTTTTGAAGTCGATGTTGCATGTTATACATGCTATTGAAAAATTAAATTTATTTGGAAAAAAATATTTCATAAAATATTAGGGTGTTTCATGTAATGTGATATGGCCACAACAATATTTTTCTATACTCATTAATTGAATAATCCGTAAAACATCAACATCACAAATCACAAAACATAATAATAAAACATTATACATTCTATAATTACCCATTTTTGTAGAATTAACCATATAATGTATCTTGGGTCTCATGTAATAAAAACACATTTATAGTAATTCTTGACTAAAACTATATCTATAGGTTTGAAATGAAACTAGACACCCATGTATATCATTCATAATAATTTCAATACCACATTATAAAGTAACTATATATTCCTATTTCAAAACAGAGTTCCCAATGAATTTTCATCATTATGTTATATAATGCATATTCATGATAATAAAGATATGTCTCTAAATAAAAAAATCATTATATTCCACATCATTATTATTATATGTTTATATTATCATCCCCTGATGTAAAAATGATCATTTCGTGAATTCTATATTATCTTTATAGATACTCAATTAAACTTTTGTGTGGTGGTGCATGAAAAAATGAACTTCATCCACCAATAATGTTACTATGAATAGTTGAATCACTACAATTTACCAAAATATCTAAAAAAATATTATATTCAATCTATATAGAAAAAAGTGGTATTTGGTTATTTTAGGGTTAAATAAAAAACTGTAACATTCGACCCCCATATTATCCAACCATGGGGTGAAACATGGAACCCCCATTCACCCACCACATGCACTTATCCTATATAAAAAACACCAAATAAATTTTCATCATCTAATATGTGTATAAAGTGATATAAAATTGTTAAATTATTCTCAAATTAACAACATAGACATTTCACTCTTTGATTGTTCAATACTTATGATCAGATGACCCTAAGACCTCTAAGGATTGTAATATCTCAATAAAAAGTAGGCTATACATAAAACATATTGTTTAATATAACCAAATAATTGAATTTATAACTAAAAAACATTTATAAATGAAATTATCTTCCTAACTAAAAAATCTTCATTAAGTAATGTAGTTATTGAAAAATCATCCACTATATTTCATTTGATATTTTGGATCATTTTAAAACATATCAAAAAATCATATAAAAGGATGAAATATGATTAATAATCATAACCATCTATAATAAAGTCATTCTATAGTGGAAATTAATATTTTTATATATTAAGGGTTATGATATGATCTAATTGACACAAGATGAAGAGGAGATGGCCTTGACTAGTAGGACCATCCCATATAAATCCAATTCAACGATGATTCTGAGGGATATGGTAACACAAAAATTTTCCATTAACCAAACCCAAGATGAGATTCACTAGGAAAACATGATTTAAATAGTTTATGGCATAACTTCAAGCTCATATAGATCACCACTGAAACCATGTTTTCCTAATGACCCACAAAAAGTACCACCATCAAAAAACTTAACCTTAGGGAATAAGCAAGATTAATAATATGCCATGTATCTAGACCCCAGCCATATGAATTTGAATATTCTTTTAATACAATAATTTTAATATTTATGCATTTTAAATATATATATATATAATGAGTTAAATAAAAACTAGAGTTTGATACAAAATAATCAAAATTTTATTTTTGGGAAATATATAGTTTCAATGAAGTCTATATTTTTGATAAATTTAATAATTTTTAAATAAATGATATTTTCATGAAAAATAAATATTAGATAATATTTATTTGAATATAAATGAAAATATAATTTATGTTCGTCCCATGTAATATTTATGTGGCTAAGAAATACCTTATTGTCGTAAAAATATGTATTTCCCAAAAAATAATTATTTTTATTTAAATATTATGTTATCATACAAGAAAATATATATTTTTGAAATAAATATTATTTTTATAATTAGAATTTTTAAAATTTTCACTGGAAAAATTCGCTTATATTTATGATATACTCAAATTTTTGGGAGAAAATAAATTATTATTTAAATGTATTTTTTTTAGAAATTTGGGGGATGAGTCCCCAATTATTATAAAAAACCCAAGCAGTAGAATCATCAATTATAAGAATATTAAAAAAAATCAAAACCAGAATTCTCAAGTGTGGCCAATCATCTTTCTGATTTTATCAGTGATTAACCGTTCTATGGCCTGCAACTCATTCTGGAGTTTGACAATAATGCGCCCATGTCCTTTCCCTCCACTGTATCGGGCTTCCAAATATTTTTCTTGATGAAGTAAAGAGTCCAGATCTTCATATGAACTATCCTCTTGTACCACCTCTTTTTTCTTCTCTTCTTCAATTCTTTTAGCATTTTTATTTCGACTGTGCATTCTATCCTGTTGCCATGATCCAACTTCCATGTCTTCAAGATTAGCTTCCTAGTCAGTGTTATTAACCACATCGAGATGCTCCATTTCTTATTGTTTTTTTGGTGTTAAAAGTTGCACACTTAAGAGTAATTATTCATTAAATGTATGATTTGTATTATGAAATCATAGTGACAAAATATTAATGAAACCACTAAAATATCAAGAATACATATTATATACTATATTATAACTTTAATATAATGTTCTTTAATGTCATTATATTCAATTTACTTAATATTAATGAATCTTCTAAACTTATATTATTTGGGATGGTTTTAAAATAAATTAATTAAGAAAATGAAAAACATAAACATCTTAAATGGTATTATATTAAATATCTTAGTTATTTTCATAATATAGTATTTATAATAGATCCAATTTTATAGAATATATAGTGAAAAACTATTGTATGGTTTATTGTTTTTAATCCTTTATAATTTAGAGTCCAAATATAGTGTTTAGAAATTAATAATGGATTCCCCACTCTTTTTCATTAAACACCCTCCAAAACTCTTATTCCACTACCCTTAAAACACATTTATCATTTAATTTATCTCTATTTTCCTTCCTAAATCCGTCCTCAAGTGTTTTAAATCTCTTAATAATCACACTCAAATATTTTAGAATCATCCTATCCTGGATAGCTATTATCTTCCACCTCCAATTTTTTTGTACTTATTTTGAATTATGCACTTTCATTTACATTTTTTAGGTTATAATATGTGTTTACACACCCATATACTATTATTATTTTTCTAATGTGATGATAAGATAACTTTCATATTCATTTTCCCCTTAAATGATCTTTTTTTTTCAATCATTTTGCTACCGAAATTATCACATGATATTCTATGACAAGCTTCTATGTTGTGAATACTCATCCCCATTTCAGCTAGAGGGAATTAAAATATCTATAATTTACATTACTCATCCATGTATTTAATGAAAATTACCTGGTATTGAGATTAAAATTTATGAATAGTGTCATACAATGACATTCTAAATTCTATTATTTTATTATTTTTTGGATTTTGATATTTGGTGGGAGGTTACGGTTGAGTGAGTATTTTAATTTTTTTTATTGTAGAAAAAACATGAATATTTTGTGTATTTATAGCATGTTTATCTTGGTTTTCATGATTTTAGTGGAAACGATGTCCCCATGATCATTAAATTGTAAGGAAAATATTGATTTTGGACTTTGGTGATTGCACGATTAGAAAAATGTTTGGATAACCGTGCAACATAACCATGCGATATGTCCATAATGGATTGTGTGGTTAGCATGGTTGGAACAATTTTTGGAAAAAAATTTGACCAAACCATGTGAAGTTCATAGATCATTTAATATTTTAAATTCCACTTTTTCCCTCTAGTGTTTTAACCCCAATTCAGGATTCTTTTCTATTTCATGACCTATGCGCACCATGGGATCTCTAAAGATTCCATAATTTTATCCGAACTTAACCATAGATATATTTGGAAGGTTATAAGATGTTTTCTCATGGTTTTTTGTTTATTTCTCCCTTTCCCCATCATCCTTCCTTGGTTTCATGTTTTTTCTTCAGGAGGGATTTCTCTTGGACATACAAAAGAGGAATGAATTGATGTGTATTTTGATTTATTCGATTTTAGGGTGTTGGAATTATCTCTTGGAACATGTTTTTCCTCCTCCATGGGGTTCGTTGCATTCAGATATTGTCTAGGTATGTGTTTCTATAGATTTCTATTATGTCACATTCCATTTGATTCATGTGATTTTATAATTGATTTAAAAAAAATTCCCTTACCTGTGATGCGATGGTATGAGTTGAATTTGTTTTTTGTTGATGGATATTTAGGGACAAATGGGTTTCAAATGGTTTCATTAATTATTACAATATTTGAATACATGTATGATGATTGATAAAATGTCAATTTGTAATTTGAAGTAAAATTGTGTGTTTTGGGGTGGTTCCTAACCTTGCTTATGTTTTGGTAATGTGGATGGGTTTTGAATGGGGTGTTTTATGCAATAATTGGTGACTATTTTGGTGTGACACTTATATGTGTCTTTTTTAGTAGTTGTTGAAGAAAGTTATTATTATTAAAAACTGCATTTCCAATATGATTTTATGTGTGTATATGTTGAATATTGGTTTTACAAAATAAATGAGTTTTGTGGCACATTAAATGTTTTCTAATGTACCAAATTTTATTTTTAATATATAATGACAATGTGAATAATGTTTTAAAATCAATTTGGTGTTATTTTACACTTGTAATGAGGTTTTTCAAGGGTAATTGTTGGATTTCACAATGTGTTTTCATAATGGTTTCATGATACCTCTTTGTAACATTAATGAAATATTGTTCTTCCATAAACCATGATTTTCTAAAACATCATCCTTGATTTAATTATATATTTCCTAAATGGTTTCTTGATTTATAAATGGTGAAATATTGATCCCAATACATGAAATATTGTTTCAATGTTTTTTCAGAATGTTTGTCTAATTTGGAATTTTGTAATGATTTTAGGTTTCTAAAATGTCATAGTCATATTTTATAGATTTTGTGTTTTTGAATGTTTTAAAATTGGATTAGGAAGAGATTTGATTTTGAAATGCTCAAAACAAATTTGGAATTTTTTATGTTAATGTGGTGTTTACATTTATCTCGAAAATAGTGTGGAATTGTTTTGGAAATGCATTTAATATGAAATTTTAATGTCTCGGTTGGAACATTATGTTGTCCTAGAAATATTGGTTTTCATGTGATGTAATTGGAAGGAATTCTTGGTGGATTATAATGTACTATTCATTGGTTTTTCAACTCTTGTGATACATGGTATTGGTGGTAATATTGGTATATTGTAAAAGGTGCATTGAAAACTAGGGTACTATGATGCCATAATTGGTATTTTAATATAATGTGGAGTATGGTTTTGATTATGGAAAATGGTGGTTTACATGTGAGCATCATATTCATGTTATGGAAATGGATTTTAATGTGAGCTGTGATGCTTGACTTATATATTGAGACCACTATAACTTTGGATTTACTCCCCTCTAGTGGGTCATTCTTTAGAACTGTTTTGTTATTTTTCCACTGTAACTTGGTGTGTGATTCCCCTTTAATGGATTGTACATGAGGAAGAAGTTGGATAGAGTTTAAATACCATGTTTTCAGGTATTATTTTAAATATTATAAGTTTATTCATAGGATTATTCTAAATGGTTGAGTGACAGTTTTTTTTGACCATGATTAGATGGGTTGGTACCCCCTTGACTTGATAGGGCTAGGTGGGACAAGCCACTTGATTGGATAGATTTGAATGGCCAGTAGGTTATTCACTATGGAGATTCATTATATACCCATAGGTGAGTCCAAACTATATACATCCAATGATTTCTTCCAGATATGTTCATGAAATTCTCATGGGTTACTATTTATATGTTTTGTTTGTTTCTACCTCTCCATGGATATTGTTGTTCAAGTTTCAACTACTTTATTTGTTTACAATACTATTTACAAAACCCCTTATAGGTTAAATGACATGTTTTATCACATGGGGCTTGGTTTTGAAATATGTAGCGGAAAGTGAAACTCTTTTTGAAAAGGAAACTTGTGTGTGTTATTTTAAAAATGGAATTCATGGAACACTATGTTTGGATTTTTAAATGGTTAAAAACGTTTATCTGTTTTGTATTTTAAACTTGTATTTTTGTAATTTGGTTGGGATAGAAATTCATGGACTATGTGGTGATTTCAGGTGAATAAGTTTATACTCAAACCATACTTGTACAATTTTTTTGGTATACTTGTTCTATTTTTTTGGTTTATGTTTCTAGTTCTATCTTTTGGTTTTAGTTGCCTTTTGAACAGGTTTTTCTTGTTGATGGTGGTGACCAAGAGGTAACGTGGAGATTGTGTTTTCATGGTTTGGTCTTAGTTTCAATTTTTTATTTTGTATTTGATATATCTAGATCAGTTTTGTATATTTATGGATATTATTTTATTATTGGTTTTCTTAGTATCATATCTTTTTTTTATTTTTATCATGTTTTGTTTGGGAAAAAATCTTTCCAATCATGATTTAATTCTTTCCCGTCACTAGTTTACAAACCTTGGGGATCCAAAATTCTTTCAGGACATGTCTTATACTAGTTCAAGAGTTTCTTTGAGGGAATATGGGCATGATTTGTGAAAAAATTCTATTATAGCTGGTCACTTTGAAATATTGAGTGTTTGGTAGTTGGAGATTAGGATTTTCAAGACTCAAGAGTTAGGTAAGAGATTGAATTAATTATCCCTTTCTCATTTTGAATGTCAAGTGGCCAAGTTATATTGGGATTTGAGTCCTTTGTTTTTGATTTTCGATGAGTGTATGAGGAATGAAAATAGAGAAGATCCAGTTTTATTTTGTGATCTTGAATTCAGTAGTGACCCATGTGGAGTATTATTATATGGTTCATAGTCCTCTTAGTTTCTAAATCTTACATGGGAAATTACCCACTAACAAAGTCACTAGGTTATGCATGTCCACTATCTCCTCATCATGGGTGTTTGATGGCAATTATTCATTTCTTTTTTTTTGAGTTTTATTTTCTATTCATTTCTGTTGGTGGGAGTGAGATTTTTAAATTAAACTAGTTTCTTCAAATGTAAATTATTTTATTCAAGTAGATTTATATTGATAAATAGATTATTAGAAGAGAATGTTATTGGGATTAAAAACTATGTGTATTTATTCTTTTTCTTTTTAAGTGGTACGTATGACCCTTGTAATTCCTTATGAAAATTTTCATGTGTGTGGGTATGTATGGAATGTGTGTGGTGCCAGTTGTGTATTTATTATTAGGGGATGAAAACATATGTGACAATTTTAGTATTCCATGGGTTTCTATGAAAAAACAAAGGTTAGATTTAGTTTTTCGAAAATGTGTTTTTGAAAGCGGAAATGGTTTTGGGAATTGATTTTTATTTAAATAGAGGGTTCATGTTTTGTGTTAATTGGATTTATTTATTTTGAAATTGGTCATGGAAGTTGGGGGTTTTTGGAATTTGTGTGAAATTTTATTTTTGGAGAGATTGATTTTTGTCATGATAGTATGTGTATGGCTTGGGGACCGATTGTTTTCTCTCAATATTTTCTTTTCGATTGTGTTTTGGGTTAATGTTGGTTATGGTTTTTTGTTCATTTTCTTTTTTAGAAGATGCCACCCCAAAAGGTTTGAATTGTTTCAAGTGAACATTTTCTCATTTCTAGTTCTTCTCATTTTCTTACCAAATTCTATGTTGATTGATCTTTGTTAGATGCAATAAAATTTATTTGGGAAGATGAGTGTATCTTTAGAACATTTGGAACTCCCTAGGCTATGAGAGTGCATTTTTAAATGGTTTTTTGAGGGCCCTTATTTGGACTAGTATAAATTGATCACTCAATCATAGATTAATGATGGAATTATATGGGTGCTGTGTAATACCACTTTCATTTGATGCTTCATACTTGAATAGGTGAAGATGATGAAATTGGAAGAGCCCTTTATTATTCAAAAAATCCAGCGGTCATTGAGGGCTTATGTTGAGCATTTCAATGATCATGTTTTATTCATTTCATAGATATCATCATATGAACTACTAAAAGATACATATTTTTTTGGGATCTATGTCAGGATACCAATGAGAATAGGCTTTCACCTAGTGAAGTTCATTTAGAGAAGTTTTCAAATGTACCATTCTTAGCCGAGTTAGTTACCAGAGTGCAAGAAGATAGCAATCTGATTATCCTTGTTTCGCATGATGATTACCCATATGGAGAGGAGTTACGGTAAGAGGATCCTTACCTCAAGTAATCTCCAATGTTGGTTCTAGCCTCTCATTTTTCTGACCATTCGATCATATGTTTTTAGGGAGATCATTTTGAGGACATGAAGCATTCTTGTTACTATCCTACAAATATGTGTCGTCGTTCTGTCCATTTAGGTCATCTAAAGACGTTTTTTAAGATCCATTTCCTGAGGAAGTGGAATTGATCGGAGGATAATAGTTCATGTATATAGGGAAACAAATGATTCAAACATCAGGGATCCAGTCATAGGCTCCAGAGTGAATATTATCACGTTGCCAAGAACGGACGAGGGTGCCGAAAACCAAGGAACATATTTTGTCTCTAGTGGAAATTTTTATACAGTTGAAGTTATTTATTTTATTTTTCCATATTATTTGAAGTTATTTATTTTAAGTGATTGTTTCATGGACTTTTTCATTCTTAAATCAGAGTTGTTAAGCATATCTTGTTGTGGATATTTTAATGATAATCTTTTTGAAAATCAATTTTTATTTTCAGTTATTTTTGTTTGGGAATGTCTGTTGTTGCAAAAATGAATGATTGTAGATTTGTTTTTCATATTTACTGATTGGATTGAATTCTTTCCATGATTTTAACCTTTTAGTGGTGTTTTGGTTAAGATTGCGTCTTTTATTGGTACCATAATGATGCATATTTGGCTTATGTAATAAATCTTATTTTTGGATGTTTTCACTGGTCTGTATAGAGATTTTTGGTTAGATCATGTTGAGAGTTACCACATTGGACGAATAAAAATACATTCCATGGTGTTAGTCAGGTTCTTGTTGTGGGTTTAACAAATTTTTGTTCTCCCATTGTTCTTGTTTCTTTTATTTCTAATAGAAATGGCTGTGAATGACTTTTTTATGTGAAAGGTAACCATGCGGTTTACATAATTTTTAAACTTTATTTATTTTTGGGACCATATTTTATTAACTTTATTCTAGGTAATTTTTATTAGACAAAATTGTTTTTTGGTTAGGAAATTTTCACACCCATACCTTAGAAATTCTAGTTATTTTTTATTTTTACATCTTTGGATATTCTAGTGGAGCTTTGGGTTGAGTTACATTTAAAATATCTGACTTTTTTTGAGAAAAAATGAAGATATTGGGGCTTGATAGAAGGTGGCGCACTATTGGTGCATGGTTCAATTGAACTGCGTGTCATTTCCTAAGAAACTATGTAAAAAATGTTTATTTTTTTATACTAGTGACCATAAAGATAGTGAACGGTTTGGAAAAACATGTGGTATATCTATGCGACATGTCCCTACTGGATATTGTATGGAGAATAGTTCGTGCGTGGGTTGGAAAACCATGAATCCAAAAAACATAAGATACCTATAAAATTAAAAACGTGAATATACTCATTCTCCCCTCTAGTTTTTACCCTATTTCGAAATTCTCCATTGTTTCATGGCATAGTCGCACCATGGGAGCTCCCATGATTCCCCCTATTGGCCCTTTCATACCCATGGAAACATTTTTAAGGTAGTAATGTGAGTTATTCATGGTTTTTGGTTTATTTATCCCTTTACCCTTCCTCCTCTCTTGGTTTATTTGTTTTTGATGGAGATGGTTCTCTCCTGGACGAACCCTAGAGGCAAGGGTTGATGTGTGGTTCGATTTAATTGATGATTGGGTTTGTAGATTGTGTGTTAGGTCGTGTTTTTCCTCCTCCCATATTTTATTTACATTTTCATGACATTAATGTAGTTTTTTCAAACAACTTACATTCTGTCATATTTTATTTTATCTTGATATTTTTAAAATGATTTATAATTGTTTTTTCATTTCTTGTGATGTGTTGTTATGAGTTGATTTGGTATTTTTTGGACTTCTATTTGGTGGGAAATGTATTTTCATATATTTAATTAATAATTACTGGATTTTAAATAATGGAATGTATTTGATAAAGTTTTATAGTTATTTTTATGTGATATTTTGTTCTTTTGGGTGGTTCTTTCCCTTGGTCATGTTCTGGTAATGTGGATGGTTTGTGAGTTGGGTGTTATATGTGAACATTAGTGACTTTTATGATGTGACTCTCATATTTTTCATGTAGTTTTGTTTTTGATGAAAATGAATCTTCTTTAAAAAGGACTTTTCAAAGTGAAATGAATTGTGAACATGTTGTAAATTGGTTTTACAAAAAAAAGATTTTCCTTGGCAGTGATATTTCTATGTTATCCACCAAAAAAATGTTTGTACAATTTGTAGGTGATGTGAAGCATATTTAAAATGGATTTTGTGTGTTTGAGAACATTGAATGAGGATTTTCACAAAGGAATGGTTGGATTTCATAATGTGTTTTATAAATGGATTCTTGAGGCCCATTTGTTACATTGATGAAATTTTTTTGTTTCATTAAAAATGGTATTCTAAAACCTCCTCCTTCATTTCCATCACTATTTCCAAAAACAATTTCATGATTTCTAAATGGTTCATTGGTTAACATGCGACATTATATATGGTTTTGAATGTATTTTGGAATGTTGGGGATATTTTTTTGAGACATGGTTTCTAAAATTTCAGAGGCCATTTTGGCACTTTTCATGTTATTGCATGTTTTCACATAAGCTTGAGAATAGATTTAAATTTGAAATACTAAATACCCATTTGGAATTACGTATGTGAAAGTGGGGTTTTACATTTACTTTTTTAATATTGTGTAATTGTTTTTGGAATTTTATTTGGATTTGAAATTTTAAAGGCCCAGTTGACACGTTGTGTTGACATTTAAATAATGGGTTATATTTGACTTCACGTGAAGGATCAATTATTACATTATGATATTTTAGACATTGGATTTCGAACACACGAGATATAATGATGTAGTGGGCATAGAGGAATGTTCTGGAAAGTGGATTAAAATCATAGTAAGCATGACGGTCTGATTTGTATTTTAAAATTTTGTGGAAAATGGTTGTAATTGTGGAAAATAGTGGTTTCCATGTAAACCCCATGTTATTGTGAATGAAATATTTTTTCATGTGAGTTTTTATGATTGGCATATATTATAAAAAGACTAGAACATTGGATTAACTTCTCTCTGGTGGAATGTCGTGGAAATGTTGTTGTTATTATGTCAATTGGATCACTGGATGTGTTTCCCCTCTAATAGATCATGCCAAAATACACTATTATATATTGATTACATATCATGTTTCAGCAAGTATTAGTATCACTATTATCATGGGATTCCTATGAGTCATCTAGAGGGTCATGTGTTTGTTTCAACTAATCCTCGAATATACTGGTTAGTACAACCTGGGCATGATGGGGATATGTGGGACATGCCCCTAGATTTGTATGTTTATATTGTCGAGTTGGTTTTTGGCAATTGAGCTACACCAAAAAGCTTGTAGGTGAGTATGAAAAAAGTAAATCTATGTATTTACTCTAGATATATTTAGTAAATTATAATGGGTTGTTATTTATATGATATTTTTATTTCTACTTCGGATTGGATATTGGGTTTTCTAGTTGTGCCTTATTGTATGGTGTCATTACATAATTCATAACCATTTTTGGGTTATGTTGTCATGTTTTTCACGTGGGTTTTGGTATGTAAATAGGTTCCGGAAGGTGAAACTCTTTTTAAAAAGGAATTTTATGTGTTTTTTAATGGGAATTCATTGAAAGTTGTATTTGGTTATTTAAATGGTTAAATATATGTTTTTGGAATGTATTTAAAACTACTATTTGTGGACTATTTAGGAAAATTTAATTCATGGACTATGTGAGGATAACCTACTGTGATTCTTAATCTTACATCTTACTTATACAATTCAATGTCTATAGACCGAAGATTTTTTTCCAGGTTCATGTTTCATGTTGTGGATTTGGGTTCAAGTTTCATATATTGTACATTGTTCTAATGGTTTGTTATGACCAAGAGGTTATGTGAAGAACTTTTTAGTGTGTTCCAGTATCAATTTTATTTTTAGTTTTAGTTTTTTTGTCCAGTAGTTATTGTATCTGGATAAGTTGTTCATATATTTAGATTTTTAGTTATTCTTTGTTTATTGATGTGAGTAGTTTTTAGTTTATTTGATGCAATTTTTTTTGGAGAAAAAATCATTCCCATTGTGATTACATTGATGTCTGACACTATTTTGCAGCCTGTGGGGGTAGAGAATGCCCTCAGAAACATTTCTTGGACCAGGTCGGGTGTCAGATAGATGGCATCCCGATATAGTTAATGACAAAAATAATAATTAAGTAATATGATCTATGTGGGACACAAATTCATGTTCACGGTATAAATGTGAGGGTGGGACCAAAATTATATTTCCACCCAATTCATTGGTTATTGTTTGAATCATATGTGATACTTTCTATGGTGCATGAGTTAATAGCCTAATAAAAATATTTTATGATGTCTCAACAGTTAGCCATAACCTAGGCTTATGATTTCATGAGTTATATTGTTCCCACATTTATATGTTTCCTTAGTGTTCTCATCATATATCATGCTTCAATGATCATATTTAGTATTATTAACCAAATTTCTAATTTAGAGGAAGTAAATGATTATAACAGGAACTAAATTGTTGAATCAAGATTATCATTGTCCCGACCAGTCCCTAGAGGTCCATGCCATGACTACCCCAAGCCTGCCATCCATAGGCCAGGGCTAGGGACTAGAACCAAAACGCGTAATCCCTAAAACTGGGAAGGCATTGCCTTTATAACTTGTAATCACAAGAAACCAAATACATAGAATGATTCAAACACAAGTAAACTGAAAAAGAAAATATAGTGAGTATAGTAGGTAAAAGGTTCCAAAATACAAGCACAAATGGAATATACAGGAAACGGAAAGTATATGTAAATGAGAGAAAAAAGGAAGATAGTTGATGGGTCATCCTCCGTGCTTCCTACCTGAATTGTACGTACAAATTGATTCCTCACCAATAAACGTCCACTCGCCTCCTCTACATACCAACACAAAATATGGTCTACCTCCAGGCACCGTCCAGTCTTGGTACTCTCGACCTCAGTCAGTGTTGTCCGTCTTCTACGCCAAACACAATGAAGTGCATGCATATCCCAAGTAGGGGTGAGTATAATGATACTCAGTAGGGACCCCGAGACTCTCATGGTCTCACAAATACACAAAGGACAATCCACAAAGTATTAAATCAACAGATAACCCTTCTTAGATAAATTACCAAACATATACCTAAGTTATAAAGTAATCCATCTCAATTATGAAGAAACAGAGAGTTACTGAATCATCTCACAACAGTTATATTTTTTGGTACAATAGTAGTAATGATTATTTGTAACTAATAAATTATCTTACTCCATTAAGAGGTTATGTTGATAAACTGCCCAAAATTGCTAGTTGTTGACCCACACATGATCGCTGGAGCAGAACCACACATGATCGGTAGGTGCTGACCCACACATGATCGATGGAGCTGACCCACACATGATAGCAAGGTGCTGACTCACACAGGATCGCTAAGATCTGACCCACACAAAATCTATAGGTGCTGACCCATAGAGGATCATTGGAGCTGACCCACACAGGATCACTAGTAGCTGACCCACACAGGATAGCTAAGAGTAGACTCATATAGGATCATTAAAGCTGACCCATACAATATTTCTAGGAGCAAACCCATGTAGGATCACAAGTAGCTGACCCACATAGGACTTCTAGGATCTGACATGCGCAGGATCATAAGGAGATGACCCGCACATGATAGCTAGGAGCGCACTTCTTGTCACAACAAGATAATGGGGTTCCCCACTTGGATTTCTTTTCTCCAAGAGTGTACTCTACCCAAGCCACTGGTTGATTCTATAACATCAATGATGTCCCACGAAGAATTATATCAAAATACCATCATGTCATAGGGGTATCAACACAATTGACGATGCGTCATTCAGAAACATGGCCTTTGAGTTATTAATCTTTTAGACCAGAGGGCCTGGTTTGATTTTTACTCGATTAAACCGGACTGTTCCCCATCATTACCCAAAACTCTAGTGGGGTATACCAAACAGACCGTTTTCCCCAAGATTTGCAACACCACTGACGGTTTGCCAAATTGACTTTCGGTGCAAAAGTTATGGCCAAAAGAATGTAAATTGGTCATAGTGGGCCTGGGTCCAGTCCAACCCGGCCGGACTGACCCGCTGGGTTTGGCATGGCCGGCTTGGCGGCCCGGCCAGTTGGGTTCAGCCATGCCCGCTGGGTGGCCCAACCCATAGGATCCGGCATGGTAAGCTGTGAGGGCCACGATGTCGTGGGGGTGCCACGAGGCTGCGGGGCGGCTCGGCCGCGGGGGCCCAATGGGGGGGTGAGGCGGCTCGTCCATGGGGGTCTCGTAAGTACACGAGGCCGTGGGGTGGCTCAAACGGAGTAGCCTAGCTATGGGATGTTGTGAGGGCATGGCTCGAGGTGGCTCGTCTTGTGGGGCCCGACCGCATGGTGCCGTGAGGCCGTGGCGTGGTGCGGCTCAGCCAGAGCGGCCCGACCGCAGGGCGCGCCGAGGGCGTGGCAGAGGGGGGCTTGGCTAGAGCAGCCTGGCTGCAAGGGCCGTGAGGGCGCAACAAGGGGCGGCGCGGCCGGATCGGATTGACCGCAAGGTGCAGTGAGGGCTCCCGGTAGGGCGGCTCAGCCGGAGCGGCCCAGCCACGGGGTGCCGCGAGGAAGAGGCATGGGCGGCTCGACCAGAATGGAGGAGTCTGTAGGTAGTGGTGGCCACAAACGGCAGGGGCTATGGGTAGATGTGCCCATGGTGCAGCACCGTTGCGCTGTCACCTTCATCACGGCCGGTGGTGATGCCAGTCGTCGTTCTCCCTCCACTTCTTGGTTAGTCATCATCCTCCTCCATCGCTAAAAACACCTCAAATCATTACAAGAATTACAGAGAGTATGGGATATGTTTATTTGGCCTGCACTCTCCACATTAGAGTGGTAGCAAGAAGCTATAAACTCACTTTCAATTACGATGATTCATCTAGAACGGACAAAGGAATAATTTTAAACAACCATCCAACCTCATTTGTTTGATACGTTGAAGATTGTATGTGCGGAAAGGGTTGATGTTGTTTGGAATAGACGGATGTCAGTGATGTCGGCATCTCCTCGTTCATCAGTGGAGATGTTCCTCATTGGAGATCCTTCGACGGAGTATAGAAAATAATTCAATGAAGGAGAATTGTTCTTCATTGGCATTGTTTGTTGGAGGATGTGTTCCTCCACATTCTCCAAAGCTCCCCCCTTTGCCAATGATTATTTTTCACCCTACCCACCAAAAATATTAAGGTAACCGATGTAATAAAATATGTTTTCATAATTTCAAAATGAAATAATTAATTAATTGAGTGGGTGGGTTGGATTAATTAATTAAGGAATGGGGTTGGCTCAATTAATCAGTTAAGCTCAAGACATTTCTCCCCACTTAACAGGGTCAATATTTTTCAATCCTTGGGTGGTGCCCACCACCATAATATATCATGGGAGGTTTAGTTTAGGTGGTCCCCACCTTTGATACATCCACATGGAAGCTCAAATAAATAAAATAAAATAAAAAAATAAACACATTTTTATTTCATTTTATTATTTTATGAAAAAACACAAAAACTATACTTCACCCTCAACATACTACAGTCGATGTGAAGGTCTCTTTAGGAAAATATTGGCGCTGCGAGTTCAACAGTGACCTCATATTTCAATTTCGAGCACCGGGTTATATGTTAGAAAAACCTTCTCGCACATTTACTGAATATATATAAAAAAAGTTCATAAATTCATTCCGGGTAATCTGGGCCTACGAATAAAGAACCGTCAATTTTTGAGGACTCGTAAAATTCCCCTTTCATTAAAAAAAATTTACATAGAATATCCAGGTCTTTACATTCTCCCCACCTCAGGGTTTTGTGTCCCTACAAGCCACAACTCAAACAATGAAAAAAAGTGGGGGAACTTAGCATGAATATGACCCTCCCGCTCCCATGTTCTCTCTTGGAGGTTCCCTCGAATCCTAAAAAACACTCATCAAAGGTATCGACCATCCAAGAAGGACCCACTCCTGTCAATCCTCAATCTCCACTAGAACCCCAATACAATTCATCATCGACATCCAAATCTCCATTGTCGATGATGTGAGAGGGGTCATGCATGGATCTTCTCAGTTGGGATACGTGGAATATGCCGTGCACCCAGTGCAACTGAGATGGAAGAGCTAAGTAGTATTCCACCTCTCCAACTCTACTGAGGACCTGAAAAGTTCGATGAATCTAGATGATAACTTTCCATCTCAGCCAAATCTCTGCAAACCTCTTCGGGGTGAGACCCGTAGAAAGATGTGGTCACCATCCCCGAACTCCAGAGGTCTCTGTCTCCTATCGACACACAACTTCGGCCTACTCTATAAAGTCTTCAATCGCTCCTAGATGATCTGTATATTTTCTGTGGTACCCCGTACCATCTCTTGTCCCACCAGTGCTGACTCCCCTAGATCAGTCCGACACAAGGGTGATCAGCAAGGTCACCCGTACAACGCCCCAAAAGGTGACATCCCAATGGTGGGGTGATAGCTATTGTTGTACAGAAACTTCACCAAAGGGAAGTGATCCTCCCAGCTACGACTGAAGTCGAGGACACAAGCACACATCATGTCCTCATGGGTTTGAATTGTCTGCTCAGTCTGACCATCTGACTGAGGATGAAAGGTGGGGCTCAGATGGAGCTATGTCCTAAAATCCTCTTTCAACCAATTCCAATGTCGGGATGTGAAACATGTATCATGATTAGAGATAACTTCCAAGGGTACTCCATGTTTCCGCCCATTCTCATACACACAGAGTCATCCCAAGATCTCTACTGAACCCTGCTATCTGATCGGTGGGAAGTGGGCCAGCATGGGGACACAATCGACGATCACCCAAATAAATTCATGAAACCTCGATGTACATGGAAGTCATGTCATGAAGTCCAGGGATATCACATCCCACTTCCACTCTGGGACCTCCAAATGCTGAAACAAGTATACTAGTACTTGATGCTTTTCCTTCACTTGCTGATTATTGAGGCACCGAGAGACAAACTATGCAACTACTTTCATCATTCTCATCCACTGGTGCTGACGTTGGAGATCCTAGTACATCATTGCATGGTTTATGATTTATTAGTCTTTTAGTCATGAGGGCCCAGTTGGATTCGTGATCGATCCATCCCAAACATTCCCCAAATTTATCTATAACTCCAATGGGATATACCCAAGGGACCGCTTTATTCCATAATTTCCAACACCAGTGATGTTTTTTCAAATGAACATCTGGTGAAAATTTTTTATCCAAAAGAATGTTAATGGGTCATAGTGGGCACGGGTCTAGTTCGACCCGGTTGGAATGAACCAGCATGACCCAGCCTGGGGCGACCCAGTTTGGGTCAACCCGGCCTAACCCACTGGGGTTGGCTCAGCCCACCAGGTGGCCCAAACGGTTGGTTTCGACCTAGGAATATGGGCGCCCCAACCTACTAGGTTTGTCCCGGTAGGTCCTATGGGCAATGAGGCCGCAGGGGTGCTGTGAGAAAGTGGTGCGGCATGACCGCAGGGGAATCGTGGGGGCTCTAGGCTGCTCAGCCATGGTGGCGTCACAAGGACGCTGGGCCGCAGGGCAGCTCGGTCAGAGCGGCATGACCGCATGGCACCGCAAGTGCGGGGCGCTGGTCGGCTCAGCCGCGGGGTGCCGCAAGGGTGCAGCACGGGGCTGCTCGGACGGAGCGGTGTGATCACGGGGTTCCACAAGTGGGCAGCGCGAGGTGGCCGGACATGAGTGGCCCAGGTGCGGACATCCATGAGGGTGGGGCGCATGGTAGATTGGACAGATCGGGTCAGCCACAAGGAGCTGTGAGGGTGCGACACTGTGCTGCGCAACCAGATAAGATTGACCACGAGGGGAAATGAGGGAGAGGTGTGGGGCGGCGCGGCTGGAGAGGCTCAGCCGAAGGGGGCCACGAGCCCATGGCGCGGAACAGTGCGGCTAGAGCGGATCGGCCTCGGGGGGTTGTGAGGGTGCATCGCAGGGCGGCTCAGCCACGGGGATCCTCGAGGGCACAGTGCGACGCGACTCGTCAGGAAGGGCGGAGGCTGCGGGCCACAGTGGTCGTTGACCCTATGGTCCACGAGTGGTGGTAGCCGGAGAGTGGTGTCGTTGCATTGTCGCCTTCATCGCAGTTGGTAGTGATGTAGACCACTATTCTCACTCCCCTTCTTGGTTTGTTGTCGACCTCCTCCATCGTGAAAAACACCACAAATAAGTACATGAATTACGAAGAGGACGAGCCATTTTTTTGGCCCGCACTCTCCACATTAGAGTGGTATAAATCGGCTATAAAATCATTTTTAATTAATATGAGTCATCAAGAACGAATAAGGGGTGTATTTTATACAAGCACCAAACCTCGTTCGTTTGATTCATTGAAGACTGTTTGTGGGGAAAGGGTTGATTCTGTTTGGAATAGATGGATGTCAGTGACATCGGCGTCTCCATGTTTGTCAGGGGAGATGTTCCTTGTTGGTAATCCTTCAATGGAGTTTCTAGAATAATTCATCAATGGAGAAGTATTATTCATTGGCGTTTTTCATTGGAGGATGTGTTCTTCTATGATCTCCCATCCTCCCACCTTTTCCAACGATTATTTCCCCCCTAACCCACCAAAAAGAAAAGGGTATCCAATATAATAAAATATGTTGGAATAATTTCAAAATGAAATAATTAATTAATTGTGTTGTTGGTTTGGAATAATTTATTAAGTAAAGGGGTTGGCACAATTAAGTGGGGAAGCTCAAGAGGTTTCTCATAAGTAAATAGGGAGTTTAAGTGGTTTCAAGCATCGAGTAGTCCCCATCATCTTAATCTCTCATGGGAGGTTATTCCTGGTGGTCCCCACCAGCATAACCTCTCATGGGTGGTTTAGTTCTGGTGGTCCCCACCTATGAAACATCAACATGGATGATCATACAAATAAAATAAAATATAATATTCACAATTATTTATTTTATTTTATTCTTTTACAAAAATCCCAAAAACTATCATTCACCCTCGACATACAGTGGTCGAGGTGAAGTTCTTCATAAGTGAATACAGGAGCTGCGAGTTCAATGGTGACCTCAAATTTCAATTCCAATCACTATTTCAAATGTTAGAAAAACCCGCTCGCACCTTTACTGAATGCACCTGAAAAAAAGATCAGAAATTTCTCCTAGGATCTTTGGGAAATGGAATCATGTGCCGTCAATTTTTTCGGACTCGTAAAATTCCCATTTAATAAACAAATTACAAGGAATTTACGGTCTTTACAATCATCTGTTTATAAACATCATTTATCTTATCATATTATAGTTCTACATAGTAATTAATATCACAAAACATTAGTAGAACAATTCAAACTATCGATCCATACATTTTAGTTGAGTTATATATGAAATTAAAAAATGGGAAATTTAATACATCATATGCATAAAAATTCACCTAGAAAATATTTTTATGATTAATTTACTAGTGAACCATGTGACACTACCTTTAGTGCAATTCGATGTTATTCAGGGTTGGAATTGGCATTCCTGGTATAGATCCATAATAACGATCATAGAGAAGGAAATCACCCTTCGTTTGGTGAATCACCAACTAATTCTATAAAAGCGTAAGGAAGATGATGGGTCTTCATTGAAAAAATAATCTCATGAATGGATATTATTATTTTTATAATCATTTTGTTTTGAAAAAATTCTTCAGACTATTGAAAATACCATGCATAATGACATGACTATTGTAAAATAAAATGTTTATGTGTTCCCTGAAGAATTATCTAGTATTCATCATAAATGATTATTTGTGTTTTAAATTAAAAATTTTCCAAGATCATTCAAAATATTAAATACTCTATATAGAATTACAATAATTGAACTTGTTGATTTGAAGAAGAATCTATAGAGGAATCTAGAAAAGGGTTTACAAGCATAAGTGGGTCACCATGGGGTATATGGGTCCTTCTCATCGAGAATAAGGATAGTTATATTCACTTATAATTTTATTATATTGTTATCAATAAGATCCCTAAAGAAACAAGTCTCCTATACTACAAATTGATTTTTTTATTCTCTTTGTGGATCCTAGAAATTTGATATGGTGGATCGTCATTTCAGATATTATCATTTAACAGTGGAGATACTGGATATCCAAAATAATAATTTTCATATAATACATGGGTATTATGAGTTTATAGTGATTAATTTTAAAATTAATAATTCTATAGAAATATTCGCAGACTTGTTGAATAAAATATTTAGGGATTACCCAGAATTTTTTTTGGTAGTGTCAATAGAATATACTCTAATTTAATAAAAATGTAATGTAAACAATTAATTTTTTTATTATTTTAATGATGTCCATGTGAAAGGAATAGATATATGAGAAGTATAATAAATTTTGTTTTTTGATGGAGTAAGTAAAATTATTATTGAATCTTATCATGAGTAAAGGGATATATATAGATACTTCATTGATAGAGTCAATTTATGGATGGAATATACTTGTTTATATGATGGATCTCTATAGTTTACTTACATTGGTTGGGTACTATTAATTATGTGAGTAATTATCATGATTGATAATCCCACTAACCATGTTAAAAAAGAAGGGAGTAAATTTTTTCTATACTGAAGAATGTGATGAGATCATTAAATAGTTAAATTAAATTTTAATTCACTATACATGTTCTCATATTACTCTCTATTGGGGAAGGATTTTTGATCTATAGTGAAACATAAATAATGAAATTGAATTTTAAACTTTTGAATGCTCAAAAATTTATATCATTTTCCACTTGACAATTAATTATTAATGTGATTAACTACCCAACACTTGATCTAGAATTGGATTCACTGATCATAATTTTTTTGATTTGATGACATTATCTCTATGGGGAAAATTTGAACGTATATAAATATCATAAAATCATGAGGTAAAAATTTAATGCCAAAAGATATAAATATGCACCAACAATGGTGGTTAGAGTCAATCACGGATTTTGATTTTCCAATCCATTACCATCTAAGGAAGGAAAAAAATGGACGACGCTAGGAGTAGAATGAATTATAAAAAAATAATCCATGATGAGTATTATAAGTGATTCAGTTTTCTTCTAAATGAAAGGGATATACATGGGATCCATAAAAGGAACATCAACCTACCCTACTTAACCATATATTCTTAAGACGGTCAATATCGCCCAGAATGAGGATGAGGTGATAAAGATAATGGTAGTGAATATTTTAAATTTAAACTAATATAAATATATATTTATAAGTATTTTTAACATAATAATTTTTCCATAAAAACATCATATAATGAAGGAACTTATGGATGATGGGAATAGCTCATCCTTTTATATTTATCTAGGAAGCACTAAAATGTGTAGATATCTAATGAGAATGATTGGTGGGAAAACATAATGAGAGGAATTGAATAATTTGTATCTCGTTATATGGAATAAAAAAAATTCGATGACAAATAATATAATTGTAATTTTTTTGATTTACATGTTACCCATACTAAAAATTAAATGATAAAAATCAAGGAACTCATCATAGGACTTCCTCGAACATATAGAATAAATTAAACCATTAGGGTTGTAATTGATCGTCCTAAAATGATAGAGAATGTTATTAGTATTAATTTATATTTATATGATAAAAAATACAGATTCTTGTATATTATAAAATTGGTAAAACCCCATGTATTTCCAATGTCTATTATACATAGTTTGGATTAGAGTACTACCGTGATGTTATAGAGAATACATCATCAAATATATGATATAAAACTGTGTTTTAGTATTTTTATCACCCTAGGATGATGATAATACTATGAGAACTATAAAACCTCTATAGGATATGGTGATATGATGTTTACTGGATTTTCAAGAATTTTCATATCAAAACAACATCCTAGTAATTTTCTTATATAAAACAGTTTCCATTTTATCATTTTCATAGTATCTCACAAGGCTCTGTATGGTATGAGGTTTTAGAATAAAACATGTTGGGATGAAGTGGGAGGTATTAATATGATATTACCTAAGAAATTATAGATATGTTTCAAACCCTTTGGTTTAATATGTATTCCCAAAAAATTAAACAAAATGTTATGTAGTCAATCATCAATGTGACCTATAGTATGAAATAGGAGATAAGGTGTTCTTTGGTATATGACCATGGGAAAAAGCATTATGGTTTGATATGAGGGAAAAAAATATGTCCTAGATACATTGACCATTTAAAAAAACATTATCTCATCATGGTAGTGGACTAGAGACAATAATTTACACCCAAGTAATCACAAGTAGATGTTGGGTTCTTTATATCCCAATTAAGGAAGTACATACCAGACATATCACATATACTAAACCTAGAGGACTACCATTGGAGAATTATAATTCCTACAAGGAGAAACAGATTAATATATTTTATTATATGGATAAACAGATAAAAGTGTAGACAAATATCATGTTCATGGGACTATGGTGGAACCACATGTTTGAGGAGGTTCCATGGGAATTGAAATAGGCAAACAAATAGACACACCCTCACATGTTTTAGGGGGTGAAATAAAGTTATGATTGTGAAATTTCGGAATAAGGGAATAATGTATCAAATAAAGATTTTATTTTTTTAAAATCACTCTTGAATAAATAAATTACTTGTTATTAAATGTAATTATAGAAAACATAAGAACAATATTTTAATTTTTTTGGGACCATTATAAAATACAAAAATATACAATATGACATGCATAAAAGTACTTTAATAAACATAATCATCGATAATATAATAATAATAACTTCAATATTTTTGTTTTTATATATTAAATACTACGGTAAAATTTAATTAAAATCAGAGGTAGATTTTGTGTCCTCAACTAGTAGTATCGTGCACAATAATGCCCATTTATTTGGGCATCTAAGGGAGATAGAATCACAAGGGATTTCCATTATGCTAGACCAAGTCGAGATTCTTCAATCAAATCAATAGAAACCCCATTTACAGGATATGTTCAAGAACATATAAAACACTTTCCAAAACATGTTCTCTTAACCACCCCATGAAAGTTCAATTATCACACAACTTACCAACACCATGTATACCAATGTAAAAGTTGTTATGTATCTCGACCCTAGTAGTTTGAATATTTATTTTTTATTTTTTAATAAAATAATTATTATATTTATACCTTTTTATTGTTACTTTAAAGATGTATATGAATATATTATTTAATTAATAAAAATAAATTCTAATTTAAAGAAACCAAAATTGTATTTTAGTGAAATATAATGTTTTATTTACGACACCCTTTTTGATAAATTTATAAATTTTTATATAAATAATAATTTCAGGGATTATTATCTTTGAATAATATATATATAAATATAAATGATAATTTAAATTAAGGCTAAAAAATTCAATTATTGTAAGGGTCGTAAAGTTGTTATAGATGTAAATACATGTATTTTCCAAAAATTAACTATTTATTTTTAAATGTTTAAATTTTAAAAATTAGAATATTATACATCTAAAATTGATATTATTTTTTTAATTCAATAAAAAAAATAATCAATGGTTATATTTTCATAATTGTTAGACAATGTAAAATTTTTGGTTAAAAATAAATTAATATTTAAATTTTTGATATGTTTTATGAAATCATAATATCCTAATAGTGATGTAAAAAATAATGTAAATTTAATCTATGAAAACGAAAATTTCAACATTAATATATTTTTTAGATATGTTTTATTATTTTTATAAACCATTACTGAATCCTCTAAAATTTATATTATATTTTAAGGTTTTAAAGAAAATTCATTATAAACATAACTCACTTCCTCATCCGTAATGGAATTATTTTACATAATTCATTTCTCAGACTAATAAAATATTTAAATCAATTTAGTTTGGTTGAAATAATATTAACAAACCATGTAAATATTCATTCTATTTATTATTTTATCAATTACATTTTATAACCTATGTTATAAAGTAAATTAAAATTTCCCATGTATTTTACTATAACTACCCAGACAACATCTAATTCATACTCACCCAATGCATATTGATAATTATATTTACTCCATCTATACCACCATATATCCCTCCCAAGCTATTCCCTAACCCTTAAAATTCCCCTACAAACCTTTTAAAATCTCTCTCTCAAGGTATGAGAGTCACTTCCACTTTTTTATTCATGTACATTCATTCAATAGATCCTTTTTTACTTCTAATTTTTAATATCAGAATATGGTTTTACTAACCCTTTTAATATCCTTTTCATTTACATGTAATAATAAACAAAATTACACTCTCATTATTCAATACTATAAACTATTATGTAGACCTTTTATGCTACTAAATTTTATCATCACTTTTACAAGACAAACCTATATATTGGGAATACCAAACCACATTTCTACTCATGTGTATTAACCTATATGTAACTATAAATCATTAATTATGTACATCCATTATTGAATCATGAGATTAAATGCGATGAGTGAAATTCTTAATTTATATGATATATGTTGAACACAAATTCTTATATTTGATATGAAGATGATGGGTGGGACTAGAATAATATATTAGTCAGATGAATTGTGTAATGTTTTTATTTCATTAGATACTATTTATGGTGCATGGAAAATTATCCTATGATCACTATGTTGTTATTTCTAATTTTTTGTCCTTTAAATTTTCTTATGATTTCATGTTTTATGTTCCTTCCAATGACTTTTATGTTATCATCTTATAACTCACATCAATGTTCATATTATAGATTCTCACCCTTTTTAATCAGGATATGCCCTTGGAATAATATGTTTTATTGACATCATTTTATTCATTTATTATTACCTTAATGAGTAATATATGTCACCCATTTTATATATGGGTCCCCAGGTTATCCTCTGAATTTAAACTATCAATGGACTTTCAAGGGCTTGATAGGGATTTATAAATAATTTTATTATATACCTGTTTCAATTTATAATGATTGTTATTTAATTTACTAAATAAACTTGTCCTATATCTCTTTTGTGATGTTTTTTCATGAATATTAATGTAATAAAACATAAAGTAAAACTTATAAATGTTATAGGTTATCATAGTAGGGTTATGTGTGCATCATTTTACCCCCATCGAGTTTCCCAAAAATAAAACTTTTCACCGTTTTCTACTATCATACATGATCTAAAAAAAACAAAATTTCCCTAATTATCATCAATTTTCATTAATTACTTTATTCCACTATAAGTATTTTAAAAATACAAGTAATTAAACTTAAGATACACATTAAGGAATCATATATCTATAAATAATATATAATTTTCATGAATTATTGGAAAACAACTATCAAAGTCTATAACATGAGTTAATGTGATCATGGTGGCTGTGAATGCATATTATTGATACATTTAATTTTATATGGGGTAAAAATATTTAATCTACAATAATAAAATTATTCCATTGTGGGAAAAACGAAAAAAATAAGTCTTCTTTCAATGATTTACCTTTAATTTTATGTTAGATATTTGAAATTATTTCATGATGGAATATTTATAATTGAGATATTAGTTATGATATAATTTATACAACATGAATTAAAATATATGGAATATTATTTAATATAATGAATCATTGAAAATGAACAAATCTAAAATGGTGAAGTATTTTTCTCATTCTTATACCATGATTAATTTAATTTTACATTTTTTCAAACAATAAACCCAAGACCCCCCTAATAACAACAACAATAATAATAAATATTATTATATTGATTGAAAAAAAATACAAAATAATCCCACCCCCCATTTTAAATATTTTTATCCCTAAGAAATAATAGTAAAGAACCACATAATTATATCCTCTCTATAATTAAAAATTTGCATCACTCTATAGAAAAAAACATAAATAAAAAAAATCTTATATAAATATTTCATGAATAAGTGAGGATACATGTGACACATCAATTCATTCAACATCCAGGTTCTCTCCATCATGCATTCATTCTGTCAGAACACTGACAAAAAAGATATTGTCTACCCTCATAGGAAATACTCCTGATGATCTTATATCTTCATTGAGTTTTCAATGAAATTTAAATCAAAATATTGATACTTTTCACTATATTCCGCAACATGATTTGTATTGGGTAATTATATACATAGTTGTAACATTTCAACCACACCGTGTACCGATTCTAGACATGGTTTTAGTGCTACCTGGTTTGATACCTATCTAGTTCACCCTAAAAATCACAAAAGGTCTCATTAATATTTCTTGAAATTAAATTCCATGTAAAAAATAATTTTTCATCTCTATAATGTGACCCTAATAGTGAATTTATTTTCCACATGGAACAACAATGGTCTCCCCCTGATATTTGTACAATACATTTATCCAATCTATATTTCATATATAATATTCTAAATTCATTATACTCCCCTTATGATACATTTAAATAGGTTGTGGATCATTACGGAAAACCCATCAACCTTAACCCAACACCATTATGATATATATGGTATCCTATATAATTCGTCAGAATGTTACATCTAAATGATATAGTGATAATTTTTTTGTATTAACACATTAAAAATTGTTCATACTATGAAAATGAATCTCAAAAATATATAAATAAATCCCAATAAATGTCTTCTAAAGTATTAATAATTATTTCCAAATTATAATATATTTTTTAAATTAAAAATACCAAAATATAGAATTATATTGACGTTTCATAACAAAACATCGCATAATATTAATGTAAAATATTCATCATGATGTAATATGATCATCAGTAGAACACTGTGTAGCTACCCCACCTCATGTATACATAACATCACCAAGATATCTACTAAATACATATTTCATATAAGAAAAAAGTAACACAAATTTGTAAATATGTCAAAAATAAAACACATAGTGTACTGGATTCTTTCTATATGGGGTAAAATAGTTATTTGGACATTCAATATATAGTTCCACATTCATCATAGAATACTTTGTAGTTGCATTGATCATTGTGAAATTTGATACTCTATATTTACATATCAACATGTGAGGTATATCACAATGAAATAATCTATATCCCCTATCAAACAATGCTACCAAAACATCCAACTCCTTTTTCGATGCCTATTACCTACCATATGATGAATTCCCTCTAGACAGTGAGGAAACATTTTCTAAACCTATTTACTCAATACTTCAAAAAAATTATGTTCACATGGTTGAAAATTTGGTACTTCCTTCCCTCTGTCTGAATTTTTTAACTCTCATAATTAATAATGTCATACCATTCTACATATTTATGGTTTCGATAATATGTAACAAAAACATATTGCATTTTTTATAAGTCATCATCACATAGAATAAACATGTTCGACCATGCACCTCACCAAGATAAATATCTACCATTACAACTTCCCCACCATCTTCCTTTACTCTAATACCTCTATTACTAATTCATGATCTAAATTCGGGCATAATGAATAATTTTTTTTCATAGGGTATACATAATCATAAAATAACAATCTTGGATGACCTCCACCCAATATCATTTTCCTACGATCAAATACTTTTAAGAAAATATATATCTCTAGTCCTTGTTTCTTCATAATACCAAAAATAAATATATATGATATTATTGACTATGATTCATCTTATTGAAAACAATATATATAATTTAGAGTCCTAGAGAGTATATTTATTCTTGTGTATAATCAAATACAATTATATGAATATGATCACTAGATAATGTTTCACAGACATTCAACCTTGACCAAAATGAGAATAATTATGGTACACCTCATATAGTATCTTATCCATTTGTAATTATATCCCTCCTTCATATGATTGATGTCTTTCAAATAATGAACCCCATAAGTGAGGCCATACTCATTCCTTAACGATGGTTAGACATGATCCACAATATTATAGAAATCTATCATAAAATTCATAAAAAAACTATGAACCCAAATAAATTTTTAATGAAGAGGACTCTCTTAGAGGGATACCAATATACGATCATCCCCAACCTCACAAGGTCAATAATTACACCGTCCTTATATATTACATTGTTGAAACAAAAAATTTATCAATGGAATTTATACTTTCTTATAGAAATTTCATATTGTATAACACACATAAAATAACTTATATACTATAAGAAAAAATTTATAAATGATGAATTAATGGAATAATATGTTTTTCCAGATGTTCATGTACCTATACAGATGAAATAGTAATGTCTCCTCAGGAATAGTAATATGACCCTTATGAATAGTAAACATAACAAATAAATAGTATCCTCAGAAATTATTTTAGAGATAAATTTTATATATCTTATCAGTGAACATATGACATAATGATATCATTGTAAGAATAAGTAAATATTTGAACAAATATTAATTATTGTTTGTATTTTTATAAGTCAAATTAATTTAATAAAAATTTTATGATTAATATAAAATTTTAAATGAAAATTTCTTTTCATAAAATGTGTTTATAAAATCATATTTTGTTTTCTTATTTTTTAATATAAATTTACGAGGCCTTAATTAATTTTTCAATGTGTTAGAAAAGAAATATTAATTTTAAAATTTTTTTCGATTAAATTATTACATTAATTATAAATTAATTTATTCATATTTGGAAAATTATTTTCATAAAATTAAGATCATTTTTGAATTATACACATTGAACAATGTTTTTGGTGTTTTTTTGGATTTCATTAAAATACATGTTTTTAGTGAATAGTGAAATATGATAAAATCATAATATATGAATTATTGAGTCATCACTGATGTATACGGATGAATTATGACCATAATATCTAACTATCCTTCACCTTTTTTTGTATTTAGTCATGTAATCCCCACTATTATTTTTCTTGTGGGAAATTAATTAACTAATGAATTAAATATTGAGAAAACACGGGTCACCTCCACTATAAATACCATCCCTCACAACCACTTTTCCTCGCACCTATAAGGATTAATGTCTTATTAAAATTCATCCCAAAGATCTTCCCTATCCCATCACTCACGTCCATGAGATATTTCTCTCATCCCAAGACCAATCCTAGCTGCCATGAGGAGGATCTTAGTAGGAAAATTCAATAGGTAATTTCTCTCTCATTTTCATCCAAATTCCATTCAAATTTCATTTCATATCTTCTATTATCATCAAATTATCTTCTCCAAAATTCATGATATATCCAGTATGATTAATATATTGGTATTCTATCAGTTTAATGGGATATTATTCATTAAAATATTCCTTATCCCTCTCTCTCTCTCTCTTATTTTTATAAATGAAATCATTGCATGTGATGAGTTAATTTACCATAATCGTGAGTGATGCACATTCAGTTTCCATCAAATCCTTTGTTTTTATCAATAATTCTATTAAATTATTGAGATAATATTGTAATATTTATTTTTTATCCCCTTTTATGTTCTGGAATCAACTTGTATACCTAATATTAAATGATAAAACAAAACATGTTCGTTGTGATCTGAAAAATACCCCAATTAAACTAAAATAATAGTCATTAATATTTTATCTAATTATTTAACCTCATGGTATATTACTAAATTCATTATGAGATCAATTAATCTCTTGATATATCATTAAAAACATGTAATGTAAATTATGTATATTTATCCATGTTCTACACGATATTCAATTCATGTGTACAAGTGAACAATTCATGAAAACTAAGAAAATTGAACACTCCCGAACAATGAATTTATACTCTTTAAATCATCCAATATCCCATAAAAGAACTTAATTAACTTATAATGAAACTCATAAAAAAGCATGTAATTGTTAATTAATGAATCTAATATCATTATATATTATATTAAAGTGAAGAATGCATTCAGAACCAAGTTAACTCGAATTCTCGAACCGAACATATTTTTTTCCGATTTTTTCTCTCTCACACCATTTTTAGTATATTTATTCCATAAAAATAATTTCTTCATAATTATCTTACATTTTCTAGATATACAATTTTTCCACTATAGTATATGAAAAAAAAATGTTTTCCAAAATAACTATTCTCTCAAAAAACAAAACCTTTACTTCCCATCAAGGATGATGGTGCTTTTATCAAGTATGTTATCCCTCTTTTATTTCAGAAACTAATGGTTATTAGTGTATTATTTATGAATTGAAACCTTTTCTGTTCCATGGATTGTTTTAGGTTGATGCTTTATTCATTTTTCTTGTGGTATTCATGATAATGTAAATATTATGATGTGATGGGTGTCCCAGTAAGTATATAGCGCAATGAAAATGTTATGATGTGATGGGTCCACCTGAAATTATATACCACTCTAATGCATTGGGTAATGTGAAGAACCTCATGTGTAAAGTTAAGTATGTGTTAACATGATTTCAGATTTGTTCACAACTATTTGTGGTAGTTAACCAATAAGATATATGGTTTTATTTTTATGCATTTCCACTATTGGAAACTTTTTTTAAATCATCCTATCATGATTATGATCATATGCCTTTGTTATGATTATAATTACTATGCTCACCCTTAGTTTTATTCTCTCATGTTCTTATCATCTTACTTTGATACTATGTCACCGATTTATGATATATTTCATCAGGCTATTATATGTATTAAGGAGAACTCAAGGGCCAATAAAAATATAGATAATAATAATTTAAATAAAGGTTTATGTTTTATGTTGAAAACGTTATGTATGGTCCTAGTTTTTGCATGACACTAAACCATTGGATCCTCATTGTGTAATTTGTTTATGATTTTTACAAATAAAATTATTGAAAAGTAATATAAAAAATGTAGGGTCTCTATAGTTGGTATCAGAGGATGGTTTAGTTAATTTGAGAATGAGGATTAAAGAACCATAGTGAAAAACACTTTTACGAGACTAAATATATGAATGAACACAAGAAGATTTTCTAATCGTATGGATCACATACGATATAGTTTATGTGTTAATATCAAAATGGAATAAATTCTGTATTCATGAATTGTTGACTTTTGTTTTTTGGTAACCTTTTATATTTTTGAAAAAGGTGGGAACTATGAGAAACTTGGCCGATGAACCATGTGAGGGAGAATGCACCAATTCCCCAAACGATGTGACCAATTCATTTCGAGTTGGAGTTCATAACTTCTTGGAGATATTTACCATTTTTCCTCATATTATGAATAATTACCATAACAATTTTGAATGTCCTCCTTCACCTAAGAAAGAAAAACTAGCTATCACGTGTTTTATATTGAAATGAACACTGATGTTTAGTGGATATTCTAATTCACTTGTTGTGGAATATTGGGTTAACATAATGGATAATATATTTTCATTTCATGACTAGTGTATGATTGAGATGGTTACTATGTACATTTATCATCTCAATTTAGTGACCTAACAATTGTGGGATTTGATTAATAAAAAAAATTGAAGAGATGAAATTGAAATGAAGGAGTGCGAAGACTACAAAATATTTTTTATTTACAAGTATTTCCCATGGAATTTTTTGTAATAACAGAGTGATAGAATTTATATAGTATAAATTAATGTATGAAGAATATATCATGACCTAAAAATCTAATTTCACATGGATTGAAAGGCATGCATAGAGAGTTGTTATCAAATATGAAAAAAAATTAATATATTCATTTGTGGTTTAAAACCAAACCTTCTAATGGATCTTGAAATTAGAGACATCAGAAGTTATGAATGTAACACTCTGACCCCAGTTACCTAGAGTTAGTGCATCATTAGATAAAATTGGCATGATAAAAAAAGATCAAGTTTCTAATGATCTATTAGTTTAGTTTCTTTGGATGTACTAAATACATTTATAAGTTTAACATTACATTATATAATGAAAAACTAAAACAACATTATCTCCATAGACCACACTCATATCCCTTAGAATATCCCTAAAGGTCTGTCCTAATATACTTTCTCGCATCCTGGGAAAAATAAAACATAGAACGGGGTGTCCTCAGATTCTAAATAAGGATAACAATATAGTGGAAACATTCATAAATAAAAATTTAGAAAAATGTATATGACTAAAACAATATCCTTTTAATCATAAAGATCATAAAAATATGGAAAATATAAATCATACTAATTACATTTATATACTCTAATTTTATACTAGTCGAATAATAACATGCAATATCAATAGCCAATTTCATAATTATGGAATGCATAATGCCAGATTTCATACCAAAATAGTCAAGGCCTTGTTCCAATACTACAAATAATATTTTTCAAGGCCTTGTTCCAAGACACTGATTTGTCTCATGAGACCAATAGATTAATCGAGGAGCTATAACGGGCACCACTCGTCACTTACTAAGTCTAATTCATTCCACATAGGAAAAGGTTTAAACATAACATAAACTTGGTATTAATACTAGAATAATAAATGTCAATAATATATCAATAATCCATGAATGGTATAAAAATAACACATCCATTTTCAAACATATAAAAAAACATCAATACAATATGGATGATTTGTATCATAATAAATCAAATTCAAACAAGTTAAAAGTCCATCAAAACATGTAGACATAGATGAAATAAAAACTATTTTGAAATAAATACCTCTTATATATTGAAAACATTTAAGATAATAAATTTATTTTTGAAATATTATTATAATCCTATAATAGAATCAAGGAAGGTGTTGTAAATGCTGAAAATATCCACACCCACCATATATGTTAAAATCATACTTTCTTTAATTTTGTCGAAAAGGTAGTTAAGTACCTTGTTTATAAGGTAGAAGAAAGATTAAAATATGAATATCTTTTAAAAATTCAAACAATGATATACCAGAATTTAACCAATAGTCTAGGAAATTGTAAAAATGTTTGGAAATACATTTTATGAAACATGAATGTGGATGGTAAAAGGTCCCAGTATATACTTATGTAAAAACAACCTCGGATAATAATGAGATTGTGAAATTAACCCTTAACTATTTATTTTCCTAGGTATAGGGAATGTTAACCTCATATATAATAGTTAAATCATGGTTATAAAATTATACCACAACCATATAAATAAATATGATATCATATATGATCTTTTAATATTGGTTTGTTAATAATATTTTAGTATTATCATTGTTTTAGGTGTTACCTGATTCAATTTACTTTATGTGTTTTGTTACAAAAGACATTTTTGTTATCGATAGAATGCATTTTATTTATATCTAGAATGATATATTTTTATTCATCAATTGAAAATTATTCTTGAATTGTTACAATGGGGAAATGAATCTCATCATGTACGAGGAGACGATAATCAGAACGTATGCAGGAGAGACAATATCATTCATTTGATATTAAAATTGTATGTAAATAGATTTTATATAATAAATAAATAATCATTAACTTTTTATAATTTTTATTTACAACAATTATACATCATTTTTATACACATTCAAAAAAATAAAGTATTGAATAACAAAAACACCACGACGTGGTGACGGTAAGTCGTACGTACGCATGTATTATGACTTTGTCACTCATATGATGAATATAATAATGAATATGGTTGTAAAATTTATATAATAACATCACATTATATAAGATATAATGGTGTTATTATTTTAGAGTATAATCAACAAATAATTAGGAAGTGAAAATGGAAAAGATCTTGAAAGAGGTGATGAAATAATTTCCTCTTCTTCGGGTTGTTCCTTTTTTATTTGAAAAAAAGGGATCAATAGTTTGTATTTATGATCAAACTAAGGACTCTAGGTTGAAGTGAGGATTGTTGATAGGATATTTGGGCATTGGTTGGCTGATCTAAAAGGCTTTGGAGGTGTGTATTTGGGAGAAGGGGAAGTGCCCTTTTAAAAGAGGGGTGAAGGGCATCGTAGGAAAAGATTGAAATATTATTTTATAATAAATTTATTTTATTTCTTCTAATGTATCCCAAATTATTTATTTCATGGAATAGGTGTGTATGGGTCAAAAGTGACTCAACCAATAGATTTTAGATAGGTTTGGTTCAACATATTAACCTTATCATTTCGATTTAACTCGTAGTTAAATTGTTTGACATTTACCATGTCTCTTCATAGTTTTATATTATATGGTTAAGAAACATACTATAATCATCGAAGAGAACATCAAATTGTTCATTATTAATATATAAAACCTTATATAAGTTATTTGGAAAACCAATAGATTTCTAATAATATTATATAAATTAATAATATAATAATGATTTTAAAAACTCATTTATGTCAATTTTGGCACTATTTAGTAATTGATTTTTGTTAATGCCCTATGAAAATTTACTAATTCTAAATAAATTCATTTAACCAACCATAACATGTCACATTAACCTATAAATTTTTTGTAATTAATCAGAAGTCTCAATATACAGTTACATGGGTATTTATAATATCAATAATTTTATTATTTCATTAATAAGGTAATTACGACATCATTATTGGGTCATAAATAAATTAACTTAAATAATGTATAAAAATTATAAATAAAATACCATAATGTAGGAAATTTTTTTAGATTTATAATGAATATTTTTAGATGAATTTATCTTATGTATAACCCTGTGTTAAAAATGGTTTAGTTATGAAAACATGAATTTATAAATTTTAACCCCTCTATGAATTAAATAATAATAAATGTCCTAATATATTCCAAGAAGACCAAAAGGATCATATTTTATTCCTAAGGTTGTTTTTGGTAGATTTAAACTTATCCAATAGAATTAGTATTTAATGACCTTGATATTCCATTTAAATTTGATTTTAAATATATGGGAATTCTATGAGTTCGTTAAAATTGATGGTGCGTGATTCCATGGCCCGAAGTTCCCAGAATGAATTTATGAACTTTTTTTCGAGTATGTCTAATAATCATGAGAGTGGGTTTCTGTAAAATTTGAACCGGTGCACAGAATTGAAATCTGGGGGCACCTTTGAACTCACACCATCATTATTCACTTAAAGAGACATTCACCTTGAATGCAAATGGTCGAGCGTGGATGTTAGTTTTTCACATAATCGTGAAAGAATAAAATAAAATAAAATTGTGTAACATTTTTTTTTGAAAATCCCATTTTAAGGTGATGAGGTGGGGACCACCATAACTAAACCTTCCATTTGAGTGTTAAGATATGGGGACCACCATAATCAAACCTCCCATGTGATGTTATGGAGGTGGGGACCACCGAACATAAAATCCCCCATTTGGAATTTAATGGAAGGGACCACCTAAACCCTCTTATTGTGGGAGAAAACACTCAACTCCCCATTAATTCTTTTTCCCCATTAAATTGAGCCAATTAAATTGATAAAATTACTTATGACAACACACCATTTAATTTGTTAAGACAACTAACAATTAATGAAACATGTCAACATTTTAATAGTGGCATCAATACTGATATACTTATATTAAATTAATAAGTTGGATATTCTTCATTTTGGGTTAATTGGTGAAACTTTTGGTAATGGGAGAAGCTTTGGAGAGTCATGGAGAAACTCATCCTCCAATGAAGAACGCTCTCGCCAACGAGGAACATCAACAACTACAACGAACCAACGAACAAGCCTTGGATCAGAGGAGTATGGTGGGCGAGATGAATGTCGACATCTTTGAATTCATTAATGCACCAACATCAACTAACCATCGAGGTATGGGTTTTATTATGTGTGATTATGGATTCCCAGGTTCATCCCTTCAAAACAATTAACGTGGATCAACTCTCTAAATACATGATATGTGGATGTTTTCTTTTTGCAGGATTAGGAATAATCATTGCCAGGGGTTGTAGTGTTTGAAGTTCTTCATTCCAAATTTTGTTGAGCTACTTTCTACCACCCTAACGTGGATGGTATGGGAAAAACAAACAAGTCCTGACCCCTATATAAATACATTGGTTCTTTTTTGTGTTTTTCGTGATGGTGACGGTGACCAGTGCCGAAGGTTGGCACCTCTGGAATTCGAGAACCTGGGCTGGCACCACGGTAGGATGTGACGAAGGCGATGAACGAAGGGTGACCGATATAACCAGCCACCGGCGAAGGCACGATGCCCTCCCACTCCACGCCCTATGCCACCCTTCGACCACATTCCTCTCTACCGAATCCGCTGACCCGCAGCCTCACGTCCTCCGCCTCCCTGTGCCCTCACGGCCTCCGCCGACCCCCGCCCTCGCGACCACCACAGTCCTGCGGCCTTCGCGGCCCCCGTGGCCTCACCGCCGCGCCGCCCACGCGGTCCCCGCGGGCTCGTCAACCCATGACCCTCTGCGACCCCTAAGGACTCTATGGCCTCACAGCCCATCGCAGCATCGTCGCCCTTGCAGCACCGCTGCCTCACCACCCCACGGCAAGGAGGCCTCCACCGTCTCGTGGCTTCGACGCCCCTCGCGCCCCGCCGCCATCACAACCGTTGCAGACCCACCACCCCGCAGCCCACGACGGACCTCGCGGCCTTTCACGGACCTCGTGGCCTCCACTACCCATGCAGCCTCATGGCACTCGATGGCCCCCACTTCGCCCAGTGGGCCAGGCTAGGTCGACCCAAACCGGGTCTGGTCGCCCCAGGCCAGGTCGGACTGAACCCGAGCCAGTTACGAGCTTTTCACTTTATCGACCATAACATTTTCACCAGACATCCATTATAAAACCCATAAATGGTGTTTTAAACCTTTGATCAAGATGTTACCTTTGGTATACCCCCACTGGAGCATTGAATAAAGTTGGGATATGGTCGGGTTGGATCGATCACGAATCCAATTGGTCCCTTGGAACAAAAAGGCTAATAACATACAGACCGGGCATCCGATTGGCGCACTGTCTATTGCATTGAGACCCCAATTACATGAAAATCCTTTGGGTTACATTTACATTGGACATTGTGGCACTCGGAGTATAGACCAATGGCTTGAGGAGCAGACCCTTTCGGAGACCAAAAATCTCGTTGTTGGAACCCAATAGTAGGCTGTGACGTGATAAAAGAATAGAGATCGTGTGTGGGTTAGCCCCTTGCGATTTTTTATGGGTCATCATCAAGAGATCATGTCTGGGTCAGCACATAGCGATCCTATGTGGGTCAACACCGAGTGATCCTATATGGGTCAGCACCGAGCGATCCTGTGTGGGTCAGCACCGAGCGATCATGTCTGGGTCAGTAGTAGATCCTCTTAACAGAGTAAGATGATTCAGTAGTTACATCTAATCATCTCAACTACTATAACTAATAAAGACCTAGTGTGAGCTGAGTGTGTACCTGTGTGGTACATTCCTGCATGGTAAAACCTTGGTGGTATTTTTCTGTGTGGCGTACCGTTGTGGTACATACCTTCTTGTTATTTATTCCCTTCTGGAAAAGTTGGGATTAGGGATTTAAGGTCGGACCCTGTGTTTCCTCCTGATTGATTTGTGTCGTTGTAAAAAATTAGCTATATATATGGGCATATACCTATGTAGGGCTGTCAGTTATTTTCATTCATTGTGGTTTATCATTTTGTAGATTTTGTGAGACCTTGAGGGTCTGGGGGTCCCTACTGAGTATCAATATACTCACCCCTGCATGGGCCATGCTGACACCTTGTTGTGTTTCGTGCTGAGAACAGACAATGCTGATCGAGGCTGAGGTTAATAGGACAGAATGGTCCCCGGAGGTGGACCATACGGTGTGTCGGTGCACATATGAGACATGTAGACGTGGTGTGTAGAGGAGGCGATACGTACCTACCCTTCAGTTAGGAACCTCAGAGAATGATCCAGTAGTATTCTTTTTCTTTCTTCAGTTATATTTTATATCAGTTGTACATGTACTTTCTCGTTAGGATTTTATTCTGGCCCTTTTTTCTTATTTTACTCACACTGTTTAAATTTATGTTTACCTTGAGTTCATATCTTGTTGTGTGCTTGGTTGTGTGTTCTTACATGTTATAAAGGCAATTACTTACAAGTTTTAGAGAAAACAACATCGGTGCTAGTCACCAGCCCCTATCCAATGGAAGGTGGGCATGGGGTAGTAACGGTACGGGCCCCGAGGGACAGGTCATGACAAATTGGTTTAGAGGAGTCGGTTCTATTGTAGAACATAAGACTGTGATATTACTTTTTAATGGAAATAGTGTTATGTGTAGTGAGTTTGGTTATTAGTTTAGGGAATCCGGTGTTGGTTTAGTAGCCGACGTACCAATACACTTGGACCCTAACTTCTAATTTTTGACTCAGTGCATGAAATCACGGATAGCATGTTTTTTTTGAAGAGTTTTCTTTGTGATCTCTTGAGATAGCTAACCAGGTATAACTTATTGATCGTTCCACACCTATTTCCTTATAGGATTCCTCCACACATTCATCTAGCTAGGGTTTTGAGATTAGTATGCACTAATAGACCACCAAGAGATGAGGCCTCAATACTGGGTCCACTTACAGTAGAGGCACCAGTGGAGTAACCAACTATACAATTACTCAATGGGCCACCGATGCCACCAGCCCTAGTAGTGGATAGTGGACACCGATTGCGCCCGTTACATGAGTTACAATGCAAGATACCGCCAAGGTTTAGGGGAGAGTTTGTCTCACAGGAAGATGAGGATTGGCTGGAGGCTGTGGTGAGAGTTTTTAGTCTGGTAGAGACACCAGCTGATCTCATGGTGACCCTTACCTCAAGCCATCTTTAGGAAGTAGTAGGCAGATAGTGGAGTAGGAAGCTCCATGTTCATGACTAGGTGACGGTTATCGGGGAAAACATCAAGAGCATGTTTCAGGTAGAGTTTATTCTAGCGACTCTTCGCACAGTGAACATATATGAGCTTCTTCATCTGCAACAGGACATCATGACTATGGCCCAGTACTCAGTAAGGTTCATTGACCTTGCATGCTACTCAACAAATATTGTGCGAGACCCAGCCTTCAACAGGAAGCAGTAAGCAGATGGTGTAGCATGATGATCTATGTTCATGACTAGGTGACGCTTCTCTGGGAAAACATCGAGAGCCTATTTTGGGTAATGTTTTTCCTAGACACTCTTTGCGCAGTGCACATATATGAGTTTCTTCATCTGCAACAGGAAATCATGACTGTTGCCCAGTACACAGTGAGGTTCAATGACCTCTCATGTTACTCCACAGATATGGTGCGAGACCCATTCTTTAGGGACCAAACCTTCATGCAGGGGCTCAGGAGAGAGATCTGGGATTCCATGATTTCTCTTAGCATCCGGACTCAAGTGGGGGTGTTAGAGAATGCCCTCTTAGTAGATAGATTCCTTACTGAGTAGTCACCAATAGCGAGACCCACCACCAATCATCACGTAGCAGAGTATTCTACAGCTGGTAGAAAACTGATGTCGCAGAGGTCCGAGAGGACTAGATCTACCGGTGGGTGACCGTAAGATTCAGGGTTGGTGGTGCGGGACACCCGAGACAGAGCCAATTATTCCTGGAGTGGGCAGTGATACGCAAGCGGTGGGCATGTTCACGTGGCTCATGACTATCTGACCCACCATATGGATGCTGATTAGATGATCGAGGGACTACCCAGGAAGAGAGAGTGGTTTGACTGAGGAGGTCTGCATGGAGCATGCTGATGTGGCAAATGAGCTAGCTGTATTACTGGTTGTGGGCAACGATTCAAGATGTTACCGCCTCCACCACTAGGTGGTCCACCCTGACCATAGGGAGATGGAGGACAGGGGTGAGCTCAGCTCTAGGAAGATGAGGCTTATGATCACAGTGCTCTGGAGATGATACGACGTATGATCTATGTCTAATATGCCTTATCTATAGTACTTATAAACACATGCACCAGTCATTATTTTATTACCACTACCCTCGTTGAGATCATTGTGATTCCAATAGAATCATTGGCATAATACTTACGGCTAGAGACTCTTACGGGAGCAGATTCGACGATTACGCACCTGTTCCTACAGTGTGAGCTTACTCTATAAAGCTGAGAGCTTCTGATGAGATCTCCTAGTTGCTGGAATGAAGCCTTATGATGTCATCATGGGTATGGACTGGTTATCTATAGTCCATGCTCATAATGAATGTATTAGGTGCAATGTGTGGTGTGTCTGCATGGTTGGGACCAGGTTTACCATCACCGTAGAGAAGGGAGTCTTTACTTCGCAGGATGGACTTACCCAGAGGATCGTGCAAACGATCACTAATCAGTTGGCTAGCCTTACCCTTAAAGGAGTTGATGTAGAGATTCTATGTTATCCTGTAGTGGTGGTACAATACGTGGATGTCTTCCCTAATGATGTTAAGGGTCTACCTACTCACAAATAGGTGTAATTATACATTGACTTGTACCCCAGGATGACAGCTATATCTACACCAACATATCGTATGCCTCTCGCAGTGCTTCGTGAGCTGCAGGTATAGCTGAAGAACTTACACAAGAAAGGGTTCACTCATCCCAGTGTTTCTCATTGGAAGCCCCAATTTTGTTCGCCAAGAAGGCGAATTGGAGCTTGACACTTTTTGTCGACTATTGGCACCTGACCTAGGTGACCATGAAGAACAAGTACCAATTTCCGAGGATTGACAACATCTTTGACCTGCTGAAGGGAGCGTGGTGGTTCTCGAAGATAGACCTCAAATCGTGATATCACCTGCTCCGAGTATGAGACTAGGATGTGCAAAAGACAGCCTTTAGAAGTCTGTATGGCCCCGAAAAGTTCTTGGTTACACCCTTCTATGTGACCAACTCTCCAGTGGAATTCGTGGGACTCATGAATAGGATATTTGATCCATACCTTGATTGCTTTGTATAAGTCTTCATCTATGACATTCTGATCTACTTGACTACTAAGGAGGAGCATGCCTATCATCAATAAGTAGTAATGGACACACTCTGAGAGCACCAGCTTGTTGGTAATCTCTTGAAGAGCTAGTTCTAGATCTGAGAGGTTCACTTTATGGGACATGTCATATCGGAGGCTGGATTTTTAGTGGATCTAGTAGAGATTGAGGTTGTTATTTCATGGGATCCACCCAAGAGTGTGATGGAGGTTTGGAGTTTCCTGGGTTTTGCTGGATACTACTAGAGAATTGTTCCATATTTCTCTAGATTTGTAGCACCATTATCAGTATTGACAAAAAAAGACAACCCGTCATGTGGTCGGATAGATTCCAGAAGAGTTTACAGGAGCGGAGACAGAGACTGACTAGTGCCCCCATTTGAGGCATACAGAAGAGGGTGTAGGGTACGTAGTCTACTGCGACGCATCAAGGACCGTACTCAGATGTGTCCTAATGCAGGAGCGAGCTGTTATCACTTATCATTCTACAAAACTGAGACAACACGAGAAGAACTACGGTACCCATGGCCTGGAGTTAGCAGCAGTGGTCTTTGCTTGGAAGATGTGGCGAAATTACATGATATGTGAGTGTTTTATAGTGTACATTGATCACAAGAGTCTCAGGTATATCTTATCTCATAAAGACTAGATCCTGAGACAATGATTCAGGATTGAGTTCTACTAGGACTATGACTTAGAGATAGTCTATACTCTTAGGAAGGGAAATGTTGTAGTAGATGCACTCAGCAGGAGGTCTGGTATATAGCTTCTAAGAGAGGCGACGAAGCTACTGGTCTCTTTGCAGATATCATTTATGTATAAGGATGGAGGATCATTTCTTCAGTCTCATACAGTCACTCTCCCAATTCTTTAGTGATTCAGGGGGGTGCAACGAGGTGACGCTGACTGTGAGAATTTATGGGCTCAGATATCCATAGGGTAGACACCTGATGGATTTTATGAAGGTGGGGAGCACGTCATCCACTTCAGAGGATTTACTATGATACCAGTGTCACTTCAGGAGGATGTTATGGGTATTTTCAAACATCCCATCTATTGGTACATCCAGGAGTGGAGAAGGTGTACCAAGCTCTCTAATGACAGCACCGGTTGCCAGGAATGAAGAAAAAAGTTGCAGACTTTGTCTCTCGGTGCCTCACATGACAGCAAGTGAATACAGAGAATCAGGTACCAGCAGACTTGGTTCAGCCTTTGTTGGTCCCATAATGGAAGTGGGAATTTATATCCATTGAATTCATGATAGGACATTCATTTACATCCAGGGGACATTACTTGATTTTGGTGATCGTCGACCGACTCACCAAGTCGGTCCACTTGTTATCGATCAGAGAGCAGGGTCAAATATAGAGCTTGGGGAACCTCTATGTGCAATAGATGGTGAGGCTAATTGAGTAACCCTAATTATTATCTCTATTGTGATACACGACTCACTTCCTGGGTATGGAAGAGGTTGAAAGAGGCTTTTGGGACATATCTTCAATTCAACATCGCCTTCTATCCTTAGACAGATGGCCAGACTGAGCGTACCATTCCAACCCCCGAGGACATGCTATGTGCTTGCATCCTCGACTTTGGTCTTAGATGGGAGGATAACTTTGCATTTCTGGAATACTCATACAACAAAATCTAGCACTCAACCATTGGGATGGAGACTTTTGAGTCGTTTCACGGGTTACCTTGCAGATCAGCTTTGTGCTGGTCTGACCCAGGGGAGTCACCACCCGTGGGAACAGAGATGGTTCATGCTACCATAGAGAAGGTAAAAATAATTTAGGAGCTGATGAAGACTGCACAGTGGAGGTAGAAGTCACATGTCGATAGGAGACGAATACCGTTTTAGTTCGAGGATGGTGACCATGTCTTTCTACAGGTCTCACCTGGAGGAGGTTTCTGGAGATTTTGTCGAGGCAGTAACTAATATTTGGGATACATCGGTCCCTTTCAGGTCCTCATCATAGTTGGAAAGGTGGATTACCTCTTATCTCTTACCCCACAGTTGCACATGGTACATGACGTCTTCCACGTATCTTAGCTGAGGAAATATCTGCACGACCCTTCTCACATCATCGACCAGGGCAAGCTGGACATCGACGATGGGATGACATTTTCAGAGGTTCTAGTGGAGATTGATGATAGTCAGGAGCGAGTCCTTCATGGGAAGTATATAACTATGGTGTGAGATTTATGACATCACGGGAACCACCAGGAGAGCACATGAAGGTGGGAGGCTCAGATTCGTGTTTTGTACCCCAACTTTTTTTTCCTAGTTTTGTGATGTGGATTTCAGGGATGAAAAGCCCTAAGGTGTAGAGAATGTAAAGACCCGGAAATTCCATGTATTTTTTTAATATATGGGAATTTTACAAGTCCATTAAAATTGAAATCGCATGATTCTGAGCCTCGGAGTGCCTGGAATAAATTTCTAATCTTTTTATCAGGTAAATTCATTAAACATGTTAGAAGGTTTTTGTAACTTTTGAACCAGTTCATGGAATTGAAATATGAGGTCACCATTTAACTCATAGCACCGATATTCTCTTAAGGGGACATTCACCATGACGACAGTTGATCGGGGGTGGAAGTTAGGTTTTCACTTATTTATGAATGAATAATATAACATAAAATTGTTTAACATTTTATTTTCATTTGAATCTCCCATGTGGTTGTTAAGAGGTGAGGACCACCAGAACTAAACCTCCCATTTGAGTGTTAAAATGTAGGGACCACCAGAACTAAACCTATCATGTGAGGTTTTGGAGGTGGGGACCACCGAGCCTAAAACCCCCAAATTTGAATTTAATTGTGGGGACAACCCAAAACCCTCTTAATGGGGGATAAACCACTAAACTCCGCATTAATTCTATTTCCCCATTCAATTGCGCCAATTAAATTGATATTATTAATTATACCAACACCCCAATTACTTGTTCGAGCCAACTAACAATTAATGAAAGGTTTCATCATTTTAATTGGGCCAACAATATCCATCTACTTATTTAAATTAATAAGTTGGTTATTCTTCATTTTGGAGGAATTGAGGAAATTGTTGGAAATGGGTGAAGCTTTGGAGAATTTTGGAGATACTCATCCTCCAACGAAGAATGATCTTGCCAATGAGGAACATCTTCATCTACAAGGAATCGACGAACAAGACCTGGATTGGAGGTGTGTGGCGGGCGCGATGAATGTCAGCATCATCGAATTCCTTCTCATGCCAAAATAAACAAACCCTCTCGGTAAGGGTTTTATAAGGTGTGATTATGAATTCTCATGTTATTCCGTTATTAACAAAGAACGCGGCTCAACTCTCTAACTATTTGATCCGCAGATGCTTTCTTTTTGGGGGATTGGGAATAATCATTTTCAAGGTTTATAGAGATTGATAATCTTCATTCATGATTTTTTTGTGCTACTTGAAACCGCAATAACGCGGAGGGTATGGGCCAAAAAAACATGGCCTGACCCCTCCGTAAATCATACAGTTATTTTGTGTGTTTTCTCGCGATGGTGACGGGGGCCGGTGCCGAAGGTTGGCACCAGTGGAATTTGAGAACCGTGGCCAGCACCACGACTATCAGTGATGAAGGCGACAAACGAAGGGCATATGGTTAAGCTGGTCGTCGGTGAAGGAACATCACCCCACTGCTCCATGGACTCCGCCTCCCCACTTCTTCTAATTCCCTCTGCCCCTCTCGTCCTCTACCGACCCGCAGCCTCACCGCATCCGTAGTACCACGGCCTCTATGGCCCCACGACCTCACTGCCCTCACGACCCCACCACCCTCGCCACTCTGTGGCCCCCGCCACCCTGTGGCCTCCACCATCCCGCGCCCTCATGGCCTCCTGTGGCTGTGCCGCCACGTGGCCCACTCAGCCATCACCACCCTTACGCCGCTTTGCGGCCCCCATGGCGCCCAAAGGGTAGGCCAGACCACGAGGGATTGGTTGACCAAAAACGGTTCGGGTCATCCTAGGTTGGGACAGGCTGGGTCGATCTGACCTGGTGGGTCTGGACCTGGGCCTTTTACGAGCTTTTTTTCTCCATCAGCCATAAAATTAGTATCAGGCGTCCATTTAATAAACTTTTAACAACCCATTACACCATTGAGCGAGATGGTCCCTTTGGTATACCCCCAATGTATTTTTTGATAAATTTGGGATATTTTTTGGTTTGATCGAGAACAAATCCAACCAGTCCCTTGTGACTAAAAGCAATTAACTTACAAACCGGGTGTCTCATTGGTGCACCATCTGTTGCGTTGAGACCCCTCTGAAATGGTGGTCCTTTGGTTTACATTTACGTGGGACATCATGGAAGTTGGAGTATCGACTAGTGGATTGAGGATCCAACCCTTCAAAAGATGAGCAGGCTTAGTGTGGGAACCCAGTAGCTAGTAGTGACATGAATAATGAATAGTGATCATGTGTGGGTCACCACCTAGCGATCATGTGTGGGTCAGCATCGAGCGATCATGTGTGGGTCAGCACCTAGTTATCCTATGTGGGACATCATCAAGCTATTTGTGTGGGTCAGCACGGAGCAATCTTGTGTGGGTCAGCACTGAGAAATCTTGTTTGGGTCAGTACCAAAGCCTCATAAAAGATTAAGATGATTCAATAGTTAAATATAATCATCTCTACAATTGTACCTAAGAAATACCTGGTGTGAGTTGGCTCTGTATTTATGTGGTACTTTCCTTCACGGTAATACCTCGGTGGTATTATTCTATGTGATGTACCTGTGTGGTACTTACATTCGTGGTATTCCATCCCTTGTGGAACAGCTGACCATTAGGCTTTTGGGATGGACCATATGTTTCCTAATGATTAAGATGGGTATACTTGAAAGTTAGATATAAGTATGGTCATATAACTAAGTAGGGTAGTCAATTGTTTTCATGCATTGTGGTTTATCCTTTGTAGATTTTGTGAGACCTCAAGGGTCTCATGGTCCCTATTGAAAGTCATTATACTCACCTCTGCACAGGCGATGCCCATACATTGTTGTGTTTGGTGTAGACGATGGAAATCGCTAATCGAGGCTAAGGGTACCCGGACTAGACGGTGCCTAGAGGTAGAATATACAACATGTCAGTATGCAGAGGATATGGGCAGGCGTGGTGTGTAGAGGAGGATATTTGTACCTATCCTTCAGGTAGGAAACTCGGAGGACAATCCAGTACCTCTCTTTATCTTTCTTCAGTTGTATTATATTTTAGTTGTATTTGTACTTTCCTGTTAGGATTGTACTCTTGACCCTTTTTCTTACTGTACTCAAACTATTTACTTTTTGGTTTACCTTGAGTTTGTATCTGGATGTGGTCATGGTTGCGTGTTCTTACATGGTATAAAGGAAATTTCTTCTGAGTTTAATGGAATACGCCTTCATTGCTAGTCTCCAGCCCCTAACCTATGGAATACGAGTTTGGGGTAGTCATGACACGGGCCCCGGGGGACAGGTCGCGACATAGGACACGTGTTAGGGTAATAATAATTTTATTTTTATCAATAATTAAACTAGTTACTTTTAAACGTGGTAAATAAATGTTTAAAGTTACAATTCACCAAAAATTATTTTCATGTTATTTAACAAAATTTAACTTACTGTTATCAACCATGTCTCTCGGATTTTTGTAATTCAATTCACAGAAGCGTTAAATTTATGTATTATGAAAATTTTAAAAGTCTTCTACGAGGTTGGTAAAAGACTGTAAAATGTTCAATAAAATATTATTAATCAAATTTTATAATAAAAATCAGTCCATTAAATTACATATATCTATTATAGTTATTATGTATCTATTATTTCACAATATAAATTTAAATAAAATAACACACCATTTAAATAAAATTTCAATTTTAAACATTAATGCAATGTTTTTGAATATTAATAACTTATTGAATGTTTTCATAAAAATACCAAAAAACCACCCGAAGATAATTTTGATATTCCAAATTCAAAAATAATGTCCATTTTGAATAATAAAATTGATAAAATTTGTAAACTTAGGTATTATTATTCATAATGGCTAATTTGTTTGGTAGTGGTGTATTAAAACTCCAAGTTGCATACAATGCAACCTATTTAATTATTTAAAGGGAATCTTACCATGGATGCATGGGGTGTTACATTCTTCCCTCATTCCAATAATTTTGTCCTCGAAATTTCAATAATACTTCTAGATAAAAATATTTAGGTGGTTCTTCATTATATGTTCCTTGGGTTCCCAAGTTGCCTCTTCCATCTTATTATTTCTCCATAGAACTTTTACTAGATGAGTTTACTGGTTTCTCAACACATGTTCTTTGGTATCATAAATCATGACAAGATTTTCACAATTAGACAGGTTGGGTTCAAGTTCTATTTCATCATAGGTGAGTACATGTGTTGGGTCAGGCATGTATTTTGTCAATAGTGATATGATGAATACATCATGATCTTTGAAGATACTTGGCGGCATTGCGAAATGATAAGTTATAAACCCAATTCATTCTAGAATTTCAAAAGGTACAATGTATGTGGGACTTAATTTACCCTTCAAAAAAAAATGTATAACACCCTTCCATGGAGATATCATAAAAAAACATGGTCTCCTACTTGAAATTATAAATTCTTTATTTGGTTAGTAGCATATCTATTTTGCCTAATTTTAGATTCTTTGATGTTTGTCTAGATTACCTTCACCATTTCCACCATTTCCTCAACTATTTTTGGTCCTATGAGTTTGGTTTCACCAACATCATCCCTACATGTTGGTGTGAGACATCTCATTCCATATAACACTTCATATGGTGACATTTGAATACTTGAATGGAATCTATTGTTATAGGAAATTTCTAACAAAGGTAAAATTGAACCCACATACCTTGAAAGTAATGTGAGTAAGATCTCAACATGCCTTCTAAGGTTTGAATAGTCTATATTGATTATCCATTAGTTTGTGGTTGGTAGGCAGTGCTCAGATAAAATCTAGTATCTAAGGCCTTTTGAAGAATTTTCCAGAATCTTGATTAAAAATGGGGATCACGATCATAAATGATTGATAAGGGTAATCAATTATGTATAACAACTTCATTAAAATATAATGTTTCTAAACATTCAAGTGGTAAATCATCTCTTTTAGCATGACAATGTGCTGACTTGGAAAGATGATCAATAATGAACCATATTGCATCATTCCTTCTAGGAGTCTTTGGTAGCCCCATGACACTGTTCGTCTTAATATCACCCCATTTACACTCATGTATGTGAAGAGTATGCATGACCCTTATAGGGTGTTGTATTCCAGGTTTCACTTATTGAAGAACAATACATCTCAACACAAAATAAGAAATCTCTCTCTTTATGTTTTCCCACCAAAAGTGGTCTTTCAAACCATTATACATCATAGTGCTAATAGGGTGTATAGAGAAATTAGAGATATGGGCATCATCCAAAAATTCCCTTTTCAGATTTGGTATATCTGGAACACAAAATCTCTTCCCAAATTTCAAAATACAATTTCATATATGAAGTCGATCAATCTCCCATCCTTCACATCATTAATTTTCTTGTGAAATTCCTCATCATCAGTCTGATACATTTTTACTCTTTCTAGTAAATATGATTTGGAAACCATTTGAAAAATAAGTCATGTTTTACCTTCCATGATTATTCCCATATACATCTTTAATAGATCAATGAAAAGATGATCAATTTTAACACTCATCTTGTTCAAAACACCATGATCCTTTCTACTCATAGCATCTGCCCCCTTTTTTCCTTCCCCAGGTGGAAGTGTATGGTGCCATAATAATCCTTGAGTAGTTCAATTCATCACCTTTCGACATGTTGAGTTTCTTTTGTGAGAAAATATAATTCAAACTCTTGTGATTAGTATATATCAAAAATTTCTAACCATAGAGTTAGTGTCTCTATATATTCAAAGAAAATATTATAGCTACTAACTCAAGTTTAGGAGTAGGATATTATTGTTCATTAATTGTTAGATTTAGTGATGCATAGGCTATAACTCTATCATTCTGTATAAGAACACAACCATGTCCTTTCAATTAAGAATCAATATATATAACAAACACATCATGCCCCAACAGTAGAGTCAATATAAGAGCATTGACAAATATACTATTTAGTTCATCAAAAAATTCTTCACACTGTTTTTTCCAAACAAATTTATCCCCTTTTCTTCTGATCATGGTTAATGGGTTTTCCAATTGGGAAAAACTTTGGACGAAACATCTATAATAACCTACTAAACCAATAAAACTTCATACCTCAGGTATACTTGTCGGTGCTGGACATTCCTGGATTTCCTTTGTCTTAGAAGGATCAACCGAGACTTCATCCTTAAAGGCAAAATGGCCATGAAAAGAAATATCCTAAAACCGAAATTTACACTTTGTAAACATCTCATATAATTCACTTCTTCTAAGAGTCTTTATGATAATGTGCAACTGATTTACATGATCTTATCATATTTTGGAGTATACAAAGATATCATCAACAAATTCCAAAACAGATTCATCAAGATATTATTTGAGGACTCTATTCATTAGATCCATGAAAACCATGGGAGTATTAGCCAGCCCAAAAGGCATTACTGTAATCATGTAATGCTTGTACTTCGTTAAAAATGCTATCTTTGGAATTTCATCCTTCTTCACAAACATCTGATGATATCCATATCAAATGTCAATATTTGAAAAATATTAAACTCTATGATGTTTGTCAAATAAATCACCAATACGAGGTATGTGATACTTGTTCTTTATTCTTATAACATTGATCTCCCTGTATTCAATGCACAATCTCATTGATCCATCTTTCTTCATAACAAAATGAACTGTGGATCCCCATGGAGGAACACTAGGAAGAATAAATCATTTATTACTCAATTCCACTAGTTGTTTCATGAGTTCCACTATTTACACAGTGGCCATTATATAATGTTTCTTCGATGTGGGACTTAAAGCAAGAATTAAATCAATAGAAAACAGAATTTCTCATTCTGGATGATGACCAAGTAAATCATCTAGAAAAAAATCAATATATTCTTGAAAAATAGTTACATCCTATATTAGAACATTCCTTTCCTCACCCACAGTTAATCTATTCTCTTCCTCCCCAACAATTGAATTTTGTAGAACTACTGGGGTTGGATCTAGATAAGAATCATATGGTGATTTTTCTTCCCAAAAGATAAGGTAATCTTTATCATCATTGATAATTGTAACCTTCTAATTCTTAAAAAAAATTTCATCATGGTTTGAAATCCTATCCACAACTTGGATTATATAAAATTAAATGATGGGTATGATGATGAGATCAACAGATAAAGAACATTAATTTTCCCTAATGGAATCTTATTCACAAAACATTATGGAAACGATACTTCCCTTAACAATTTTGACTGAAAACACTCTTGTTAAATCAAAGTGGATATATCTAATTTTATTAACAAACTGAAAAGATATGAAATTTTGAAATGATCCAGAATGAAATAAAGAATTTTCTAAACATGAGGAATCCATTAAATTACCTGCCACCACGTCTTTCAAAGCTTCAACCTCAGTATTATTGATCTCATATTCTTGGTCGTGATCCCATGGAATTTTGTGAGGAATTTTTCCCTGATTCATAGGACATTAATTTTCATAATTCCCCATTTTCTCTACAATTGTATCATTCAACATGGGCTACCTCTATCTTCCCATTGCAATCATGAGATTGGTGGCCTTTTTCACCACCCTTGTAAGAGAATCAAATTTACTTTAGGCAGGTACCAGGGTATTTCTTCCCAAATTTTCTACTAGGTGGATATTCAACATTTCCCTTCTTCCACTTATTTCCATTTCCATATTGTTCAGTAGATATATTATTCTCATATATTTCTTTAAAGTCATAATATGTAGATAATTACTTTTCAGTCTTGATATCACATGAGAAAATCTCTTCGTAAGACGAGAAGGATTGTGAGGTTAATGATTGATATAGAAACAGTTTTAACCCATCCAATAATCAATCAATCTTACTCCTTGGGTTACATATTTATTCTTCATCATGTCTTGATAACCATGTATTTTTAGATTTATACTTCGTGACATTATCATCCTATTTTTTCCTCAGAATCAGAAATTGCCATTACATATCTACTCGATGGTAAAGAGGAACGTATTTTTCTAAGAAAAATTCTTTTAAATCCCTTCATTCCATACTTGATACTCGTTCATCCTTATTTGTGTTTTGAATCAATGACCACCATTTATTTTCATCTCCTATGAGGCGATAAACTGTAATGCCAACATTTTCCCTTTCAGTAATCCCCAAAGACGGAAATATTTTCTCTAAGGAACTTATCCATTGATCTGCTACAAATGGATTTGTTTACCCATTGAATGATGGTGGTCGTTGCCTCATAAAGCGGTCTAACATTCATCCACCACATTGTGGATCAGGGTGCTCCATACAGGTAAGATTATTATTCATAGCATGAGTGAGTTGTCCCAGTATGGTGATAAGCTGATCAACACCAGTTGCATCACCATCTCCACTATAATTATCTTAACTAGGAGGGAAATCCCTACATGGATTGTGTGCATTGATACTATTTACATTCCTTCCACTAGGCACCATTTATAAATAATGGAATAAACTAGATTAGATTATGAATCGAAATACATAAATCCAAACATGTAAAACATTTAACCTAAATTGAGCAGTTTATGGATATAATCCATAATTATAAAAATAGTTTCTTTGAGGAGGTATATCCCCAGGTGTGTCGTAACAAAGTGTTCAGCAAGTCCTGTTGTCATGCGGTAGTCCCCATTCGAGTCTAGCTCAAAGCAGTGTTTTCAGGTTTTACCCCTACGTACATCTGTGCTAGATCCGCCTCTATCAGCCCATATCCAGCCAGGGATGTATTGCATGGAAAATACACAAAATCTCTGCATTACCAAAATTCTAGTAAATTCTTCTATTCTAATCATCAAAATATATCTTAGTTTAACATTCTATAATCATAGTTTTTATAAATCTAGATTCCTAGGTATTTACTAAACATCCTCTGATACCAAATCTAATCCCCTAACCCCAGTTACACAGAGTCGGTGTAATATTACATAACACTGGCATGATAAAAAATGATCATGTCTCGAAAGACCGATTAGTTTATTAGCCATATAATTACTAAATACGTTCATATGTTTTACATTACATTATTAAATGAAAAACTACAAAAACATTATCTCCATAGACCACACTCATATATCATAGAATATCCCTACAGGTTTGCCATTATATATTTCATCGCATATTGGGAAAAATAAAACATAGAAAGAGGTGATATCAGATGCTCAGAAAGGATAACAACATAATAGAACCATTCATAAATAAAAATATATGAATACATATAAGACTAAAACAAAATCATTTTAATCTTAAACGTAATCATAATATGGAATATATAAATCATTATAACGTCATTTACTTACTCAAATGGATATTCTAATTTTCGAATAATCAAATGCAATATCAATTGACAATTTCATAATGATGGAATACATAATTCCAGACTTCATAACTACATAGTCATGTCCTTGTGCCAAGACTACAAATAATATTTTGTTATGGCCTTGTTCCAATACACAATTTTGTCTCATGAGACCTACCGATTTTTCGTGGAGCTATAGTGGGCTCTAGTCGTCACTTACTAACTCTAATGCATTCCTCATATGAAAAGGTATAAATACAACATAAAAACTCCTATTAAAACTAGCACAATAATTGTCAATACATTATCCATAAACCATGAATGATATAAATATAAAACATCCACAGTAAAAGATACCACAAAAACCTTAATACCAAATGAATGATTTGTATCATAATAAATCAACTTCAAATAATTTTAAAATACATCAACGAATGATGAGCTAGATAAAATGAAAACTATTTTGAACGAAATACAACTTTCTATTTTGAATCCATTTAAAATAGAAAATTTATTTTGGAAATATTATTATTTGCATGTATAGGAAGCTTATAAGGTGTCGTAATTGCAGAAAATATACTCACCCGCTGTATAAGATAAAAAAACATTTTATCCAAAATTTTGTCAAAAAGGTCATAAAGTACAGTGTTTAGAAAATGAATGAAATATTTCATTAAAAACATCTTATAAAAAGTAAAAATGGGTATAAATTAATTTAACCCATATTATAAAAAATAGTAAAAATGATTCAAAATACATTTCATGAAACATGAAAGTTGATGATAAGGAGGTCCCAGTAGATACTTACTTAAAAGAAACCTCAGATAATATAGAGATTGTGAAATTAACACTTCTAAATTATCATGTTTGAGGGAATGTTAACCTCATATATAATAGTTAAATAATTTTTATTAAATTATAAAAGAACCGTATAAATAAATATGATATCATATATGATCTTTTAATAATTAGTTGTTAATAATATTTTAGTATTATAGTAGTTTCTAGTGTTTCTTGATTCGTTTTCCATTATGTGTCTTGTTACAGAAGCCATGCTTGTTATGGATAGAATGTATTAGATTCATATCTAGAGTTATGTTATGTTCATAAACATTATTTTTATTCACCAAATGAATATTATTCTTGAATGGATAAAATGGGTAAATGATTCTCATTGTGTTCGTGGAGATGGTAATCCGTACGTATGCACGAGCGACAATATAATTCTTTTGATATTAAATCGTATGTAAATATATGTTATATCATATATACAGAATCATTATCATTTTATATTTATTATTTAAATCAATTATACATCATTATTATACCCATCCAAATAATAATAATGTATTTAATAACAACTTTACCACGATATCGAGACGGTAAGGCGTACATATGCACGTTTGGTGTCATTATCAATCATATGATGGATAGAATAGTGAATATGGTAGTACAATTTTTATAATAACATCACAGTATATAGAATAAACTTAAATAATTATTTTATAATGGAAACAACAAATAATGAGGACATGAATGTGGAAAAAAACTTGAAAGAGGTGATCAAATATTTACCTCCTCTTCGGGTTCTTCCTTTATATTTGATCAAAAGGGATCCTTATGTATGATGTACGATCAAACTAAGGCCTCTAGGTTTAAGGGAGGATATTTGAGTGTATATTTGGGCAGGTTTTGGCCAAGAAAAATTGATTTGGATCTATGAATTTTAGAGAAGGTGAAGTTCTCTATTAAAAGAGGGGTGAGGGGCACCTTTGGAAATGATTGACATATTATTTTTTAATAAAATAATTTTCTGTTCATAATGGCCCCAAAATGATTAATTTCAATAAAAAGGTGGTTATGGGTTGAAATCCACTCGTCCAATAAGTTTTTGACTAGTTTGGGTCACCATATTAGCCTTATCATTTAGATGTAACTCTTAGTTAAATTGTTTGACATTTACCATGTCTCTTTGTATTTATATATTTTATGCTTAATATACATACAATGAATGTTCAAGAGAACCCCAATTGGTTCATTATTAACATATATATATAACATTATATATTTAATTTGGCCAAAACATAGATTTTTATGAATATTATATCAATTAATAATATAATATTGGTTTTAAAAACTCATTTATGTCAATTTTGAAACTATTTAGGTATTGATATTTCATAAAGCCCTAATAACATAATTAATTCAAACTAAATTCATTCAATCAACCCTAACATGTCCTATTAACCTATAAAATTCGTTTAATTCATCACAAGTCTAAATTAACATTTATTTGTGTATTTATAATATCAATTATTTTAATATTTCACTAATAAGGTAATTATTGCATCATCATTGTGTTATAAATAAATTAATTTATTTAATGCATAAATTTTTTAAAAAAAATACCATTATGTAGGAAATATTTTTATATTATATATTTAAATTTATAGTCAAATTTATCTTATGTATAGACCTATATTATAAATGTTTTAGTTATGAAAACAGAATTTAACACTTTTAACTCTTCTATGAATTAAATAATAATAATTGTCCTAATCTAATCCATGTTGACCGAATGGATCATATTTTATTCCTAAGTTTGTATTTGGTCGAAATATATTTTTCCAATATAATTAGGACATGTGTTAGGGTAATAATAATATCATTTTTATCATTAATTTTCTTATTTACTTCTAACCGTGGAAAATAAAAGTTAAAAGTTACTATTCACCAAATAATATTTTTTTATTTTATTGAACCAAATTTTACATACTGATGTCATATGTGTCTCTCATTTTTATGAAATTTAATTTACAGAAATAGTACAATTATTTTTTAAGAAAATTTGAAAATTATCATATGAGGTGGGTAAAAGACAATAAAATGTTCAATAAAATGTCATACATAAAACACTATAATAAAAATGAGTCCAATGAATTAAATTTAACTAATACATGTATTATTTATCTATTTTTACAAAATATAAATTTAAGTAAAATAAATATATATATAAATAAAAAGTCAATTTTAACCAATAACGCAGTGTTCTTCAATATTCAACAAAAATTGAAGGTTTTCAGAAAAGTACAAACAATTCACTATAAGATAATTTCGATATTTTGAATTAAACAATGAAGTCCATTTGAAAAATAAAATTTATAAAATTTCCAAAAGTGGGTATTCATATTTATTAGGGCTAGTTTTTCTGGTCGTGGTTTGTTAAATCTCCACGTTGCTAACAACGCAAGCTATTGCATTATTCAAAGGGAAGCGTATCATGGAAGCTTGGGGTATTGCAATGAAGAAGATTTTTTATGTGATATCAAAGGGTAAATGGTTTTTTTGAATTTTAACATAGCTATAGTGATATGAAATAAAAGATGGTGATCTATGCAAGAGGATCAAATGAGAAAGGTGGAATGGAAACTCAGCCACCCACAAGTAACAAAATTTGGGGTGTGGAATCATGAGAACTGCCTCAAAACTGATGTGGAAGTGCTTCAAGTGTGGGAGGGAAGCCCACCAAGGTCATGAGTCTCCAAAAGACTTAATAAGTAAGGGAAGTGTGGTGGAGGAAAGAACATCACCACCCATGGTCCAATACTACAACTATAGGGAGCAAGGTCACTATGCAAGCTAGTGCACTAAACATCATGTTCTCAAGGGTAATAATCACCATCATCCACCAAAACCAAAATATCATATAAAGGCTCATTCCGTAACTAATTTGGAAGTGGATCAACATAGTTATATCGTACAAGGTAAAATTCTTATTCACTCAAGTATGGAAAAAAGATATTTGATTATAGTTCTACACAATCCTTTATATCATCAATGTTTTCTAGAAAAATTGAATAAAATCATGGAACCATGAATTTGAGATATCAGTAAAAATAACTCAGTGGTGATTTCATATCAACCTATGTGTGGGAATCATCTCATGTTGGAGTATGTGTGAATATTGTTCTATAAAATCTCATTATACTACCATTAGTTAAATTTGACGCTATAATGGTAATGAATTGGATCTGATTATATTGAGAAAATATCATCTTTTTTGTTAAGGAAATATATTTTTATGTCCCAAAACATTCCATTATTTCCTTCAAATGCAAGGAAGATAATGAATCTCCTTTAAAAAATCCTTCAATTGTTTGGTTGTTGATTCTTAGTGAAGAAGAACACGTCTCTCAAATGGTTGGGTCAAATGAAATTATTCACCTGGGGTAAATTTTTAATAGGAGGGAATACATTGATTTATTTCCTGATGAGTTATATGGACTTCCACCAAATAATGATGTCGATTCATCAATAGAAATCAAACCATGAGTTTCTCATATCAGTGTGTGTACATATAGGATGGCCACTATAAAACATGGGGAGTTAAATAAGCAGCTGCTAGAGAATTTGGAAAAAAAGTTCATATGACCTATTGCATTACCTTGGAGTGCTCCAATTCGCTTTGTGAAAAAGAATGATGGATCAATGTGGTTGTTCATCAATCATAAGGAACTCAACTATATCACCATAAATAACATGTATCCCCTACCAAGGATTGTAGACATGTTTGATCAGCAAGGAGGAGCATAGTACTTCTTAAAGGCAGACCTTATTTCTCGATATCATCTACTAATGGTGTCAGAAGAAGATATTCATACCACTACCATTTTTGCATGGTATGGTAACTATGAGTTTTTGGTAATTCCCTTTTGACAAACTAATTCCCCAACAATATTCATGTATTTTATGAATAGAGTGTATATAAAATACCTAAAAAAAATTTGGTGGTTTTTATAGATGATATTATAATATAATCCATGATCAATGTGGAACAAGATGAACATCCATGACTTGTGTTGGAGTCATTTTGAATGGAAAAGCTGTACACCATGTTTAGAAAGAGAAAATTTGGGATGAAGCAAGTCGAATTCATGAGAATTTTGTTCACATGTGACAGAATTTCTTTGGACCCTTCTAAAACAATGGTGATTGAGGAATAGCCTTGACATTTTAGTGTCACAAAAATCAATAGTTTTCATAGATTAGCTAGGCACTACTGAAATTTTCTGAGTAATTTCTCATGAATGTCAAGCTCACTAACCATTTCAACAATGAGAGGGGTAATGTTTTTCTTGAGGTAAGAATGTAAGTAAATCTTCAACAACTTAAATAAAAGTATTATCACTTAGCTTATACCGAATTACTGAAAAGTGGATAATTTTTTGTGTTATAATGTATTTATTCTAATAACGTAATGGGTTCTGTACTCATGAAAAATTATAATTTGACCGACTATTCCTCACGAAAGTTGATGATCCCTATGAATAACTACCTGATGCATGATCTGGAGCTATTAGCTATGATTTTTTCCATTAATATATGGAAGCACTACATATAAGGTGTGAAGTGTGACATATATTACGACAATAAAATCCTAAAGTATATATCCAAAAAAGAGGATATCAACAGGAATCAATGGATATGGTTAGAGATAATCAATGATTTTTATTTCTTTGTTCACTATCATCATTTCAATGTGAATAAGGTAGATGATGGTTTTTGTAGAGAAGAACCTTCTACTCTATCAATGATGTTAATTTAGAACGACCCACTCACCGTTGATATGATAAATATGTATTTGGAAATCATAATGGCATGGAATAAATACAACCATTACCAAATTATATCTCAACCATATATACAATAGAAGATTAAGGAGGAATAGAGGGATGATACAGAGTTGTAAAAGTGGGTGAATGATGTAAAATAAGCAAAACTGTAAGATTTCCATACCAATTATGATGCTCTAATTTGTTTTGTAATGAGGCCTTTTACCTTCATTTCCGGAGAAAAAGAGGGAGCTAATGGATAATACCCATATCTCAACTATCTCTATGCATCCTAGTATCATAAATATGTATCGTGATCTCCAAGAATAATTCTTGCGGGGTAACATGAAGAAGGAGATTGCGGAATATATCTCAAGGATCTTGATTTTTCATCAAGATATACCATAGATAAAAAAGTACAAAGGGATGATGAAACAATGAATATACCCATATGTATATGAGATAATGTCACCATGGACTTTATAAAATGTATCATGGTGTCATCCCAAGGAAATAATGTGATATGTGTTATGGTGGACAGACTCACTTTGACTGCTCACATTATTTATATTTAGGAAGGATTCTCTCTTTAACGACATTATTAGATATATGCGATGTAAGTGGTGAGAAAACATGGGGTTCCACTCTCTATTATCTCTAATCATGATCTTAGGTTCACATCAAAATTCTATAGGATTTGTCAACATGCTTCGAGTACTGAATTGTATTTTAGAAATTCCTATAACCCCCAAACTGATGGCCAATCTAAAATACCTATTCTGATTCTTAAAGATATATTATGAAATTTTTCATTATATTCAATGTCATATGGGTTCAAAATCTCCCATTTTTTTGTTCTCTTAAAAAAATATCTTACCGTCGAGTATTCAAATGGCACCATATGATGCTCTGTGTGGAATGTGATATAGAACTCCAACCCGTTGGGATGAAGTTGGGGAATGAATGTTACATGGGCATGATCTTGTTTATAAAATGACAGAGAAGGTTCAAGACAGCCAAAAACATATCAATTCTACAATGTTTCATCAAAAAATCTATGCTGACAATTGTCAAAAGGATGCGAAGATTGTCATTGGAGATAAAATCTTTCTTAGAATATCACCATGGAAGATAGACATGCAGTTTTGAATGAAAGGTATGATAATCCCAAGGTACATTAGCCCCATTGAAATCATTGACCCCATAAAATACATGTCCAATTATCTTGAACATAAATCGAATATTGATCATGTTCATGAGGTGTTTCAAATATCACTCCTGAGGATGTACATACCAGATCCATCACATGTACTGAACTCATCGGTGGTACAACTGGATGATGATCTCTCTTATGATGAGTTCCAGTAATGATTCTCGATTTGAGAGATAAGGTTCTATGCAACAGGATTACATACCATATCAATGCTTTTTGGATAAACCATAATCATTAATAAGTATCTTGTGAACTATAAGAGGTGATGAAGGAGACGTACCCTCACATGTGTTTTTTAAATAAAATAGTGGGAAAATTAAAAAATGGAGGGTGAATTTAATGAACCAAACATTTATCCATGGAATTTATCCTTTATTATAGTAATTTCATGTAGTATATGGAACATAAAATCACTGAGAGAGGAGAATAAAATCTTCATAAATGATTAATTGATGATATAAAAAGGTTTTTTAAAAGTTAACGAACCTATATCGATGAAATAATAACTTGACCATAGGAATATTAATGTAACCATTTTGTATAGTAAACTAGACAAATGAATAGTATCCTCATAAATTAAATTATAAATAAAATTTATTCATCTTATAAGTGAAAATATTATATAATTATATATATATAATAAACAAGTAAATATTGTAAAAATTATTAATTAAGTGAAGGTATTTTTATAAGTTATAATTATTTAATAAATTTTTATGGATTATTATAAAAATTTAAATGAATATTTATTTTCACAAAATGAGTTCATAAATTTATATTTTTATGTCTTATTATATTAATATATTTTTATGAGTCCTTAATTAATTTTTCAGAGTGTTAGACAAGATGTTTTGTTTTTAAAATTGGTATATTCCATGTAGATAAAGAATTTAATTTAAAATTTAATTACTTATATTTGGAAAATTGTTTTCCTAAAATAACGTTATTTTTAATTCTACACATAATAAAATATAAGGATTAATTTTTTTTATTTTTTTAAAATACTTTATTTTTTGGTGAATATTGAAATTATATAAACACATAATAAATTAATTATTGAATCATCTCTAATGTATATGGATGATATAAAAATGTAATATCGAATTATCCTTCTAATTTTAATATATTTAGTCATTGAATCATCACTATTTCATGTCCTTAATAAAATTAATTATCTAATGAATTAAATATTGAGAAAACACCCCCTATACTATAAATATCACCCCTCACAACCTAATTTCCTCACACATTTCATGCTTAAAAGGCGTGCCCAAATTATGACAAATTATCTTCTATATCCCCTCCCTCACATGAATGAGATCTTGGTCTCATGAAAGGAAAAATCCTAGGTTTCATGAAGAGGATTGTATGGGGAGAAAATCAAGGGTTAATTACACTCCATCTGTTCACTAAAATTCTATTCAAATTTCACTTCATTTCATCCCTTATCCTCTTCTTCCCTTATCCTAATATCAAGAAAAATCAATAATGATTTATATAATGGTATTAAATTATTTAAATGGAATATTATTAATTAAAATAATATCTCTATGATTATTTTTTATTTTTTAAAGTGAAATTATTTCCCGTGATGGGACAATTTTCCATCAACATGAGAGATGCACCTTTAGTTTCCTTCAAAAACAAAAATTCTATCAATAAAACCATAAAATATTTTAAAATGGATTGTAATATTTATTTTTAACCCCTTTAAAGTTTTCTAAAAAAATTTAATTCAAAATACTAAAAGAGAAAACAATATAAGTTTGATGTGATCCAAAAACCACCCAAATTAAACTAATATGATCATCATTACATTTTATCTAATGATTCATAATAATTTTATATAATCAACATCAATAAATAATTATTTATGAACATTAAAAATAATAAAAAGCATGTAATAGCATTTATGGATGATAAACCAAGTTCTATAAGAATATACATTCATGTGTAGAAGTGAACTGCTAGTGAAAACATAGAAAAATAATACTCCTGAAAAATGAATTTAGACTCTATTAGTAATCTAAATTCCTTTAAAAAACATATGCAACAAAAATGAACCATATTAATTCATCAAAGTTAATTTAATTTTTAATTAATGAATCAAATTTCATTATATAAGAGATTAAATTGAAAAAATAATTCAGACAAAAGTTAAGTTGAATTATCAAATCCAACATTCTTTCTTTGGGTTTTATCTATTTCACTCCATTTTCAGAATGGATATTCCTTAGAAATCATTTATTCATCATTATATTACCTTATATAGATATAAATTTGGTCCAATATTGTTTATTTCAAACACAATTTCTTCTATAAGAACTCTTCTTTCAAAAAACATTCCACTTACTTCCCACTCATGGTTGATGGTGCGTATAAGAAGTGTGTTATTCCGTATTTTTGTTGGGGCCCAATTTTTATGAATATATGATTTATAAATTGAAACTGATACCCTTAAATTTGTTGTCTTATGTTACATATTGATATATGTTCCATGTGGCATGCATGATAATGTAAATTTTATGATGTGCCGAGTGTGCCTGAAATTATATAATTTAATGAAAATTTTATGATGTGACCGGTGCACCCATAATTATATGGTTCTACCATGCCTTGGATAATGTTATAAACCTCATTAGTGAAGTAAAATATTTGTCAACATGATTCAGTATTTTTTTTCACAACTATATGTGGCTGTTAACCACTAATACATAAGGTTTAATATTTATACATTACAAATTTCAAAGCATATTATTAATTATTCCTATAATGTTAATGATAATATAGCTATGTTATGATTATAATGATTATTATCAACTTTTTTGTATTGATTCATGTTATTATCCTCTTAAAATATATTAGCTCACCATTTTTTGATGTATATACTTAGGTGATTAGGCTTACTTTTGAGAACTCAAGGGACAATAAGAAGATAGAGAGAAAATAAATAAATAAAGGTTGATATTTTATGTTGTTAAAGTTATGTATTGTCCTAGATTTCTAAAGACACTAGACTTTTGGATCCTTGTGTTATAATGTTATTTGTTTTTAATAATTAAATGGCTGTAAAATTTATATAAGAAATGAAGGGTTTCTATATACATGACCTAAAATATAGATATTTCAATTCCAATAATAGAACATTATGAGTATTTTAAACAAACAAAATTTCTATATGGTCTCTAATATGGACATAAAATATTCAACATGATCCATAAATTTTTTATTATAAAAATATATTTTCATTGAATTCCATGTTTTATATATCTATGTATATAATGAGAAACCAATTTATAAACCTCATGAACATCATTGTTTCTTTATTTATCTGAAAATTCATCAACATGAACCCATAGTAATTTATCAATATAAAAATGATTATAGGAGAATAACCTCCATCGAAATCTATATCTAATGGTAACTATACCTAATATCAAACCTATAAAAAATGTATACTCCACATAACTGATCATAAAATATCTTAATATAAGGTTTTATATAATAATTCATGACAATCACCAAATTAACTTAAATAAAGGTGATATAAATTCATAAAATTTTATTAGTCATCATTATGAATAGAATTAGAGTAAATTGTACTATCCTGATTAGTAAAATAAACCATATTTAAATATTACATCCTCCTTTTCCCTAAATTCTAATAGTTCAAATGGAACTATATCTTGTGTTTCCATATGTATAATCACGAACCATACAACGATCCCATTTCTAAACTCAACCTATCACTAATGAATTGAATTTACCACTTACTCTAACCATCCTAAAAAATAATAAACAACCTAACAGGAACCAATACTACAAAAAATGAAGCTTATACTTTTATTCATGATAATATGACCATATTTTTTCCCTAAAACCCCCAAGACAACATCATTTTAACCTAGTAACTAGTACAATAACAATAAAGGATGACCCATATCCAAATAATTCTAGTCAAAATCCATAACAATGTATGACTTATTTAATGAAAAAAATTCGTGTTAATATTTTATCATTAAACATTATTTCACATTGTTCCATTAATTTCACCACATAGACACAGTAAAATCCTATATTTTTTATTCAATGGCCCCAATCCTTGTTAACCATGATCTCACAATCTTATGATTCCACTATATATTAACTCCACTAGATAATCATACATTAAATGTTATTTTTATATGTTGATGATGATGGAATTTGGTTCATTTTACATGCTCTAAAATTTCCCCATGCTCCATCAAAATGATATATAACGCCAAAATACACTAACTATTCACCACATGCATTAATATAGATGAACCTTGACATAAAACAATTCAATAATTAAAAACATTATAATTGTTAGTCCACAAAAAATTTAATCATTTGAAAAAATCTCTCATAAGATAAAATATTATATTATATTCTCACATTTGAGAACCATAAATAAATCATGGATAACCTCTTACAAACCATTACCCTCACTAAATGGTTTTAAAATTCTAGTGGCCTCTCAGACTCACCCTAGAAAGGTTGATCCTCTATCATGATTCATACTAATGAATTTTTTTTAAAACTCTTCAATATAGAAAAATATGTGTTAATGTACATAACACACAAATAATACATATCAGGATATAAACACTAACTATATCATTCTCTACTATTTTATGTATCTCCAATTGACCAGTCAGACTAATTTTATGTTTTTGATAATCAAAATGCATTCCATTATTCAGTAGCATATCGACTTTTCTAATGTAGTTATGTTTTCATGGTGGGAGTTCTAAAGATATACAACACAAGAAATATTGTTTCCCCATACCACTAAATGTATAATATTGTATTCAAATATTCTTTTTGTAAACTATTGGTAGATGGTGCAGATACCTATTATAGATTAGTATAAGTTTGAGCTCAGGGATTTTTTCTATTTTGACCACTATTTTACGTAGGTCTTGAAGAAATGTTTCCATGGTTCCCTATATGGGATAAACCATAACTATGATTTCCTCTAATGAACCATTTTACACTCTCTTAATACCCATAAAACTATATCTATAATAACTCATACATGAAAATAATCTACATAAACTCTATCTAATCATTTATTAGAACACCCTCACCATTTGTGAAATTTTATAATTATTTCATCTCAGTTACTCCCATCATCCATATCAACATTTATTATTAATATTAAAACCCCAAGTGCATGATACATCTTTTCTTTATTTTTCTATTATATAGAACCTACATTTCACACATCACTATTAAACCATTTTAATGATAAATAATATAATAGTGTAAAAAAATAGGTTCTAAAGGATTAGTGTACTAGGAAATTCAAAACCATAAAAAAAATTCATAATAAAAAATATTTTTTTTAATTAATTATTCTATTTATTCTTAGTGGCCTTCATATTATCCTCAGTAAAATTTATGACATGAGGATATAAATCACATAAAGAGGTGATCTAAAATCCTAATAAGAGGATAAATAAGAATATGAATCAATATAACTTGGGGTAAGCATAATCATCATCAAATTATCATAAGAATAGTATCATTATAATAATCATTACAATAAATATTAGATAATGTCATGGAATGTGGAAATGTTTAAAAATTAATCAAATTATCTTAGTGGTCAACATCTATAAATAGTTTAAAAAAATTCTAGATTCATGTTATAACATATTTCCATCATCATAACATCATTATTATGAATCTATATGGCATAATTTTCACACATATTTCAGATTATCTCAAAACATAGTTCATGTTAACCAATGCATTTGAGCACTATACAATTTTGGGTGGACCCATCACATCATAAAATTTATATAATCACGCATTGTACTTAGAATGTATATCAATATTGGACCTAAGATAACCCATTGAAAGTAAATGGGTTTCATGAGAATATCAATATGTATTGATTCCTTAATGAACATTGTTGTTCATAACAAGAAAAATTAATAACATGCACAGTATAATCTCCATTAACCATGAGTGATGAAGAAACAATCTCAAGAGAAGTAAAACCTGTGTTTTTAGAAAGAAAATTTCTTTGGGAAAAAGCATTCCATTTTTCATAAAATCAGATTAGAGGCAAGTATATCCCATAAATGAAAAGGTATGTAAAATGAAATTATGTATGAGTAATATTTAAATAATATATAAATAAAAATTGGCACTAAAGAGGAATAACCCAATGAAATGAAATTGGGTTTGAGTATCCCCTTACCACATGTTCGAATTATTCCATCACTTAAATATATTGGATAATAAATTTAGATTCATTGATTAATAAATCCATAATCATTTATACACATTATTGAGTGATTAAAATTTTATTATGATCATTTATTGAGATTATGATGATTTATTCAGTTCAATTTCATCATTTTAGAGTGTTCATTTTTTTTGTTTTCATGATATGTTTTATTGTATAAATTTTAAGAAGTTCGTTTAAATTGAGAATAATTTTCATGATGTGATATTATATGTTAATAATTAAATTTTATAATAATAAATGAAATTATATATCATTTGGTTATATTTTATGAGGTTGAATCAATAGTTAACATTTTAATAATAATTATTTTGATTAATTTTGGTTGTTTGCGATCACAACGAACATGTTCTATTTTATTATTTAATATTATATATATAAAAATGTTACAGAACATAAAAAATGTTATAACATACAATTTACAATCTTTTTCAACAATTATTATTATTTTAATACCATTCATCATGGATATAATGGAAAATGAAAACTTGTCATCCTTGAAGGAGACAAAACAACACCTCATGAATGATGTTTCCATTTTTAGAATAAAAGGGATATGAGAAGAAGATTGATAATAAACTATTCAATTAATATAATAATATTCGAATATATAAAATATAGTTGAGTTATCCTGCCACATGGATATATGGTGGTGAGGATAGGATAAAACAATAACATAAATTTAAATGAATTTTGATGACTAAGAAAGATAAATTTTTCATGAATTTATCATCATAGAGGAATTCCTTAAAAAATGGATAGGTATTTTTATAATAAAAAAGATTTAATAGACAAGGTTAAGAGGATTTTTGATGTTTAATGGGAATATATTGTAAAAGCATAATGGTTTGGAAGGTGTCAGGAGAATAGGTGGGGAGGAGTGTTTTTTGTAGGGGGAGAGGGGTGTTTTCACATTTTTTACTCCAATGATCATTATTTTTGGCTAAATAATATGAATATTTTTTAACTAATAACAAAATATATTTTAATAATTAAGGTTATTTGGATATTATTGTTCTCACAAAAGGTATTAATCTTGAAATAGTTAATTTAACTTACAATGTATAAGCACCGTAAATTATGGTATTTTTCTATATGCCAAAAACTCATGTATTTCAGAAAAACCCCAAAAAAAATACCACTATCAATTTTTTAAAATGTAGAATTTAAAAATTATTCCATTTTGTGAAAATTATTTTATAAATATGAGAAATTTAATTATTAATCAAAATCAACCATTACATGGAAAATACGAATTTTAAATCTATAACTATTTTTATAATACATTAAAAAAATAAATTAAAGTATCATAAAATTACATTATAATAATTAGAGAAAATAAAATTAGTTAATTAATATTTTATATTAAAATATAATTTTTAATCATTATATTAATTATAAAATTGTAAATAAACATTTATGTTTTATAAGTACAATAACACTTAATTAATGATTTTTTAATATTTTATTTACTTATACAATGAATAAAATATATCATATTTTCATTCATAATATTCCTAAAATTTATTTATAATGTCAAAGGTGATAATATTTTCCTAGTTGTAAGATAACTATTTGTAAGGGTCAGATAACTATTCCAATGTTAATGTTACAATTTCATTTGTATTGTTATCTTAACTTCTAGAAATACCTCATATTTCCTTCATTATTAATTTATAATGTTTTTATTTTGTTATCTATGTGAATTTATGTGATTAATACTATATGAAATAAGTATATGGAGTTAATTTAGATTGATAAAATCCCGGGTTGTCACATTCACCTGCATATGAATGTTCCCCCTTGAATGTTTCTTTAAAAAATTATGGTGAGAACACATTTGGTTACTTAAACTTTATTGATTCCTCATGTTCCCATGTTTCATCTACATACATATGATTTTTCCACAGTCTATTGACCATATGAGTAGTTTTTTTCTTAGAACATTATCTCTATCGTCCACGATCTTCACTGGTTACTCCTCCTAAGAGGGATAATTTTCTAATTGTACTGCTTCACAATTTAGAACATGTGAGTGATTTGGTAATTACTTACTAAAAAGGGATACATGGAATACATCGTGTAATTAACACAAGGATGGGGTTAGTTCTGCTCAATAGGACACAACTCTGACATGGTCAAGGACCACGATGGGGATGATGTACTATAACTCAACATTGCTTTCTTCCAAAATATCATGATCCACATATATAGAGATATGAGGAGAAATACCATGTATATAATATTAATCTCAAGGCCTCAACCACAATTATATTCATAAAACTTTTGTCTACTTTTGGTCTACTTAGATGTGATGATTAATGGTTTTTACATTCTCTACCATTTCTTTGATCAATTATGGTCCTAATAGATTACATTAACTAAATTTACCCGAGAATTTCAATGTTCTTTATATTTTCCCCTAAAATGATGCATATTGACTCATTTGGAGGCACAAGTGGAAACGGTTGATGTAAGATAACTCGACCAGAGATAGATTTTGTTCATATCACCCTTTGAAGTCTATAGATCATTCCCTCAACGTGTCTTCTTGTGCTTGAATAGTATTCATAGATTTTCCACCTTTTGAGTATGATATGTCGTAGTAAAGTTCACCTTAGTTTTTATAACATGTTGTATAATTGTCTATATAGTATAATATAATTTTAAATCTCGATTTGATAGAACTGATAGAGAAAATCCATGAAGCCTTACCATTTCTATGATATATATCCATGAATGTTGATCTTGTGAGAAGTCCTCTAAAATTTAGATACAATGAACTCTCATTTTGAGACTATACACAACAACCCATATTCTATTTTTTCCTATATAAGTCTTCAGAAATCCGATGAAAAATATCACTATGATGTTTTCCCATTTCCATAATGGCATGGGAAATAGTTTAATCATCCACTTAAATTATTTTCCTTTCATCCCTCACTTTCTAACATACCCGGGGCATTGAATTATATTCATTTATATCCTTTTTCTCATATTTATCCAATAATTCTCTTGGATATAATGATACATACTTATTATCCCTGGGTGAATAGAGAAGTTTAATCTATGTGTTTCAATTAAAAACTCATTATTTATCTCCATATTATATGGTTCTCATAATTATGACCCAAATCTCATGACTCCCCTTTCAACCATTTTGAACATTATTGATTTCTTATTTATAATATCCTCCACCTTTTTCAAAATATCTATATCATTTCATTGAGAATCGTTTATTTTCCCCATGTGGTATGGTTGATCAATAATTTTAGAAAGGATTTATGATATTAATTCCTTAATGATTCCCATGTATTTCATATTCATATCTATGAATATGAAGTCTTTATGAATTATAATCATTGATAATGGTTCGTGATCCTTTGAACAAATAACATCCACCATCATATTTGATTTAATATGATTTTAGTGGATTTAGATGTTGTGATCCCTAATATGTTCTAACCCTATTTACTTGAGAAAATTATGATCCTTATTTTTTAATATATATTTATGGATCTTATGATCAGTATCTATCTCACAGTTTTCCATATAGAGATAATTCCACAAATTTTGAAATGCAAAAAATCATAGATTCCAACCCCAAATTATGTGTAGGATTGTATTCTCCTAAATGATCAAATTACATTAGGTGTAGGATATTACACTATAATTTTACATAAGTACACAAAATAATACCTTGTTTTAATTATCTTCATAAACCACAAATTGTTCCCCACTTGTTAGAAGTGTGAGTACTAGCATGGTGTTAAGCCTCTTTTTTTAACTCTATAATGCAGTATTCACATTCACTGGTCCAGACAGTCTTTTCTCCCATCTATATCATCTTGGTTAAAGGAAAATCTAAAGAACATATTCAAAAATTATTGGTAATACTCATATTAAATAAGGAAACTATGTTTATGCATTAAAAATTTGGTATTGGTGACTCTTCGATTTCCTATTCCTTGGAAGGGTCCATATATATTCATTTTATAGTGATAGCATGCCCCAATAATGATACTTACTCAAGCCAAAACACATATTTACTATACATAGAATATATCTTATCCATTAACATGGTATTTAGCTCAGTATTCAAATGCTACTCAATTACCTCATAACTCATGTAGTATATTAGAATATCATCAATAAGTAAAACCATATTTTTTTGAGGTGATATATTAGTACTAAATTAATTATTTCCATGAATATTTATAGATAATTAGTGATTCTGCAATGAATAACTATGAAATTATAGTGTATGTACGTAATTTGAAAATGAAAATTTTTTATATCTCCCTTTCATTCCTTTAATTGGTGATATCTTGAAAAATGATGCACCTTAGAGAAATAATTAACCCTATGTATTTGATCAAACAAGACATCTATCTATTGTAGTGGATACTTGTTCATCATCAAGATTTTTTAGATAACATTTATCAATAAAGAGGTTAATTGATACATCCTTTTTATTGATGGAGAGATTTGGTGCACCCCATGGTGAAGCACCCATGCATATAAAAACTCTGTTATGATTCTTCTACAACTAGTTCATTATTTCCTCCAACACAATGGGGACCATTCTCTAAGGTGGATTTTTTATATATAGAGATCCAAGAATAAGTTCAATTTTGAACTCAACCTCCCCGTCAGGATGTATCCTAAAAATTCTTTTAGGTAACACATCAATGTAGTACATCAAAACATGAATGTGTTCATTCTTGATTCGACCCTTCGTCATAATCATTGGAACTTGATATTCATAATCATAAATAAAAAACATACAAACATGAGATGATGATTCTAAAGTAGATTCATCATCCTCTTTATAATTTTATAGAATGGGAGGATGCCTCAGGATGTGAATATTGATCTCCTATTCCAAACAGTTGATGTGGTATTTGTACCAAGATATACTAGCCTTTCAAAATACGGAATCAAAATCAGCCAAAGGAAGGAAAATGGTTTTCTAGGAGGTTCTATCAACAAAAATTACTAATTGAGGAGTTATATACATTGTATTCCATAATTTCTTCATTAAATATTCTCACAAATAACTCTACCTCCATATTTGGAGGTGTTGTTTGTATAGTTCTACTAAAATTCTTAGATATTATTGAATTCATAAATCCAAAATAAAATAGTATATACTCTATTATTGATTTAATTACTACTGTTCATGTAACTACATCATTGTTATAATCCTCCTCAGTAATAGTGATGTCATAAACATTCTTTTTCTCATAAATTTTTTTGTATCTACTAATGATGAATTCCCTTATGGAGTCAATGTTTATTGTACTGGCTTGCATAGTGACCTCTGTTCCCAACAGTTGAACCATTTGACCATGAATAGCGCTCTCCATTCCTTTAAAACATTTTCCTACTTCTTTATATCTCTTTAGAAATCATGACTGTGGTTAAATTTATCACACACATTAAGCATTTCCCTAACCGTTTTAGGCAATTCCTGTGGTTCTTCCTCAAACATTATTCATATGTTACTGGATGAGTTTTATTTCAACCTTTTCATTATATCCTCTATCACAAGACTCTATATTTCATTTTTTATCTCCATATCGATGTGAACGTTTTCCAAAATCCTTCTTTAATTTTAGAGAACATCAAAATAATTTTTCCTATAACCAATGTTTCTTATTCTATGCTACTTTCGAGGGGATGGATTTAAACCACTAAACAATCTATCAATTAATATATCATTGTTGATTCCAAACCCATAGCATATCTTGAATTCCTGGTGAAATTTTGTTCATATGATATAGAAAATTCATCTTATTTTGATTTGTCTCGATGGACTATCTATCCATATTTTTGTGAAGATTCTATGGGGAATACATGTTAAAAAAGTTATCTTAAAGACTTCCCACTCCATCTCTTCAATTTCTCGTTAATTTAGGTGTTCTTAATCAGTTTCCACCATTGATCAGCATATTTATATATATGGTAAATGGTCGGAGTCACCTTCTATGACTGAGAACAATAAAGAACATAAAATATCATCTTTATTGAGCTGATCCCTTATTCCAAGATGATTGGATCAAAATATCCCTTAATCAAAGGAGGTCATTGATTAAAACATGTCTTAATTGAATGTTTAATTCTCTTAGGTGAAGGTATATAGTACACAATTTTTAGGTTATTATTAATAGATAGTTATAGTTGGGAATTCATTGCCATTAAATTTTGAAATCCAACTCTCAATGAATTAGGGATGTTTTTTGGGAAATAAGTGCATTGTCTCTCACATAGGTTATCAGCTAGGATTCTCTTGGTTCCCATCATTTTCAAATATAGAAAAGTCTTGAAAAAAAATTATTCAGAAATTGGGGAATAAATAATTTATTATTTTTTTCAATTAACTATAAAGGAATGTCCCGTAGTATCACTATGTTCAGAATTTTTCTAAAACAATGCTTCTAGGGTGCTTACATATACTTAGTCTCATACTAAGCGTATTCATTAAGGTTCACTATTCTTAATTAAATAATTAGTTTGATCCATTATCCACTACCAATTATGGTGGCCTTTCATTTCTAACATTACCATTAAATATTTTAATGATAAAAAATATAATAGTGTTACAAAACCAGGAATCAATGGTTTAATATCAAGGGGAAATTAAGGCCACACACAAATTTTACAAAATGAAACATGAACATCATTTAATTCATTCTTCTCTAGATTCTTAGTGGCCATCTAATTATACATAGTAGTAGTAATCAACTGAGGTTATACATCTATAAAAGGGGTGATATTAAAGCCCAATAAGAGGGTAGATAATAACATGAATCAGTATAACATGGGGTGATCATAATCATAATCATAATAACTTAAACATAGGAAAATCAACATAATAATTAGTATAGAAATTTTATAAATGAATTCAATGAATAAATGCATAAAAATGATACATCATATCTTAGTGGTCGACTACCACACATAGTTGCGATAAATGATAGAATCATGTTATATCATATGTGAATATTTATAAAATTTTTATTGTGAAAAAAAGCTACAATCTAGTTCACACATATTACACATTATCTCATGAGATAGGTAACATTACCTAATGCATTGAACCATTATATAATTCTGGGTGCACCCTTCACATCATAAAATTTACATAATCATGCATGCCACATAGAACATATATCAATTTTAGACATAAAATAACCCTTGAAAAGGAAATGGGTTTAATGATAAATTATATAAACATAAATTCATGATTATACTTTGTGGGTTCTAATATAAAGGGAATAAAATACATTTTATAAGAATATTCAACCTCGAGGGAAGAAGAAACCAAGTCTATAGAACTAAAACATGTGTTTTTAGAGTGAAGAGTTTGTTTGTGAAAATCATTGAATTTATCATAAAATCCGATTGAAAAATAATGTATCCAAAAAAATTATTGGAATAGAAATTAAATTATGGTTTAATTATATTAAAATAACATACATGATAAATTTTGGCTCTATCATGGAATAACCCAGGGAAATGAAATTTCTTTGGAGGATCCTATTACATTATGCTCGAATGATTTTTTTCAAATAAATATGCTAGATAATAAAATTAAAATCATACATAATAAATCCATGAAATTTTATTAATGTTATGGAATCATTATAATATTATTATTCTTGTTTATAGTGAGTATTATGATTTGTATATTTCAATTTCATCAATGTGGAGTGATTGTTTTCTTTGTTTTTATGATCGTTTTGATTGTATAAATGTATAGAAGTTCGTGTAAAATTAGAATAATTCTACAAAATTTAGATTATATTTTATAAATTAAAATTAATAAGATTAAATTATCTTATAAATCACATGGTTATATATTATGATAATGAATCATTGGATAAACTGTTAATGATAATCACTTAGATTAATTTATGGCAAGTTTTGATCACAAAGAACATATTTTGTTTTATAATTTAATATTGTCAAAATAATTTACTTATAGAAAATAAATTATTTAAATCATAAATTTCACAATATTGTTTTACCATTGTAATGTTTTTATACCATCCTTGAAAGAGGAAATGTAAACTGATATATTTTCGTTAACAAAGGTGATAAACCAACATCACAGAGACGATGTTTCCATTTTAAGAATAAAAGGGATATGAGAATAAGTTTGATAATAGATTACACCAATAATATAATAAAATTACTGTATATGTAATATAATATATTAATAGTTTCACTTGGATAAGTGGGGTTTAAGATAGGATAAGACCAAAAATATAATTTAAAATCAATTTATCAAAATAGAAAGGGGATTGTACCTCTTGAAACTCTCCTCCTCGACATCCTCTTTAGTGAAAAGGGTTTGGAATTTTGAGAAAAAGAGATCCTATATGTGGGTAAGGGTATTGGTATGATTATTATTTTGATATTGGATTAGTTTCATGGTTTTGATGTTTTGAATAGAATATGATTTGATTTTTGGTTTTATAGAGGATCACTGGGGTGTTTTCTCATTATTTTATTCATTAGATTATCATTTCTCCTCTAGAATATGAATAGTTTTAACATTGTTAATAAATATATTTAAATAATGATGTTGAGTTCGAGATTATGGTTCTCAAATCAGTGTTGAATCAATGAATACTGAATTATTCTTATAATGTATATATACCGTAAATTGTCATATTTTACTATTCACAAAGAATTTCATGAATTTTAGAATAATCCCAAAAATTAACACTTTTGATTATTAAACATGTTTAACTAAAAGTTAAATAAATTTCATGAATATAATATTATAAATATGAGAGATTTATTGTTTAATTAAAATCATCATTTACTTGATAAATACCAATTTTAAAATTGTTATTATTTTTATAATACATTTAAAAATTAATTATGGTCCCATAAATTAAATTTATAATCATAATACAAAAAAATATTAATTTACGAATACATTTTATAAAATTAAAACTTTTAATTCATTATATTATTTACAAAATTGTTATTAAACATTTTTTTACACAAAGTTTAAAAAATAATTAATAATTTTTATGAAATTTATTTACTTATAATATGAAATAAAATTATAATATTTTCATTCATAGTATACCAAAATTTTGTACATAATTTCATAATTGAGGTTTCTATTCTATTGGATTTATTATTATTCATAACACTCACATTTTTATTGAAAAGATAAGTTACTATTCCATTATTACAGATTCCTTATCATGTAGAAATGCCTCTTATCTCATTAATTATTTATTTATAATGTTTTGGTTAGGTTATCTGATTTTTTTATTTGATTTACACTACTTTACATGATTATAAGGATGGATTTTCCATTGATTTAATTCTGGGTTGTTACATCTCTCATGTAGCCTTTAGTTTTTGTTGCACTCACCCAACTTCTTCAAGTTTTGATGTATGTATATATATATATATTCATATAGGTATTATTATAAATTTGTATGTAGAATGTATAAAGGAAAAACGTACTATGTTTATATATCTACTCATAACTAAGTGTCCATAATTCTTTCATCAAACAAATGGACAACATCATCATAATTATGTAATTCTAACGTCATCCATAATTTCTCACCCATTTCCAAATAATTATAAAGAGAAACCTAAAAATTTAATAATTTATATAATGAATAGAATAAGCATTAAAATATTGACATCAATAATTATTTATCATTGTCCCTATAATTTTACAACACAAACCTAGATACTCATGAGGAAATAATTGAAATTTCAATCTATGAGCCCCCAATACTGAGTTAACCATAGTTTCACTACGTCTTGTCGTATCTATGGGGTCTCTCCATCAAATTATCATACACTAAATCTAATATTTCCTTAATTATGTGGATTTAAACAACTCTATTATGGATACTCTAATTTTGATCAATGATCCCCTGAAATGATCTCCACCTATAAAAAATACTAACAATTTCCCACATGAACTTGTGTATATGAACATTTGCATAACACAATACACAAAATTCCCATATAATAAAATTTATTATAATAATGGGATGAAATATTTTGGAAAAATTTCTAATAGGAAAAAATTCAATATTACTTCGTAATGATCAAGAACCTAGAGACATTGATGTATATCATCAAACAGAACATTAACCTAACCTTTTTTTCAATAATGTCACTTGTCTTTCTATCCTCACCACAAAATAGATAATATTCCCTCATGAATAATAATAATTAAATAAAATAGAAACTATTATGTCTCATAAAATAGATTTAAATGTAAAAAAACAATAATCATACAAATCATGATATCTTGTATAATTATTTCATCATCCTCTATTTCATGAAACATTCATTGACTTATTAGGCATTTCGTATAGTAATGATACCCAAAATTCATTCCACTTTTTAGTATCATATATACCTTTCTAATCTTGTTAGGTTTACTTTTTTAATTATACTAAATTTTTAATAAACTATACATATTGATTATACAAACCACAATAATAATAATATAGTAGTAAAAACACATTTTAAAATAAATTGGTGGAAGATAATGATTCCCATGAAGGATTATGATTAGTTCGATCTAGAAAATGTTATAATAGTTGATCACTATATATCGCTGATCTTGAAGAAAGGATTACATGGTTCCCTATATGGGATAGACCCTAAATGTGTTCACCACTAATTAACCATGTACACTCTCCTAAAATCTCTATATCAATATATTTGTATACATATCCATTAAAATAAACTACATAACCACTATATATGGGATTACTCAAAAAATTCTCATGATATGTGATTTTTTAGTAATGTCATTTTAGATACTACCCTTATCCCTCTCAACATTAGTTTTCAACATTACAGACGTTAGTTCGTAACATAAATCATCATAATTTGTCTTCCTTATAACCATTAGTGCTTGATACAATCACCCCACATCCTTAGGTATTGATATATGTATTCATATATATATATATATATATATATATCTTCATGGATGTATTGTTATAAATTTGAATATATTTATATGTATATATTCATATGTACATATATATGTATGAATGTATGTATGTTTGTATAAATGTATGTATGCATGAAGGTATATATGTATGTTTTTTTGTATGTATGAATTCATCTATGCATGTTTGTAAGAATTCATGCATGCATGTGTCATTGTATGAATGTATCAATTTATGTATGTATGTATGTATGTATGTATGTATGTATGTATGTATGTATGTATGTATGTATGTATGTATGTATGTATGTATGTATGTATGTATGTATGTATGTATGTATGTATTTATATATGTATGTATGTATGTACTTACCTATGTATGTATGTATGCATTCATGCATTCATGCATGCATGAATGTATGTATATAAATGTGTGTGTGTGTGTGTGTGTTTCTGTCTGTCTGTCTTTGTGTGTGTGTGTGTTTGTTTGTTGTTGGGTTTGTGAGTGTGTTTATGTGTCTGTGTGAGTCTGTGTGTCTGTATGTCTGTGTGTCTGTGTGTTTATCTGTACTGGAACTCAAACTCAATCACTCCTCCCCGTATGTTAGGGGTTGAAGACTATTCTCAAGAGTGTAATGGATATATTAGTGATCCTATAACCCTTGATAGAGAGTTATAATTCATTGCATAAAAAATTAATAAATATCAAAGTTACAAAATATAGTGGAAATAGTCCATCAAACAAATGGAAGATAAATTTATCAACTAGGTAAACAGAATAAAAATGTATCTTATATTGTACGGTAATAATGTATCTAAAAGTCAAATTGATGTAATAAAGCTAAAATTACAATATGAAAAAGATATCAAAACTATCCCTAGTCCATAATCCCATGTTTTTCCTCTCACTAGGCTCTAACCCATCCAATATAAAGCAAATAAATGCAAGATCCCTTTACCTTGACCAAGATTGCAACCATTTAATCTACTCGAGTACCAAATGGAAGGTATAATAGGGTGTGATTAAATCTCAGTAGGTCAACACAACCATGTCCAAGCCAAACCACTCATATAATTAGTGCATGCAATAAAGAGATAATTATTATTATTAATTAAATAAATAATACAATAAAATAATCAACCTACACCATCACCATGGTAGAATAACTATCATCATGTAGCAACATTATTCCAACAAAATCCATAAATTCAATTCATAATCACATTACCAGGAAAAGACCTCGATATAATCATTTCAACGTCACTGGGCCAAACCTTATAAGAATGAAATTATAACTTGGATAAAACCTATAAGAATTAAAACACTATTGAGTAAACCCTTTATATTACAATTTCAGCATTATCAATATAATACATTTATATTATTATTTTAGCACACTAGGGAAATCCTTTTATAAAATAATTTTTATTTTAGTCACAATGCAATATATATTAACAAAAATAACAAGTAAACATCACACAACACAAGGGTGAATTCATCAAATTACCCTTTATAATTTAATTCTCTTTCATCTATCATATTTTTCTTCAACCACTATCATGCTAGTGCACACAACCATATCATATCAACTATTATTATCCATGTTAATAAACAAGTAATACATTTTGCATGTGTAATCAATCTCAAGAAACCTTATGTGGTCTATTGTCATGCTATTCTCACATTATGAAATAATCATGTTCATTATTGTCAACGGTAGGCTCACCCTATAGGTAGTTGAAAGCCAGGTCACAACACTATTGGACCAAAATTGATACAAGGAGTAGTCCAACACATGATCTATAAAAAATTATTATTCTATTAACACACATGAACATTTTTTTTGGTGAAATCACACATTATTTTGTTGAGTTGTACAATTAGAAACAGACCATAGGGTTTTTATTTGGGCCGCATACTGAAAATAAATAATAAAAACAATTCTTACAACATGAAGACTAATAAGAATTTATCTAATAAATATCACAAAGATAAACCTATGTCACTAAAGATACTGATGAACACTTGATTTCACATTGGTTAAAAACTACATTGTGTGATTGATGAACAAATTTATGAGATGTGAAAGAAATCAATCAAAACTCACCAGAGATAAGGTACATGATTAAGAGGTCCGAAAGTGATGGAGACACTAAAAAATAAATTACATTCTCTTTGGGTTAAAGATAAGATAGATAAATGAATATGAAGAATGAATCAAATGAACAACATGTATTTAAAACCACAGAGGCCGAGAAATACAAAGAGGGTAATCCTTTTATATCATGTAATTTTGAATTAATTATTTATTCTAAGAAAACACACCACCTCGGGTTAAAATAACCTCAATTAGGAATTACAAGACATGTACAAATTTTATTTCAATTAATCCTTTCCCATCATGAACTAGTTAAATATTTATACTATCCCACATTTACACATCATGTAATATGTTTATAGCACATAAATTTTCATCAAACACACTAAGTCCATCATCTTTAAAATATCTTGAACCCCCTCAAAAACCATGAATACTCTTAGATAACCCAATTAATCTTCATTAACATATTTATTCCACAACAAAATTACTTAATAAAAAACATACATCCAAAAATGTTATATCATTTTCCATAGAAAAATTATCACAGTTTTCTAAAGGAACCCGACCACCAAGGTTTAATGAAAATGTAAAACCACAAACATAATTGGATAACTTTTACACTCAATGAGGGATGTTCATAGAAAACATGGGATTATAAGACAGCCCTGGTATATAATAGATCATCCTCAAGAAGCTCAAATTATCAATGTGGGGGCTCGGAGAACATGATTGGCCACTATTCCTTCATATCAATCTCCCTCTACCAAATCTCCTACTGAACATGACTACAGTGCCATTGCACTCACACTAGCAGAATAGTCAATCACTAGATATACTTATCAGTATAGTCTAAAATACATATTGTATTCTCCACAATGAAAGAATCTAAAAAATCTCAATATTAACTATATCAACCATATTTGAAGGGCCATTATTATATCATTTAAGCAAAAAGTAGTGAAATACATCATTCAAAAAACAATATCACTCTAAAAGGTTTAATCAATATGCCATTGGAAAAAACATTCCACTATCTCACATTGATTGAAAATCATTAGAGTTAACTTTTCATGTATCCTATTAAAGTGTTTACACATCCTAGGTGATGCACAACGTTATACATGACATCAAACTACAAAACCCATTGGTTGTCTCCACTAGTGATCTTAAATATTTTCTGTGATCTAAACAGTCACCAACTACTTCATGATGAAATCATCCTTCTCAAAAATATCTTCTATGATACTAATTCCAACAATATTTGACACATCTATCTCAAACCAAGAAAGAGATGAAGGACATGTCCTACCAAAATAACCTCGAAAGGTTCCATTTTGATTGATTCATAGAACCCATTATTATATTTAAAATCCATGAGTACCATATGATGCTACCTTGAAATACCAAAAATATACTTAGAGTAATAAATATCTTATTGATGTTGAATAATATAGTTAGATTGATTATGTGTTTTTGATGATTGTATGTTCTCAAAAGAAATTCCATCTGAAATCCTTCAAAAGACTCTCCCATAGTCGGTGTATAAAATTAGAATGTCAATATGAAATTATACTACAAGGAATATCTTTAAACTAAAATATATCACACACAAATAAATCACCAATATCAACACCTCTATAGGACACCTTTATAAGAAATAAGTTGTCTACCTTCGATAGTAAATATATGACCCCCCATAATACACTGTTCATGGAAGGTGACCTAGTAAATCCGATCAAAAAAACCATAGTGGCATCATCCCATTTCCATTGAGGGATGGGTTGAGGTTGCAATAGACTAGAAGTACTCTGATGTTTATCATTCACCTACTAATTAGTGAAAAATCATTCCAAAAATATCAATACCTCATTCTTTATCCCTAACCACCAGTAATTTTGATGGAGATCATGGTACATCTTTCTATTCCTAAAATGTGTTGCGCATCTAAAATCATGTGAATATATCATTATCACCTTGGGAAAGCCTATAGAAACACACAGACATCCCTAGAACTGATTATAATTTTCCATACCAAGAGTCCATATTCATGGTGTATCCCTACCATATAAGTTATACCTTGGATCCAAGACATCTAAATCAGAAATTTTATTGGTATTAATCTAGTCAAGAAGAATGAATATAATGGATATCTAAGTTATAAATAATCATTTATGGGAATCTTGACTATCAAGATATATGTCTGAAAAGAGTTATTTCATCATCCACTCACCCCAATACTATGGTATTGGACCTTTCTATGTCTTACTACTCCAAGAACCAACAACAACATTACCCCTTCTTTTTGATTAATCCATCTCTATGTTGAATGAATATAGATATTTGACCCACCTTATATTCCAATGGTTTAGAAAAAATTGATAAAATATGTTCCCAAGACTCTTTTGATCCTTATACACTGAAAAAACTCACCCAAAAGATTGTGTCTCCACTATCATAGGTCGTGTACCACTTACGCTAACTGCAGATCACGAGAGGGGAAATTTCAATCTGTGTGGTATCAGTAGTCTGGATTCATAATCCAATAGAAAATGCTCAATCTTCAAGACTTATCTGAGGATAACATTGAATTTTCATAGAATATGGTACATTCATTACGTGAGACTAATAATTTAAGGATAACATATGAAATATTTTTCCCTTCAGATATGGAAAATATCTTTTACAATCATCTATTCATGAAAACATGACCCCTATCATGATCACCCAAAAAATTGATGATGTAATATTGTATAAGTCCTATACAAATAAATGGCAATAACCTGATAAATGTAGAATAATATGAATATCACATAAATACTTGGGTTTCACCCAATATACCGTGATTTTATCCTTCTATCGGTTTACTAACACTCTAGAATCTAAAATGACATGGACCAATAAGTGTACATTATCAATGTAGAAAAAATATTTTTAATTATTCACAACAATATAGTGATCCCTCTATATAATCAATATGATTACAAGATGTTGGTAATGATTTTATTTTGACTAGGATTACTCTATGATATCATCACTGAAAACTACAACAATCTTATCCAAAATATATTTAAAAATATGTTCATCTAGGCTTTGAACACTATCGATGTGTTCGTTATTCCAGACGACATCACCACGAACACATATAAGCCATGCCTTATAATAAAAAATGACTATGGTATTCCTGATGGTATCACTTTCAACTAATTATATCATGAAATCACATTAATATAAGATAATATCTAGACACATCTCTGGTGATCAAACATATCATATAGATATATAAGGGTATACTAGTTTTTTACTATCCTAAGTTTCAAACTCTACTAATCTATATGAAAGCTTAAATTCCCTTTATACTTCTTGAAAAATGGTACTAGAGAACACATGGGTGGTATAAAATTTCATATGAAACCTCTTTATTCTAGGTTATTCAATGGAATATTGTGATTCAAAATCCCCATTTTTGAAATTCAATAAGGTCGAATTGAAACTGGATATGTTCCAAAAAACAATTTTGATAATGAACTCAATCTTCCACTGGGGTGGTAAGCTGTAGAACTTTTCAAGAAATAAATCATGAATGTTTTATACCATTGAATGAAAATTATCATATTGTATTACACTATTATACTGTGTAAGAAATACTATCTGTCTCATGAGACAATCTAATATACACTAAATTTTTCATGAATGAAAATAATGATGATCCCTCTCACCCTGTTAAAAATAGATTATTCCATTATGATATAGAGATATTTCTATCCATTGATAATGTTAAATATGATTCTGTTATAGAACTTTCAACTAAATACTAGGAATCTGACCAGATCCTATCATTTCAAAAACAAATAATTCCCAAAAGAAATGGTAACCACCAATTTCTATGGAATACACCATGAAAAGTTTAATATTATCTTACCATAATCTCAATGGCTAATCAATGTTCATAACACCACCCAATATTTTCACAAAAAAATATAAATCAATTTCCAATTACGATCAGATAAAATGTAATGAGATGATACTATATAAAAAAATGAAAACAAGGGTAGATGTTACAAGGGGCATACCTATGGTGGTAGAATGTTTTGAATCCAAACTAGTCAGAGTAGACTTCCCAATGTGTAGCTGACATTTCTCACTAAGTTTTCTTCTTGTTTTACTCTCTTGTTCTATTCCCTCTACTTGGTACGTCCACTCGTTCACTAACATTTCATTCCCCCTACCTCAACCGAATGTTCATTAGAACTACAACTAAATGTATATTTAGGGGTAGCCATGTCCTTCCAAGTATTGTGAAAAATTATTAACACTTATCCACTTTTATAGTATTGTTTTCCCCTGTAATACCATATATGGTGGCCCATCCTACTGTAATAATGAAACCCAAAACCAAGTTATTGCAACTAGGTACTCATGTGGACAAACATTCCACACCAATATTACCGCAATGGATCATGGTCCTAAGATGGATGACTATAACCCTAACTATTTTCAATCTATTTCATTGGTGACAACAGTCATATTAGTGATTCTTTCTACAATAATAGTATCCCCCATTTCACCCTAAATAAATAGTCTCACTGTTGCTCAGGTACTCTTTCAAATTCCCATCCATGATGGATGATGTATTAATCATGTCTAAAGAGATAATAATGGGAAAAAATATCACCTATAATTTAGTATCATATAGAATCCTGTCCTTGAAGTGTATCTACCTATAGATCACATAAGATGTTAGAGATGGTGCGAAGAACAATATGTTTTTGAAAAATATATCATTGTCCATAACTGACATTCCACTCCATGTCAGGTGTATAAAATCATGATCATTTTCATCGATTCATGTATATGGATAAAAGTGTCTGAAAAAAAATCATCTTGACATCCTTCAAGGATAAATATATCTTCCAAGATTTCAACAGAATATCCCACAAACACATTTCTTGTCCACAAAACATATATACAAAAAATTCTCCCTCATATTTATTAGTGTCTCAGGGTACTTAATGATCATCTAGAATGACTCAATACATAACTCACCATCCTAGGAGCCTCCCTCTCTTTTGATCTTGCGAGGATTGTATATCTCAAATGCTCTGTTCATCTCAGAAATCGAATATAGAGTGAAAAAAGTCTCCCATTCCATTGATTGCTTGACCCTCAATATGTTTATAAAAATATGAACTTCTATATGATCATTAGGAGATACAATAAGCTCTTGTTTAGTTGTGATAGGGGGTTTTTATTTTCTCTCTCCTAATTCTGAATTAATATATGAGGCTGATGCATTAACTTTACATGAAATATGCACTCCATAGAACAATGGATAACAACATGGTCAATATCAACTATGGGTAATTATTGTGAACTACTCACACATGGTCTCTCTAAACATGTATTAAAAAATATTGTTCATGACATATAAGTTCATTAATTTTTTATTTATCACATATAATGTATATCTATTTTCATAGTTAATAAAATTAAATAGATCACATTAAATAAATATTCCCTTTGATTAATAATGAATGTAATGGTATATCTCTAAATGTATATCATGATGCATGTACAATTTTCCCACACCATACCGGGTCCCGAGTATAAATCTAGAGAAATAATAATATTTCAAAACATTTCAAAAACCCAACATGAAATAATATCAGCTGTGAAAAGAAAAAAACATGAATATTAATCACATCCCTAGGCACTCAGATTTCCCCCATAAATGGGATAATTACTCCCATTCATAATCTCATTAAAAAGTATAGTCAAATTCTTGATATAATTAATAACATTCCTAACTAGTAGTGAAATATTAAAACGGAAACGTCTACCTCAGGTTCCAAATTGACACGAACCTCGATCCTACACATTCTCACATGACTATATTAGGTTTATTACTGGACCTCAACCTGACCTCTCTGAATGCCAGAGCCTACAATCTAGTAGAGATGGGGTAAGTAAAATATTGGGGATACTATACCCCATAGAAAAGAGTAACAAAATAGTAGAAATAAACAAAAAATAATAAGCAAAAAAATAAAAAAAATAGAAGATAAAATAAATCATTAATCTATTTGATAAAAGGGTGAAACATCAAAACAAAATAATAATGAATCATTGAATGTGTGGCATGAATGTATCAAAAACAGAAATTTAAATTTAAATATATATAATATGAAGCTCACCCAAATAAAAAAGTACACCAACTTCAAATCCCTTTTCAGTACCATCTCAATGATCTTACCCATCTAGAAAGAATCCAATATCTACAATGTCCCTTCAACTTGTCCAAACTTGTATCCACATAATATTCATTGGTATTAAACACTATCCAGAATAGGATTTGAGTAAAACTCAATTGTTTGACACCACCTTTTCCAAAAAAACCATTCAAATAATACATGCATGTAATAATGTGATAAATTGGTGTATTAATTAAAAAATTAATTCCAAATAATAATCAACAAACATCGGAACCATGTCGTAATATCTCTGAGTTTAGTACACCATTTCCAACCATAATTATAAATCCATTTCATAATTAGATGACCAATAATATCCATTCATATAAGAATGTCAACATCACATTGTGAATTCTTATAGGAATTACAAAATAAAATTACAACGCTCTATAATAATTACAACTTAACAGATAAAAGGGCTTTATATATGAATTTGTACATCATCAATTAATGTCCATTGCATAATAAATTTTTTATATCAGGAATAATAATTTATGTAAGCATTGCAGTATGAATTAGAAAAGAAAATATAGAATCAAGAGAAACCCATATAGGATAAAAAGCAACATGGGTAAATTCATAAAATTACCCTTTATCTTTCAATTCCATTTCAATTATAATGTAAGGTATTTATCCATTATCATGACAGTTCACACAACCGTATCTTATCATTTATCTTCATCCATTTCAAAAAAACTATTCCACTTTCCTTGGTGAATCATAAATAATATTCACTTTATGTCTCATGTCATGATAAACACTCTTTATCCATAATCAGGGTCATTATTGAAAAGGTTACCCTCACTATACGAGTTGCTACAAGATAAGTTTCAACACAATTGGATCAAAATCTATAAAAACAGTATTCCAACAGATGAAATATAATCACTAATTATTCAAATAATTAACATTAATGTTTTGTAAGCATAATGAAACAATATTTCAAATACCTTAACAATTTGAAACAAATAATAGGGTTTCATTTTAGACCACCAACCATTATCTAGATATCAAAACAATGATTCCAACATGTAACACCAATAAGAAAAAAGGGGGTCGAGATCATGACGAATAACCATGAATAAACCATATAATGATCAACACCTGATTCCATATATGTCAAAATATTACCCCATGAAAATGATGAAAAAAAATTAATAGAGTGGAAACCAAAGTAACACAACTCACAGGTGCTTATATGCATGATTAGGATGTCTAAAGGGGATGGGAACACTATAAAATCACCTGGGGTCATTTTGGTTTGTGATAGGAGGGTTTCATTCCAATAAATAATAGATCTTACTAAAAAATAGATTCAGAAATTACAATCCAAATTAATACACAATGTGTAATCCATCCAAATAGTTTAATTCTCAATTTATGAGTTAAACGAAAAAACTGTCACCTCAATTTGAAATAACCCCTTTTGAGAGTTACACAATGTGATAACTTTTCATGGTGTGTAACAATTTCATTTCATGAAAATGTACACAATTTATTCCTTTCCACATTTACACATTGTGTAACATTTTCCTAGCAAGTAAATTTATCGGAGACTACACTCAATCCAGCTAATGAAAATCTTCCTACTCCTACTCTGAAACCAAAAAAACTCATTGTAGAACCTTTATAATCCCCTTTAACATGTTAATACCTATAATCAATTAATTCAAAAAAATATACATCCCTGTACTATATGTCCTTTTCCCCAGATAAATGACCTACATAATCAAAAAGAAACTCAAACACTAAGGATTAAATGGGAACAAAGACCACGAAAAATAGGTTAAACACAAATCTAAAAGGGGGATTTACCAATAAGAATAAATGATAATATAATTTATGAATGTAAGTATGTATGTGTGTGTGTGTATTTTTTTATGTAGTATATAAAACCACAAAATTCAAATGTAAGAACGTTGTATTAAATATCATGAATTACTCAAAACAACATGCATGCAAAGGAATATAACATTATGTGAAATTATGATATAATTAATATTTTAAATAAAATTATTCTATAGATTGTAATGAACACAACACTGAGTTCACATTAATTAAACACAAGAATGAAATGGTTCGGTAGTTTGCATTACCTGAAAGATCAAGTTTTTCTAAAAAACAACATATTATTATGATATAATTATTTAATGTAATAAGATAAAATCATGGCATGAAATTGATGATTATGAATATTATTTACCAAAATTTTAAAATATATGGTTGAATTCATTGATTACAAATCAATTAAAAATTAATATAAGAGCCAATTGAATATAAAGGAGTTGTTTTTATTTAAAATTATTTTTATGCACGTGAAGTAATTAAGTAAAATTAGTGAATTATATTTATTTAATATTTATATTATAAATTCCGTTGAATATATTTTAAATTCAACCAATATATTCGATAATCCTAAGATAATAACACATACAATATTACATATAAATATATATTTATTTATAAGGAACTTTTACCATCTTTTAATGGAGAACCAATTTTAAAAATAAAATTTGAAACGTTTATATATTTTATTAGTCAATATTAACATAATTTTTATAAAATTTTTCACAAAAATAGATTGGGGTGATCTCATGGTATTTTTCTATGATGCTTATTTTTATAATTTATTGTGAAAAAATATTGACCTTCAATTGAAATCTTCATTTTCAAATAATATATTTATATAGTAAAATTATATTTTAAGTTGATTCTAATGTCAAATTATATCAATTATACATCAATTCATCCAATTAAGTAAATTTCAATCATTTTTAAAATGAAATTGGATATAAAAACATATCAAAAAAATTTGACCTTTTTCACTTAAAAACCCTGTTTTGTCATCCCTTCTATGAGATTAATTTTAATTTAACTTCTACCATTTCATTGTTTGGAATTTTTATAAATAGAAAAATAATTTTTAATAATAATAATTTAAATTTTCTAAAAATTTCAACTTAATTTTTCGCCCAAAAAATATTATAGACATTATTTAAAATTAATTACAGTAATTAATGTAAAATTAAACATTACAAGGGACTAAACCTAAAACATGATGGAAAAAAATCTTGAAACACGTAAAATAACTATTTAACATAAATATTTTGAACATATATTTCATTTTATATAATTTTGATAATTATTTATGGCACATTATGTATGTGATAACTCTAAATGGTGCTGACCTTTTTATATTTACAATAATTTCACTGCTCCTCCACCATAAAAATGCACTCACCCTCCCATTTATTCGCACATATGATGTAATTATGATTAAAAAAACCAGACCAAATTTCTCTCAAACATTCCTCTCCTCATCTTAGAAGACTCAATTTAGGAATAGAGCCATCCAAAGAAGTATTTTTGTATAATTCATAAGGAAATTCCCAAATATGAGGTAACATTCTTTGACAGTCACTTTTGTTTAATTTACCAATCCACGTATTCAATTATTTTTATAAAAATATTATATAATAAAATCATTATATTAAATATAATAAATTTTTCTATTATAATTTTCTTATGTACACCTTTATAAAAATATACCAAATGGGATATGCAATCATTGTTCGTGTGTACGGAGTACTACTACCTCGAAAACTAATGTAATTAATTATTCCATTACCAAATTTAACGGTTCTAATAATGATGTAATTATATATTATATATTAAATATATGATTTATATGATTTATTTAATATATTTTAATTTTTTACATAACCCATACGATCAAGATTTCAATTTATTTAGAATACGACAATTTAGTTTCTAGATATGTGGACTATTGTGTCCTCAAAGTGATGTGATTCATTTATTCTATAGTGGAATTTATGAAGGATAATTAAATAAATATATGTGAAATATATGACATGAATAAGATATGGTCATTATAATATAAATATTTATAATTTACCTTTCATTATTTTGATAGAAAAAGGTGTGGATGTAGCATTTAGGTGTATATACGACCTACTATCTCCATGGACGGTTCATTTCATTTCCAATTTAAATTTTTTAATAAATTAGTATAAATACATATGTAATTAATATATAATATATTTAAATGATTTTTTGAATTCTAGAGATGATTAAATCATGATCTAATTAATTTTAATAAAAATAAAATGTCACAACATACTAGAAAACAAGATAATTAACACCTAAAATGATGAAAAAAAAATTATTAATGAATGAGTTATCATATATTATAAAAGGACTATATATGATTTTATAGATATTAATAAGGTTATGTTTTAGGTTAAAACCCTGATTATAATATTTATATAGGAAGTTAAATATATTTCAACCAAAAGGAAGTGTATGCAATTGGATTTCCATCTCACTTTTTACATTTTGTGTGATAAATTTCATATTCACCAATTAATTCTTTTTTTGTTTTGTATATACTACCCATTTTGATATATTATATCATGAATCCTTTTATATTCATGTAATTTATGGTTTTTTTATTATCTTATCCAATTGGGTTTTAACTGAAAAATTCAAAGTGGAAAAAGTTATATTATGAATCTCAATTTCTATTCTTATTGGTAACAGTCACATAAAATAATCAGTCCCATATAAAGATTTTCCATCAAGAATAAAATTTTTTAAATCAATAAAAATAATGGAAGGGTATGAATATTTCATCAAATGTATTCTATTATTACATATGGTGTGTAGTTGAAAATTATTTGATTTAATAGATAAATATTGTTAAATATATATCTTATAATCAACATTGATATATGATAGAACACTTTGATAATAAATTTAAATCGATTATTTGATATATAATGAATTATTTTGACTAGTATGAAAGTGGTGGTATCTTGTTATAGATATCCCCTTGATGCATTATTTGTCTCATGAGATGAATCAGTGTGCCAAATCAGATGAGTTTTCACCTGATATGCTTAACCATATTGTGAATGGTCTTAAATATAATGGTACCATGTAGCTTAGAAACAGAGTGTCTAATAATAAATCATTTCCTTTATTGATAATTTAGTTATTCATAAAATTTAACCATTAGATTTTTTCATTGAAATTATCTATGGATGAATTTATTTCCCAGTTTATTCATTGAAAGCATTGGTTTCAATAATTTACCATCCCATGTTGATTTATGCACATTTTTTACTAGTACTTCCATTTTGCATACCCTTATTGAGAATTTTAGATCACCCTTATTATGAATCATTTCAAAAGTTTATGAAGAGTAACCCTTTGAATGGGTTTCAAGGATACAATGCTTTTATTTATATTATTCATTATTTTCTTTTCCCAATATATTATGGGTTTCATATATGAAATCTATTTTATCAAATATACAAAAATAATCAGTCTGATGGGTTTTGATTCCATATAATCAGGCCAAGGTAATAAATTAAGGAACTATATCTGATTGTCTAGGGTTAAAGAATTACAGTTGGTATTAGATAAGTAAAGTATAAACCTTGTAGATTACATTTATAAAGCATATATTTTTGAACAAAACCGTAAGATGGGCTTTGAGGATTAGTTTAGATGAAAATCCTAGAAATATTTTAACATAGAGATTATGTAGGTGTTCATACAAAGACATCCTTGTATAGATACAGCTATTTAATGTGGTTCTAGTAGACATGTAACTATTGGTAATAAACCCAAAAAGGTGTGTTGGGCCTAACTCGATCATAACATAGTACATGACAATAGGACATACTGCGCACTTAGGTTGACACTTCTAGGGGAAATTCTTGGAATAATTTTTCATTTCATTAGAAACTATTTTGAATGATTGGAAAATAAATATATCCCCAATAAAACTATTTTTATGATTATGAGATTATCTATGTATAATCTTTTCAATTTATGTTATGTGTTATTCTATTTTTATAATTATTCAACATTCATAATTTTATGGGATAATCTAGTATATTACATTGTTTAGAAATGGAACACAGAAGGATTAAGTGTAATAATACATGTGGAAAATTTAGATATTGACCTACCGAGGATGTGAGTATAGTTTGAATTTGAATTAAGGATGTTATTGATATATTAGGGTATCGTAATGATGTTCTGAAACATAAACATTCCATTATGGAGCTACCTATCCCATAATAAGATTCTCCAATGTTGGATCACTTAATGTGATAGAGGACACAATAATTTCTTGGGAATAATAATCCAATGGATATGATATATTGATTAATTATTTATAGCAGTTATTAATGGAATTTGGATGTGGGAAATATAATGGATTACACATTCAATTTATTGTCTCAATGGTGATGCAGATGAATGGTGGTAAATGCTCTAGAAAACTAGAAAAATAACACCCCCAATCATTTTATGGAATGTTTCTATTAAATAAATTATATCCCGAGCATAATTTAACTCAATCACTAAGTTTCTTTTTAACAACACATGGTTATTTATGATATAGTATAAATCTATACATTAAACATAAAATTTCCACTTTTGTGTTTTGAATTTTGGAAACGGACAAACACTATTGCGATCAGGGTGATATTTGGAGTCAGATTGAATCACGATAATTTTCAGTGAATGGCAACATAACCTTATGAATATTAACATTCTGTTATTTATAGAAAAATAACCTTATGATTGTTCATATTATCCCTATCAATTGTAACCATAGTCATGAAAGTATAAATAAAATTTAGGCACATTAAAAATGAAGATGGACATTTTAATTGTTGGTATTTTTCAATTAAATAATGTTTTTAATTCAAAATAATATTTTTCATATTTATAAAATTCTTTTTAAGAAATGTAGATCATTTTAGGATTCTACATTTTGAAAAATTATTAGGGAGAATTATTTTTATTTTAATGAAATTATTGAAATATGGAAGAATAGTAAAATACAGTAAATTACTATAAATAAAAAATACATGTTTTACTACATAATAGGTGATTCAAGGACAATTCAATCTCATATGGTTTGAAACCACATTACATTATTACTATGTTTTATCACATGAATCAGGACTATTCATAGTCTTGAGAAAAAATATTTAAATAATGATTAAAATAATGTATAATCCTTCCTCCCCTATAATAAATAAACCACCCATCATCCCCTCTTCCAACCACACCTCTCAAGCATCAATCCTTGTCTAAATTATGCTGAAATTTCTTCCTAAGAAATTTTCCCACGTCCAAGACATTCTTCTCTCACTAGAATTCCAAAAACAAAGGCTTGAAGGAGATTATAATGGAAGAATACTCAAGAGGTGAAACTCTCTTCCCTTTTTATTTGAAATTCGTTTTCAAGTTCCATTATTTTGATGAAATCTCCTCACAAATCCACATCCAAATTCTATGATAATTCTAGAACCATAAATTCAATGGAATTTTATTATTCTAATGAAAAATTCATCACCATCTCTCTTTTACCCCACATCTTACACTAAAAATAAAAATACCATCCGAGAGGTGTTACTTTATCACATTCAAGGATGATGGGTTTTTAATTTATATTGCTATCTTCAAGACTGATCATGAAACCTTTATAACGGATGGACCAGATAATAAAATATTTATTTTACCTTATTCAATTCTCTGGAATCCTTATACACTCATAATATAAATTATTAATACAAAATAAGTTCATTACACACAAAACCACTAAGGCAATCCAAGTGTTTGTAATTAACATTAAAATAATGAGTCATCCTCAAGGTATATAATCCAAGATCATAATAATATCATATATACTATGGAATTTTACTACATATATATATTACCAATTCTGGATGTTTAACCACATTTCAAATGAACTTCCATTCATAAATAAAAGTAAACTGATATTGAAAACCATGGATTAAAATGCTTTGAAAAAAATAAAATTGAACCTCCTAAACCAATAAAAAAAGAAATTAATGAACATAATAACCTATAACAAATATATTAAATTTATGGGAGTTTCCAATATTGTTAACTAATGAAGATAAATTTTATTATTCAGGTCCTTAAGATCAATCCATAACAACTTCATGAATAAGGTACATGATCCTCTCTTCAACTTTTATTCAAGAGTCCCCCGAATTTTGTGTCCTTTTATTTTTATTTACTAATGATGGGTCATTTTTTTGCACCTCCCGCATACAAAACATATGATATGTATATGTATATATATAATTGGATACCCCTTTACCTCTGATTAATCTCTCACAAGAACACTCATTACTAAGGTGAAATGTTTGTATGGGGTCGCTCATCTAACCTTCAATTCTGAAGGATTTCCATTGTTCAACTATTATTTCTTATATGTTATATGTGGGGTACAATAATTTGATATATAGTTTCATGATTATATTTATACTGTTGATATTTTTGATTCATTTGGTAATTATTTATGTTTGGTCATATGATTCAATTGATTACAATGTGGTAAGGGACATTATCTAAATTTCCATTTCAATGAGACCTATTATGTATCTTTCACCTAATACTAATTAGGTGGTGTATCTACTTCCCATATGAGATCATTCTAAATTTTAAATTATAATAATAGTAAATAACCATTTTTTTGTAGCGTGGACATGATTATATCCTTACGTTTTATACCATTTCACATACGCTCTTAATTTGGAATGTTGTTTAAATAATGGAAATATTGATGAATAAGTGTTATCTACACTATATTGATATTGGGAAGTCATATATTACATTTATTAATTATATTTCAAAAACTGATTTGGACTTGCAGTGACATACTAGGCCTGATATATCACCTTTATGCATCAATAGGTCTCATGATGCAATCAGTTGGTGAGAAACAATTTGATTCTGTTTGCAAAAAATCAAACAGGTTTCTACCCACAAACATAAACCATTTTGATGGTATATTTTTATAATGTTCCAGATACATGACGTCCAAATAATGAGCATTCTCTTTATTCATTTTCATTTATTACTATCAATGAGGGTTTCCCTATGAAAAAATATATGGAGGTTTTTTCATTCTCATTTTATTAATGTTGTGTGTTTTTAATTTACTCAGAACGCCATATTGAATGTGCCAATTTTTTTATGATTTAGTTAATTTGTATTTATGCTTCCACTATTAGTAACCATAACTAAGAATTTGAGCTCACCGCTTTCATTTATTTAACTTCAATAGGTTAGGAAGAGGATAAATTTTTTTGGGGTCATGTGTTTGTAGTTTATTAGTTTTTTATATGTATTTTTTCTACATTTCTCATTTTTATATGTGTTTCATGTAGGTATATAGTTTCATCAAGACAACTAAACATATCATTATTTCAGGATTTCATTCCTCTTCATAATTACTATGTAATAATTAATGCACTAGCACTAGTCTATAGGGGTTGTGCCATTACATTTCGTATCAAGGGAATTTTAGTACCAAAATTGGACGCTATATTAGAAAATGTAGATTGGGGGACAATTCCCTAAGGTAGTATTTGAGGATAAACATACATGATGGTACTTGTAATTTTATATGGATTTGATTATATGGATCATTCTAGAAAATATATCCCTATCTGGATACAAATAAGTAGAGGTGGCTCTGGCACAGATAAATGTAGGTGTGATGGTTCTGAGAAGGTGTTTTGGGCATGACCCAAGGTATCATGGTGCACGACAAAAAGCATTGCATCACTCTTGGTTTGAATGTCCTAGGTAATTTCTAAGGATAATTCATATATTCTTAACAGTCCATTAATATATATTAGATTGGAAATTATCCTCAGAGAAACCATGTTTATGATATTAGCTATGAATATATTTGAAATTTATGCTAATTACTTTTCTAATATATATTATAAATTATAATTCAAAACCTAATGTAGTTTATATCGATATTTAGAAATTTATCGTAATGTTACAAGGGTAATAAATACATGTTCATAATGTAAGGATTTACCAACTAACGATGTCAAAATAGACAATGTTGGAGAGGCTCCAATAATTAACATATTGGGGCAACATAGTTAGGTTGTGACGATTAACCATGCTTCACCTATGCGGGATTGTTCCATGTTGCAGATGAACCCATAATTTAGTGGTACTACTAATCGAGTGGAAGAAATGTAGTGGATTAATTCCCTTAAAAATATATTCATGGAATTGTGATGCAATTAAAATGATTAAGTAGTTTTGGCACTATATTTTTTTATGTTTCATGTTGATCTATGGTGTTACTTGATCATGAATACCATAGAGTATAAAGATATAGAAGATATGTAATCAAGGACTTCCATGGGAATATTATTTGAAAATTATTTCCTCTGTGGGCAACAAACTGAAATGTAGTTGAAATTACTTGGAATAAATATAATGTAATAACATGGTGTTGCATAATATGAGGCTACCTTCACAATACTAGGAAGGTATCCCCTAGATTACACACGTGACTCTAAAGACATGATTGATCATATCATTGAAGTTATTAATCCATTTATTTTAATGGAAATAGATTCTAAAATATTTTCACCAGATGATGAAATTTTATTAACTTCCATCATAACATAGAAGGAATTTTTGATATCAAATTTGTTCAAGGGAAACCAAAATAAGAATGAGTTCTCTGATAACCATGGAAATGGTGAGGTTACAAAGAAGTACAAGGGGATGAAGCAATTCTAATTATGTGATAAAAACAGAAAGAATCATCATGGTAAATGCTTTAAAGGAATGGGAGACTAATATAAGTGTGGATAAAAGGTTCATCGATATAATTAATTGTAGGGGAAGAAATAAGTCAATGATATTCAATACTAAAATTGTAGTGATATGGGACACTATATAAATGAGTGTCCTTAGAATCAAGGAATAATTCCTCAGATAAGGCCACGAGGGAATGTGAAAGCTTAGGAGATTACAACCACGGAGGATGAATATCCTAATGATGTGGTGAAAGGATGTTTATTTTTTTCCTTAAACATAGATAATGTATTATTTCATTCTAGATCATCGCATTTATTTATATCTTCTTAGTTTTATAGGAAAATTAGACCTTTCCAATATTATTAAATAAAGGTGTTGTTTGTGAAAACTCATAGGGTATGTATTATTGCCACAAAGTCGTATCAATAAGTCCCCCTCATGGCACTTAAATGTGATTTATTTTTTATCCATATCATTATTCCACTGAATAACTTTGATATAATTATTGGTATGAATAGGATGTCAACACATGATTCCTATATAGATCCTACTCTATTATATCTAATAATGGAAATATGTGGAGAGAAAGTTAATATAATATCTATGGGTGAGGAATGAAATCCACAAATTGAAAATGTACAGATAGTTCAAGAATACATTGACGTATTCATAGAGGATTTACCTTTACATCCTCCAGAGCTGGATTTTGGGTTATGTATTGATATAATTCTTAGTAAAAACATATATCAATGAATCCCTATAGAATGACCACTACGGAAATAGTGGAGATAATGAAGCAACAAGAGGAACTGAGTGAAAAAGGATTTATTCGACCTAGTGTTTCTCCATGGGGATCCCTATCCTCTTTATCAAGAAGAAAGACAGAATCCGGAGGGTCTACATTGATGATAGATAAATTATTTCTATTACTATAAATAATAAGTATCCAATTACACATATTGATGATTTATTCTATCAACATCATGGAGAAAAATAGTTTTTGAATATTGACCTTCGATCGTGATATTAACACTTGTGTGTGAAGAAAAAAGATATTCCAAAGAAAAAATTTCAATGTAGGTGTGGGAATTACGATATTATAGTGATACCTTTTGTAATTTCTAAAGAAAATTTAATTTTCATGGATTTAATGAATAGTGTATTCATGGTATATATTGATGACATTGTTATTGTATTTATCAATGATATCCATGTATACTCCAAAATCTATGAATCCTATTAGAAAGCATTGAATATTAATCTAAAAACTCTTAGATGAAATTAATTATATGTAATGATTATCATGTGTAAATTTTTTCTTCAATCAGTTTCCATTCTTGTCAATATTGTCTCTAAATTTGTATTTCTATTTGATCATATGAAGACAAATGAAATTAAATAATGGACCATGCCAATTAACATAACTGAGGTATGTTGTTTTATTAGATTAATAGTATACTATCAGCATTTTGTTTAGAATTTCATCTGACTGTAAAATCTGATAACATAGCACATATATAAAGGTGTTACATTTGTATAGATGAAATAATGTACATAATACATTGAAAAATTGAAATGAAGATTGGTCAATGCTCCAACTTTGAATCTTCCATCCTGAAATGATGGATTTGTGATATACAATGATGCATCAAAAAATGTAATGGGTTCTGTAATTATGAAAAATGATAATCTTATCAATTATGCATCAAAGAAGTTAAGACTCATGAGACAAATTACCCAACTCATGATCTGTAGTTAGAAGTTGTAATATTACCTTTGAAAATATGGATACATTATCCCAATGCTGAAAGATGTTAGATATATATAGACCACAAGAGTTTGAAATACATTTTCACATAGAAAGAACTCAACATGATGCAAAGGAGATGACTCAAGTAACTCAAAGATTATGATTGTTCAATAAACTACAACCCATGAAAAGAAAATAAGGTAGAATATTTGTTATGTAGGATATATCAAGGACTTGTATCCCAAATGAGGATTTAGAGAGATCATATATTCAAGGATCTACTAAGGATGGATATGAGAATTGGTGATGAAGTGGAAACATCATTCCACTATTAAATGATATATAAACAAAAATTACAAGAGATGATTAAAATCTCTCCATTTAAAAATGATAAGCTACACAGAAATATAATGATGATGTTATGGAATGGAGATTAGAAGAAATCATGTATGATAAAGAATTTCTGAAATTTTGGAAGAGGTTATGTGTTCCATCAGATGCTGAGATAAAAAGTAAAAAATTTGATGATTATCATATATCAAATTTGTCTATGAATAGTGGTATCACAATGATGTATATATATCTAAAGGAACATTTTTGGTTGGAAAATATGAATCGAGAAATTACATAGTACGTGTCACGATATCTTGTTTTTCAATAAGTAATCGCAAATAGACAACATCATAGATGGGTGATGAAACCTCTACCTATTCTTATATGGAAGTGGGATGACATTACGATTTATATTGTCAGGGGACTACCCAAGACTTCTAGAACAAATTATGTAATATGGGTAACTATTGATTATCACAGAAAGAAGCACATTTCCTTCATCAAAGGAAGGATTTAACAATTGAGGACCTGGAAATAAATTATATTAATGAAGTTTTAAGACTTCATGGTGAACCACTATTGATTGTTTCTGATCAATAAACCTGTTTTACATTATAATTCTAGAAATGTCTCTAGAAAAATATGGATAGTGATATTCAAATGAGTACTTCTTATCACCCCCAAACTGATGAATAGTATTAAAGGACTATTAAAGCACTGTATGACATGTTGAGATCGTTCTATCTTGACATTAATGGTATGTGGGATAAATACATCCCTTTTTTGTAATTTTCATAAAATAATATCTTCTATTATATCATAAAAATGGCCACATATAAAGCATTATATGGTAAGAGTTGTTGAACTCCATCTTGTTGGGATGAAGTTGGTGAGATGATTATTTTAGACCTCAATGTTATCAAAGAGACAAAAACAATGGAAATGAAAATTCAGGACCATATTAATTTAGCCCATTGTAGGAAAGATAGTTATCTTAAATACCATATAAAGGATTTGGAATGTCATGTAATAGATCATGTCTTTCCAAAATTATCTTCATTGAAGGGTGTCTTTAGGTTCGTTAATAAAGTGAAATAGGGTCCTCAGTACATAAGACCATTTGAAATTATAGAAAGGATCAGAAATATAGCTTACCATTTTGAAATTTGACCATGTCTCTCCAAATTTCAGAATTTTTTCCATGTGTGGTTTCTAAATAAATAAATTTCAGACCCAATGCATGTAATCACCTATGAAGAAATAGTGCTGGAACATGATTTGTTGTACCGTGAAGAGCTTTCAAGATTCATGACATAAGGGTTAATTTATTGAGAAGTCTGAGAGCTTTTCTAGTAATGGTTTTTTTGGGAAACCATAATATGAAGGAAATAACTTTTGATCCTAATGATTTAATGGAAATAACCACATTAAACTTTTTAGGGAGAAAAATTAATGAAAACCTTTGGGGAAAAAATTTCTAAAGGTGGGAATAATTTAACACCCCAAACATTTTATGGTATTTTTGTTTTAAATAAATTTTATTCATAGCCTATATTTCCTAAATACCTTATTTTCTTCGAAACAACACTTGTTTATTTATTAAATAGTCATAACCTAGCCAATAAACATAATTTTTTCAATTCTGTGTTTTTTCTTTTGAAAAAACGGACATACACAGTTGTGATAAGGGTGATATTTAGAATCTGATAGAATCAAATTATTTTCCATATAATATTAACATACCCATATGAAAATTTAAATACACTTATTCATATTAACATACCATTATAAATTGTAACATGACCATTATTATTAGTAACTATACTCATTATTGTATAAATAATATTTAAGCACCTTAAAAACAAAGATGAATATTTTAAGTGTTTGTATTTTGAGATTATATAATTTTATTAATTAAAAATAAAATATATGTTATATATATAATTATTTTTTAAAATAGGGTTCCTTTTTTGATTCTACACGATGAAAAATGGTTTGGGGGATTTTTTTTGGTTTTTCTGAAATTCATGAATTTATGATGAATAGTAAAATACTATAAATTATGATAAATGCTAAATACAGGTTTTACTGCATCAAAGGTGATGCAAGGATGATGTAATCCCACATGGTTGAAACTCACATTCCATTATTACTATATGGGAACACATGAATCATTACTATTCGTAGACTTGATAAAAATTATTAAAATAATGATTAAAATATTGTAAAATCCCTCTTTCTCTCCACTATATAATCCACCCCTCACCCCCTCTTCCTCCCACTCGTACCAAGCATCATGAAATTCCTAAATTATGCTCAAATATCACCCTAATCTCATCCTCCACTTCCAAGACATTCTTGTGTTACTATAAGGAAAAAACAAATTACTTACGGATATTTTCAAGGAGTTGTACTCATGAGGTGAACCTCTTTGCCCTTTTCCATCAAATTATTTTACATATTCCATTCTTTGTTGGTTATCACCTCACCTATGCACATAATAATTATATGATAATTACATTACCATAAATGGAATTAAATTTTATTATCCTAATAGAGTTATTCATCATTAGCCATCTTTTCCCCCACCTCTTACACTAATAATGAAATTACCGCCCGAGATGTGTTAATTGATCACATTCAAGAAGGGATGGTTTTCCATTTCTATTACTATCTTGAATATTTGACATGAATCCATTTTAATGGTTGAACCAGATCATAATATATGTATTTTATCATATTCAATGTTATGTAATCCTTACACACTCATAATATAATATAATAATCTAAAATAATTTCATTTGGCATAAAACTGTAAGTTAATCCAAACGTTTGTAATTAAATTTAAACTAATGATTCATCATCATGGTATAAAATATAAAATCATAACAAGATCATTTATATCTTTTTAATGTCACAAATAATATATTTAAACAATATTGTATGTTTATCCACATTATAGAAAACCTTCCATTTGATAAATAGAAGTAAAGTGACCATAAAAACCAAGGAAGAAAATGACTCCAAAACAATAAAATCATCCCTCTTAAACACATAAAAAGGTTAATTAATTAACCTAATAAGTTAAATTAAATTAACTGTATTTAGAGGAGGTTATTTCAATTTTAATTAATGAATCTAAATTTTATTATTCCGGTCATTAAGATTAATCGAGAACCCCTTAGGTCATAAGTTAAGGGATCCTATATTTCACATTTATTCAAGAATACCCCCTATGGTGTATCATTTTATTTTTAATTTCTAATGTCTTGGAATGTTTTATCACCTCCCCCATACTTCCCTTATAATATATATATGAAGTAATACCCCTTTAACTCTCATTAACACTCAAAATATTACTCATTACCATGACAAAATGATTGTGTGGGGTTTCTCATCTCACTTTCAATTCCATTTTCCTCCAAATTAAATTTTTATTTTCTAACACTTTTAAGGGAGGACTGATAACCCTAAAGTAATGAAAATAAAACATAAAGGTATAGAAATGAATTATTAAACATAAGTCTAAGATAATTATAATATTCTTCCCTAAACAGGTTCTATGGTAAGGAATTTACCTTGAAGCCAATATCTTCCCTATGTTATCTTTGTAGTGCCTTGCAAGATACACCCAAGCCTTCACATATTATGCTTTACTAATCCTCCCCATATTGAAGCATCTGGGCAATATATGATCATTCTTGTCAATACATTCAGATTCATCCCTAGTAATAGCCACTTGGATCATTCTTCCCATCAAATCTTCAATGTCTTCCCTCACTGCCTTGATCACCAGAACATCCTCCTTCCTTTCATCCCCATCGTGCATGAGTAGTTCGATCTGAATATCCAAATCCATGTACATTAGCCCCCATATTTCAAATGATGTTCCCACTACACATTTTTTTCAAGGGGGGAGAGTATCCACCTTATCCCGCATCATATTCTATGAATCCATGTGCATCTTCGGATGCTGGTCATCTTCTGTGGAGTCTCCATCCACATGAACTATGGACAAGTTGACATCATCCCATCGATCCTCCTCTCCTTCCTCCTGTTTCATCATTTGCTCCTTTAGTTTATCCTATTTTCTGGATGATAAAGTCTCCATTGGTTTAGGAAGATATGATTAATCATTATGGACCATATATTGTGGCTTCTTAGAAACAATAAATCACCCAGGGTCCTTGTTTTCCTTCTTTCCATTATTCCTTTTTTGGTTATGCAGACCATTACCAACCCCTCCAAACTCTATTTAATCTGAGGGCATTCCATATTCATTAGATTTGGCCACAAAGGTATAATTATATTTTCCTGAAAACCCCCTCATTACATATACTTTAGAATCTGTTGTTTAAGTTGAGGCAGGACAAAAATCCTCCCCATGATGGTTCACTGACTTGTGATCGACGACCTGTGAACCTCATGTGCAGGATTCTCCCAATCCATTCCATCCATGAAATTTCCCATTCTAAATGAATGTATCCGCTTTTCAGATTCATTGCTATCACCGGTATGTAAAACCATCACATAAGTGCATGTTTTCAGACTAGCCGCACTCTTGAAGTTCGGTTCAACTGCTCCTATAGAGACCCCTTAATCATGATAAGAGCAATGTTTAAATCCAGAGATGCCTCGTCCACCACACAATCTTGGTAACCCCTATTAATGACTCAATTCAAATAGGGCTTTCCAAATATCTTCGCAAGCATAATAATATCTCTACTACATTGGGCTCTGGATGAGATATCTTTACGGGTTTTTGTTTCATTTCTCTAGCCGAACACGAGGTTACTTCAACCTTTTCTATCTCCTTCCAAGAACCATCCTAGTCGTCTCCTGATGCTTTAGAATCCCTAACACATAGTAATCCATCATCACCCAGAGGACCACCCTAGAACCAGTCTGCCTAGACCTCCTGATTATCCCCCTGCTAGATCACCTTCGCCTGCATATCTCCAAACTATGCATAATCATCCTTAAAAAAGAATAGTAATAAAAACATGATTCAAAAATGAAAACATCTTTTATCTAAATTAATTTCCCATGAAAATATAGAAGAATCCAGTAAGGGGCTTCGAGACATCATCCTCGACACACACTCTTGGGGAAATCGAGTGAAACATCGCATGAGTCCCATTATCGATGTAGCGGAACCACCCAACCCTATTTCTGAGCAAATAAAGAATTGAGGGATTTTGGAATTGAAGTGGAAGATATGGAAAACAAAACCAAAACACCATATTTGTAGGGTATTGTTTCATATAGATATCGTATGACCATTTAAAGAGGATAAATATAACCCCCTCCTAGGAGTGAGGTGCACTCAACCAAGCGATAATTAAGTAATCATCACTAGAAAACCAAATCATGAAGCTGCTGGAGTTGATAAGGCCAATAGTATCATGCTCCTACAAACCCCATTTTATAAAATTGATGTAGTCAAAAGCATCAACTGAATTCCAGCACTATTTGAAACTTGTAATCAGTTTCATTTCCATCGGTAAGATGACTCCATGAATTCCAACTTTGAGATCGAAAGATGTGGAATCCCTTCAAAGCTTTTGGGTACTTTCAAAATGATAGACATCTGTGGGAAGAATGGATTCCAATATGGGATCAGAAGTAGAACTAAAGGAGTAGTCCGATCATCAAGAAGATGCAGAAATGGACCTTCCTCATATGACGGGGAGGGACTGGAGCGTGGCTCATTAATACTTAGGGAATGGAAGATCCTCTCAATCTCATTCTAGAACTTGTTTATAAAATTTTAGTGTTATGGGAGAATACTTTCAATTCTATCAAATTTCTATTGTTCGCCTCTTATTTATAATATGTGGTATGTGTTTACTGTCATTTGATATATAATATCATGATTCTATTTATATTCATGGTATTCAATGATTCATTTGGTGATTATTTAATGTTGGTCATATGATTTAATTGATTACAATTTTTTAATGGACATTGTCTCAATTTCCATTTCATTGAGATCAACATGGTAATGTGCACAAATATTTATTATGTGGTGTATCAACTACAAATTTGAGATAATGTTTCAATTTAAATTATAGTTATGTTAAGAATAAATTTCATTGTACCATGTAAATGATGATTTCTTTATGTCATGTACAATTTCACATATGGAGTTCATTTGGAAAGTTGTTTTAACTATGGAAATATTGATGAATTAGTATTCTATAAACTATAAGAATATGAAGAATTCAGATTTAACTTGTATTAAATATATGTATAAATTTTTTGTAGACATATATTGATTGGATGGGCCCACTATATCCCCTAGATTCATCAACAAGTTTCATGAGACAATCAGTTGGTTAAAAAACCTTCGAGTTTGTTTCTTAAAATCAGATGGGTTTCTACCAACATACACGAACTGTTTCGATGGTATAGTGGTATCATGTTCCAAATAAATTAACTCCATAATAACAATCATTTTCTTTATTCATTTTTAGTTATTACCATCATTGAGTTTGTCACTATGACAAAATTTATGGATGCAGTTTCGTTCTCAATTTATTAATGGTGTGTGTTTTCTATTAAATCACCATGCCATGTTGACTATTACAATTTTTTATGATTCTATTATTGATAATTCATTTTTTCTCTATTTTTAACCCTTAATGATCATTTTATCTCACACCTTTCATTTTTTTACCTTCCACGGGTTATGAAGAGGACACTATTTATTGTGTTCATGTGTTGCAGTTTATTAGTTTTTGTTATGTATTTTATTTTCTACCTTTCTCATTGTAATATGAGTTTCATGTATGTATCTAATTTCTTTATGACTACAAAGCTGATTGTTACTTCATTATTTTATTCCTAATAATAATTCCAGTGTAATAAGTAATCCACCAGCACCGATATAGAGGGGTCAGGGTGTTACAAGAAAGGAAGAAGAAATTGAACTAATGTAATCGAATATTTATAAGGGAAAACTGGTTGACTTATATTTCACAACTAATCCACAAAATGAGATGAATAGAATTTTCCTTAGTTTATGTGAAAATAAGGATAAATTTTTTACGATGTATGAATGTAAAGTAATGAAAATCTAAAGTATGAACACTATATTTGATATCATGTACGATATGAAACACAAAGAATGTAAGGGAATATTAAATCATAATAATTTAAAATATATTTACTAATTTAAATAAAATTAAAATATTTTATATCTTATAATGGAAAATAAAATGAATTGTCATGTGTAAAACACAACAACAACTTTCTTCGATGAATTATGTTACACACAAGATCCAGTTTTTCCAAACAACAATATATTTTTAAAATATGATTACTAAATATAAAAATATATAAACTAGACATCATAGATTGTATTAACCAAACTATAATGATTTTATTTAGAAAAAATAAAAATAAAATAATTTGTTACAAATTAATATGAAATGAATAAAAGAACCAATTGAATATAAAAAGAGTATTTTTATAGAAAACTATTTTCATACTCAAAATGTAATTTTATCATAATAAATTAAATTAATAATGATTAGTGAGTGACAGAAATGAAATATATATATATATATATATATTAAAATTAAATTTAATATTTTTTATATTAATCCAATATATTTGATATACATAAGATAACAAAAAACTATATTTAATGCATATATACTATATTTTTATTAATTCACTTTGACCACCTTTTAATGGAAAAATTATTTTAAATATATTTTTTCGAATATTTATAAATCTTAGATGTAAAAATAAGCTTAATATTTTAAAATATAAATAAATATTAGTTTATGGTTATTTTTTGGTATTTTTCTGTGAAGTTTTATTTTTTAATGAATAATGAAATCTACTGAATTTTAGTTCAAAAATATTCATTAATATAATATATTTATAGGAATAAGTCATATTTTAAATTAGTTTCATAGTTTTATTAGATAGTTTTTTACAAATTAATTTAATTTAGTTCATTGGAATCAATTTCACATTAAAATTGATTATAAAAACATAAAAAAAAATTGATCTTTTTTACTTCGAAAACCTGTATTTTCATCCTGTATATGAGATTAAATGTAAATTAATTTCCACCACATATATGATTGTATTTTCGAATAATTTCTTCCATATATTTAATAATAATAAATTATAATTTATAGTATTTAAAACTTAGTTTTTTCACCCAAATAATGAGTGAAAGTGATTAAAATTAATTACGATGATTAAGGAGAAATTAAGCTTAATAGTGTACTAAAACACAATATTATGGGAGAAAATTACCTATAAAGGTGTCAATAATTGGTTATATGCCTATATTCATAGCCTAGAATCCATTTTATCTAGTCTTTACCTTATTGGATAAAATTTAAATGGTAAAAACATTGGTGGAGTAACCTTTTCCGAAATCTACATTTGTGCCACTTCTCCTCTGCTGTAAAAATACACTCAAGACTCCCACTTCCTCATAGCTCTAAAGACTCTTTTGATCCTAAAATATCTACCTAAATATCTCCTAAATATATAATTCTTATCATATAATCCCCCACTTGTTTATTAATTCATCCAACGAATCACTTTGTTTTAAACCAAATATGGTTACCGAAACAATATGTAACTTCTTTACTCAAAAACTTTATTTTTATTTTTTTTATATAGTCATTAAAATATAATTATTCCCTGATAATATAAAAATAAGTATCATAAATTTTACAAGAAGTTTATTGGTCAAGGTTTAGTCCTAAACATATTTACAATTCCATCTAATGGGTAATGAACTTACCATTTATGTGTATGGTGAATTATCATATCACAAAAGGATGGTGTTCATTTTTTCATTACCATATTTACTGGTTGGGAATTTTGATGGAAAAACTATTCAAAAATTTTGTATAGGTTATTTATAATGTAATAATACCTCTTTAGTTTTTTTATAATTCATTAATTCTTTACTTTACTTTTTTTTGTAAATAAGATAACTTCATTTGTGGAAGTGTGGACTACCACCTCCTAAAATAAAAGTGATTCGATCACACAATAAATGAAACATATAAAGGTTTATTTTAATTGAAAATATGTGAAAAAATCCATTTGATATTAAATACATAACTAAATTTTTTTAAATAAAATATATATAATTTATTTTATTACCATTTCACACACTAAAAAAGTGATAATGTCGGTCGTGGATGTGTGGACTACCCCCTCCTTGACACGATGTGAATCATATTACATCACAAGAGTTATATATATATGAATATATAATTTTGTGACCTGGTCTTTATTATTTAATTATAATTATGGAAATTTATTTTGTTACTTATCTTTATTGCATAATGATTATTGAAAAAAGTAAACGGTAGTCATACTTATGTATGATCTACCATCTCATTGATTGTAACGTCAGTACATTTTTCATAAATATATTTAAGAATTGGTTTTAGAATTATAATTTATGTATAAATATTATAAATATCACATTATAATTATTATGTAGATGTTATATAATGACCCCTTTGACCATAGTTGAAATATAAAAGTTGTTTATGACATATAAACTGAATTTGGTCCAAAAAGACAGCACAAAATTTATTGATTATGTTGATGTATAGAAAAAGGTAATAAGTGAAATTTGAGATATTATAAAAATGAAAAATGTTCACATGAAATTAAATAATTATCATAAGTTTTTATTCGGGATTATAATGACATACGAGACAAGTCACATGCTTGGTAAGTGATTTCATCACATTTTTTACATCAGTGAGATGAATATCAGGTTCACCGCATTCTTCTTTCTTGTGTGTTATATACATCCCCAATTGTTATGTTATATCATTAACATTTTTATCATAATGGTGTTGAAAAATTTCTTTTATATTTATTCCATAATGAGGATTACTTTTTAAAATGCCTTAAAGTGGTATTGGACACATTAGATTGTTTAAAAATTATTTTACTAAAGAATAATTTTAAAAATATTTCATTGTAATTCAAGGAAAATAAATGAATTTTTTTCAATAAAATATTTATTCATAACTATTTTCAAGTAGTAATTCCATTTTTAACACTTCGGTAGAAAATATATTTTAGATTTCTATAAGAAACCGCATCTTAATTTCTCTATTTAGTAGGAGAAAATCTTTTCCTCTAAAACACTATTTTTTAAAGTGGTTTTAAATTTTTTTTTATTATAATTGAGAAAATTATTTTATTAATTTATTTTTTACCTTATTTATCATTTACTCTTGTTTTCAATGGATCATTATTATAGCTTTCAGATCTAGGAATTTTTCCTTACCATTTACAATGAAAACAGAATGTTATTTTTACCATGTATAACATCTACATATTTACACTACAAAATCTTATTTCTCTTTTGACAGGTAAATTTTTATAACATTTCATGGATTTCCTTTATCGTTTTCTAGGTAGGGTTGAGAATGTATTTGGAGGATACATGTGATGGTGAAGTCGGAGATTAATGTATTATCCGCATCAAAACCTTCACGGTTGGTAGTCTATTGGGAATTTTCACAACACATGAAATAGTTAAAATAAGTGTGAATTCTAAAGATAATAAATAAAATTATTATAAACAAGATTTAGTTTTTTTAGATAATTTCAGATTTCTCAAATACAGGACATGTAATGGGGTTATAGGTCCTGTAATTTCCAAATTTTCTTTAAAATAGGTAGCTTGGATGAAATTTTAATTTTCTACATTCCATATTTCTTTTATCTCAAATTAAGATCCTTCCCTTAGAAATTTTGGAGCCAAAAAACCCTTATATGTCATTTTGATAATTATTTGATCATTTTTGTGGTTGTACTATGACTCACTAGGAAAGCGTTCTCCCTGTCTCCTTGCCTCTTTCTCTTATACTACTTATAGTTTAATAGATCACTTTGGGATTGAAATATCTATACACCAAGTCATTGAATATTGTTTCTAGGTAGTATTACTATATGTTTTTCACCTTTATTCTTTCTAGAGGGATTCGTTTGGAGAATTTTCTTTTGATGAGAAAATTTGGTGGTTCTATTATAGTGGCCAAATTTAATTTGGCCATTAATTTCTTGATTTCTATTCATTTGATTGATGCAGTGTAAATTACATTGACTATTTTCAAAAGTTTTAGTGAAATAAAAATTCCCTTAAATTGTGTATTTGTTATGTGAAATTGAATTTCTATCAAGTAATTGGGGATACCCCCAAATTCTAGTGAATTTATGTATTTTGAGTAATGTATGTAAAACTGGGGAATTTAAATTGTTGAATTTAAATTATAAAATTGGATTGTTTAAATTTTATGTTAAGAAATTAAATGATCAAATGGACGAAAATGGGTTTGATAGAGACTCCTTGGTTTTAACTTGGAAAAAACATGTTTTGACTAAACCCCAATTCTGGTTTTCAAATATTAAATTAGTACTATTGAATATGGGGGAATGAGAAATAATTTTATTATAAGTTTACTTAATGTAAACTTACCGTCATTTATTGTACTAGATCTGATGAAATCCAAGGTAGTTAGTGAGATATTTATGACAAAAAATATAGGATAGGAATGCCTTATCACAAGATTGATGACTTGTAACACTAAAAAAATACATCTTATCTTATCTTTTTATCTAGTGGGACTCATTTGTGTCCTCTCTTGATAGTGCTGATGGAAATGTCAATACATTTCTATTTCTTAACTTAAGAGTGAGAGGATCCCTTAACCTAGAACTATCGCACCTTTTGTTATCTGACCATTTTTTCTCACTTATTTTTATATATGATATATAAATGTGTGACCATTTTTGTGAACTCTATGACATTCCATGTGAATTTCTTTTAACTGTTGTATATACATTTTGTCTGAATACATTTGTTAATGTATTTACATCATATGAAATGCAATGAATGATATGTTTACCATATTATATTGTAATTCTATATATTTTTTTAAAAAATTTAAAATTTTAATTTATTTAATAAATATTGACATCTATTTCTGAATCATTTTTTGAGACCCTAATAGGATTTTTAATCACACCATAACTATCCATTTTGGTTTTTTTAGAATATATCTTTCTAGGTTCGAGAAAGGGTGAAGCACCACATAGAGGTTGTTCTTTCTATTGATATGTGGAAACATATTGTTATTTACATTGAGAAATGAGAAATTCATTAAATTTTATAGTTCATTTCAATATCAGTTTGGACATTTTATACCTGTTTGACTTTTGGTACACTTCTTCCGGGGGAGTTTTTATTATATTCATGTTGTCTTGTTATCTTGTTATCTTGCTTCTGAAATTTTTGTGTAAAATTCATCCACCCTCCCTCTTTGTATGATTACAGGTGATATTATTAAAGCCATTGGAATTAGAAACCCATTTTGAGCCATGATAGGGATATCTTAGTTATTTGGTTACCATGTTTACTAATCAGTTTCGTGTCAATGTTCTATCAGAGCCTTAGATTGAGCTTCTTATCTTGAAGTCAGTATAAATTTGTGAAATATTGTGTGGAAATTAGAGGTCATTTCAGTTATATCCCATGAAATATCTTACCAAAATGAACCATAATTTAATAAGGGTGATTTTGTTAAATCTTCTATAGGATTAGTTCGACTCTTTTAGCTACTTTTGTTTCAGATTGATTTAAATCAAACAATTATTTGTTTATCTATTGGTAGTAATTTAACATGTTACTCTATTTGAATGTTAATATTATGTATCCTTGTTGTATTATGTTGTTTTATAGAATCATGCCTATGAGAGGATGTAAAAATAATATACAGGGGGAGATTATTCTAATCCTCAATGAGCGAATCCTCTCATGGAGCTGATCCTTGTTGAGGTTATTGTGAATATTTTCCCAGATCTAGGATAGACACCACATCTGGTTCTCATTTGGTTTTTATATCTTGAATGTATAATAGATGATCCCCAGAATCATTCCTATGAGTTCCTTTTCTAGAATCCCCCATTGTTCATGGGCTCAAATTATCCTCAAGGGGATGAATAATGGTGGAGTTAGATCAATCATTTTTTTAGATTCTTGGAGAAAATTTATTAATACAAGTTTAATAGTACCACATTTATTCTAGAAGGACTTAGAATTAGATTATAGGGAATAATGGTGAAAATAGATAAATATGATAAATTATAGTGTAAGGAATTCAAGGATATTTTCACATACCAATTCTATCATGACATGATGTTGTTGGACAAGGCTACATAGTTTTTCAATCATGAGTAGTCAGACAAGCCCCTGACAGAGTATGTAAATAGTTTTACAGATCTAGTGATGTTTTCCCATGAGATTGTATCAAATGAGAAGTTGATGACTTGATGGTTCAATATGGGAGTTTGACAGGATATTCATTCTCATTTTTCCTTACATAATCATCATTATTATTTGGATATGATGGATAGAGTATTGATAGTTGAAATGGACATGGATAGAATGTTAGAGTTACCCGGAGTCTCATTATCATTTGTGGCAGCGAGGATTCCATTGAAGGAAGGAGGAATCCTGATTATTATCATAGTGGTTCACAATGAAATTGTCACACTAGACCTACTATGGTGGTAGGAATAGGTTTTATTATTTTCTACTAGTGTGGAAATCTAGGGGAATTCCAAGAGGATTTTCACTAACGAACCCAGGAATTTTGGATCCTACATACACTCGAGCCACATACAATAGTTGTGAAATTTCATATCCACTCAGTGTAGTGGATGTGATCATTATCTCTTTATAAAACTATAGTTCAATCAGATGCATCAAGGATAAAATGGTTCCAGCCACATGCATATGGAAATATGCTTCTTCATGCAGTTCAACAGTCTCCAGTGAAAGTTAAAACTAGTCCAGTGACTATTAGATGTAGCATCATTGTTACATTGTTTTTATTAATAAATTTTTTGATACAGTGTATCTAATTCGTTCATTTTAACCTATTTTGGTAATCTTATAAATATTACAATGGAGATTTTATCTTACGTGATGGATATTACTAAACCCCTTGGTATGAATAGAGTATAGGGTCTCCCAATCTACTCTTTTTTCACTCTCTATCATATGTTGAGCATGCTTTAGTTTTTTGGTCATCAAAATTAAAGATCATGAATTCATATTTTTGATATATTGACTCAATAAAAATAAATATTAGATTAAATTTTATCTTCGATGATACCCTTTAATACACCTAATAGTATGTGTCATGACTTTCTAGGATAATGGAATCACTGTTGAGTAGGGTGAGACCATTAAATCTAGAATTGGGGAAAGTGATATATGTTATTGAATTTGATATGGAGTTGTAATATTTGTGATGTCATCTCCCTCTAGTGGTGTGGAGTTTCCTGACATGTTTCCTTCTGAGTTCACTGCTTAGCATCATGTATGTTTAGAGTTTTATGTTGACTTGGTTTATGGTATTCAACTAGTTTCTATCCCTGCTTATCACATGGAAGTTGATGTAATTAAAGATATAAATACTCATTTGGATTATATTTAAAAGAAATATTTTAAAACCTGATTGTTTGACCCTGGGCAGAAATAATTATGTTTGATAATAAGTTTGATGTTTTCATTCTCCTATCTGTTGATTATATAAATCCCAATAGAGTGATAATAAAGAACAAGTATTTGTTTCCATGAATAGATTATACATTTGAAAAATTTATATGGGAAATGTGGTTCTCAAATATTGAATATGGATCAGGTTACCATTAGTTGATGATAAAAGAATATATCATTCTGAAAAGTCCATTTTGAAGAAGGTATGACCATCATGTGTACTTAACATTCCTTTTGGTCTATCAAATTATAGTGTCATATTTATGGAATTTATGAATAGAATTTTCTATGAGTATCGTTAAACCTTCATGTTGGTATTTTTGAATGAAATCATTGTTCACTCTATGTCCATATATGACCATGTTCATCATCTAATAAAATTTCTATGTTTGTTGAGAAAAAACAGATTTTAAATGTGATTTTTGGATTCAATAAGTGAAATTATTGGAACACATGGTTTTGAAACAAGGTATTTATGTTGATTTTGAAAAGGAGAAGGATGTTATGTAATGTGGATAACCATGTAATGTTTCTTATATTTGGAAATTTTTGGTTCATGGTGGGTATTATCACCAATTTGTTAATTTCATTTAAAATTTTCCTTCTCTTATGACTATTGTAACTCAAAATTGTGTAATGTTTCATTGGGATGACAATTATTTTAATTATATTGTTAATATAAAACATATTTTTAATAAAGAACTAGTGTTTACTCTTCTTAAGGATGGGAAGGTTTATGCTGTTTTCTGTGATGCATTATGCTCAGGTTTTGGATGTGTTCATAGAAAGGAGAACATGTTCTTGTTTATGGATCATGTTAGCTTATTCAACATGGGAATAATTATCTGATCCATGACTTGAAAAGTGATTTTTTGATGCATGAGCATAATAGTTTTTAGAATTACCATTATGGAAAATGGAATACTATTTATTCAAACAACATGATTTTGAGCTATATATTCTATCAAATAATATTTGAATCCCTACTGAAGGAATTGGGTGGAATACATGTAGTAATTAAAATTTAATTTTTTTAATAGATCAGTGAAAGAGAATTTTGTTTCAGATTATTTTAATAGGGAACTTCTAACCCTTGATGTGAAATAAATCATCAAGTGTGTGTATCGTAATAGATCTATTTTCACAATTGCACAACGAAGTCCATGAATCATAGGATGAGGTTGATTTCACCACTGCTCAGTTAACCTATATTCTTCTTGAATTGATTCTTTACGAACAACAACATGATGATGAGATCTATTGCATTAGAGGATCTATTTATGGGGGAGAGATAGTTATTGAGTCTTCTTTCTATAATGAGGGTACTATATTCTAATAGAATCACTATGTTGATATGTTAGTGGTAGAGTAATAAAATATGTCGTATTTATATAATTTCTAGTGTCTAGGGAACCTCAGAATCATAAAGATGTTATTTTTGAACGAAAAAAATTCTAGTGGCTAGGTATGGGGTGTGGAATTATTTAATATTTGTCAAAATGTTATACATTCTACCCAGTCAAGATTGAGCACTCGAAACCTTTGGGTTTTCATCAGCCACATCTATTGGATACTTTAATGTGGCATGATATCTCTATGGTCTTTGTGGATGGGTTTACATTTACCTCAATTATGAATAATTCTATATGGGTTGTGATTTATAGTATAACCCAGTAATATCACATTATACTCATTTGTGATAAAACCGATGTTGAAGAGTTGCGAAATATCAATGTTAAAGAGATAGTTCATTTTCATGGTGTTTTGTCTGATATAGTCACTTTTAGAGACCCATTTCCACTTCCCAATTTTTGGGAGGCCTTCTAGAGGCACTGAGATAACATGTACATTTGAGCAAGACATGCCATATAGAGTCATATGGCGAGATAGAAATGGATATACATATTCGTTAAGATATTCTTTTTTATTTTTTTATATAAATTGGTGGATTTTAGGATGATCATTTAGGGTTGGTTGAGTTTTCTGATAAAAATATTTGCAAGTAAATGATTAGAATGGGACTTTTTGAGGCCTTATATGGTCGGCCTTTTAAATGTATGTTGTGTTTGTCAGAAATTGGGGAATGTTCCTTTTCCGTACAAATTTTTTTCAAGATATTATATAAAATATTCAGTTGATTCTTTATAGAATGTCTATAGTACAAAGATGGTACGTTTAATATGTGGACCGTCATTGTAGATAGTTAAATTTATATATTGGTAACCATGTATTCATGAATGTTTTACCTTGATTGGTTCATTAGAGAAATTGGAGGAAAGGTAATCATTCTCCCCATTTCATTGGAACATTGGAGGTTATTGATGAGGTGTTGAAATTTTATTAATATTTATCACTTACACCACAATAGATGTCGATACATAATCTGTTCCACGTATCTCAAATCCAAAATCTTTTATTTTGTCCATATCATGTTATGATCTATAATGATCTTGAGGGTGAGTCTGATTTATCAGTGACTGAGTGGACATTTGTAATAGTTAATAATAAAACTATGTTACTTCATGGGAATGTGATACCTTTGGTTCACGTGCTTTGGTAGCATTGTCTTTAATCTCATGATATGTGGGAGAGAAAGTCAATGATGGGAGTGTAGCATCCTGAAAATTTCAATATTTAATCTTAAAGAAACCCATTGTAGGGAAAAACTATTTTGGGGGGGGGGGAGGATGTAACATCGCATTAATATTATGACAGGTACATTTTTAAAACATATCATAGTTTTCCTTTTTCTGTATATTTGTATGGCCCATATGGAATTGGAAGGATATTTGTGATGGTGATGTAAAAGACTTTTTGGATTCGCATCATAAAAACTACGTGTTCTGCACTCATCTTGGGATTTAACAGCAATGTATTATATTAACATTACATGTGAATAATAACCATAATAGATCCAATTTTTACAAAAGGTGGCGGAATTTTCAGTGAATTTAGTATTTCTAAAATACAAGAAATGTAATGGTGTTACACATCAGGTAAATTCTGGAATGTTGTTCTTAAAGGGGTTGATCAGTTGAAATTTTTATTTCCGTGTTTCCAAATTTATTATCTATCAACCCAAGATCCTTATCTAAGAATTTTTGGTGCCGTCAAACCCTTCCATGTCATTTTGATAAACATTTTATCATTTTTTTAGATTCGGTGTGTCTCACCGGTTAATAATTCTCACTATCAATTCATATCATTAAACTTTTCTCCGTGGAGATCGAAAAATAGTCTTGGAATTGATGGATCAAAATTCACTATTTCCCAATCTTATTGCTGGGTTGATTTCTTAGATCATAAATGCCTTCTTAATTTCTAGAATGTTTTGTTGTAGATTTGTGTTTTTAGGAGAAAATGTTGTGGATTAATTGTGATGGCCAAATTTAATTACACAATGAATTGGTTTATTTAAATTCATTAGTTTTATTTAATATCAATTACATTAACAGCATTCAAATGGTTTATTGAAAAACTAATTCCATTGAATTATGGATTATAAATTTCAAATTGAATTTCTTGTATGAAATTCAGAAAAACCCACAATTCTAATGAATTATAATATTTTATGAAATTGATGGAAAATTGGGGACTTTAAATTACGAAATTGAGTTTCTGAAATTTATTTCGAAGAAGAATTTGAGAAAAATTATTAAAAAAGTTTTGAAATAATCCCAATAGATTTATGTTTGAAAAATGAATATTTTGATTAAAAACACATTTTTGGTTTTAAATATGGAATTGGAACATTATTAAATGGTGGAATGATACTTAATTGTATTTTATGATTTCATAAAATAAATTTTCCATCCTTGATTTTACTAGAGAACATGAAATCATATGTAGTTATTAAGATATTTGGAACAAATTCACAAGGATGAGAATTCCCTAGCACAAGATTAGTTATTTTCAATATTAACTAAATACTTCATAGAATATATTATTCCCCAATGGGACATAGATGAATCCTCTATTTCTATTTCAAAGGGATATGTGTACACATTTTTTTATCAAATAAGAGTGTGAGGATCCCAGGACCTACAACTATCATAACTTTTGGTATACAACCATATTTCTCTATTATCTTTTATATATATGATATAAATGTGTGACATTGTTTGAATCCTATTTTACATGCCTAGTGAATTTTATATAATCATTTATATATAAATTATTTGTGAATAGATTTTTTAATTATTTCTTTTATTTGTTACTTAAAGAATAATTGTTTTAAAATATGGTTTTAAAATTCCATGCCTCTTTATTTAAAATTGAATTTTTTTAATTGGTTAATTAAATTTTGGATCAAATTACAGAATATGTGTTCAAACCCTACTGAGATTTTAGTTCACACCCTAATTGTGCCTTTAAGTATTTCTTATAATTTCTCTTTATAGGTCAATGTAAAGGAAATGTACCATATAGAGGTTGTTCTAGCTATTGATATGTGCACTTGGAATGTTACATCCACTAGGAATTTGGATGATCATTAAGTTTTTCCATACATTTTTGTATAATTTTGTGTTATTTTACACCAACCTGACTTCTGGTAAACTTCACCCAGTAGATTTTTTCTTACATACATCTTATCTTGTTTTATCTATTCAACAATGTTCATGCCAAATTCATTCCCACTCTCAATTGGTATGATTCCAGGTGCTAGTTGCAAAACCATGGGAATTGGGAATTCCTTCTAGCCATGGAAATGTTAGCCCAGTTATCGGGTTACCAGTGTACCCATTCTATTTCCGGAAAGACATGCCTTCATTGTTTTATGCGTCATTTTCCTGTTTAAAAGGATACATTTTAATTATTTGTGTGATAGATTTGGACAAGGATAGTAGTTACATTAACATAATTCTTTCAATTGTTTGTCCCCATTAAAATATTCTATTTCCTGTGATCATTTTAAATTGAATTTCATCTAAATGTCCATTTAATTTTTCATAGATTTGATTACTGCTTGAATCTTATAAAATTTATCATATGGTGTTTTATTTGAAAATTATATAATTTTTGGCGGAAATATTGATAAAACTTTATTGGTTATTCAACAAATATATATGATAAGGAATGTTATTTATATCGATTATTCGATACGTGGAATTCATTGGAATGGTAATTGTGGAAGGTGTCTAAACATTATATATCCCATTGATGCATTAATAGGTTCTTATTAGTCAAATTAGTTGAGAAAATTAAATGGGTTACTACCTGCAGTTTTAAACCATATTGTGAATGGTATTCACAGTATAGGTTTTCATGTGAACTAGAAATTATATCCAATAATTAAGCATTACCATCTTATATGATTACTTATTTTTCATCCATGATATTTTCCATCAGCCTATCTATTGGCTAATTGCATCTCAGTTCATTGATTAAATGGAATCTGTTTCACTTTATTATCTTTCCATGTTTATTTTTATTCAAATAAAGCTATTTTAATGTCATGTGTTTCATCTTATTACCTTGAAATATTATTTATGCACATCCTTCTGAGTTTTTTGATTACCTGCTACTTGTGTTCATTTATTTATCACTTAATATTCAACGTTCTCATTGATTCTATATTATTTCTTTTATACGTTACCCGTATTGAGCATTTGAGAACACTATTATATGGTTACATTTACATTGGAATCCAAGAATAATTTTATTAATGATATGTAGGGATATACTATTGGAATAAATCTATCATCAATGTTAGTTATTTAGGAAACAAATTATGTTGTAATTAGAATTTTATTTTTTAATACAAGAATAATTTGTTTATAATTTTTAACAAGAATACAAAAATATTTTTTCTTTCAAATTTGATTCCAAGTAATCAGGCTAATGTAATTTATAAAAAACCATCTTTGAGTAATTTGGGGGTATTTTGCTATAGCTAGTATCGAAGGATGTTTAGTAGAATCTTGTGATCCAAATTTTGGAAAAATTATATTAGAGAACATAACAATGAGTTAATCATTGAGGATATGTATAGAAAATTATTCCCATGTTAGGGTATGGTAAAATTTTGTGATTATTCCAAGTAATATGTCCATGTAGGAATACTATAACTAGATGTGGTTTTAGAAGAGAATTTCCTATAGGTAACAACTCCGACATGGTGTTTCAACTCTGACAAGGTGTAACCTGGTACAATAAAATGGGCACTACTATGTACTAGGTATGAAACTCCTGAGGGATATGCTTCAGATAATTCATGTATTCATTACAATCAAATTTGAAGGATTTTATAAATAAATATCATAGGATTAACCTAATGAATATTAGATTGATTATACAATATCATCATTTTGAAATCCTATAACTGATATTATAGATAAAATCTAAACCATGGATCCACCTATTTGGAAATAAATTAATGATTTAAATATGTATTAGTGTTGTATTGAAAATAATTTCTAAAAGCATATTTTGTGAATAACCTTGTTTCAAGGATTTCTATCATATTTAATTTTGAAATTATATCATTATGGTTATAGAAAAGGAAAACCTATATTCTCTGTGTCAACCAGTCACGTCCGAAAAGGTCATGGGTCTTAACCCCATGACTGAAGGATGATTATGGTTTCACACAAACCACAATCCTAATTTCCCAGTTAATATGTCATTGTTATTCATAAATACATTTATGGATAAATGTTAATGATGAACCTATAGTGTATATTTTTAGGTTTAGATATCAATGTATTAACCATATCCTTTTTTAAAAATATTTAGCGATAAATGTAAATAATTTCTAAACTTTTATGGACCGTATGATCTGTTAAATGGTTATTTTAGTTCTTCGGGGATTAAAGTTAATTGTTGGATACAAATTTCATAACATATTGGATACATTATAATTTGATTAAAGCATATAATTTTTTTTGGATTTATTCATATTAAATGAAAACATATCATTAAGAAAAATTTCATTATAGTCAGCTGTAGTAAACGAATTTCTCGACGTGATTGAAAGGAAATTAAAAAAATGTTTTCCTATTTCCATGATTTTTATTTATTCGATGTTATTATAGATCATCACATATTAATATATTTGAGTCTCTCAACATTACTTTGATAATACACATGTTTTACATTGTTGACCTCAATAAATCCCTATAAATATTTTTTAATTTCCTCTACGAACACATCTCTACATTCCACAAATGTTCTCTTACTTAGAGACATAGTTATATATTATTCTATGTTACTTTTTTACATATCATTCCATATTTTCTAGAAGATATAAAACAAAACATTCTCATGATTTTGGATTTAATCATAGGAAAAATCAAATACTATATCACCTAGATAGAGTTTGAATATTTCGGACACAATTTAATTATGATTGACAGAATGCAACACCTCAAAAATCTAAAGATGTAATATTGTTTTTGATAACACGTGTGAAACAGAATACCATGAATTTAATAGAATATAATACACTGAAAATTTATAGTATATTTACTATTTAAAATAAATTCAATATTTTTTACTGCTGGAAATTCATGCAATATTGAGTTATCATGTGTCGCAAGAAAAAACGTGTTTCTTAGATGACTTACATTCCATGCAATACTAAGTCTTACCAAACAAAAACATATTATCAAAATATTATTATTAAATCTAATATGTTATTAACTAGCCATTATGAATCGTCTTAACTAACATATAAAAAAATTACAAAATATATAAAATGAGTTTATTGGATTAAAATTAATTATAAATGAGTATATGAATCGATATAATATAAAAAAATATTATAGAAAACACTTTTTATAAATACAAAGAGATTTTGTCATAATAAATTAAATAAATTGAAATTAGTGAGTGATGTTAATTTAGTAAATATATATTATATATCCAATAAAATATATTTATATACATCCAATATATTCGTTAGACATAATATATAAACAAACATAATTTTATGCATAAAATAGTAGATTTTTATTATACACTTTTACCTTCTTTTAATAGAAAACCTATTATAAATCAATTTTTTGCCACTTTTATAAATATAAGAGGTTAAAATTAACATAATAATTTAAATATATGTATAATTATTAGGTTTTGGTGAATTTTGGATATTTTTATATTATGTTTAATTTTTTCATGAATATTGAGATATCTTGAATATTAATTGAAAACAACATTTTTATATAATTTATTTTTAAATCTAAATTATATTTTAAATTTGTATCAAAGTTTATTTTTATATATTTTTTATCAATTAATCTAATTGAGTTCATTGTAATAAATATTAAAATAATTTGAATATAAAAACATAGAAATTGTTGGAATATTTTTACATTGATAACCCGCATTGTCGTCTCATCAAAGAGATTCAATTTAATTTAATTTTTACCATGTATGTGATTAGAATTTAGAAAAATTTATTCCTTATTTGGACATAAAATAATTTATAATTTCAAAATAGTTTAACATTGTTTTCTACTGAAAATGTTAGTTAAATTAGTTAAAATTAATTACAAAAATTATGGTGATATAAAGCATAACTGGGGACTAAATCTTTATCATTAAGGAAAAAATAATCTAGAAACATGTCCAAAATTAGTTTTATGTACAAATTTCTATAATATACCCCCGTTTTAATAATTCTTTCATTATTGGAACCACTATCTATGTAAAAAATGTGAGTGTAATTCTATTTTTCCATAAATGACATGATTGCCACACATCCTCCACTACAAAAGGCACTCAAGCCTCCTACTTCCATACATTTCCCAAGCCATTATTTTCCCTAGCATGATCTGAAAAAATGGATCCTAAAAATAAATTAGATCACCATAGAATCCTACCCCTGGGAATTAATTGATCCAATAATTCTGTTTGTTGAATACAATAAGGAGATTCCCAAAGAATATGAAACATCTTTCCTCAATCTCTTTAGTTTTATTTCACCCTCCACTATACCAACTCACCTTATTTAATCATTATATAAAAAATTTATCCTATATATAATGAGTTTTTTATGTTATTTTTTACTCCTACAATTACCCAAAATTCCACCTAATGGGTAGTGAACATATTATTTATGTGTACAGAGAATTACACCATAATGAAAAAATGTTCTTCGTTTTTGCATTACCACCTTTCATGGTTGATAATTATGATGGAAAATATGTTTATCTATGTCATATATGATATTAATAATATATTTATAACTTTTTACTTTTTTTAAAACACATAAATTTATACATTCCATTTTATTAATTGTGATAACGTCAATTCTAGAAGTGTGAACAAATGCATCCTAAAAGCGATGTGATTCGATTACACAATACATCAAATGTATAAAATACAGATTTAAATAAACATAAGTGAAATAAAAAGATCAATATTAAATTAAATAAATAAATACATTTATATAAATATAATATATAACATATTCTTTATTACTCTTTGACACACTCTAAAGTGGTAATATCGGTTGAGGACGTGTTGACTACCACCTCCTCAACATGATGTTATTCGTTTTATATGAAAATAATTATATATATAAATATATATTATTACCTAAAATGGTATTTATGATATAATTATAATTTTCTAATCATAAAGTGTTTCTTACCTTCATTCCATAATGATCATTGAAAAATGGGAACGTTAGTCATTTGTATGTAGGGCCTACCGTATCGATGATTATAACATTGGATAATTTTTCATAACCATATTTAATTATTGGTTTTAAAAGTATAATTTATTTATAATTATGATAATTATTTCATGATTATTATTATGGATATGTCTTATAATGATCTATTTGAAGATAGTTAACTTATAAAACATGTTTTTGACACACAAATGAAATTTTTTCAAAACTCCATATATAAACATAACTAATTAAGTAGATGTATAAAAAATGGAAATAAGTGAAATATAAATTATGATATTCATGAAAAAAATTCACAATAATGGAAATAGTTAAAAAAAATATTCAGGAATAGAAAGACACAAGACACATGTAAGATATAAGGTACTAGTTTTTCATTTCATTTTTTACATCAGTGATATTATGGTCAGATTCACCATGTACTTATTTTATATGGTGTATATAATACCCCTTTTGATATATTATATCATTAATAATTTTATCTTCATGGAATTTAAAACATTTATTTAATTGTATTCATTTGTGAGGATTTTGATATAAAATGACTCATAGTGGTACAAGACACTTCAATATGTATAATGTTTATTTTCCTGAAGAATAATTTTATAAATATTTAATTTTCATTCATGGAAATTATATGAAAATTTTTCTATAATCCATATAATTTTCATCACCTATGGAAATTAATGTCCTTTTTCAAGTATTAGTACTTTTTCCAACTCTTTGGTACTAAATATGTTTTTGAAAATTCTCAAAACCATATTTTCTAAAAAAAATAAAATTTCTTTTAACCTAGAAAAAATTATTTTGTTAAGGAAAACAATACCCTTTTAACTTTAAACAATGTTTTCAATGGAATATTCTTGTTTTTTTCCGATCGATGCAATTTTCTAACCATTTACCATGGAAAAGAAATTTTTTTACCATATACAATATGTACAGATTTAAATGTTTTCATTTCTTCGATGCATAGATTACATGTTTAAATGTAACATTTTTGAAGAAAATGTTTTTGATTGATTTGGAAATGGATAGTATTGAAATTCACATCATATATTTCTATGTTATTCCCCGTGAAAATATTTAATTTCATATGATCATTTCACATTGAATTTCCTCTAAATATTTATGTCATTTTTCATGGATATAATTATTTCATGAACCATATAAAATTCCTCATATATTGTTTAATTTCAAATTTATTTGACTATGCTGAGAAATATTGATAATGCATTATTATTTATTCAATACAGATATTTAATAAGGAATATTATTTATTTGGATTATTTGATATAATGAATGCTTTGGACTTTTAATGATGTGTTGGGCCTAAACTTTTTATAGAACCTCGATGGATAGATAAGTTCTCAAGAGAAAAAAATGTTGGATAAATTAAATGGGGTAATACATGTAGTTTTAATCCATATTTTAAAATTTCTTAACGGTATAGGTTTTCCTGTGCCTTAGGCCTGACATCCAATAATTAAGCATTTACTTCATAATGATTCAGTTATAAATCCATAATGAAATTTGGAATCGACATATCTATGGATGAATTTCATTATTATTTCATTGAATACATGGAATATATTTCAGTATATTACCTTTACATGTTTATTTTTCCTTATCTAGTTATTTTAATGGCATGTGTTTTAGCTTATTATCAATTAATATTATTTATGAAATTCCTTCTTAGTTTTTTGATTACATGGTATGTATGTTCAATTATTTACCATTAAATAATCATTATTATTATCGATTAAAAAATTACACTTTTTTACATTACCCTTATAATCACTTAAGCTCACCCTATAATGTTCTCATCTCTAAAGACACTAAACTTTGCCCTGGTATGAGTCTCCACAGGACCTCAAGTGCACCTCCACTTAAAATCTAGTCTACCAAACAGCATTGTGGGTCTATGTCCATTGTTTGGGCCTACAATACCCCTTTTATCAGAGTAATACACATCAGATCTTAATTATAAATAGTGGAAAAACATGGAATAACCATTAATCATGCAGAACCTAACATCTCCCACAACTGTGTACAAACCACAACCATCATTAATTATTCCATATAATGATAAATGTTAGAAATGAAACAATCCTTATAAATAAATACAAACAATATAGTCCCCATAATGGTCTTGAATGAATGTATGGAACCTTATTCATGCATGTCCCATTCCCTACTCAACTCCCTTACACATGCCCTTTTCCAAGACCTACATGCATGAAATCTTCTAGGGTATCCAATGAAGGATCCAGAATTGTGTGAGAATAACTCATTAGGCCACAAATAATGTTGCCTACAAAATATATAGTCAAAAAGGATAGTGAATTCTAGTAATAAATTAGTTAAAATAAATAAAAATTGAATTTTTTTTCCATATGTTAAAAAAATTCATCGTCGACATTTCTAGCCTCAATACCAAATTAATCATTTTCATCTTCATTGATAAATAATTCATTATCAACATGTTTTCAATGGGTTAAGAATTTATGTTATTAACATAAGTGTTTACGCATTCATCACTATCCCAAAAATATTAAGTCTAGTCCCTATATCATAAGGGATAAATGCTTCAAAATTAATATGTCTCAATTAAATTGGATCCTCAATCCAGGTATTTTCATTGAATAAAACCATTACCGACTTAAGGAATAAGTCAGATACCCTATCCTATGCATTCTATTGTGGGGTTAGAGGATCAGTCCAACCCAACCCTTGTGTGTACCTATTAGGATGCATGCTTCTAACATAATATGGTTTTTATAATGATGTATGAAATTTCATTTCCATGTCATTTCATCCATAAGATAACTATCATAAAACTATCACATTACACACCAAACACATCACCCAATGGTGAAATGTAATCAAATGTAACAATAGACAATAAGAATAGTAATTACAACATAGGATGACTTGGGTTTTCCTTCTTACATGGGTTAACTAGTTGTAATGCCCCTACCCCAGTTATCTAGAGATGGTGCATTTTTAAATAATATTGGCATGATCACAAGGAAATAATGTCCCTAAATACCTATCAGTTAATTATTATTGTAAACAAGAGTCATATATAAGTTCAACTTTACCACATGACAAGAAATAATAAACTAATTTATTCCATTAGAAACATCCAAGACTCCTAGATTATGCCTTCCAGTCACTGAAAAATAACTTCTTCATATCCTGGGAAAATGAAACATAAGAAAGGACTGAGCTCAAATGATCAGTAAGGGTAATAAATACATCAGAAGATAACATAAATATTAATCCTAGTGAATAATTGAAAAAGAAATACCTTTACAAACAATAGACATGAATACTTTTATGCCAGGAATATGAGCTGAGTAAATAATGCCATAATAAAACATATTCATTGGTATGCTACTAGTTTAATGACCACATTAACCATCAATATTATTTACATAATGAGGGAATGTATAAAATTGGACATTCTGAAACATATTTTTCAAGGCCTCAGCCATGATGTATAAAAATTATTTTTGCCTCGTCCAAAACCATATATCAAATTCTGAAAGGCCACAGCCAATTCAACGTATAGTTGTCTCATGAGACCTATATATGCACCAAGGAGCTATAGCGGGATACCCCCATCACTTTCTAAGTCCAATACCTTCCTCATATGAATGTGTTAAAATATAACAAAAACCATTATATTTAAAAAAGCATAAAAAATGTCAACACATTAACCATAACCCATGAATGGTATAAAAATAACACATCTAGAGTCAAACAAATCCAAAACATCAATACAATATAGAATATTTGTATCATAATATATCAATATCAAATTGGTTTAAAATTTATCAAATGATGTTGACATAGATGAAAGCAATATTTTTTAATAGGAATATATCTTTCTATTTTGAAATAATTTAATAGTAATGTAATTATAAGAGAATTCATTTATTTTGGAAATATTATTATTAGCTTGTATGGTAAGCTTCAACGATGTTATAATGGCAGAGAATAATTACACTTTCGGGATATGTTAAAAAAACATTCTTACCGTAATTTTGTCGAAAAGGTCATAAAGTACCTTGTTTGGAAAACAACGGAAAGATTCCTTTAAAAACTTATATGGTCAAATAAGGTTATAAATGAATTTAGCGCATAGTTTATTAAATTATAAATATGTTTTTAAAATACATTTTTATGAAAACACGGATGTGGATGAAAATGAGGTCCATGTATATACTTATGTAAAAGCATCCTCAAATAATAAAGAGATTCTGAAATTAAGCCTTACCTTGTACTTTTCCTTGGTTGAGGGTGGGTTATAATCATATATAATGGTGAACTAATTTCAATTAAATTATACAAGAACCATATACATGAATAAGATATCAAATATGATCTTCTAATATTTCTTTTTAATGATATTTTGGTAGTATCATCATTTCAGGTGTTAACTGATTCGATTTCCTTTATATTCTTTGTTACGTAAGAATTGTTTTTTATGGATAGGATGTATTTTATTCATATACATAATGATATTATTTCATTAAAAATTATTTTTAATCATCAAATGAAAATTAGTCTTGAATGGATACGATGGGGATTGAATCTCATCTCATTCATGGAGACGGAAATCCGTACAAACGCATGGGTGAAAATATCTGTCATATGATATTAAAATCATATATAATTGGATGGTATATCATATCTAAAGAATTATTATCATGTTTTATTTATTATTTAAATCATTTATACTCATTATTATAACCAACCAAATAATGAAGAGTATGAATAACAAACTACACCATGACGTGGATACAGTAGTCCGTACGTACGCAGGTATGGTGACTTTGCCATTTATAGGATGGATAGAATAATGAATAGTGTTGTAAAATTTTTATAATAGAATTGCAACATATATATGATAATGTATTTGTTATTTTTTAATGGAAACAAAATAGAAAGAGGATGTGGATGAAGCAAAAAACTTGAAACAAGTGATGAAATATTTACCTCCTCTTCGGGTTCTTCCTTTGATTTGATCAAAAGAGAACCATAGGTAGGATTTCTGACTAAAGGGAGGCGTCTAGGATGAAGTTAGGATAGTTGAGAAGATATTGGTTCAGGGTTTGGCTGAGACAAATGGCATTTAAGCTTTGAATTTGAGAGAAGGGTAACTGCCCTTTTATAAGAGGGGTGAGGGGCACCTTAGGAAAATATTGACATATTATTTTATAATAAAATCATTTTCAGTTTTTAATGGTTCTAAAATGATTTATATTGATGAAATGGTAGGGATGGGTCAAATAACACTCAAAAAATAGGTTTTATTCAGGTTTTTCTCACTATATTAAACTTATCTTTTAGATATATCTCTTAGTTAATTATTTTGACATTTACCATGTCTCTTTGAATATTTATATTACGTGGTTAATAAACATACTATAACAATCCAAGAGAACCTCTATTGGTTCATTATTAAAATATATAACCTTATCTAAGTAATTTTTCTAAATCATTTATTTTTAATATAGTTATATTAATTAATAATATAATAATTGTTATAAAAACTCTTTTATGTCAATTTTGACAGTATTTGGTATTTTTGTTTTTCCTAAATTCATAACATCATTATTACATTGAAAATATTTCATTTAATCAACCCTAAAATGTCATATAAACCTAAATAATTAGGGTAATTTATAAAAAGTCTCAAATTAAAATTATTTGGGTATTTATAATATCAATTATTTAAATATTTCATTAATTATGTAATTACTGCATCATGAATAATGTCATAAATAAATTTATTTCTATAAGGAATAAAAATTTTAAATAAAATACCATTATGTAGGAAATATTTTTATCTTTCTAATGAATTTTTTAGTAAAATTTATCGTATGTGTAACCCTATATTAACAATTGTTTAGTAAATAAACATTTAATTTTACACTTTTATCTCTTCTTTGAATTAAATAAATATGAATCTCCTAATCTAATCCAAGTGGATCAAAGGGAATCATATTTTATTCCTAAGGTTGTTTTTGGTCGAATTATATTTATCTAATTAAATTAGGACATGTGTTAGGGTAATAATAAAATCATTTTTACATTTATTTTTCTTATTTACTTTTAACCATGGAAAATAAAATTCAAAAGTTACTATTCACCAAAAAATATTTTTATCTTATTGAAACAAATATTACTTATATCAACTATGTCATTTAGATTTTTGAAATTCAATACATAGAAGTGGTACAATTATGTTTTATTCAAATTTTCAAATTCTTCTAGGAGGTGGGTAAAACACGGTAAAAAGTTCAATAAAACTTTTATATATCTAGACAACATATAAGATGAATCCAATGATTTACATTCAACAAATATAGTTTTTATGAATCTATTTTTACTTACAATAAATTTAAATAAAATAAATAATTATTTAAATAAAAATTCGGGTTTTAAACAATAACTTAGTGGTTTTCACTATTCATCAAAAAATTGAATGTTTTCCGAAAATAAAAAAAATCGCCCTACAATAATTTCAATATTCTAAACCAAAAAAATAAGTCTATATTGAAAAATAAAATTTATGAAACTTATGAAAAGTGGGTATTAATATTTATAACTGAATGTTTGATAGGTCACGGTGTGTTAGAATCTCAGTGTTGTGTATAATTCCATATATTGCATTATTCAAAGAGAAACGTCTCGTGGAAGCTTGGGGTCGTGCATTCTCCCCTCTATCAAATAATTTCATCCTCTAAATTTCTAAAATATTACTTCATAAAATTATTCAAGTGGTTTTGTATCACAAATTCCTTGGGTTTCCCTATTGCCTCATACATTTTATAGTTTCTCCATAGAACTTTTACCAGACGAGTCGTTTAGTTTCTCAACACTTGCTCTCTTTCATCGAGACTCTTGATAGGCTCATCTAAATAAGAGAGATCGGTTACCAGTTCTAATTCCTCATATAGGGTACATGTGTTAGGTTAGGCATGTATTTTCTCTGCAATGATATGTGGAACACATCATGGATTTTGTACAGACATGGCGGAATTTCCAAATGGTAAGATACAACCCACTTTTGTTGTAGAATATAGAAAGGTCTAATGTACATGGGACTCAATTTACCAATTTTAACAAATCGTATAACTCTCTTCCATGGATATACATTCAAGACATCACGATCTCCTACCTGAAATTCCAAATACTTTAGTATGTTATTGACATAGTTCTTCTTCCTACATTGAGCTACAATGATGTGGGTTTGTATTAACTTTACATTTTCCATCATTTCCGCAAAAAGTTCAAGGCCTATGAGTTTTCTTTCACTAACATCATCCCAACAAGTTGTTATGCGACATCTCTTTCTATATAAAGCTTTATAATGTGCCATATTATTACTTGAATAGAAGATATTATTATAGGAAAATTTTATCCAAGGTAAATATTGATCCCACGTACCTTTAAAGTCAAGGAATCAAGATCTCAACATGTATTCTATTGTTTGAATAGTCCATTCTGATTGTCCATCAGTTTGAGGGTGGTAGGCAGTTCTCAAATGATGTTCAGTATCCATGGATTTTTGAACACTTTTCAAGAATCATGTTCTAAAATGGGGATTACAATCAGAATCAATCGATAGGGGTACTCCATAACGTCTTACAACTTCATTAATATGTAGACATTCTAGACGTTAAAGTGGTAAATCTTCTCTTATAGAAGTAAAATTTTCAATCATGGTAAGATAATCAACAATTACCCCTATTGCATCATTCATTCATGGATTCTTTAGAAATCCCATGTCAAAGTCCATCGTAATATTATCCCATTTCCATCATTTATGGGAAGATGTTTCAGGACTCCTCTAGTCTTTTACCTACCAGCTTTCACTTGTTGGCAATCCATAATTCCTGAAACAAAATCAGAAATCTCCCTCTTCATATCATCCCACCAAAAATGTTCCTTCAAATATCTATACATCATAGTGCTACCATGGTGTATTTTGAAATTGGAGCTATGAGAATCATCCAATAATTCCATTTTTCAGATCGATTATATCGAGAACACAAATTCTCTTCCCAAATATCAAAATCTCATCTTTATATGTGAATTCGATCAATCTCCAATCATTCAGAGCATTATACTTATTTTAAAATACATCATCATCATGCAGATAAATTTTTATTCTTTCAAGTAAATATGGTTGGGTAACCAATTGAAAAAGTATTGATGTTTCACCTTCTATGATTATTATAATATCCATTTTTACTAGATCCATGAAAATAGGATACATTTCAACTATCATCATGTTCAAAACTCCATGATCATTTCTATTCAAAGTATTTTCCTCCTTATTTTCCTTCCCTAGGTATTTGTTTTTAATGCAATCATAATCCATGAGTAGTTCAATCCATCTCCTTTATCTTAGGTTGAGTTCTTTTTGTGATAACATTTACTTCAATCTTTTGTGATTAGTATATATCTCACATTTTTTACAATAGAGAAAATGTATCCATATCTTAAAGGAAAATATTACAACTTCTAACTCAAGATCATTAGTAGGATAGTTATGCTCAAGAATTTTTTAGCTATCATGATGCATTGGTAATAACACTATCATTCGGCATAAGGAAACATCCAAGTCCTTTCTTTGATGCATCACAATAAATAATAAACTTAACATTCCCTGATAGTAGAGTCAAGATAGGATCATTGACAAATCTTATATTTAATTATTAAAAAAATTCATCACACTCTTTTTTCCAAAACAAATTGACCCCTTTACATGTGAACATTGTTAATGGGTTATACAATCAGGCAAAATTCCGGATGAAACAATGATAATAACCTGCTAAACCAATAAAACTACGTACCATGGTTATACTCATCGGTGACGGAAATTGTTGGATTGATCTTGTATTAGAATGATCCATGGATATTAAATCCTTTGATACAACATGGCCAGGAAAATAAATCTCATGAATCTAGAATTCACACTTTCTAAACATCTCATATAATTCATTTCTTCTTAGAGTCTTTAGGATAATGCAAAATTTATTTTCATGATCTTAGTAGATTTTGATGTATACAAATATATCATCAATACATACCACTACAAAGTCATCAAGATATTCCTTGAAAAGTTTTTTCATTAGATCCATGAAAACAGAGGGTGCATTATTCAGCCGAAAAGGCATTGTTGTAAACTCGTAATGCCCATACCCTATTCGAAATGCTGTTTTTGGAATATCTTCCTTATTTTCACCCAATTTATGATATCCAAATAAATGGTAAATCTTTGAAAAATATTTACCTTCATGAAGTCGGTTGAATAAATCATCAATGCGAGGTAGGGGATCTTGTTCATTAGTGTTATAGCATTAATCTCCTTGTAGTCAATGCACAACCTCATATATCTGTCTTTCTTTTTATCAAAATAGATAGTGGCTCCCCATGGAGAAAAATTTGGTACAATAATTCCATTATTATTCAATTTCTCTAGTTCTTAATTTAGTTCCACTAATTCCATAGTGTCCATTCTATATGGGATCTTCGATATGGGCCTTGATCCAGGAATTAAATCAATTGAAAACACAATTTCTCATTCTAGAGGATGTCTAGGTAAGTCTTCTAGAAATACATCAATATATTTTTTCACAATAGGTACATCCTCTATTAGAGTATTCTTTTCCTCACTCATAGTTATTTTGTTCTCTTCCTACCCAATTATTGAATTTAAATGAGCTAATGGGGGTGGATTTAGATTAGAATTAGGTGGTGATTTTTCTCCTCTAATGATAAGGTACTCCTTATCATCATCAGGAATTCTAACCTCCTTCTTCTTAAAATAATTTTTTTCTCGTTGTATGAAATCCAATCCATACCGAGGATTATATAAAATTCAATCATAAGTATGACGATGAGATCATCAGATAAAGTTCATTTATATTCCCTAATGGGGACTAACACAAAAAAAATATAGTAAAGATACTTCCCTTATGAGTTTTGAAAAAAAACTCCCTTGTTAAATCAAATTGGAAATATCTAGTTTTTATTGAAATTTGGGAATATATGAAATAATGAGTTGATCCAGAATCAAATAAAGTATTAAATAAACTTGAGGAAACCATGAAATTACATGCCTCTATGTCTTTTGGAGCTTCAAACATAGCAGTACTGATAAAAAAATTTGGCTTTTACCCCTTGGACCTTTCTAAGATATATTTCCCATAAACGTAGGGAATTAATTTGAATAATGTCCCATCTCCATGCAATTGTATCATTAATCATTGTTATCTTATTTATTTCCCATATGATCACCAGCAAGATGGACTTTTTTCCCACTTTGGTAGCATTCTCATTTTCCTTTTAGACAGGCACTAGGGTGCTTACTTCAAAAATTTTAACAGGTTGGAAATTCAACACTTCCCTGCTTCGATATTTCCTTATTTCCATTCCTATAGTGTTCAGCTGATATATTCTCCTCTTGATTTTGTTTAAAGTTGTAAGACATAGAGAATTTGTTCTCTATCTTGATATCACATGAGATAATATCTTCATACGATGAGATGAATTGTGATACTAATGATCAATGATTAAATGATTTTATACCATCAAAGAAACTTTCAATCTTACTTTTTGGGTTACATATATAATCTACAACATTCCTTGATAACCTTGTAATTTTAGCTTCATACATTGTGACATTCTCATCCTATTTTTTCCTCAGATTTAGATATTGCCTTTCCATATCAGCTCGATGGTCACAAGTATACTATATTTCTACGAAATATTCTATAAAATACCTCCATTCTATACTGGATAATTCTTCATCTTCCTTGTGTTTTGGATTAATGACCACCATTAATCTGCATCTCCCGTGTGGTGATAAACTGCCATGACAACATTTTCCCTTTCGCTACTCCCCAAAGTGTGAAATGTTTTCTATAAGGAATTTATCCATTGATCAGTGATTAATGTATTTTCACTACCATTGAATTTTTCTTGTTGTTCCCTCATGAAGAGATAAAACATTGATCCTCCACGTTGTAGATCAGGGGGATCTATACCGATAAGGTTATTATTCATAACATGTGTGAGTAGTCCTAGTATGGTGATAAGCTAATCAGCACCAGTTTCATCACCAGCAACACTATATTTATCTTTAGTATAAGGGAAATCCATACATGTTTTACATGCTTTCATACAGTTTCCATTCCTTCCAATAGGCATCATTTTTAAACAATTACATAAACAAGAATAGTTTGTGAACCGAAATACCTAATTCCCTACTTGTAAAAAACTTAACATAAATTGAACAGTTTATGGATATAATCCATTATCATAAAAAAATTCATTGAGTATTTATATACTCATAATCCCTTCATAATCGATGGTAAAGAAAATGAGAATTATCCTAAGAATATCCTCTAGGAGTGTCATAACCAAGAGTACAACAAGACCTGTTATCGTTCACCTGTTCTCATTCGAGTCTAGCATAAATCAATGATTTCGGGTTTTAACCTTAGGAACATCTATGCTAGAGCTGCCTCTACCTGCTCGTTTCCAGACAGGGATTTATTGCTTGGAAAACTCTTAAAATCTCTATATTACCAAAATTCTAGGAAGTTATTCAATACTATTCCTCAAAGTCTATCACAGTATAATGTTCTCTAATCATAGTTTGTCTAAATCTAGTTTCCAACATTGGTACTAAACTTTCTCTAATATAAACTTTAATGCCCTGACCCAAGTTACATCGAGTTGGTGCATTATTACATAACATTTTCATGATCACAAGGAAATCATGTCCTGAAGTACTATTTAGTTTAATATTATTTGAAATATGATTCATACATAATATCAACATTAAAACATGAAAATAAATACAACACTAATTTATTCCGTTAGAAATATCACAGGATCCTAGATTAAGCCTAAAAGTCCCACATATCTATGTTTTTCATATCCTAGGAAAATGAAACATAAGAAAGGGGTGAGCTCAAATGCTCGGTAAGGGTAACCAATACAGCGGAAGATAACATAAATATTATGTCTGGTGAATAATTGAAAACACATGCCTTTACCAATAATAAACATGAACACATTTATGACATGAATATGATATGGGTAAATAATGAAATAATAAAACATAATCATGGGTATTCTACAATTCAATTAACTACGTGAAACATAAATATTATTTTTATAATTAGGGAATGTATAATGTCGGACATTCTGAAATATTTTGTCAAGGCCCTAGCCAAGACGTCTAAAAATGATTTAGGCCTCGTCCAAAACCATATAAAATTTGGGAAATGTCTTGTACAATTATACATCAAGTTGTCTCATGAGACCTACCGATGAATCAAGGAGCTATAGTGGGTTCCACTTGTCACTTACTAAGTTCAATACATTCCTCATATAAAAGGGTTGAAATATAACATAATCATTTTTATTAAAACTTGCATATAAAATGTAAATACATTAACCATAAACCATTAATGGTATAATAATAACACATCCGTATTAAAACATATCAAAACCATCAATATAATAATTAATGTTAGTATCATAATAGATCAACTTCAACCTATTTTAAAATCTATCAAAGGAAGTTTTCATAGATGAAAAAACTTATTTAATAGTAATATATATTTACAATTTGAAATCATTTATAAGTCATGTAATTATAAAATAAAACATTTATTTTGAAAATATTTTTATAATATTGTAAGGGAGGCTTCATCAATGCTATAATGGAAGACAATAATCGCACCCATCATATAAGTTAAAAAAAAAATTTATCCTAATTCTGTCGAAAAGGTCATAAGGTGAATTATTTGGAAAATGACAGAAAGGTACATTTAAAATCATATAAGTTAAAATAAGGTTACAAGTGACATTAAACCATAGTCTAGTAAATAGTTAAAATGTTTTTAGATACATTTTTAAGAAAACACATATGTGGATGATAAAGAGGTCCAATTAGATACTTACCTAAATACAACCTCGGAGAATATAGAGATTTTGAAATTAACTCTTACCTTTTACATTTCCTTTGTAGAGGGTAGTATAAACTCATATATAATGGTTGAATATTTGTTATGAAATTCTACAATAACTATATAAATTAATATGATATCATATATGATATTCTAAAATGTATTTGTTAATGATATTTTAGTAGTCTCAATGTTTGGAGTGTTAACTGATTCACTTTCCTTTGTTTACATTGTTACATAAGCCTTGTTTTTTATGGATAGGATGTATTTGATTCTTATCTATAATTAAATTATGTCTTTAACCAATATTTTTAATCATCAAACTAAAATTAGTCCTGAATTGATATGATGGGGAATGAATCTCACCGTGTTCGTGGAGACGGTAATCCGTACTTATGAACCAGTGACCATATCATTATTTATATATAAAAATCATATATAAATGGATGTTATATCATATATAAATAATTATTATTATGTTATATTTAATATTTACATCATTTATACTCATTATTATACCCATCCAAATGAAGAAGTGTTTGAATAACAAACTACACCACGGTGTGGAGATAGTAATCTGTACGTATGCACGTATGGTGACTTTGTCATTTATAGGATAGATAGAATAATTAATAGGTTTTTACCATTTTTTTAATAACATCACAGTATATAGATGATACTGGAGTTATTATTTTAGAAAGGAAACAAAAAAATGTGTAAGTGGAAGAAGAAAAGAACTTGAAAGTGGTGATGAAATATTTACCTCTTCTTCTAGTTATTCCTTTGGATTTGATCAAAAGGGGTATGAATGAACACAACCTATAATGAAAAAATCTTTATAAAATATATTAGACATTTTTTGTAGACTACGTAATTCATATCCATAGGTGAATGAAATCAGATTCATAGTATTAGATCCTTATCCAACCACCCTTTTAAGCCCAACCAAGATTCCACTAGAAGAAGTGGGTTTGTGGATTCATAATAAGATCAACCAAGATACAAACCCTAATCCCGAAAAGAGATGAAAATATAGGATTATACTATCGTAGAGCATAGATCAACAACAAATTTTGCTCCAAAATCCATGAAATGTTTTAAATCATCCCTTGTGATATATTAAATGGTTTTTTCAGCTCTAGTAATAGAGGTAGTAGAACGGGAGAAAAAATTGGGGTGAGGGGACATAAAAATCTCGAAAAAAACTATAAATTTTAAAAATTGTGTTGTGATGCACTCTTTATCTGCACAAATTTTTAAATCATGCATAAACCATGTGTAAAACACATATTTAGGGGATTTGGATTAAATAATTACATGGGGAGACCATTATAGTTTACAAACCGTGCTCCATCTATGAAATATTCCACTATAAATAGTTAAATGTTTTTTATAGGAAGGCCACATAGTTTAATTAACAATGTGACAACTACATGCCTGGCATAGACTAACCATTTTCTCTTTCCATTCATGAACCTAACAACCAGAACACCCCCTATTCTCTACATACTCCGGTTAAACATTACATTTTCCGTAAAAACATATTTAACTTGAAATTCGAACAATGACATACATCAATGAAGTCTAGGATCTTATACCCACATATTTTTTTACCATTCCCATGAAATCCAAGAAGAATTTTATGAAGTATTAGTAGGGATATACTAGATGGAATAAACTTGTCCTATAAATTACTTTTTTAGACTACTTTTTGTAAATAGAGTATAAATTTTTAAAATAAGAATCATGTTTGTATCATTTTTACCAAGGCTAATAAAAGCTCAGTCTACTAGGATTTGATACCTTGTAATCATTCCAATGTAATAAATATTTGACACCAAATCTAAGATCTACGAGGTCCAGTCACTACAAAGAATCAAAATTTAAAAGGATATAAAGAAATGCTATATATTTTATATGCAACATGGAATACAGGATCAATAATATCATTAAAGGACTTAATTCAGTTCTCCGAAGGGCGCTGATGTCTCATAATTTTTCTTTATAAAGAGAAATAGTTTTATGTGCTATCATGACAGAGGAATAATTATCGTACTCATATGTATTTAAATTAAAGTAAGAAAAAAAGATGATGAATGATCAAATATCAGATAATGGGAAGACGGAAAAGAAGGATTTTCCCATATGTGATAATAATGGAATGGATCACCCTTGGAAATGCTGGAATGGATTGGGAGTATGATATAACTGTGGACAGAATGGTCACCAAAAAAATGAATAGGGAATAACAAAGAATCTATTATTTTTTGATTCAACTGTATGGTGAGGATGAGCAAGGCAATCAAATTCCCCATGAATTAGGGGAATATACATCAGAAAAAGATAATGGAGCAAGGATAATGTTATGTTATTAACATATATATAAAGTGGAATGATTAAATTTATCTTAAATTTTAATCTTGGAATAATTTTTTAAAAGTATTTTTCTGATGATATCATTGCTATATGTTTGGTGCAATGTATAAGGGTTGTATATCGGTAATTTTTCATCATGGATTTAAAATATTATCCATATTTGTACTGATAACCAAGATGTTAGATTCAAATGAATGCTGATTTTTTTTTTAAAAACTTTGTTGTTGAAAATATAAGCCTTAATATGTTCTTAATTTTTTGTAAATTTCATTTGGATAAATAGATTACTTATATGGATAAAGTAAATTTGGTAATACAAACTACTTTTGAAGTGATTCTATGTTGATGTTTCATAATCTTTCAGAAAGGTACACCATTTATTGAATGTTTTTAGTTGATATTTGAATGAGGTATTAGATATTAATGTATTACGTAACCATATGATGAAACAGAGGCTATGAAATGATGTGGAAATATTTCAAGGCACAACCAATGTATAATAATTATTTTGAAATAGAAACATGTATATAAATATATTCATAGGGAGTGAAAACATTATTTCACTCCAGTAAAAGTGTCTTATAAAAAATAAAGTCAATTAACATCTTTTTTATGATATACATGGTCTTTTTCAAGAACTATAGTTCATATATTTTTGATGAAAAACGTTATCATTAACATGTTCACTATCACTCTCTATAAAAACATGATTGTTAGATTTATCTTCCATATCCATGTCATTACTAATATTTTCTTATTCTAAAGATTAGTTTTATGGAGACATCCACATTTTATTTTCCCTCTTATTAATAATATTTTTATTAACCCTATATAAAATTTAAATTGTTCAATAATATTATATTAAAATATGAAAAAATTCATTATTGAGATCAAGTATAATTTTTGAGGAAATAATTTATTTAAGGTTGGTAGACTGAAACACCCAAAAATTGTAAAGTAAGAACATTATATTTTGTAGCATGTACAACACACAACACTATGAATAGAAAGGTATAAAACATATTGATATTTTATGATATATTTAATACTTTAAATAAATATATTATATAACATATCATGTATGCAACACTGATTTATCTTGCATTAAACACAAGAATGACTTTTTTCTGTGGTTTGTATTACACACATGATCACGTATTAACGAAAAAAATTTAATTATAAAGATATCATTATTTAATATTATAAGATAAAACTTATCCATGAAATTTATGGTAAATAATATGATTAAATAACTTATGAATAGTTATTGTTGAATTTGTTGGTTATAGACTAATTAGAAATTAATAGAAGAACCAACTGAATATTGAGGAAATGTTATTAAAAAAACTATTTTTCTTCTCACAAAGATGATAATTAAAATTCGTGAATGATAATAATTTAATAAATATTATATATTAAATTAAATATTTTTTACATTAATCTAATATATTTGATAATAATAAGATAATAATAAACCCAATATTATGTATAAAAATCAAAATTATTATAAGGGAAATTTTATTTCCATTTAATTATGTAACTATATTAAAACTAAATTTTGTCCATTTTTAAAATTTTCTATGTCAAAATAAACATAAATTTTATAAATCATAATGTAAAAATTATCTTAGGGTGAATGTTTGGTATTTTTCTAGGAAGTTCCATTTTTTAATAAAAAATTAAAATATTGAATTTTAATTGAAATAAAATCATATAATTTATTTATATATTTAAATTATATTATAAATTTATTTAAAACTAAACTTGATTAATTATATGATAATTAATATAATTTATTTCATTGGAAATAATTTCATATTTAAATTTGATATAAAAACATTTCAATCTATGGGACATTTTCATTTTAAATCTTTAATTTGACATCCTCTCTATGGGATTAATTTTAAATTAATAAATTCCATATATGTGATTGGAATTTGGTACATATTGATAAAATATTTAAATAAAAATAATTAATAATTAATAAAAATAAAAATTAGTTTTTTACTCAAAACTATTTTTGAATTTATTTAAAATTAATTTCAATGATGATGTTATAATTAAGCCTAATAGGGAAACAAATTTTAATCTTATAAAAAAGTTGACATCGAAACTTGTAAAAACATATTGTATGGAAATATTTATACCACACATTTTCTATTATTTAATTTGGATCATTATTGGAGGTTCATGATGTAAGTGATACACATCATTATTCTTTATATTTTTATATTTACAAGAATACCACTCTGCATCCATTATAAAAAGTCAATCACACTTACCATTTATATACACATATAAAGAACATTATAATATCAAAATCATGAAAAATATCTTTCAAAAATCCAACCCCTCAACATAAAATCGTCACCATATATAGATATCCATACAAGGACCTCTTTTGGTATAAACCAAAAGGATTTACCTGAATAAGAGGTAATATTCTTCAATGATCACTTTTTCTTCATTGATATCCCCACCACATAATGTTTTTCATATCATGATTATATAAATAAATATTTATCAAAAATATACATTTATAATGTTTGGATAATATTTTTACCTACACATTCACTCACATCCATCAAATGGGATACACAAGAAATAGATTTTGTGCATGATGGACTACTGCCTCGTGAACTAATGTCATTCATTATTCCATTTACACCCTTCATGGTTGGAATAATTATGTATTTAAAGTGTATATAATATATATATATAAATATATAATATTTATGATTTATTTTTTCTAATGTAATTTTCATGTTATACATACCTTTAATTTTTAAATTTTATAATAATACAATAACAATTTTTGTGGATGTGTGGAAAACCACCTCCTCAAAGCGATCTAATTTTTTCATGATGTTAATGGAATATATAATATAATATTTTAATAAAAATATGTGACAGATATGAAATTAATATTATAAAACAATTTTAATATACAAATATATATATATCTACTAATTTTCATTACTTTAATATGACAATGAAATTGATGTGGCGCTCATGCATATGTATGACTTACCATCTCAATGTACAATGCATTTCATTTCGTATCTCAAAATTTTATGTATTATTATAAATACATATTTATTGAATATATATGATATTTAAATACAGTTTTAAATTCTTTTGATGATTAAATCATTATATAATTAATGGTATAAAAAATAAAAGTCAAAACATACCCTAAAAACAAGGCAACAAATGCATGAAATAATGAAAATGATACAAACATATTAATGAAAGGATTATAATATGTTATAAAAGGACAATACATGATAAAATAGATATTAATATGTTTCAATTTTAATTTAATAACATTCATAAATCCATTATTGTATAGGTGAAATAGTGTTGAACAAGAAGGAAGCATAAGGTAAGTGATTTTCAACTAACATTTTACATCTATGAGGTAAATGTCATTTAAACCATGTACATATTTTTAGGATGTGTATTTACAATAAGTTATGATATATTATATCACGAATCCATTTATATTATGTGTAATTATGTTTTTAATTTGAATTATCCAATCCAAAGTGTTTAAACATGGAAATATTCATGTGGTTAAATTAATCATTACAATATAACTTTATATTGTGATAGTTAACATTTTCATGAAACAATAAATTCCTTATGAACATATTCCATCGGAAATAAAATTTATCTTCGATATCCATACTCATACGCTATTTATATTATTATTTCATTAACTGTATAAAATTTTTACATATGGTGTGTACTTGACAATTATTTGATTAATTGGGGAAATATTGGTAAATTTGTATGTTTTACACAATATGGATATTTGATAAGGCAATGTTTTCATAAATTTATAAATATTATTTGATTTATATGTAATAATTTGAACTAGTATGACCCATATTAGTCTAGTTATAGATAACCCATCAACATATTGGTAGTATAATGAGATGTATCAGTTAGCCAAATCAGATGGGTTTGCACTTGATAAGTGAAACCATTTTGTGAAAGGTCTTGATGGTAAATGTAACATGCCCCTAAGAATCATGTAATCCAATAATTAATCCGTTAATATATTGAAAATTGAGTTATTAATATTATTTTTAAATTATATTTTTTCTATAACATTATTTAATGAAGAATTTAATTTGTAGCCTATTAATTAAATTGAATGTGTTTCGGTAATTTACCTTGCAATGTGGATTTATTCTCATTGTTTCATTATTTATTCTTCTATACATACCCTTACAGGTCATTTTAGAGCACCCTTATTTTATTTCAATTTCCAATTATATGAAGAGGAATCATTTGAATGATTTTCAATGATTCTAGGATTTTACATATGTTAGGCTCTATTTTTTGGTCTAATGTAATAGGGGTATCGGGTATGTAATCTAGTTTTCCAAAACTGGTAAACTGAAAACTTCTACAAGATTTGATTCCTTGTAATCATGAAAATGTATGGCAGTAGTTATGGTCTTCTATGGTCAATGCATTATAATGTATAAATGTAAGTATGTATGAATGAATGTGTCTGTGTTGGTATGCATTCATTCATTCATATATGCATGTATATATTTTGGTATGTATGTATGTATATATGTATATGTGAATGTATGTCTGTATGTATGAGGGTATTTATCTATGTATATATATCTGTGTGTGTGTGTGTATGCGTGAATGTATATGTGTATCTGTGTGTATGTGTTTGGGTATGTGCGTGTATGCGTGTGTGTATGCGCGTGTGTGTGTGTCTATGACTATTTGTGTGTATGTGTGTGTGTGTGTGTGTCGATGTGCACATTAGTGTATGTATTTTTGTTTATATGTGTGTGCCTATGTATGTATGTATGTATGTACGTACGTATATATGTATGCATATATATATATATGTATATATATATATTTATGTATGCATGTATTCATGATAGCGCTGGTGGCTGGCACAGCCGACCGCCCTTCCAGATCCGCTGCAGCCTTAGGGCGTGACTATGTTCAAATGACGATGTGCGACAGTGCCATGCCCCGATCGCGGCCCCTGAAGCTCCGCTTCGGCACGCCAGCGCCGCGCCCCTCCGTCGTGGGCTACCCCGGCTTGGCCCCTTGGCTCTATCATGAAGTGACGGCATCATGCTCCTCCGCCGCGGCTCTCCAAGGATGCAGTTTGGCTCTACTCTGCGCGGCATGTTGGTATGGCACCCTTGCGGCGACCCGGCAATCAAGCATTGGTGATCCACTCATGATAGGCCCGACACCGGCCAGTTCCGTGTTGTCCGCCTCCATCGTCCATAATCAACAAATTAATGGGGAATGTTATGACCGTGTTTGTGAAGTCTGATCCCTTCCTCGTCAAGATGGTATCAGGCAGCCAAACAAAACACAAGAATTGAAGAATGATGAAAAACGGTATTAAAACATGAACATAACAGCCTCTACCTCGTGGTTCGTCGTTCATTGACGATATCACGAAATGTGTGGGATTTAGCTTGTTTATTTCATCGCAATATAGGATATGAAGGAGGAAGGCACGTCAGAGTCAAAATATTTTTTTGTGTCTGCACCATGCTACCAATCCCTGATTGTTCTTCAGTGTCTCATCAGAGAAGATAGAACTTCGATGGTGGTGCAACAATGGAGGAAGGAGAGGGAGGGAAGGAAAGAAAGGTGGTTCTACGGCGGATTCCCCCCAATAAAAAAGGCTCCACCATTAATTAATTAATTGAGGAGTTACCTAAATTAATGTGGGGTTGTGGACCCCCCCCCCCCCCACATTAATTAAAATAAGTTTGAAATTCAAAAATCAAAATACATATTCAATTAATTAATTGAGGTGATTCAATACATTAATTAAAGTGTGTTGAATAAATTAACAAAGAGGAGTTAACATAAAAAAGGAATGGAATTTGGGGAAGATGGAAGGTTGGGGTTCATGTGGGCCCCACCACTCATAAAACCACACATGGGAGGGTTTAACATTCATGGTTACAAAATAAAATTGTTGAACATTTTTTTTATTTTTTAACTAAATCCCCAAATAATAATTCTCAACCTTCTTAAAACGCAACAACAGTAAAGGTCCCCTTATGCAATTACCGGCGTTGCGAGTTCATCGGTTTCCTCAAGCTTCAATTCCGAGAACTGGTTCAAAAGATAGAAAAACTCGCTCATTTTTTTACTGAATGAACCTGATCTAAACTTCGAAATTGATTCCAGGAACACTGGGCCTCAGAATCAAGTGCCATGAGAATCTAATAACTCATATAATTCCAATGAAATGTAGAAAAAAATTCCATGAAAGTTTTGAGTCTTTACATCACTCCCACCTTAGAGCGTTACGTCCCTATAAAGATTAAACACACACTACATAAAACAAAAGATGTACTGAGCAGACATCTGAGCCTTCCGCTCCCATGTGCTCTTCTACAGGTTCCCCTACTATTAGAGAATGTGCACCAGAGCTATCGACTATCCTCATAGTACCCACTCCTATCGATCCTCGATCTCCACTGGAAACTTCGTGAATGTCTCCCCATCATTGATGTACATCTCTATGTGGTCGATGATGTGTGAAGGGTGGTGCACGTAACTCCTCAGCTGAGATATGTGGATGATGTCGTGAACCTAATTCAATTGTGGTGGAATGGTCATGCGGTAAGCCTCCTTGCCTACCCTACCAAGGACCTAGAACAGTCCGATGAAACTTGGAGATAACTTTCCACCTCAGACACATCTCTGTAGACCTTGTCGAGGCGAGACCCATAATAAAACATGTTCTCCATCCTCCAACAACATTGTTTTCCATATTCTATCAACATTGAATTTCTGCCTGCTCTGTGCAATCTCCATCCTCTCTTGGCTGATTTGAACCTTCTCTGGTAGCCTCAAAAAGGCCGCACAGGTCAACCTCTACCTCAGCTCTTGAAAAGCTCTACTGGCATATCCCTTACCACACGAAGGTTTTTCCCCTTCTTCATCAATGAAAAAAGTGGTGGACCACAATTGGAGATGTCTGGATGAAATCTATGTATGGCCGACTCATGAGTGATCGACTGCACCCACTTATGCATGATTCCATCCCATGCTTCCTGCTGTTTCCCTTTTGCCGACCAAGGAAAACCCATCCCAATGTTGTAGGTTAACCACAACCTTTTTTCCAAATACAGTCAATCTGTGTATGAACTGTGGTTTCCCAGTCTATACCCAGACTAACGTCGTAATGCCTCGATGCTTCCACCAAAATGTTTCAACTGAAACTCTTGCCTCAAGGGTCAGATCACACCATTGACGTATGTGTGATTATCAAATATCCTCCCAAAGGTATCTCCAGACGTGAGGGTCAAGTCAATGGCTTAACCAAAAACTATAGGTCTGCGAGAATATTTGTAGAAGGAAGGAATGATTTGTATCAATGTCTATTGTAACAGAAGCTATTAGTAGACACAAACCATACCTCGAATCATTCCTAGAGCCCTAGAGTTGCTTCAACATCTGCTGCTCTGCAGATTCATATTTCCTTAACAATTCCTCTTCATAAAATATTTTACATGCCCTAATCTCTGAGACTGGAGCCAGTTTCTTACATTCCCACTACTATCCTTCACTGGCTGTATCCACTCATCCAAATAATTCTCAACCACAATGGTTTTCTCCAGCACCATAAAATAAGTAGGAATGCTTAGAGGAAATGTGTTAGCTTGGATGTCCTTAAACACACCTCGCTCGGAAGTCTGAGCCCAGAATTACTGATCATATTTTAGTCATCAAGTAACACGAATGATCGGTATGCCTCGATGATTACTCAGCTACCAACATGTCGTCCTGCCGAAGCTGTATAAGCTCTAGGAAACTCTCAGCCACATCCTCAAGCCAGTCCTCAGCCGCCTGTGAGTCGGGCTCGCCTCAGAACCTAAGGGGTTTCTGATGCTGAAACACATGTAAGGTAATGAACCTATATGTGTCATATACCGGTAATGCCAATTGAAACTACTAACAAAAACGTAGTGATATAGCTGGCACACTACCTGAAGGTACTATCTCAGGCATCGTTCCACATACCGAAGTACCAACAATATAACGACCATCCTTATGGTCACTCTTTGGGAAACACTAGTATATAAGATCACCATATACTCTACTAGTGTCTAAACTAGGTGTAGAACTCTAGAAATCGCCTCCAGCCAGTCAACTACTGCCTGGGAATCTGTCTCGCCTCGTAACCTCAGAGGCCTCTGATGTTAGAACTCGTGAAATGCGCTCTGTCAGCATGCACCATCCGCTAGTATAGCTGGTGGAATCTGCTACCCAACAGGTGGTGGTGCTACTGGTACACCACCCGAAGTTTCCAAAATAGCATGAGGGCTCTACATCGGACCTCGCCGCTCAGAGGGCTATCAACAAGTACTCTCTCAGAACTCCAACTTATTGTCTGCGTATAGACATCCTGAACAGATTTGACACGGTAAAAGGATTTAAACCCTGTGGGCTGACCTGGTTTGAGTTGACATAAATAAAATATTTGGAAAACACAATTAGATTTTTTGTGCACTGGGTCAGAAATCAGTAGCCAGGGTTCTAGTGTATGGATACATCGGTTGCCACACCAACACTAGACTCCCTGAACTGAAAAACACACACGGTACTCTAAACACTATTGCTTCACAGAAGGAATGATCAGAGTCCATTGTTCTATATTAGAACCGACAACTCTGAAACCAATTTTTCACAACCCATCTCCTAGGGCCCATGTCGTAACTACCCCATGCCCGCCGTCCATAGGCCAGGGGCTGTCGACTAGCACCAAAGTAGTAAATCCATATAACTGGGAAGGAATTTCATTTATAAAATAAAAAATCACACAACCAGGGATCAAGAAGAAGAAAACACTAAGTAAGATATATAACAAAAGTGCGGGAAGTACAAAGAGGCAAAAAATACAAGCCCTGCAGAAAGGTACAACTAAAACTGAATGAAAATTACAACTGAAAAGACAAAAATTGAAAAATGAAGCAGCTCCTGGATCACCCTCCGGTTTCCTACCTGAAAGGTAGGTACAGATGACCTCCTTATCACTCCACGTCCATATATCTCCTCTGGGTACCGTCTCATCATGAAGTCCATATCCAAGTATGGTCTCTTCATAAAGTCCACCTCCGGGTACCGTCCAACTCTACACCCAAACCACGATCAGTGATGTCCGTCATCTGCATCCAACAGAACGAGGTGCGGGCATAGCCCGTGTAGGGGTGAGAATAACAATAATCAGTAGGGACCCTGAGTCCCTCAAGGTGTCACTTAATCCAACAAGGATACACCAAAATAAAGATATCAAGATATAACATTTACTTAGGTATATTCCCTTACATATACCTAAGTTATCGAATAAACCATCACAATCATGAGGTAAACACAAATGTCAATGAAACTTCGAACATGAATAGTCTCCAGAAATATAATACAATTATCTACATCATAGGAATTTATTTAGAATTTTTAGGTATTAAATAATTATCATTTATTTTGACACAATGATGATGTAGTAATTGTCTTATTAATGAAATATTGACATAATTGATGTTATAAATGCCCAAATAAATGTAATTTGAGACTTTTTATGACTTACACTAATTTTATAGGTTAATATGACATGTTATTGTTGATTTAAGTAACTTTTTTCGAACTTATAATTCTCTTATGAATTTCATAAAAATCATGTACCAAATAGTGTCAAAATTGACATAAATTAGGTTTTAAAACAAATATTATATTATTTATTTTTATTTTATTCCTAAAAATCTAAGGTTCGGCCAAATGACTTAGATAAGATTATATATATTAATAATAAACAACTTGGGGTTCATTTGGCTTGATATAGTATGTTTATTAACCATATAGTGTAAGAAATCAAAAAGACACGGTAAAAGTTAAATTATTTAACTTAGAGTTAAATCTAATTGATAATGTTAAAATAATATCCTAAGCTTGTCTAAATTCTATTGGATTAGAGGGTTTCGACCCATCCCCACCTTAGCTTCGAAATATATAATTTGTAGCCATTTAAGACCGAATTTGACTTTATAATAAAATAATAGTTTTAGTTATTCCAAAGGTGCCCCTCTCCTCCATTATAAAAGGGCACCTCCTCCCTCTCTTCCTCACACAACTTTGAGCCTTCAAGCTTGGCCAACCACTGAAAAATTTTCTTCTACACTTCCCTAGAAACATCCTAGAGGTTCTGGTATTCTCAAAGAAAAAATTTTAGTGCCCTAAGAGGAGGTCTTAAAGAGGCTCTTCAAAGAAGAGGTAATTTCCATTACCGATTCTTTCACCATTATTTCTTCTTCCACTTATTCTTCTTAGGTTATTTCATTATGAAGTAATAAAATAAGTATCACTCCTATACTGATATGTTATTATAATTATGAAACAACTCTATTTCACCATCTATCCATCGTACGGAAAAAGAAATCACCGCGCGTGCGTACATACGGAATACCGTCTCCACGCCGTGGTGTAATCTATTTTCCACCACAACCTTACTTGGATGTGTATAATGGTGTAAATAATAACTATATATTATAATTTTTAAGTGATATTGATTCTGAAATAGTATACATACACTCCAATATAGTCCCACGATCATGATAACGATATCATCGCTCTTGTGTACGTACGGACTACCGTCTCCACGACGCGATGAGATTCATTCTCCACATTAACCATTCATGAATGATTATAAGGTATATATAATAAGTAATCATGAAATATATGACATAATAATGATACTGGATTTATTTGTATATATATGTATGTCATCTACTTAATTTCGTTCAACTCAATAAGGAAACGAAAACAGCGTTCATGCGTACGTACGACCTACCATCTCCATGAACGGTGTATTTATTTCCATTTACTGATTTATTATATATATGTATATTATGAATATATATATATATATATATATCATGTTTTATATTCTGGAATTAAGTAATCATGATCTAAGTAATCATATGAATAATTACAAGTCAAAACACGGATGACAACTGAAACAATTTTACCCAAAACGCTCTTTAACATGGAATTTACAAAAGAACGCGTAATATAAAGTCTTAAGTGAACCATATATGATATTCTAACAATGAATATGATTCTGTAATAAGTCAATGACATTATTTAAATCATTATACAGGAGGTTTGGACACTTACGAATTAAATCAGACCTATGGTAATGGAAATATCACAATCTCATTTTTTTATCCAAGATTGTTTATACTTTAGTATTTAATGGGGTGTATTTTATCATCCACATCCATGTTTCCTGAATATGTAATATTATATCCATCCATCTACAATTTTTTAAATCCAATTTTACCCTTCGGTGAGTTTTTAGTAAAAGATATGAAAGGAATCTCTTGTCATTTTTCGTACGAGGTACTTTTTTACTTTTCCGACAAAAGTATGAGAAGAATGTTTTTTTAACTTATACGGAATGAATGGATTTTTAAAACATTATTTCCAAGAAGCTTCCTTTAGAAGTTTTCAGGTTTAATTTTAATCAACTTCTTTTTGTTTAGAATTGTATGACATGTTATGAAAGGAAAAGTGTTTTTGAAGTAGAAAGGATATTTTTTCTCAAGAATGAAGTTCAAGTGTTTTATCAAAATTATTTTCCATATAATATGACAATAGGTTCTGTTTCTATCACTATTATTACATTGATTTGGTTATGTTGTGATGAAATTTTTTTTATGAATTCCTTTACTGTATATGAATTGTTTTATGATGTCACGATGTTTAAGATTCCCATTTTTTATTACATGGGTAATGCAATGACGTATGATTTATGATTTTGTGGCACATATAAGAATGTTATAATTATGAGATGGGTGGGACCTATATCTCCCTCCAATGCATTGGGTAATTATTTTATATCTCCTGAGATAGACATGGCTGGAATGGTAGGTTATACCGGATCAGTGAAACAGGACTGAAACGAGGGTGACTCGGTTCAGAAAGGGACTTTGTTCACTAAGATAGTCTTGGCAATGAGTCTTGACTAATAAGAAATGATTCTCTATGATTATGTGTGTATGACACAATGTTTAATGTTTAATGTTATGATTATTTTGATTACATTTCACTGCCACAAGTTATCCCAGGTTATGAAATTATGATCTCTTTTACAGGTTAATATTTCCAAAAGTTATGTGCTTATGTATATGATGTGATTGATATTTCTTTTGTTTACCCTTACTGAGCATTTTAGCTAACCCTTTTATGTTTTCTTTTCCCCAGGATATAAAGAAGGGTTTTAGGTATAAAAAAAGGAAGATCTTTATGGGAGATGTTGAAGATCTTTCACTAGGATTAGAAGATTATATTCCGAGTTTCCAAAGACACTAAACTAATACGATCCTTGTGTGTGTGTGTTTTTGTTATGTACTAAGTATTCCACAAATGTAATGTAATGTCAATGTATGTCAAGCTTTGGGTCTTTACAGTTGGTATCAGAGGAAAGGTTTAGTCAACCTTTGGAAACTAGGATGTGAAAACATTAGTGAGATCCCTAGAGATATTTCTAAGGTATGTCTAGGGATGTCCGTAAGGATAAGTATACGTATAGGTTATAGTACTAGAATTACGCTAACGATCATAGAATTAAACCTAAGATGTTAGATATTGAAGGTACTCCCCCTTTATTATGTTGTTTTCCCTAGCATGATTTTTGCCTCTCACACTATTCTTTTTGGGTTTTAGACGATGGCTGGAACCCGAAGGAACCGTGTTGATCAATGCAATGGAAAATGCAATGATTGCCCTCCTGAACAAACAAATGTTATGGGAGATGGAGTGCAAAATATTATTGCTATCCTTACACAAGCTATGAATCATTCTGGACTTCCAAATGAGCAGAGAAGGGAACAATATTCTATTGAGTCCTTCATGAGAAAACATCCACCTTCTTTTAGTGGATCTTCTGATCCACATGTTGCTAAAGAATGGATCAGTACCACTGAAAAGATATTTTCAGTTCTTCAATGTTCTGAACATGATAAAGTCATCTTAGCAGTATATCATTTGGAAGGTGAAGCTGATCAATGGTGGAATCATATCAAGAATACGAGGCCAAGAGATGAAATTGAGTCCATGGAATGAGACGAGTTCAAGAACTTGTTTTTCAGTAAGTACTTCCCTCGTATTCTTTGAACAAATATGGAAAAGGAGTTTCTTGAGCTGAAGCCGAAGGATGATGAATCTGTTGGTATATACGAAGCGAATTTTACAAGACATGCAAGGTATGCATCTGGCATTATCATCTAACCTTAAAGTAATGATGATCTATTTTTCAGTGGCTTAAAACCAAGTCTTCGAAGGGCATTAGCTATAAGAGACTTCAGTAGTTATGAAGAAATTGTGCATTGTGCTATGAAGGTAGAAATGGAAGTTGGTGTTACATATCCATCTCATAGTTTTGACAAGAAATGAAAGATGGAGATCAAGGAGAAATCTCAGAATAATGGTGAAATGAAGATGAATGTTTCCTTATGCTCAAAGTGTGGAAAGAAGCATGGTGGATACTGTCTTAAAGGGACTAGAAAATGTTTTAAGTGTGGAAAAGAAGGTCATCGAGCAGCTGAGTGTCGAAGTAATGGAAAAAGGGTTTCTAATGATGGGAATAAAGAAAAGACTGCAGAGAACGCACCACCAACACTTCAATGCATCAAGTGTAAGGAAATGGGGCATTATTCTAATAAATGCCCTAATCCAAGGGTTAGTGATGATCGACATGAGCAACCACATAAAGAAATGGACAAAGGGAAGTCACATGCGATCACCATTGGAGATGTTGAATATGATAACGTTTTGGTGGAATGATTAAGTTTTTATTTAATGGGATTCCAGAATAATGTTGTATATGGTATCATGGAATATTGGAGTATTTATGTTTTGGTCTATTGTAGTTTTCAATAATTTTATGGCATTGGTAACCATGAAAAGTGAATGAAATATTTTTCGATAGCAGATGATATGCACACAATGAAGGGAAAACGAGAAAATGAAATATTTGACAGTATTCATGAGCTCATGATTGATATAAGGACTAAGTGATATCATGGTTTGAGTATATAGAATTTTATGGATTTTGGTATGTGGAAAGAGTTAACTTTTAACAGCACTCATGTTTTCAATAACGTTCAATGGGTATTCAAGAGAGTACATGATTAAGGCCTTTGAATGTTTGGAATGTGACCAACAAGATATATCTTATGATATATAGGGATCAACGATGGTATTAAATCTCTGAGAGTGGACTGCAGTATTATGGATAAGCCTAAAGATTGGAATGGATTATGTTGGACATAAGTTAGTATTGTTTTTTTTTCGATATTATTGATGGGATGTTATAGTAATATAGTTTTAGAAAAAGGACAACCTACCGGACGGGCGACAGCCCATCGCGTCGGACAAGGCTGTGGGAATCGAACCCACAACCGAAGTGCGACTGGCCTTTATCGCCTACCACTAGCCTACAGGAAGTCCCTGTTTAGTAGAAAATAGTTTCATTATATTAAGCAGTATGATATATGAAGTATAAGTCCATTTTAGGAACAATATATGATTAATCTCACTATAGATGGACTTATGTATATTTTGATAACTTTTCTAACCTTTTGTTTGAGATAGATGGAATGACCCATCATTCTATCACATGATCTGCTAACACATAACGAATGACACATTCAACTTCATTTCATTAAGAGATGAAGTGGAAATTGTCCAAAGAACGACAAACGGTGAGACTATACCAAAATCATGAAAGTATTTCTTCTAATTCCAATTTCATCCACTTTAGGGAAATGATCTTAAAAAACCAAAAATGTTGTCCTAGTGCTCTTATATCTGATGAATTAGATGGTACCCTAGATCATCACAAATTTATGGCTTTGTGATTGCTGGCTTTTCCATAGCCATGTTCTCTACCACTCCCCATCAGAACATGATGGTTAGATTTCCCTCCCATATCCATATTTTCTCCTATGTGGAAACCCAGTGATTAGTTTATTTGGGTAACCTTTAAGTTTCATACTTTTGTTTTTAAAGATTAGTTTTGGTATTCTTTTTTACAATGTGGGTTTCTATCAAAGAAACTTTATAATAGTAAACCATTTATAACCTCGATGAATTTTGAGGGCGAAATTCATTTTAAGGGGGGTAGAATGTAACATCCCGAGAATTTATGAAAAATATTCTTTTAATTTCATTAATGTCTTGTTTTTTATTCTACACCAAGATTACCTTGCGCTATACGCAACACCGTATTAGCTTTCAGTATACGCGACACTATTCTTGTATCTTGTTACACACAATTTTGATAATAGTTATTCTACACAACATTGAGTATATATATATATATGCAATGTATAAATGAAATATGGTTGGATTCTGTTATACGAAACAACGAAGGATTCTTTCACAACACGCAACCCTGACTTGGCTTGCATTACACGCAATCGCGACCTTCCTCGATAGCGTGTGTTGTACGCAATACCGGGCTTTAATAAACAACGATATATTATTATAATATTGTCATGAACTAGCCGTTATGAATAGTGTTAACTAAATTTTGAATGTAATAACATTATTATTCATCTTACACATTTCTAGAACATGGTATAAGAACAAAATAAATTTTTTGGGGAAAATAATTATTTTTCAAAAAATGCATTTTTGCCGCCTTTTGATGGTGCACCCACATTAAATCTAGTTTTTGACATGTTTATATGTTCAATTTGAAAAAATAAAATTATTCTTTTGAATTAGGATATAAAAATTTACATTATATAAAGTTTTGATATTTTTCCGATAACTTTCATATTTTATTGAATAGTAAAAACACGCTATATTTTAATTAAAAACAACTTTTTTCATCGTAATATCTTATGTGGTTAAATTATAATATTGAAGGGTTTTAAAGTATAAATAGAATATATTTTTACCATTTAATATAATTTATGTCATTAACATTGATTTTACCTTGAATTCGTATGTTAAATCAATTAAATCTTTTGCAATGTTTTAAAGAAAAACCTGTTTTCTTTCGACAATGAGATTAATTTTAATTTTATTTCTGGATCGTTTGTGTATTGAATATAGAAAAATGGATTCCATATTTGGAATCAGTGGGTCCAAATTATGTTAATAAGATACTTTTTATTTTTGGGCATTGTTAATAGTAACTACGGTAAATTTTATTTACTATAGTTAAAGGTAAATCGGGTAATTAAGGGTAAATATAAGATTATTAAATTATCCTAACACTTGGAAAAATCCTATTGGATGGCTAAAAGTAGACCCATATAACCTAAGGGTCGGTTTAGATTCATTTTATGGACTTTTTTTCCATGAAAATAAATTAATTATTATTAAAACCACAGAATGTGACAACATGTCACTTTCTTAAATCTTATAAGTATAATAATTTTAATTTAGAGATAAACTTCATGAAACTTAGAACATAAATGGTCTCCAGAATTAGAATACAATTATATACATCATATAAATTTATTTAGAATTTTTAAGTATTATATAATTATCATTTATTATGACACAATGATGATGCAATAATTGTCTTATTAATGAAATATTGACATAATTGATGTTATAAATGCCCAAATAAATGTAATTTGAGACTTTTTATGACTTAAACTAAATTTATAGGTTAATATGACATGTTATTGTTGATTTAAGTAACATGGTTTGAACTTATCATTCTGTTATGAATTTCATAAAAATCATGTACCAAATAGTGTCAAAATTGACATAAATTAGATTTTAAAACAAATATTATATTATTTATTTTTATTTTATTCCTAAAAATCTAAGGTTCGGCCAAATTACTTAGATAAGATTATATATATTAATAATAAACAACTTGGGGTTCGGTTGTCTTGATATAGTAAGTTTATTAACAATATAGTGTAAGAAAACAAAAAGACACGGTAAAAGTTAAATTAATTAACTTAGAGTTAAATCTAATTGATAAGGTTAAAATAATAAAATAAACTTGTATAAATTCTATTTGATGAGAGAGTTTCGACCCATCCCCACCTTAGCTTCTAAATATATCAATATGGAGCTATTTAATACTGATTTTGACTTTATAATAAAATAATAGTTTTAGTTATTCCAAAGGTGCCCCTCTCCTCCCTTATAAAAGGGAACCTCCTCCCTCTCTTCCTCACACAACTTTGAGCCTTCAAGATCGGACAACCCCTGCCAAATTCTCTTATCCACATCCCTAGAAACATCCTAGAGGTTCTTTTCTTACTCAAAGACCAATTTTAGTGCCCTAAGAGGAGGTCTCAAAGAGGCGCTTCAAAGAAGAGGTAATTTCCGTTATCGATTCTTTCACCTTTATATCTTCTTCCACTTATTCTTATTAGGATGTTTCATTATGAAGTAATAAAATCTGTATCACTAATATACTGATATGTTATTATATGTATGAAACAACCCTATTTCACCATCTATCCATCCTACGAAAAAAGAGATCATCGAGCGTGGGTACGTACGGAATACCGTCTCCACGCCGTGGTGTAATATATTTTCCACCACCACCATACTTGGATGGGTATAATGGTGTAAATAATAACTATATATTATTATTTTAAAGTGATATTAATTCTGAAATAGTATACATACACTCCAATACTGTCCCACGATCATGAGAACGATATCATCGCTCGTGCGTACGTACGGACTACCGTCTCCACGATGCGATGAGATTCATTCTCCACTTTAACCATTCATGAAAGATTATAAAGTATATATAATAAGTAATAATGAAATATATGACATAATAATGATACTGGATTTATGTGTATATATATGTATGTCATCTACTTAATTCCGTTCAACTCAATAAGGAAACTAAAATAGCGTTCATGCGTACGTACGGCCTACCGTCTCCATGAACAGTGTATTTATCTCCATTTACTAATTTATTATATATATGTATATTCTGAATATATATATATATATATATATATAAATCATGTTTTATATTCTGAAATTAAGTAATCCTGATTTAAGTAATCATATGAATAATTACAATTCAAAACACGGATGACAAATGAAACAATTTTACCCAAAACGTTCTTTAACATGGAATTTACAAAAGAACGGGTAATATAAAGACATAAGTGAACCATATATGATATCATAACAATGAATATGATTCTGTAATAAGTCAATGAAATTATTTAAATCATTATACAGGAGGTTCGGACACTTATGAAGCAAATCAGTCCTAAGGTAAGGGAAATATCACAATCTCATTTTTTTTATCTGAGATTTTTTATACTTTAGTATTTACGGGGGTGTATTTTATCATCCACATCCATGTTTCCTGAATATGTAATATTCTTTCCATCCATCTAAAATTGTTTAAATCCAATTTTACCCTTCAGTGAGTTTTTAGTAAAAGATATGAAAGGAATCTTTTGTTGTTTTTCGTACGTGGTACTTTTTTACTTTTCCGACAAAAGTACGAGAAGAATGTTTTTTTAACTTATACAGAATGAAAGGATTTTTAAAACTTTATTTCCAAGAAGCTTCCTTTATAAGTTTTAAGGTTTATTTTTAATCAACTTATTTTATTTTAGAATTGTATGACATGTTAAGAATGGAAAAGTGTTTTTCAAGTAGAAAGGATATTTTCCTCAAGATTGAAGTTCAAGTGTTTTATCAAAATTATTTTCCATATAAGATGACACAAGGATCTGTTTCTATCCCTATTATTACATTGATTTGGTTATGTTGTGAGGGAATTATTTTTATGAATTCCTTTACTGTATATGAATTGTTTTATGATGTCACGATGTTTATGATTCCCATTTTTATTACATGGTTTATGTAATGATGTATGATTTATGATTTTGTGGCACACATAATAATGGTATCATTATGAGATGGGTGGGACCTATATCTCCATCCAATTCATTGGGTAAATATTTTATATCTCATGAGATAGACATGGCTGGAATGGTAGGTTATATCGGTTCAGTGAAACAGGACTAAAACGAGGGTGACTCGGTTCAGAAAGGGTCTTTGTCCACTAAGATAGTCTTGGAAATGAGTCTTGACTAATAATAAATGATTCTCTATGATTATGTGTGTATTCCATAAAGTTTAATGTTTTATGTTATGATTGTTGCGATTACATTTCACTGCCATGAGTTGTCCCAGGTTATGAAATTATGATCTCTTTTACAGGTTAAGATTTCCAAAAGTTATGAGCTTATGTATATGATGTGATTGATATTTCTTTTGTTTACCCTTACTGATCATTTGAGCTCACCCTTTTATTTTTTCTTTTCCCCAGGATATAAAGAAAGGTTTTATGTATAAAAAAAGGAAGATCATTATGGGAGATGTTGAAGATCTTTCACCAGGATTAGAAGATTATATTCCGAGTTTCCAAAGACACTAAACTATTACGATCCTTGTTTGTGTGTTTTTATTATGTACTAAGTATTCTGCAAATGTAATGCAATGTCAATGTACGTCATGTTTCGGGTCTCTACAGTATGTATATATGTTTGTATGCGTGTATGTGTGTGTGTGTGTGTGCGTACACATATATGTATGTATGTTTTCTTTTTTTGTTCATCGGTGTGTTTGTTTGTTCATCAATGGGTGTGTGTGTCCCCATTTGTGTACAGCATGAAAAAATTTACCAAATAAATAACCCACATAAAATTATTTCTTCAATATAAATGATTAATGTTTCTCTCATTTATACATAGTGAAGTTTAAACCATTGGTTTCATGCCAAAAACACATCGATGATATTTTTATGCAAGAATACCTTATACACTTGTATCATTATCAAAGTCACATATGTTAAATAGATAGAACCACAAACATATTATACCATCATATTATGATATCCTAATAATTTATCAAAAAATTATTTATCCAAAAATTAAAATAATATTTAGATAAAAAATATACCCATCCCAATATCATAAGGATTGAACTTAGGAGGACCAATGGAACCACAAAGTAAACACCGCAAACTCTCAATCAATAATCATGGTGATGGACACTAGTTCTATGTGTATCCTCACTCGAAATAGAAGACATTATCACTTTAAATATGTTATTTTTCATTAAACATGAAATATCATCCACAATGAATCAGATAAAAAAATCCAACCTGATAAGTATAAATATGTATAAATTTCATACATGAATGATAAACAATTTGTAAAATAAATTTTATCAATCACAAAAGTTAAACATCCGTGCATGAACTATGGTTATGAAACTATGCATAACTCGAGTGGTACTATGTGAGCCTACCCGAATATAGAATTCAACTATCTTCCAATAAGATACAATCATTCCAAAGAACCTCAGAGCTAATCATGTTAAACTTCATGTAAAAAATAGAATAGAAATTTGAAAATGTATATGTGTAGGGATCCATTAATACTCAAAATTGTTGTCTCAAATAATTAGTTGACCATTATGTAAAATTTGTAAATATATATTTTTAAAAATTACATTATTTTTGAAAAAAACCCATATTATAATATCACTAACATCAATATTTTCATAATAATTAATTTCATATTATTGTACCACACTCACCAAATAACAATACATATGTCTGTTTGTGTTTTTATATTAAATATAAATTGAACAAAATAACATGACAATAAATAAGGTTATAATGTATGATGAATTTTTGGTGGCCACATAATACCCACCATCTCATGTTTTTTCATCTACCAGTTCTATGGTGACTTAAGGGGGTAACATTCATATCACTGTAGACATCCAAAGACTTACCGCACTACATATCCCTTAAGAAATAATTAATCTCTCCCACTGTGTGAATCGATGATAGTTATGTCATTTCATGAACCAACCAAGATGCCTTATTTCCTGGATATCCATGCCAATCTGGACATGGCCTGAAGGGTGTTCTCTATGAATACCCAGTCTTCAAAAGTATTAAATTACTAGTTATTTTATTTTAATGGTACAAAAAATGGTATCACATCACTAAGTATTGATCAGATTATAAATCCTGATGAAATAGATAAATACACAGTTCATTATTACATAAATAATTGAACATTGAACATTTGAAGCGGAAAAATTGAATCCTTTAAAATTCTAAAAATATTTCATATTCATAACATGGGAAAGGATAAAAGTTTAATGGAGAGATAAAATGAAATGTAAGGGTTACATAGATTGGAACCATTAATCAATAATAAGTAATGAATTTTATATAATGAATAATCAAACTAGAAATTTAAATAGTTCAATACGCATTGAATTTAAATAAATTTTCCATAATGATAAGATTATACGCAATCAATATATCAAGGTAAATAAAAAAACATATGAAATTTAATCAATAAATTGGTAATGAAATACATCTAGAGATAATATCAAAATGACAATATCATAGATTACTACACCAAAAATGATGAGTCAAGATAATGCCAAATTATTGGATGATATGTATCTAAATCATTAAACTAACACTCTTAGGGTCTTTCACATGATAGTCAAACTATAGGTAAAAACCTATTTAATTTGGAAAACTGATTTTTCACTTGAGACTTATCATTACCTAGAGGGGAAATATAATTCTAGGACCCTCCCGTCACTGTAAATCCAAATAATTACTCAAATATTAAATAGTCAATATTACTCATAAACAAAATTCCTTATCTACAATTATCTGTTTTTATTTTTTGATACATAATAATCAATATTTCCCCAATTAATCGAATAATATTCAATATAAACCCCATATGTAAAAATGGTACACTATCTATGAAATATACATATACAAGATATAAATCAAATTTATATTTAATAAAAATATAATTTACAATGGAAGATTATCATATATGGATATTTGAAATTCCACATTAAAATAATTTGTTACATAATACCAAGTTAGTCTTAATAAATTAAAAATTGAGATGAAGTCTCTTATAAAGAACATATCATTGAAGTCATAGTATATAAAATTAATTTATTATGTGTATCAAATATAAATAAAAAAAATAAAATCATAAGTAAAAAATATTACAATGATATTTAATTTCACACATAATCTTATCATTATATACTCATCGAAGTAGATTTTTAACCTAATGAATTGAAAATTGAGTAATGAAATCCGTTACAACATTGTAATTAGTTGAATTATATTCCTTATGAAGGAAATAATTGTAAAATTAATCATTTACCAAAAAATATAATTAGATTCATTATTTTAGATATTAAAGGGATGTATATACACCACACACAAATAATAAGTGTGGAATAAGTCATATATTTCATAGAAGTAGAGGTGAGATGGGAAACCCTTACCTCCGGATTGAATTCCATAAATACTGTTTGAATCTCATTTATAATGGAATAACAAATGTTATTAATTTTTTTAAAAAAAATTATTTATATCTATAAAATATATTATGATCCTTTTATCACCTCTTACCTCTCATTCATTAATAATATTCCACTATTTTCACTATTTCTGGTTTCATTATTCATGTCTTATCTTCCATGTTTTGTCATGAATTTCCATGTTCCCCTGGATTGGAAATATTACAAACATATATATATATAATTATATTAATGTTATCTATATCTTATTTAATTATTTAATATAGTTTTATACCATTTTTTGAATGTTGAATATAGAAAATGAATTACATCACTTCGAGATGATGATAAGTCATATGTATGCATGAGGGATGATATCACTTTAAAATGGTTGAAAGAGAAAGGAAGTGGATGATATAAAAATTTTATTGAATCAAAAAAATTCATAATTATCTTATATGTTAATTTTTTCCATCATTATTCCAATCCATATAATGTGGGGATGATTAAAAATTACAGAACTATGTGAAGACAGTCAATTGTATGTACGCACCCATGGTGTTTTTTTCATGGAATGGATAAAAGGTATGATATTGTTTTTTCATAATTATAAAAACATATAAGTATATATAAGATATATTATTAATTATGATCTTATATATACATAATCTGAATATGAGTTTGGTTAATAAATAAACACGAATGTGTAAGTAAAGGCGATTACCTTTTTTTGGACACACATCCATGAGATATCTCATTATGAGTGCAATGTATGGTTTCTGGAATGAGACATAATATATATAATATGTATATTGATGTAAAGAAGATAAATGTGTTTATTTTATTAGATAAAAATGGTTCAAATTATTGTAACTAAATGATGGAGGCGTTCCATTTTATAATTTAGGTGGGGGCACTTTTGGAAATTCTCAAAATATTATATTCTTATAAATTATTTTCAAAATAAAAATGGATACGAAGTGATTTATTTTATATATTAGATTATTATTGGTAAAAATAATCTCATCCAATACGTTATATAGATTTTTAGGTCAAAATATTAACCTTATAATTTTGTTTTAGCCCTTCTTTAACAATTTTAACTCTTGTCGTGGCATCTTGGATTTTATTCTTTAAGGAGAAACATTTTTTACAAAAAATTAAAAAAATTAAAATAAATGTATCATTGATAAAAATATATACCTGATCCATACCTTTTATACTAATCAATTATTTTTATTATTTTTATTCATTTAATATTATATTATTATTTTTTAAATATCATTATTGTAAATTTTAAATTTATTCTATACATTGATTTTCAAATTATACTAAGAACATGATATATTTGAACCATCAATTGCTAGATATCCCTATAATTTATAGGTAATCAATAAAATTGTTGTATTAGATTAGTTTTTTAAAATTATATTCATTTTCATATTTTTAATTTCATTTATTTTATTTTTCCATTATTGAAATAATACCACATGACTAGTGTGAAAGTAGTTAATGTATTTTAATCTATCCTAATAATTAAAAATTAATTTATACTATGAATATATTTCAATTATATTTCAAAATACTATTTTTAGTGAAAGATATATTATATAATACATTATATTAAAAGTGTTTTTGTTATTAAAATCATGAATGTGACATTTTGACATTTCATTAAATAAATTATTATAAGAGTCATAATCACTTCCTAATAGAAAAATGCTAATATATCCAAAAATAAAATTATTATGAATGATTATTTATAATACAATAAAATAATACATGTATTTGAGTTATTTTTCTATCCATATCATTTTAATTTTATCCTAAATTTATTAATTTACCCTTTAGTGTGGTAAGAAAAATTAATAAGAATATTATTCATATTAACCAAAAATTAAAGGGAACAATTTGATAAATTTATACCAAAATATTAAAATATTAAATCCATTTTAAAAAATTTAAAAACAAGATTTTTCGGTATTTTATTTTAAATTCACCACACAAAATGCAATGACAAGCTGTTTTTCTGAAATATTAATTTTTAAGCTTAAAATATAGATATATTAAAATATGATATAATGATGAATAAAATATAACTAATTATATTATATATATCTAAATATTACTTAATTTAATTTGAGATAAAATTCAAAACATTGTGAAAAATTTTAATATAATGGAAATAATTTTTTCTAAATCATTATTTTCACTATACAATGGAAAATAAATCTCTTCCGAAAAATCAAAATATTTACCCCTAAGACTAAATTAATATTTTTTTCGTAAGATGATATTATTTTTAATAAATAAATTTTAAAAATATTAGAAAAATTATTTATATTTAAATTTTAATAGATATCATTAATTTTTTTAACCAAACAATATATTAAAGAATGAAACTAAAATTAATATAAATAAGTGTTTATTTCCTATACATAAATGAAGTTAAACATTATATAAATTTCACAAATCATTTAATCATATTCCCACCTACAATTTTAAGAGATAGTTCGTAATGTTGATGAGAATATAATAATATATAATATTATATCGTCATTCTTTTCAACTTGGTGTTTCATACCACAAAAGCTACTGAAGAAATTAATTTTATTTAAAATGAGTAAAATAGTAAAGTAACTAGGTGTTTAATTCTAACCTTATTCTATTAATTTCATCCTTGAAACTTACAATTGAACTTTAAAAATTAATGTTTGATATTTAAATACTAATTTGTAGGAAAACCACGTCATAAAAAGGGTTAATAAAACATTTATTAAAAATTAAGAAAGGTAAGTACAAATGTCATATAGAATAACATCTAAAAACAATTCATTGTAGGGTAAAACTTGTGGGAAGTTAATGAATGTAAATGGAAGATAAATAAAAATATAAAGTTATGATGGTCATAGAAAACATGTTCATGATACATGGCTATAATACCATTGATTTTATATTAAGAAAACTAAACAGATAATTTCTTTACTCGTGAAGCTTTTTCCTAAAGTTAAGGATTGCATTTACTTCTTATAGTAATAACCCAATTTAATATATGATGTTGGAAATTATACATTCATCTTATAATCATTTACCCTACAAACTCATATTTTGGTCAAAATAGCGAGCATGTAATTTTTTCACTTATAATGCACTAGAAACAACTTATATATATATAAATTTACACAAATGAAATATATATATTCCCCATATATTTAGATATTAACCAAAACCATCATTGTTTGATAACTCCAAAAATGGGTAAACCTGAAGTTGAGGGAAACTACTTTAATCTCCCAAAATGCAATAGTAATACACAAAATTAATCATTTATAATTAAAAAAATAATTATCCTTAAATGTCCCAAAAATATTCTAGCATATGATTGAAACCTAAAAAATCCAAAATATTTGACAACAAATTCCACTATTTTAAATTTAATTTTATCTATAATTTTTTTCCCATGAACATATATTCTCCTAGATATGTTAACTATTTATATAAATAAAATTTGTCAACATAAATATAAAAAAAATCAATTCAACATTTATATATATAAAAAACAATAATATTCTATTGAACATACTCATATAGGGTTCCAAAAATGAACTTATGTTTTATCCATAATTTTTTTTATAAAAATAAAATTTCATACTTATAAGGACATTACATAGGTAAGTGGTAATCCCTATATCTTTGCCTCCCTTTTATTTTGGGTTTATATCCTATGGAATTGCTAGACATGAATCGTTTTGGCCCAACATATGGATTTTACATTATCAAAATCAATATTAATCTTTTAAAATTATCAAAAATGTGATAAACATTTTCAAAAAAAACCATAATATATTAAATAGTAATAATATATTTAAACCTAAAATATTGTATCATATTTTGATTTTACATTCCCAAAAATATAATAACTGATAACTACATTTAAATAAAATATCATATAAACCAAAATGGTTAACCATTACTTTAAACTCTTTCAAAAAAAGTAAATTCATTTTTCTTAAAAAACTTTTTTACTTAACATATACTATACTAATTTTTTTTCAAAATGTATCCCAAAAAATCATTAATATTTATTTACTCAAATACCCTAAAACGTCATTTTTTTCAATATTAATCTAGTAATACGATGATGGTTTCTATAACTATTATGTTAATGAAGACATATTTTCTCACAAAAGAATGAAAATTCCTTAGATGATTCATTATTCACCAAACGATTATAACATTGGTAAAATACATCTCTAACATAATACCAATCATATACAATTTAAAATCAGTACCTCTCAGATCATGAAAATTGAATAAATCGAAAATTCAAATTGTAATAATAAAAATATAATAATCATACTGTGATATAAAGTATTATTCAATGAATTTCTAAATCATGACACATTTTTCTCCGTCCATGTTTCCTTCAGTATATCAAATGTTATTTACTGTCATTACCAAACTTATATGATTTTTTTGATATACATAGCTTTATTGTTAAAGTAATTTATATGGTTATATTCCCTAACATATGTTTTTCTATATATATTTCCCATGGTTTCTTATAACATTTCTCTAATAAAACCTATATCCAACCTAACCCAAGATTTCCAGAATATGTAGATATTTTATTAAAATGGAATAAATAAAAAGGATTACATCGCCAATGATCGATCAGTTTAATATTCCAAATAACTAGATATATACATTGTTAACCTATTAAAATAGTTATTAATAATAATGCATATATATGTAATGAAACATGATCCTTGAAACATAATAAAATATTTCCTCTTTATAACCTATGGAAGGGAAAAAATCAGTGAGCTCAAATTCTTAGTAAGGGTTACATACAATGCAATCTCCAATAAATAACAAGTGAATCATAATTAATAAGGAATAATTAATTTCTAAAGGAAAATGAAGGAATAAAAATATGATTCAAATAACATGTCTATCATGATATTAAATATACAAGACAATATGGAAAGGTAAATAAATAAAAACATTTGTCATTTAATCAATATAATAATAATAAAATGCATCTAGAGATAATATAATATTAAAAATCTCCATGATAACAATAATTGAATTCCTGATTGAAACAATTATTAATTAGTGGATTTAATTGTTCTAAAACATGATACTGCTATTTTAAATTTCATTTATAAGATGTTTTAAAATATAGGTAAAAACCAATTTAATTTGTATAATAGATTTTTCTCATGCATCAATGTGATATATTATATCAGGCCCCTCCCATTACTAAACATTTAAATCAATCCTCATATATAAGATAATTTATTTCATTCATTACCAATATCCCATATCATTAAATATCCATATTTTGTAGATAATACACGTTTGTAAATATTTCCCCATTTTATCAAATAACATTCAATGTAAAAATAACATTTTTAAAGATTTTAAAAATTTGGAAATAATAATATCAATGATATAAAAATTATAGATATTTAAGGGAAATATCACCTCGTAGGAAAAATAATCCTAATATGTTGGTAGATAGACCCCATAAATATAATTAGTTAAAAAACACAAAGTATGTCTCAATGATGTGAAAATTGAGAGGGACTCCCTTATTAAGATCATATCATTGATGTGATAGTATATCATTTTTTTAGAAGGTGGTGCCTCAGTAAAGGGACAAGGCCAAATTTGTTTTAAAAACTGAAAAACATGTTACAATAGTCTAAAATATGGAAATTTCTTATAGTTTTTATCATAAAAAGGGAGAAAATCACTTGTAAAATAATCCTTCCATGTAATGTCCTGGTTGACCCCCTATTTTCAAGACTATCATCAACCATGTTCGCTTCAAAAAATGAATGTGTCGAAATGTATTTGATATCCGAGAGTGAAGCAAGGCAATTCATCCAACGAGAAGTTAACAGCCTGGAAAGATGCTCCACCCCCTTCCAAATATCATTGAAAATTGTAGTTGAATCACTTTCAATCTAATGATTATTCCCAAAATTTTGTTTGGACAAGCCCATGACTTGAATTTAGCCCATAATTTCTTCTTCCAGTGATAAGGCTATACCCCAACATGCAAATAATAAACCATGAAACCTACCAAGATAGTCTGTTAATATTGCTCCAGATCCAGCAGGTCATGGGTTTCCTTTCAAAGCACAATCAACATTAACATTGATCCATCTTGGAAGCAATGCTTTCCAGAATAACACAAAAGTGTGTCACGGTTTCCTGTAGGAACCAGTAATCTAACGTCGGTGAAGTATTTCAATGTCACCAATAGTGCTGTCCAAGTAAGCTTTGGGAATTTAAGCACCATCCTGAATGGTAATGAGGATATGTGTCTTACCTTCATTGATAGTATATTAGATTTTATTGTAAAGAATATTATTTCTATCATACTAGATTACATTTAAGAGCTTAGCCACCACAGTTTGGAAAAAATTCATGATTTGTTGAGAATAATTATAATTAACACAATGCTGTAATTGAGAGATGATATAATCCAGAAGTAACCATATGAAACAAAAAATGTAAATAATGTAATTCTAAAGGGCTTCACCTATATCACAAGACAGAAACAAATGAATAACATCCTCACTGTTTTGGTTTCACACGTAACATCTAGAGAAAATCTAAATCCCCAAATATTGTAGGAAAGATTTAGTAGGGATCATGGGATAAGCAATACATTAAATAAGAGTAAATCTCAAGGGTTAAACAAAGGGTTTATTAAATGATTTCAACCAATATAAATCATTGTCAGAATTTTAGAAATTGTCGAGGTAAAAACATTTAGATTCTAAACCACCATTTTAAGCAGTTTCCCAAAAGTGGAAATTCTCAACGTTGGAAAAGGGATAATTGTCGATAACACGACAGATGAAATATGGGTGAATGGTGGTAGGGGAGTTTACGAAATCCCAAATAGTGGAGTTTTCTTTTGTAAGGATGAGTAGTGGAAGAATGCATGGAGATTGAAGGTACACTAGCCAAGTTGTCAAGCCAAAACATCATAGTGGAATTAGTACTGACCATCCATATAGAATTTTTCATAATGTTGGTGAAGGATTGACTAATGGAAGACCAAATGGAATAGTTGATGTAGGTCAAATTTCTATACATATTTTTAGTAATAAATATTCTTTTGAAAAAATATGAGGAATCAGAGTTATTATGAAGAAACCTCCAAGTCATCATCACTTGAAAAGAGTTATCAAAAACCTTATGTTTTTTTATTCCAAGACCACCCCTACCCAAAGGCATACAACAGGTGACCCAAGAATTGGTCACTAGCTTCCGTTCAATCGTACTACCGTTATAGAAATTGTTTTAATGTAATCATTGAGTTTCTTATGAATTACAATAGTTCACTTGTAAACCATTTTGGAGAAAATTAATGATTTCACAATACAAATTATGCCATCCATATATTGAGATTTACCTTTCCATGAAGATATTTTATTAGTAATATTATCAACAATGTTATAGAATTAATTAGATTTATGCTTTCCTCAAAATATTTGAACCCCTTGATATTTGTATGGGAAAGAACCTTCCATGATACATACATAATTGAGGATGTTTCTTTTTCTATTAGATGAAAATTTGTTTCAAAAGAAAACATAGGATTTGGTCCAGCTGATAGACTGACAGAAGATTTCCTCATAGTTAGATAGGTGATTTGTAATGTATTGGATATTGCTTTTATCACCTTAAAAGAACAAAATGATGTCTTCTGCATATAAGTGATAGGTGGGAACATTTAAGTTTCTAGAGTCCTGGATAGACTTTATATATTTTTTATCCTCATGGCTGGTGAGAAATCTTCTTATGTAATCTTCAGCAATAGAAAATAGAATGGTAGAAAGAGGATCAGCTTCTCTAACTACTTTGGTAAATTTAATGTAGCCTTTGGGCGCACTATTGACAAGGAAGAATATAGTATCCGAGTGGAATAAAGAACTAATCCTACAAGTGAAAGAGTCACTGAAGCCAAAATTTTTTGATCCTTTATAATGAAACCAAAATACATGGTATCAAAACCTTTTATAATGTAATGATTAATGTAAACCTTACCACCTCAAGTGACATTGCTTAAGATATTAGTGCATTCTGAAGCAACAAAGATGCAATTTTGAATAGACTAACCTTGGATGAATCCAAATTAGTTCCAAGATAAAATTCTACTTAAAATGTCAATAATTCTATTAGCAAAGTGTATAGAGATAATTTTTTAAAAAGTATTAATAATAGTAATAGGTTGAAAGAGGTTAATCTCATAGGCAATTTCCACCTTGGCGATAAGAGAATGGAATTGTGCATTTATTCAATGTATGAGAACAACATTGACAATGAAAGTTTGTACAAGTTTAAAAACATATATATGAATGATCTCCCAGTATTGTAAAATGAAACCATTGTTGAAACCATAGGGTCTCAAGGCCCTATTAATATTCATGCTAAAAATAGTGTCCCTAATTTCATGATCTGAGTGGATGCTTAAAAGGAACTCATTGTCCTCCACAATCACCATATTTAGTATGATATTGGGAAAAATATTTTTACGAACATTTGGACCATTGAACTAACTGTAAAATTATGAGACAAAATGATTTGAAATAGCCCCCTTAATTGAAATAAGGGTGTCCCCATTTCTATGAAAAGAAAGAGGTCTATTGACCTTTAATATTCATTGGAGAGATTTATAGAACTTTGTATTTCTTTCCTTACCCTAAATCAATTTGGTTTTGAAATTATTTTTTCTCATGTTGTCATTAACTTTCAGAAGATAGTTGAGTTTCAAAGAGTAGTAATTTCATGTTGAGGGTCTAATGAAAAATCATAGAAAGTATTAGATATTTGTAATTGAATGAGGTTATTCTCCATGATGGAGATTTCCTTGTAATGATTTTTAGATTTGAAACAACACTCTCCCATCAGACACTATTTAAAGTGCTTTAGTTTAGTGATGCAAGAAAAAAATCCGTCTTATGCCTCATTCCATCCAAAATGGATTTAATAGTGCTCGTACTTTCAGGATCCTTAGCCCAAGAATTATTAAATTTAAAAGGCAGAGAGTATTTTGAATTTTTTTTGTATGATTTTCTAAAATTTGATGATTATGAGAGTTGATCATAGGTATGGTAATACATTATATGGATTCCAATTTATTAAGGCCATATATATTAGTGAAATCCATGTCAAGTTATCTTACCACAACCCTATTGTGATGTCTTCTATTCCAAGTGAACTTGGCTCTTGTGAGATTTATTTTCCTATGATTACAATCTTCTATAGAGTATTTGAAATCATTTGAGGAGATTGAAGTGTGGGATGGTCTAATTTTTTTACTAGTGGCATGAATAACATTGAAATACAATATCACATACCAAGGATCATGTATAAGGTTAGCTTGGATATAAAGGTCATTCAAGAGGGATCTTTGATCTTGATATCTATTCATAGCATATATTATAGTGAAAAAATAGTGTAGACCATCATAATAAAAATCACAAGTAAACATATCATTAGAGAATATGAGAGAACTAACACACTACAAAGATGAATGATAAAAAATCTAATGTGATTCTGTAGAAAGTCCATCATTGTAAGAAACAAAAAATTATTGTCACTAGAACACACCTGCAAATACATCAAAGAAAATCTATTCTAAGGATCAGCTATAGAAATAAAAATTGTTTTATGAGTCAAAAAAATCTCTTAAGAACAATATATGTGTCTGAATTAGAAATAACCTAACAATTACACAATAAAATATTTATTTAAACCTTGGTTGGGAGTTACAAATCCATTTTTTAGCCTCCTAAGACCTTTTTCCCCATCGATCATTAGGGGATGTTTTCAGGCTAACCCTTGGATTCAAAAGAGGAATTTTATCATTTTTATGTATTCATGAAGATACAGTGGCCGTGAAAATATTTAGAGAGCCCACTTACACAAAAAATTCACTAGAAACTAAACCCTTAGTTGGTAGTGTCCTTTCATCAACATGATTCTGAATGACTTTATCAGTGTGTCGAAAGTTGAGTACATCTGAAATGTCATTAGAAGATCTAGAAATAGGATTGTTAGAGTCACCTACAACATTATCCAATGTTACTATACCTATTGGGATCCCAGTGGAGTGACCATCTTGCTTTCTATTTTCCAGAACACTAATGCTTCTACTCCCATTATTTTTAATGTTACTGGAGGAAACACCACCATTCGGCCTGTCAAAGATGACCACCAGAACTTCAAATACCACAGATGTTATAATTTCCTCTCCCTCACGTTAATCAACAAGCATTGAAACCTTCTTCCCATAATTTATAGAGATGTGTTGACATGAGACCTGATCAACTGTAGGGTTCTGCGATTGCTCATATACAATAATCACCACATTCTTAATCTCTTATAATATATATTCATCACTATTGGTTCTCTCTACCTCCTCCATCAAATCAGCCTAGGTAGAGACTATAGGGACCCCCAAGTGTTGTTTATATTTACCAATTTATCTGTTTTCTTCTTGAAGCCATCAATTTTCTCCAAGTTAGAGGACATATCTTTTTTTTCTTCGAATTTGAGTGCATTAATCATCTTTTGATAGCTTTTCTTGGCATTTAACTTGACATTTCATCACACTATAAACTAGTAGGGAGTGACCCACAATTTTTAAGAATATACAGAACGGAGGATTGAGGTTATACTAAAATAATACTTCTATTTTTTAGTCTATTGAATTGAATTCAACGACGCCTATGAGTTTATTTTATGGATTGACTTCTACCATGATCCTTGCATATATCCCAAGCTCTACATTTAACATTCATTAATTAATCTGTATCATTGTGCTGATGCAGGAGGCGATGTCATTTAAAATTTTCAGATTCTAGAAAATGTAATTGAGCCCATGGATCCGAACCGTGATTTTTGCCATCCTGTTCCCATGGGTGTGCAGATTTAAGGTGAATTACCATTCTGAGAGCCTATGAATACCAGGATTAAAATGGATATATTCAAGCTTCCAAATGCATTTATGCTCCTCCTACATGCATAAAAGTATATGGAAATGACCATGTATAATTTGTACAAGAATCATGTCTGTGAAACCCCAGATATGTGAAATCTGTAGTTTATGATCCATGGCCACCCATGGTTTGTTACCATTTAGATATGAAATATGACCCATGACTAAAAACATACAAATTCGATAATGTTGTTGCAATTCTTCATGATCAACTTCTACTGCGTATCGTCCATATTTATATTTCTTGCATAGAGAATCCTTCATCAATTTAGTCTTTAATAGATCTGAGCCTTTGAGAGCTTCTAGAAAATATATCACTTTGGGTTTTCCACATAGAAGAGTGTATTTTTTTTCATCGTGCTTCCACAACCATCGAAATTTGTTTAACCCAATGAATGGAAAATTGAGTTAATAAATTCCTTATAAATTTGTAATATATTGTATCATATTACCCAAAAAGGTAATAATTATCAAATGAAACATTTAATACCATGAAGATAATTATATTAATGATATGAAATATAAAATGAAATTATAAAAACCAAAAACAATAAATAAGTTGATAATAAGGAATATATATCATAGAAGTAAAAGTGAGACTGGAGACACATTCCTCGGGTTAAATATCCATCAAAAGATTTAAAACCTAATTTATAATGTTTTTAAACATGTTATTTATTTATCAAATAATATTATTTATATATATAACATATTATATTCTTTTTTATAAAATCATTCCACCCATTCATGAAATATATTTCAGTATTTTCACTATTATAGATGTTATTTTCATCATTTTATCTTGTATGTTTTGTTGTAAAGGTCCACTAAATAATGAATACGATATATATAAAAAATCTCAATAATTATATTAATTTTATATATATAATATTTAATCCTAAGTAATATTTTATAAACCTAATTGATTTTGGAATATTGAAAATGTATCACAACACTTCGTGGAGAGGGTATGTTATACATAAAAATGAGTGATGATATCATTTTTAAATTGTAGAAAGGGAAATTAATTGGATAATATATTAATATTATATAATAAATATAATTTAATAATGATATATATATATATATATATCAATTATTTCCATCATTATTCCCATATAGTAATGAGGTGATGAATATCTATTTTCACCATTGTGTTGATGTGGTAATCCATACATGCACAAATACGATGCTTTTGTTTTTTATAGGATGGATAAAATGTATAATATGGCTATTTATTAATCCTAATAACATCTCATTATATTTTTTATATTGTATTTATTATTTTATCATGGAAACAACATATAAATAGGATGCTAAAGAAGGAATAATCATGAATGTGTTTTCAAATAAAATTACCTCTTCTTAAGTCGACATCATTCAGATATATTTTTCAGGGAATAGTGGTTGGTATTTTTAATTGAACATAACATTTATAACATTTAAAAGTATATTTAGAATATAAATGTGTATTTTTTTAGGAAATATGGATCAATTTGTGTAATGATGTTAATAAAGGAGAGCACAACTATAATTTAGGTGAGTATCACTTTTAGAAATTCTCAAAATATAAATTAATTTTCAATTAAAAATGGATCCACTGTGATTTATTTGAAATATAATATAATTACGTTTTGAAATTTTCCCAAAAAATAATTTTTACTCATGTTTAGTAAATATTTTTACCCTTATCATATAGTTTTATTTTCTATTTAACACCATTATCATTTATCATGACAACATAAATTTTACTCCTTATGTGAAAATATTGTTAATATAAAAGGAAAAAAAATCATTTATGAGATAAAAAACCATTACATAATCCTTTGTATTGATTAAAATATTTTAATACTTTTAGATAATTTAATAAAATATAATTTATTTTAAAATATTATTAATGTTAATTATTAAATTTTTCAGTACATTTACTTTTGAAAATATCAATAATACAAAATATATTAAAAAACAATGTTAATTCATCCATACCAAGTGAATTTAATATATTAAATTATTCTAAAAAATTAATTATTTCCAATAACATTTTTGATATTATTTATATTAACATTTTTCATATTTCTACTTGTAAAATAATTACTCCGTCGTTGTGGTGGAAGAATTTGAAGTAATTTTATCTTTACAAAGAATGAAAAATAAAATATTATGATGAATATAATTTATTTATATTTCAATATGAAATTTATATTATAAGATAACTTCTAGATAACATCATATTAAAAAATTTATGATTATTAAAATTCTGATTGTGGCATCATTGACTTTTCTTTAAATAAAATACTATATGGGTCGTAATCACTTCTTAATGGAAACAAATGGACCTATATAAGAATACTGAATGATTATGGGAAAATAATAATAAAATAAAATTTGGGAATGTGTTAGAGTCATTTTATAGCCCTTTTCATTTCATTTATATACTAACATACCTAATTTACACTTTACCATGTTATCAAAAATTACAAATATTATTATTTATAATAGACAAGAGTAAAATATAACAATTTAATAAATGTTTGATTTCAGAATAAAAATATAAATCCATTTTAAAAAATTGAAAACATTTATATTTTAGTGTTTAATTTATAATTTTTTATGCAAAATGCCTAAAAAGATTTTTATTGAAAAGTGTATTTTTATGCCTAAATATATAATTATATAAAAATAAGGAATAAGGATAATTAATGTTTAATTAATTAGATTATATCTAACTAAATAATATATAATTTACTTTGAGAAAAAATATATTGATATATAAATATTTTATATTATGAAATTTAATGTTTAAGAAAATTGATATTTTATACAATTCAATAGAAAATGAATCTTTTCCTAAAAATCAAAAAAATTATCGTAAGATAATTTTAATATGATTTTTTTAGAAATTAAATTAATTTTATCAAATAGTATTTCTAATTTATTAAAATTATTTATATTTATTTCTTTGTCAAATGTAATAAATATTGTTTTTTTGAAGAAATCATATATTTTATGTATAAAATAACATTAGTAGAAAATATTTGTTAGTTTCATAAAAATAAATAAATATTAACATAATATATATTTAATTATATATTTAATTATATTCACACAAACCATTTTAATTTCATGTTTAAAATGGTCATTTTAATATAATAATATTTAATAGTATATCACAGTTCGTTTAAGATTGGTGTAGCCTATAACATAAACAAGTGATGAAATGAAATTTATTTTAAAAGAGCTGTGGTGTATAATAATAGAGTGTTACATTACCAATCCCCATGGGATGTATAATAGAACCTTGCATCGTAAATGATTGAATTGGGAATGGTTTTTGCACAAACCACAAAAGATTTTTTTTTCATATTAGTATTCTCAAAACTCCAAAGGAAGTACCATAAACCAAACAGGTATATGAAAACCCAAAACATCCCAAAATCAAATTACTGAAATTATTAAAGATAAAAACTATATAAATGTCACTCCAAGACCCAATGTGTCAAAAAAATCCAAAAATTCCATCTGATTCTTTTCATTTTCTCGAATCTGGTTGATATAAATCTACAAACACCTGATAGAAAAGGTAGTGTGTGACCAATAAATCCTAGAAGGCTCTAACCATGTGTTCCATAAAAAAATCAATAATAATAGACAAAATTAGGGTTACATTATAAAATAAATAAGGATTGGTAGTACGATTTTATGTATAAAAAAATCATTTCCTAAATTCAAATGATGTAAATATTTTAAACATTTCATTAATAAAATTTTTATATAAATTAGATTATATAAATCAAATGGAATGAAAGGAGAAGTTCATAATAAATTGAATATATAAATATGTATATATATATATCAATGTATTAATAAAATGAAACACAGTTTTATTTCTCATGGTATGATATTTCTAAGATATAGGATCCTCACTCACTCATGTTAATAATCATTTCAATACCCACTTACACATATGGTCAATTTATAATCATCAAATCCCATATAATTGAAAATTACAGGACAAACTATGTTAAGTTAGTGATTTCATCATAAATCCATTGTAATGGAATTTCCCTCATTGTGTGTGTGTCCTAATCAACCTACATAATACCCATTATGGCGTGTATTCTATCAATCAATCAATAAAGGGTAAATTTTTTCAAATCATTTAAAAATAAAATTTCGACATTTCCAATTTCAATTTTACAATTTCACTTTACAAACAAAAAATGTCTCTTTAATCAATTCATTCATTTTTCATGTTAAAAACAATCGTATTTTCTAGTAAAATAATTTTATCAATATCTATAAAATAAATTCTAAAATCAATTTAACAAATTCCATAAAAAATAAATCACACCAAAATTTCAAATTCTATTTGAATTAGGGGGAATTCAATAAATTTTTTAGTAATCTAATATCAAATTAAAATTCGCAGAAAAATAGGATTTTATAATCTAATTAAAATAAATATATGTCAATCAATCAAACCAATATAGTATTAAATGTAAAATCTCACTGAAGCCACCAACATTATTAATAGAGAACAATAAATAGAACACCCACGATGGGATTTTAAAATGACGAATGACAGAAATATGGCTTTAAAAATGAATCTAGAATAAATATTCCCAAAAAAAATTTATATCCACAATGCACATGATGATCTAATAATTCCTATGGATAAAATAAAACGAGAACTTGATTTGAGGAAAAATAGAAGAATTAGTCACTTGAGAGTTATTGAATGAGTTTATCTATGCTTCGAACTACCTAGGAAGTGGTTTCGGGGAGGCATAAATGGATCTTGAGAGCCTCCCAGATCCAATATTTCATGTTGCAAGGAGTTGGGTTCAATATTTTGGTAAAAATGTTGGTCATAAAATATTTATTAATTTTCCTAAATAATATTTATTGTATTCATGGTTATCTTGATAAGGGCTATATTTTTATAAAATTGTGCACCGTAATAGTGTTCCCCCCATTGTGGTTCATAATATGTAGTAGGAGGAACATTATTTTTCAAAAAAAAATTACCACTGTGTAATACACTGGTATCTTGTTTGTAATTATTTTCACTGTATTGGGAAATTGTTTTGTAAAACTGTGAACCAATTATGAAAAGCCCATAATTTTTCCAAAATTTTGGTTTTCCATAAGAAACATCTTTTGGGAGTCAGCAAAAATTAATGATAAAATGGAGGGTTGAGGAGTTCCTAATAATAGTTACATAATGATACTACCTCCTCCCTATAAAAATTTTTCATCCCCAAAATTCGGTTAGGATGATTCCATATCAAAACATATGAGTCCACTACTCTCTCATCATTGCCTTTCCCTCCTGCATATCATGAAAATATGAAACATGCTTCTATATCACATGGACCAAAGGTAAAATATCATAATAAATACCATTGTATCAAAATAAAATATCCTCAATGGAAGCTCCATCATGGATAAATCAGGATCAACATCAGGATCACTTCATCTCAGATTATGAGATGGATCTAAAGTTTACTTTCATAGCTATGATACATTGAACAAATTATGTATTGATGTCAACTATATTGGAAGTGATAAATGGAATTCCATTCTACCACCTTCGAAAAAACAAAAACAATTCCCACAAAATGAGAAAAAATTGCCTTTCCCCCATAATCCGTTGATGAACAAAACGAGGAGAAACATTCAATAACACACGGTCACCAGGTAAAAATCCAACAGTCTACAAAAATTATCAACCTATGGTTTATTCCTACTCTATTCTATAAACACTCCTTGATGAATTGAATGAATATCTATTGTCTTCTCCTAGACCGTGCTAATTCCAAAAATGTGATCTTCATGGATATTTGAACAAAACAACTATGATTTACACGACATACCATACAAGGACACAAAAGGAACCATTCAAATTTTGGACTAGTAATTGTTGTTAAAAGAAACCTCAACCCCAATTAAATGGTCATACCAAGCTCTTTCAAAATCAATGACAAAGGAAAGAAGAATATTCTCAAGAATATGTATAGCTCTATCTGTATGACTATCTATCTGTGGATGGTAATCCATACTCAAGTGAACATGAGATCCCATTGCCTCCTAGAGGCCTCTTTAAAATAGAGATGTAAATCTGGGTTCACTATTAGAGACTTTAGAAGATGAAACTCTTTAAGGATGAATAATATCTTTAACAAAGATATTTACCTTCTCCTCATATTTGGTTATATCATGAATTAGTTTATGTTTGAGCTGATTTTATTAACATATAGATCAAAACCCACATCACATTTTAATTTCTCTATGTAATTGGAAACCCAACCAAAATGTCGATAAGGATTTCATCCCACTCATAGGTCGGTAGTGGATGTGGATAAATAAAACCCTAATGTATCTATTGCTTTGTATTGACCTATTGGAATATATAATAGGGAGATGAAAATCATTAATGTAACATCTCATAACTGGACACCTGAATCATTATAGCATAAAATAGAACATCTTCCTGATTCCTAGGTGCACAACCCACTGGGAAATGTTGTAATCCCCTATCACATATTTCTTAACATATAATTACACAACAATACCACTCTTATATTAAAGGATACCCAACATAGATAATGACCACTCATTAATGTTCTCCCAAACTAAAGAGAGTTATGTGTTCTGTAAAAGTCATCATTAAGTTGTTGTACATGAAAAATCATCTCAAGAAGTGTGGAGGTCTATTGAACACCCGAAATAAAAACCTATTCATATCATTTCTAAACTACAATATGAAACTACAAAAAAATTATCTATCATTTAGACTATTATAATTCTTATTTCCTTGTGTTGGTGGGAAATTTTATGCTTAAAGACTCAACAATAACATTCAGATTCCCCAGGGTATATGAAGAATCAATGTCAAAAGACAGTAGCTGCTCCACCCAACGCCTCTGGAGAAGATTAAAATATTTATATGATATAATATAATTCACGATATTATGGTCATAATATATATTAAATCATTCTATAAAAGGGTAATATAAGTAACTATTAAGAACATACATCGCGACAATGAGTTTGAGGTCATGGGAAATATAATTATTCTCATGTCGCCTAAGATACATAAATTCATAGGATACAACATGATCAACCTGAATAAGAAAAAATCCCAATCTGGACACTGATGAATCACCTTATACAACATAACCATTCCCTACCTATGGGGATCCAATACTATAGCATTATTCAAAAAAAAATTGAAAAAATATTTTTTCCATTTCTCATCGCACGAAACGTTTTCTTATTTTTGAGTGTTAGTGGTAATATTAGATGAAGAATTAATGAAATACTTAATTAACAAGTGGTAATACCCATACTAAACCAATTAACTCATAATATTCAAAAACGTTTCTCAATAATATTGATAGAATAGTTTAATTATCCTTATAAAGATGAATTGAAATATAATTTTCGACTTCCATCTGTCCCATGGACTTCATTTCTCAAATATAGATATCAGATTTCAATATCCTATAATATAAACCGTGATCTATCAAAAAATACAACACCGCTCTCATATGATGCACATGATCATTCCTAGACATAAAATAAACCATGATGTAATATAAAAATAAAACCACGAATATATCAAGATACACGCAGAAGAAAATATAATAAATTACATAAATAATATAGGAGAATTGATTTTACCAAATTTAATGACATGGTACACATAATGTACATACCTTCTCCATATGATTCTTTTCATAATGTTAGATTATTTTTTTCTCAACTTGTAATAATCAGATCAATGATCAATTATCATAAACCACTTATTCCCTTTTAAACTATCAAAATAGATCATCATTCCATGGAAATGCTTACATGTTTTTTACCGAAACATGATCATGTTTTTGCTAATAAACACATTGGATAAGAGATCCAATAGATTTAATTGAAAAGAGAATGTATAATTCCTTATGTGTCTCACTAATGTGTATAAATACATTCTCTTACAGATCATCCAACAGTGTCATTAACACATTAATATCATATAGTACAATGCATTATGAATTGATAGGTATCTGTTGTGTTATATTTAATAAATCAATAAAAAATATTCCTCCCTTATTGGTTTAAAATAAAAAAAATATGAAGGAAACATGTTAAGAATGTCAATGAAAACTAGAGCTACATCATAACTGAAATTTTCTCACTATAATTAAAAATAATAAAAAATTATTACTTTCCCCAACTCTGGATAATAATTTTTGGAACTAATAGACCTCATTTCCCATTATCTCTAAACTAAACAAATCAACCATCAATAATAGAAAAGAAAACTCATTGAAGGTAACAATAAAATTGGGCCTTATTATTAATGAGACAATCCATCCCAAAATTTATATCAATAGGTTTTATATCATGAACCATAAAATCCCATGTAAGATGAATCTCTAATAAAGATAACATACAATATGGAAGATGGAGATACTTATCTATTTTTATTCTGAGGGGTGTAGAAATATCCATCACATAAGACCAAATCACCATATTCAAAATACCAGTCAAAATGAATGACATTTTCTCACTAGATTTAATTAAATCATTCACTAATGATGTTGAAATAGTGATGGTACCTCTCGTAATAACTAGACTAGTATAAACTACATATAGAGACTCTTCCACTATATGAGGATGATTCATTCCCTATACATGTGGAATGAACACATTAGATCTTCTAGAAAAATATTTCACCATATTAATTTTTTAATTTAATGATCCTATTGCACAATGTGATATAGAAAATATTTTATTGATCTTCTTCAAGTGACCTGATCATCTACATGTACCCCATATATTTGGGTTTTTAGTGGAAACACGCTTCATGTGTGTAACATCCTAGGTAAATAATGAATAAAGAATTTTTATATTTATTAATATTTACGAATTAAATATTAATTTTATTTTAAAGAGGTTTATATGTTCGATAGCATACCCGATACGCAACAAATAGTTTCTTTGAAATCTTACGTTGCATACTAGAAATAAAATAATATTATTTTAAATGGTAGTTAACATGTAGCCGTTTTATTGGGGGGAATGAATATAAATAACTAAAATATGATTATATATGTTCTTTAAGTTTTTTTTACATTTATCAAATAAAGGATAAAGGCTTAAAATACAAAAAGAATTCAATTTTATGCATATATACTCTAATTTTCACTAAAATGTCTAACTATCCCCTTTTGTTGGAGAAACCGCTTTAAATATAGTTTTGGTCACTCTTATACATTAAATTGTACCAAATTAAATTCATCTTTAGAATTGGGACATCAAAAGTTTGTTTGTGTAAATTTTTGGTATATTTCCGATAAAGTTCATTTTTTAATGAATAGTAAAAAATGTTGTATTTTAATTCAAAACATATTTTTAATCTAATTTGTTTATATGATTAGATTATATTTTTAGTGGGTTTCAACGTGAAATTAGAATATATTTTTACAATTTAATCCAATAACAGTTGTTGGAATTAATATCACTTTGAAATTGGACTTAAACTAGTGTCAATCTTTTGATATATATTGTTTCATTAAAACACACTATTTGTTCTGACATCAAGAATTAATTATTAAATTAATTATTTAAACATATATGTTTTGAATTTTGTTAAATAGAAATCATTTTTCAATTCGGAATATCAAAAATAGCTTAGGGTGAATTTTTGGTATTTTTCTGAAAAACTTCAATTTTTGATGAATAGTGAAACCACTATTTGGTACTTAAAAAACTGATTTTTTGATAAATTAAATTTTACCACCTCTGTGTTTTGAATTTCAAAAATCCGACATTCATGGTTGTCATTAGGAAGTAAAATGTAGTTCAATTAGATTAAAATAATTTTTTGTTGAATGGTAACTTTTAAGTTTTTACTCGCGATTAGAGGTAATTAACGTAGTTTAAGGTAAAAATATTGTTTTAATAATGTGAAATGACCTTGAAACATTTCCTACCCTTATTGGATGAGTCATGTCCGACCAAGACAACCCATGGCTCGATTTTTGGGACACCATTCAGCCACTTCGGTAAGATAATGACATTAATGCCTTTTATTTAAAGTAAAAGTAAAAATGACACAAACATGTATTGTTTAACTAAAACAATTTTCACATGGTATTATACAAGTAATATTTTTGACTATAAATATTCATTGGAAATAAAAAAATATTTCCTACATCATAGTATTTTTTTTATAATTTTTAGACATTAAATTAATTTAATTATTTATGACATCATGATGATGCAGCGATTACCTCATTATTTAACGTTTAAAAAAAATGAAAATATAATGTAAAATCTAAGACCTACACTTGTCAAAAATATATTTGATGGGTGGATTTCGAACTATTATCACCTTATCATCTAAATATATAATTTTGGGACCTCTAAAATCAGAAACTCATTTTAAAATAAAGTAACATTTTATACCTTTCCAAGAGTGCCCCTCCTCTCCTTTTATAAAAGGCCCCCACCTCTACCACCTTCCCCACACCTCTCAAGCCTTTGGCTAGGCCAAACCCTACCCATTTTGTCTCTCCACATCCCTATATTACTCCTAGAATCCTCACATTGGGTAGAAGTCTTTCCAAAAAAGCCTTTGAGCTCAAATCAAAAAGTGTTACCCGATTTAAGGTAGTGTCTTCTCTTGTGTTCTTATATTTTATTTTGCTTCTCCAACCCACTAAACTCTTTTTATTCCTTAATTTTGTAACAACACCAGTATATTTAATATACTATGATGTTTTTATGAGAAGTATTATAGCTTCAACTACACACACCTTTGTCTTATGGTTAATGAACATACTGTTTCTGTGGTTGGCGATTTTCTACCTCACGAAAATATGATTGTTCAATATTAATTTAACACCTTTAAAGGTGGGAATTATGATGTCACTGAATTTTATATATGATATATATAGTATTTATGTTTAATATATGCTTCTGTATTTTATATTTAAAACATTCCTTTATTTTTTGCATGTTGTGTAAATGCGATAATTTCATATGAGAAGGTGTGGACTACCGCCCCCTCAAGTGATGTGACTCGTTCATGCAATACATGGAATGTATAAAGAATAAAAATAATGAATATATGTTACCTATAAAAAATTTATATTATACTGGAATTATATTATATGTATCTCATTTATTTTTTTAATTCCATTAATATGAAAAAAATGAAAGTAGCGTTCATTCGTACGTACGACCTACCGTCTCCATGAACAATGCTTTTAATTTTTTATCTCCAAATGTTATGGAATAGTATAAAATGAATATTTACTAGATATATATGATATTTTAATCATTAATACTATTCTGGAAATTTTTTACATATAACTACATGGGAAATCATTTTCAAACAAGTTAATTTTTTCTCATGTACCAAACATCGACAAAAACGTCTGATATGAACTAACATTATTAAACAATTATTATAACATTATAATATGTGATATGAACTGAATAATAATCTTGAAAGGAGTTACTTAAGAAATTATAAATTGACCAATGTTCATTATTCAGGAATATAAAGAAACAAACAAGACACGTCGGACTTGAGGTAAGGGAACCTACCCCTCTCTGTCTTTTTAAGTATACTCTTTTATGTCATTCCTTTTATGATCATCTTTCTTATGATTGCGATGATCTCTTATATTAATCTTACTGTATTTTTTATGTTCATATGATGAGAGACCATATTTTCTCTCATCAATCCATTTTGGATGTTTTGATTGGCGCCTTTAGGCTGCCGAATTTTTGTAAAAGATCCAACCTCTCTCTTTGTTTTTAAGTAGTCTCCTTTATTTCACTTCTTTTAATCTCATCTTCGTTTGGTTGGGGGATGTTTTTTAATATTAATATTGATATAAATTTTATTTTAATACTATGAGAGACCCTATTTGATCTCATCAATCCATTTTTGGAAGTTTTATGTGGCACCGTTACGCTGCCGAGTTTTTATAAGGGATTTTTTTTCATCTCACTTTTATTCCTGTGCGTTTTATGCTACATTTTCCAACATTTCCTTTTATTGGTACATGTACTACCCATTATTCTACTCTTTTTGTAATATTATTTCGTTTATTATTATTTACATCGATGTTGTATTGTCATTCTTTCATGGGGTGTATGTTTCGAAAGATACCCAAGTCGGTAAGGGAACTTTTCACCCTCCTCTTTTTAAAAGACTTCTTTTGTTGGGTCTTTAAATTTACATATTTTAATATTGGGATATGTTATTATATATCCTTATTGATGTAAATTTTATGTCCATGTGATGATATACCCTTTTTATCTCTCGTCAACTCATTTTTTAATGTTTGAAGTGAGGCCGTTAGGCTGTCGAATTTTTGTAAGGGAACGCCTTAACCCAATTTCCATTCTTTGGGTTAATCTCCGACTTTCAAATTATGTCATGATATTATTATGTCCTATCTTGTATTTTTTACTTTCTTTACGTGTACTTATAGCTAATAAACATAATAGATCTATTTTATATAAAAAATGATCTTTGTAAGGGACTTCATCTCAATCTACATTCATTGAGGCATATTTTGTTTTATATGAAACTTTATTTTATACTGTGTATAGACCCCTTGACTTTTAAGATTATTCAAAAGGAATATTTTTATATGAATCCTTTACTGAAGGACAAAAGGGAATTTTTTTGTCGTACGTATGCGGCGACAACGACTTCTCCACCGCCATGACCATTATTTGAGTATCAGCTTCCTCTACAAGCCATAACTTTTTTTGAATGAAAAATAAATACCATGTTTTACATTTTTTTTATTTTATAATAGAAAAATATTTTTTATAATGTTTTTATATCAATGTGTTGTATTTATATCTTGTGATTGAAAAGTGGAAATGTTATGTTTCCTTTGCATGTTTTATGTGATACGATTATGTCATGGTTCTTGGGAATTGTTATAAAGAAGGGTCGTTCCATGATAAACTAAGGGAGGGTAAGCCCGATATAGCTCTCCAATGCATTGGGTAACGTCAAGGAGTTAAACGTTAAGGTTTCTCCAAATATATTTTTTGGAATATACTGTGATGGGTATTCCAAACGTAACCAAGAGGGTTACTCCTTATGCAAAAATGTTATGAATTCCTTAAGTTACCTTTATGTCTTATGATTTCTATGATTAATTCCTGTTTTGATGAGGTATGTTAATGTGATTATTTTTTATGGGTAATGTATGATTTCATTGATTCTTATGTACACATGTACTCATGATTCCTTTACATATTTTTTATATCCCTTACTAAGCTATTTATGCTCATTCCAAGTTTCAGAAATGTTTTTCACAGGTCAAGGGAATGGTACATGATATGATGATAGTGTCAAGTAAGTGTCACAAAAGAATCCATGTTTTATTTTAAATATGTTTCCGTTTGTGGGAGAAATGAATACTATCTTTTATGTAACCACTTTGTTTAAATGTGGAATGTAATGAATGTTTTATGATATAATTTTCTAAAACTCTAAACCAGAAAAGATCCCCAATGTGTAATCATGTAATAATTCAAGATTATATAAGGATTATGGATAAGGCCTTATAGTTGGTATGAGAGGTTTTTTTAGATAACATTAAGAGTTAGAAAATTGTTAAATTATAAATTAATTTATGGTATGATTGAAATGATATAGCATATGAAGATTACCATGTTACTTCGCCTAAGATATTTCTATGTTAAGAATTGTTTTTCATAGAGGAAACAGAACAACTTTTCTGGGAAGGCACACAGAGGGAAATGACCTATCTAATTAGTATCATGAGATGGTCAAAATTAGAACTAAACAGTTTGTTGCAATGATGGCTTAGTTGACTAAGGTGAAAAATGTTGGTTTTTTTATTGCTGATATTTTTGTGTTTTCTAAAAGAAAAGAGAAGCATCAAAGACATTTAAGGGTTATTTTTCAAACCTTAAAATAAAATAAATTGCATGGGGAATTTAGAAAGTGTGAGTTTTGGTTGCAACAAATTTCTTTCCTTGGTCGTATTGTTTCTAAAGATGGAAAAACAATGGATCATGCAAAAACAAAAGTTGTTGAAGAATGGCCAAGACCCACAAATGTAACAGATATATGTAGTTTTCTTGTTTTGTCCGGTTACTAACGAAGGTTTGTTGAAAATTTTTCATGGTAATCTAGTCCAATGACTAAGCTATGTCGAAAGGGTGTTATGTTTATCTGGATAAAATAATGTGATGATTGTTTCGAGGAACTGAAAAGAAGTTTGGTGAATGCTCCAGTTTTGGAACTACCTTCCTAGAATGGTGAGTTTGTTATCTACAGTGATGATTCATTGAAAGGACTTGGTTGCGTCCTAATGCAGAATGATCAGGTAATTAATTATGCTTCATGACAGTTGAAAACTCATGAGGTAAATTATCCTACACATGATTTGGAATTATCTGCTGTTGTTTTCACTTTAAAAATTTGGAGGCATCATTTGTATGGAGTAAAGTGTGAAATATATACTGATCACAAAAGTTTAATGTATATATTCACTCAGACAGAATTGAACATGAGACAGAGGAGATGGCTAGAATTATTCAAGTATTATGATTGTACAATTCATTTCTATCCAGGAAAAGCAAATAAAGTGGCTGACGCTTTGAGTCGAAAAAGTATTGCTTCATTAACCATGCTATGTTTGGAACGAGATCCTTTGGTTTTTGAGTTGATGAACATTTCCATAGATATTGTTGGTGTAGGAAGTTCATATGTTTGGTTTCAGGTATCAGTGAGATCATCACTATCAGACAGAATTAAGAAAGCACAGAAGAACGATAGTGGGTTGCATAAAAAGGTAGAGATGGTTCAAAAGGGTAAGTTTCTTGAATTTAATATTGATAATGATTGTGTTTTGAGGTTTGGGAAGAGATTGTGTGTGTCTTTTGATTCACATTTGAAGAGATAGTTGTTATGTGAAGCTCGTAGTTCTCTATTTTTAGTTCATCCTGGTAGTACTAAGATGTAGAGAGATCTGCGGGAGTATTACTGGTGGGATGGAATGAAAAGAGATAATGCTGATTTTACTGTGATGTGTTTGACTTTTCAGCAGGTTAAAGCAGAGCGGCTGTTACCGAAAGGGATGCTTCAGCCTTTACCAGTGCCAGAGTGGAAATGGGAAAATTTATCTAAGGACTTCGTTGTGGGATTGCCGAAGAAACCTCGATGTAAAAAATGCAATCTAGGTTATTGTTGATCGCTTTACTAAATCTGTTCATTTCCTTGCTATACAATATTCTTTTTCCCTAGATCAAAATTATCGTTTGTATCCTAAAGAGATAGTCAGGTTACATGGAGTTACTCTCTCCATTGTATCTGATCGTGATCCCAAGTTTACTTCTAACTTTTGGAAAGGCCTTCAGAAGTCGTTGGGTACTGAATTAAATTTCAGTACATCATTTCATCCTCAATCAGATGGGTAGTCAGAACAAACAATTCAGACTTTGGAGGATATTCTACGCACCTTTTCGATGGATTATCAGGGAATTTGGGACCATCATCTTTCTTTTTTTGAGTTTTCTTATAATAATTGTTTTCATTCCAGTATATATATATGGAACCATTTGAGGCGTTATATGGGAAGCGATGTTGTACTCCAGCTTTCTAGGATGAAGTTGGTGAAAGGAAGCTGATTGGACTAGAATTGGTAGAACAGATGGCAGAAAAAGGTCAGTTGATTCAGAAACACATGAGAACAGCTCAGAGCAGATAGAAAAGTTATGCCGACAAAAGGAGGAAGGATATATCATTCAAGGTAGGTGATCATGTTTTTCTCAATGTTTCACCGTGAAAAAGTGTGATGCGATTTGGTAAGAAAGGAAAGCTAAGTCCAAGGTTCTTTGGACCATATAAAATTCTAGAGAATGTTAGATTAGTTGCTTACTAAGTGGCTTTGCCTCCGAGTTTATCTTAGGTACACAATGTTTTTCTTATTTCGATGTTGAGAAATTATATACCAGATCCATCTCATGTTTTGAGCCAAGAGGTAGTTCAGATGGAAGAGAATCTCTCTTATGATGAACAACCAGTCCAGATTATCGACCGAAGATAGAAAATGTTGAGAAATAAGGTAATTCACCAGGTAATGGTTTTGTGTAAAAACCATACGTTTGAAGAGGCAATGTGGGATCTGAAAATGCTATGAGGGATAAATACCCCCACTTATTTTGATAAGTGAAAAAAATTGTGAGGACACAATTCCCAAAAGGGGGAAGGATGTAACATCCTAGGTAAATAAAGATCAAATAATTTTCATTTTAATTAATATTTAATAATAAAATAGTAATTTTACTTTAAAGGGGTTTCTATGTTCGATAGCATACCCAATACGCAACAAACAGTTCCTTTGAAATCTTACGGTGCACACTAGAAATAAAACAATATTATTTTATATGGTAGATAAAACATAGATGTTGTATCAGCAGGAATTAGTAGAAGTAACTAAAATATTATTATATTTGTTTTTAAATGTTTTTACATTTATCCAATAAAGGATAAAGGCTTAAAATATGAAAAGAATTCAATTTTATGCATATATACTCTAATTTTCCCTAAAAGGGAAAACTATCCCCTTTTGATGGTGAACCATCATTAAATATAGTTTAGGTCACTCTTATACATTCTATTAGACTAAATAAAATTCCCTTTTAGAATCATACATCAAAAATTTCTTTGTGTAATTTTTTGGTATTATTCCGATAATGTTTTTTTAATGAATAGTGAAGAATGTTGTATTTTAATTAAAATCCTCTTTTTAACCTAATTTGTTTTTATGATTAAATTATATCATGAGTTAGTATTAATGTGAAATTAGAATATATTTTTACCATTTAATCCAATAGTGGTCGTTGAAATTAATATCACTTTGAAATTGGATTTTAACTAGTGTCAATCTTTTGATATATATTGTTTCATAAAAACACACTATTTGTTCTGACAACAGGAATTAATTATTAAATTAATTATTGTAACATATATGTTTTCAATTTTCTAAAATAGACATCATCTTTGAATTTGGAATATCAAATATAGCTTAGGGTTAATTTTTGGTATTTTTCTGAAAAACATCAATTTTTGATGAATAGTGAAACAACTACGTGGTACTTAAAAAACTGATTTTTCATTTAAATAAAATTTTACAACCTCTGTGTGTTGAATTTAAAAAATCTGACATACATGTTTTTCATTAGGAAGTAAAATGTGGTTCAATGGGATTAAAATAATTTTTTGGTGAATAGTAACTTTTAAGTTTTTAATCGAGATTAGAGGTAATTAGTGTAGTTTAAGGTAAAAATAATGTTTTAATAAAATGAAATGACCATGAAACAAGCCCTAACCTTATTGGATGTGTCATGACCGACCAAGACAACCCATAGGTCGATTTCTGGGACCCCATGGAGCCAAATGGATAAGATAATGACCTTAATGCCTTATATTTAAAGTAAAAGTAAAAATGACACAAACATGTATTGATTTACTAAAAAAACTTTACATGGCTATATACAAGTCATATTTTTTTAATATAAATAATCATTGGAAATATAAAATTATTTCCTACATCATAGTATTTTTTTATAATTTTTAGACATTAAATAAATAAAATTATTTATGACATCATGATGATGCAGCGATTACCTCATTATTTAACGATATAAATAAAATGAAAGGATAATGTAAAATATAAGACCTACACATGTAAAAAACCAATAGGATGGGTTTATTTCGAACTCTTATCACCATAATCTTGAAATATATAATTTTGGGACCTCTAAAATCGAAAACTCATTTGAAAATAAGTTAACATTTTATACCTTTCCAAGAGTGCCCCACCTCTACTCTTATAAAAGGCCCCCAACTCTACCACCATACCCACACCTCTCAAGCCTTTGGCTCAGAAAACCCCTGCCCATTTTGTCTCACCACATCTCTCTATTACTCATAGAAGCCTCACATTGGGCAGAATTCTTTCCAAGGAATCCTTTGAGCTCAAATCAAAAAGAGTTACCCGATTTAAAGGTAGTGTCTTCTCTTGTGTTCTTATGTTTTATTTTGCTTCTCCAATACCTTAAACCCATTTTATTCCTTTCTTTTGAAACAACACCAGTAAATTCAGTATACTAGGATGTTTTTATGAGAAGTATTAGAGCTAAACCTACACACCTCTTCGTCTAATGTTTAAAGAACATACTATTTCTGTGGTTGGCAATTTTCTGTCTCACGAAACGATGATTGTTCAACATTATTTTAACACCTTTAAAGGTGGCCATTATGATGTCACTGTATTTTATATATGATATATATGGTATTTCTTTTTACTATATTCTTCTGTATTTTATATTTAAAACATACCTTTATTCTTTGCATGTTGTGCAAATGCGATAGTTTCATATGAAGAAGTGTAGACTACCGCAGCCTCAAGTAACGTGACTCGTTCATGCAATACATGGAATGTATATAGAATGAAATTAATGAACATATGTGACATATATAACATATATATTATAATGTAATTATAATTTATATATATATCTCTCATATATTTTTTTAATTCCATTAATATGACAAAAAAATTAAAGTAGCATTCATGCGTACGTACGACCTACTGTCTCCATGAACGGTGCATTTCAGTTTTTTTCACCAAATGTTATGGAATAGTATAAAATTAATATGTACTGGATATATATGATATTTTAATCATTAATACTACTCTAGAAATTATTTACTTATCACTACATGGGCAATCATTTTCAAAAAAGTTCATTTTTACTCATGTACCAAACATCAGAAAAAACATCTGATATGAACTAACATTATTAAACAATTATTATAACATTATAATATGTGGTATTTACTGAATAATAATATTTAAAGTAGGTATATATGATATTATAAATTGACCAAAGTTTATTATTCATGAATATAAAGAAACGAACAAGACAAGTCGGATTTGAGGTAAGGGATTCTACCCCTCTCTTTCTTTTTAAATACACTCTTTTATGTCATTCCTTTTATGATCATATTTATTTTGATTGGGATGTTATTTTATATTAATATTATTGTTACTTTTATGTTCATATGATGAGATACCCTATTTTCTCTTATTAATACATTTTGGATGTTTTGATTGGCTCTGTTAGGCTGCCGAATTTTCGTAAGAGATCCAACCACTCTCTTTCGTTTTATGTGATCTCTTTTATATCACTTCTTTAAATATACACTTTTTTATGTTGGGGGATGTTATTTTATATCAATATTTCTGTAAATTTTATTTTAATATGATGAGAGACCCTGTTTTATCTCATCAATCCATTTTTTGATGTTTTTTATGGCGCAGTTCGGCTGCCGAGTTTTTGTAAGGGATTGTTTTTAATCTCACATTTATTCCAGTGAGATTTATGCTACATTTTCCACCATTTCCTTTGAGTTGTATATGTACATCACATTTTCCTACTATTTGTGTAATATGCTTTCGTTTATGATTATTTACATCAATGTTGTATTTTCCATCTTTCATGGGGTGTATGATTTGAAAGATACCAAAGTCGGTAAGGGAACTTTTCACCCTCCTCTTTTTAAAAGACTTTTTTGTTGGGTCTTTTAATTTACAGATTATAATGTTGGGATATGTTATTCTATATCCTTATTTATGTAAATTGTATGTCCAAGTGATGAGATACCCTTTTTATCTCTCATCAACTCAATTTCTGAAGATTGAACTGACGCCGTTAGGCTGTCGAATTTTTGTAAGGGAACTTCTTAACCCAATTTCTGTTATTTGGGATAATCTCCGAATTTCAAATAATGTCATGATATTATTATGTCCTATGTTGTATTTTTTATTTATTTACGTGTACTTATAGTGAATACACATAATAGATCTATTTTTTAAGAAAATGAACTTTGTAAAGGACTTCGTCTTAAACTCCTTTCATTGAGTCATATTTTGTTTTATACACAAAATTCATTTATACGATGTATAAACCCCTTTGACATTTATAATTATTCAAAAGAATCTTTTTATACAAATAGTTTACAAAATGACAAAAGGGAATGTTTTTTTGTCATACGTATGGGGCGACAACGACTTCTCCGCCTTCGTGACCATTATTTGAGTTTCAGCTTCCTCTACAAGCCATAACTTTTTTTGAATGAAAATAAATACCATGTTTTACTTTTCATATAAATTTGTATTGAAAATGGTTTTTTATAATGTTTTTATATCAATGTTGTTTATTGATATCTTGTGATTGAAATGTGGAAATGTTATTTTTTCCTTTATGCATGTTTTATGTGATATGATTATTTTATGGTTCTTGGGCATTGTTATGAAGACGGGTGGTTCCATGATAAACTAAGGGTGGGTGAGCCCAATATAGCTCTCTAATGCATTGGGTAATGCGAAGGAGTTAAATTTTAAGGTTTCTCCGAAGAGATTTTAGGGAATATAATGTGATGGGTATTCCAAATCTAACCAAGATGGTTACTCCCTATGCAAGAATGTTATGAATGCCTGAAGATACCTTTATATCTTATGATTTCTATGATTTATTCATGATTTGATGAGGTATGTTAATGTGATTGTGTTTTTTGGGTAAAGTATGTTTTCATTGATTCATATGTATACATGTAATCATGTTTCCTTTCCATATTTTTTATATCCCTTACTGAGCTTTTTATGCTCATCCCATGTTTTTGAAATGCTTTTCACTGGTCAAGGTAATGGAACATGATATGATGATAGTGTCAATGAAGTGTCAAGAAAGAATCCATGTTTTATTTTAAATATGTTTCTGTTGATGGGAAGAATGAATATTATATTTTATAGAACCACTTTGTTAAAATGTGGAATGTAATGAATGTTCTATGATATAATTCTCTAAAACTCTAAACCTGAAAAGATCCTCAATGTGTAATCTTGAAATAACTCAAGATTAAGTAAGTTTTAAGGATGGGGCCTTATAATGTGACCAGGTTTTACAAATCAGAATAACTCCAAAGGACTTATGATAGGCACCAAAAGAGGACTATAAGAACCCTATTACCAAGATCCTAAATGAGACTCATCACACCATTTTTTTCTATAGATTGAACATAGAAAAATTCCACTGGAGGAAAAATGAACTCCTGTCAACACTAAAATTTCATCAATGTCAAATTAAACAATGAATTACTTATCTATAACCTTACCATAATATGAGATATTGAGAAAAAATTGATAATGTATATCAAATTGAAGTACAATATTTGACCAAAAAGTCTTTATCGTCCCATTTAATATAATATCAAATGGAAACTACACAAACTCTATGTACGAAGTTGAAAAAATTTTCATTGTCCTATCGGCCATCTCTAATTTGAAAAAATCCATAGCCTTAGCGATCACCATATAATCTAGACTTAACTATTCCATTAAAATGCATATAAAATACTTCCACTCTGAGCCCTCATACTTCTTCTTAATAACCATGGAAACCAACATCTCTTTCTAGGTACATCAATTTTAATGGTAGCACACTTTATTGTAATAGCTTCAGGAGCTTGAAAGAAAAAATAATAATCTCTATATTTCTCAACCAGTCCACTTCCAGTTAAGAATTATTGTGCCCTTGTAATGAAGATTGTTTTTTCATAAGGAATTCTTAAGAATGATTATAGAATTAATCCTTATAAGGATATATAGGTGGAGCATGAATGGGAACATGTGAAAGTACCATTCCCACAACATGGAGAACACCCACAATGTCCTAAACCAAATTCTAGACATTTAAAGTATTTTCTCACTATGGGTTGTCATCAGATTTCTCCTAAATCCTACTTTCACATTCTACTGGATGCATGATTATACACAACATCAATAAAAAACATTGATTATATTATATTATTACTTACATCATCATCTTAAACAAGTGAAATGGGGGAATTAATCACATGAGATAATAAACTATGATTTCAATTAAAATTATCTAAATCAGAAGAAGGGAAAAGACTAGAATTATTCCTCCCTCAAAAAACCTTTCCCAAGCCACCCCTAGTGATATACGGTTCATTAGGGTGGTATATGGATTCAAAATCACTAAAAAATACCTCCAAAATCTAAATAATATCTACCAACTACATACCAACTTCAAGGAAATAAGATCAACCTACAAGTTTGATACAACATTGTCATGAACAAAATAAGATAACCTAAGAAACATAATACCTACGTAAATATTAACACAGACAAAAGGGAATTCCTCATCCCATAGGTTTGATAATATCAACTGAAATCATACAAGATCAATGTGGGATTGGTTTTACCACAGAACATGGGAAGAATATAGGTGTATATTAGTATTCACAAAACTCTAACAAAATATAGTACCATAAACCAAATATTAATATCAATACCCATAATATAATTAAATAATGTGAAAGTAATATATAAGGTAAAATGAATACAAATGGAACTCTATGACCTAAAGGATCAACAACATCCACCTCTTGAAAGTAGTGCTTTCCATTTTATTGAACTGAACCAAAGAAAATCTATAAATGCTGGAATTAAATGTATTTTATGATATGTAAATCCTCTTAGGGTTTCAGAATTATTTATATAATAATTTTCCATTATAATAAACCTATTAATTATTTCAATTTTTAATAAAACAAGCATATAAGTAAAAAAATATTTAAAACAAAACATTATTTTAAAATCAAATGATGGTAATATTTCATGTTATGGATTAATAAATGCTTTATATAGTGTATTTTATATAAATCAAATGTCATTAATGAATATGTTCAAAATCATTGGAATATTTATATATATATTAATAAAATAAAAAACCAGGCTCGTCTTTCTAGAAATACGATTGTTCCTTATTATTAGATCCTCACATTGTCATTATAATTATCACATATGTTCCCACACCCACATAAAAAAATAATTAAAATCATACACTCCCACTTAAGGGAAAATTACTAGTTGAACAAGGTTGAGATTTTTCATTCATCATCAATCCATTGATTAACAATTTCCTTCTTATAATACTTTTCAAAATAACCCCCTAACTTCCCAGGACCATATGTACTCAATAAATCCCTCAATAATGGGAATATTATATCAAATTATTTTAAAATACCATCTCCTAATTTCAGTTTTAGAAATTATTATTTTAGGTTAAAAACCAAACATGATTTTTAATCATTTAAGGAATTTTCACGAAAAAACCAACAATGTTTTCTCATGAAATACATTTAATAAATTATCTAAAATCAATTATCAAATAAATTTCAGAGTTTCCATTAAATTTGAATGACACCCCTATTACAAATTCAATTTAAATTGGGGTGGGGGCTCTAAAATTAATTCCAATAAAATTTTAAATTTTAAATTGAAAAAAGATGAGTATTATTAATTTAATATAATGAAATATAAACCAATAATTCAAGTAGAGGGTTTAATAAAGGTAAAATATCAATATAACCACCTACCATTTTCACAGATATCACGAAATAGAACACCCCCAATGAGATTTTCCATTGAAGACTGGTTGGAATGGAGATATCAAAAACTAATCTATAATCATGATTAAAAACAAAATATTTTAATCCATTAAACACATGATGATATAACAAACCATATGAATAAAATAATGATAGAGTGGTTTAAAAATACAGATAAAATGTTTTCTCAACAGAGAGGGATCAAACAAGTATCATCAAGACTAAATCTTTCTATAATGGGTTTTGGAGTAGCCAAATTAATTATTGAGAGCCTATAAGACATATGATTTCTAATTGTGAGGATTTTGGGACAAATGGGTGGTAGAAATTGGTTTTAATAATTTTTTAAATAATTTTTAAAAATAAATGTTACTCTATAAATAGTTAGCTGGGTGGGGCCGTAAGGTTAGAAAAAACCATGCAGCCCTTCAAAGGGGGAACTATTTCAACTAGGTTTCCAGATGATTACTCAAACCTTTTTACAACCCATGAAACCCCCTATATTTATGTTTTTATAGTTTATATTGGGGGACGTGCACTATTTGAGAAAACAATGTGCAAACCATGAAAATCACAATATTTTTCTATAATGAATTTTTTTTACCCTAAACAACCTGCAAAACCCCCCAAAAAGAGAATGATCAAAAAGAAGAGTTGAGGAGTACTAGAATATAGTAATAATATGTCACATGTCATTAGAAATGACCATAAAGATGTCATTTCAACCTCATATATAAAAATGGAGCACTACACCAATGTCATTAATAATATAACATAAAAATATAATATCACACTTCCTATAATTTATTTTATTCATTATATGTCCTCTGTAAGGTTTCAATAATATCATGGTTAATCATCACATCAATGAATAATCTGTCATGAAACAATTTTAGTGGATGATAAAAGAATTTAATCCCCAATATGTATCATGATTATTAAATTCAATCCCTGATGAGATATTCCCTTTTAGTGGATCATGATGCATTCCTAGAGAGGAAAAATAAATAAACAACTTAATGTATAATCCATAATTCTTGTACAAAACTATAATCATGATTATTTTATCACGTCATAAATGTAGCTCTACATTATCATCATGAGAGCTCCATGTTGAAACTATAATAATTACACATCATTATCAAAAGTAGTCAAAATCATTACACTAAGAATTTTTTTAAAACTATGTTTAGGGATATAGAAAATCATTATCATAATATTACATTATAGATTACTATTCTTACTGAAACACCTAACATTACAAAAATATAGCAAAATGGTTTCATAAGTTATGGGATGTAAAATGAATCAAATTGTTTTCCGACTCTGGGCCCCCACATCCAATCCCTATCGAAGAAAACTAGTGTGTTCCATGTGGAAGTCCACACCATCCACATATTACCCTTTATATATATATCCCATATAATCATTATCTTCTATCCAATACATATAAACCATTGGATTGGATGGTCTAATAATTCCCATATTTTCCATATTGCGATACATAAAGAGGTATATTTTTTCCTATCGACCATCAAATTATTATTGATCTGTTATAATTTTTATTGTGGAATTCATGTTAAATCCTTGATGATGGTACAAAACATTATGATACTAATTTATTTTTTTATCAATGGAATGGGGATTATCCTTTAATATATTATATGTGAATTAATTAACGAATATTAATTAATAAAACTATACTATATAGATATGGGTGACATAAATATTGGGGATTGAATATTAAGATATTTCTAGGAATGGGAAATATTACATAAAATTAACATACACGTCATAAGTTGATTATTATTAATTTTTCCATATGTTTATAGTTTAAACATTTCATTAATTATAGTGTTATTTGATGTAAACAAATTATGTATTTCTTAATAATTCCAGATCTTGTTTTTTTAAGTTAAATTAATCCATGGAATCTATCATTAGGATCACATATGTAAGATTAACCAAAAATAGGTGAGGGGTGAATAATTGATCACTTAAAGAATTTATAAAAGCATTTACTTTTTAGTACAACCTCATATACTTATTCAACCTCAATAAACTCTATCATATATAATTTAGTATTACATATGTATTATACATTATAATGTAATAATAATATATGTAATTTTTGTTTTTAATACATACACATACATCATTTTATGATTCATCATTAACCTTAATCAATAATTCTCATACATAATTAGAATCATTAAATTACATGTGGGGTTACCTTATACAAAATTACCTGATCAATTAACTTTAAATATTTCCCCAACCAAAGTCACATCATCCACTTTCTTACCCCTCAAAAGAATTCACTTATTATCTTGTCACTAGACTTATTCTCCAGCTTTACATTTTAGTAACTGAGTCACATGGTGGTCTTATTGTATAATCTGAGTCTTGAAGGACCATCAAACTACCTGAGATGGAAGGGGTGAATCAGTGTGTCCAAATTATTGATTCAACTGATCGATTTTGTTCCCACATTGGTATGAATATGTTAAACAAGTCTCATGATAATGTACTAAAAAATCACATGCAAAGAGAAGAAACATAAATTTTAAATGGCACACCACTAATCGATAGGTCCTTGGAGAATATTCCAACGTGTGTTAGGTTATAACAAATCCCACTAATCATTAATAGTTTTGGAGTATAAAATATTTGCACAGTCACACAATTTGAGGTGTACTATCATTACATGTTTTAGGGATAGCACACCATGTCCCTTAGATCACTTCCATTAACTACCTCTTTTTCACTGCATTAGGAAGAATTCGAAACAAATTTATCTCCTTGAAGGTCACTTCAAATGGTTGGAATTAAATCATGAATCCTTTACATTAGAAAGATGCTCTGGGGAAGTCTCTTTTTACCCTGTAATGAAATATAATTTTCCTCATACTATCCATTTCCCGAAGTTTCCTCTGCGAACTAAGATTCATCATCCACATACTGGAGTTCTCATTGTACCACCTAAATATCCCTCAATTGAAAGCTATGAATGTGTTCCACCATTTCAATTCTTGTTTCCATACTGACATCACTCCTCTCACATTCTACCTCTTTCTCCACATACAACCTCAATATCTCTTCATAGATTCTTTTCACTTCATACTACGTCCTTCAGTAGGATTATTACTCCATGAACTATTTCCACTTCTCAAACCCCATATCCTCTCATAGAATCCTTCTCATGATTCTATTATCCATTGCAGAATTGTCATCCAAGATCTATTCTATACATCACCTAATTACATTCCTATTTTTTATTAAATTAGCTGTGAGGTTATCATCCACAAAATTACTTCTCTATTTCATTGAATTACTGTCATATTTTACAATCTTAGAGACACTCCAAAATGATTGGATTAATTTTCATTATATAGGAAAATATATCTTCATAATCCACTATAATGATATTTTCCAAATCGGTGATTGGGAAATGTCTTTGCAGCATACTATGCATCTCTTGCAGACCATATTCCCTACACGGTCAGGTACAATCATTATTCCTGCATGGTGGCAGACATCACCATCCTGTTTCCACAAACAGAAATATTCATGGTTTCTCAAATGTCATCCACATTTTCATGAATGACACACCATCCTGCAAACCTCCTCACCTACCCCATACTGTGAGCCTTCTCGCGAACTGTATGTCTTCCCCCAAACTTCCTTCTCTCCATAAATTGTTCCTCCTATGTGGTCTGCATACCGTTCCCATTTGTTATTTTTGGGTTCTACATTCAATGTACAAACTTTCATGATCCATGAACTATTCTCGTAACATGGTTCATGGTCCACCATTTTTTTTGAAATTCTTCCATTGAATAAAAAACAAACTCCTTATTTTAAGGCCCAAAATTCGAAAAACTATAAAATTGTACCACCTTCAATACTACTTATAGGCTCAATCCTAAGACCACATTCCATGCAAACTCATTCATCAAACCAATGTGGATTGACAAAAAACCATACTCTATTTCCATCAATGACCAGCCTAGGAACCAATAATCTCCCCCTTTGTGTTTGTTGGAAGTCTACAGATAAAATCAAAGAAGAACCATCTTAAAAAATTGAAAAACAACTCAGCCAATTATCTATGTATACAAGAGATATTCCAATTATAGAAAACAAGATGGGAAGCATGAAGTAACTTTAATACCAAACCCTGAATTGTTTTCTCACATCCCGATAATTTCTCCAATCACATTCTCTATTATCATTCCCCATTATTTATACTATTGAATTTATCTATTCTACCCTATTGAAAATAAACCCATAGAATCAAATTTTGACTTGTTACGCATAAATCACGCTCCCCAAAGAAGTCTATTTTTACAAAAAAACATAATTTATATATATATATAAAGAGAAAATAAATTATCAAATTATGGAATAGAATAATATTACATATATTGATGAAGATACCAAATAAATACAAATTAGAACCCAATGAAATGGGAATAAAGTCAGTAAAAACACATATATTTTTAATAGCATTTTTTCAAATGGAAATAATATCAAATATAATGAGAGTAAAAATGACTTTGGAAAACTAAAAATATAAGGAGATAAATATTATTAATGGAAAATTTTGTGGATGGAGGGAAAGTAAAATTTGGTGGATAACGATAATAAATTATTATAGCTCAATGCAATTAAATTGAGGTAACAAAAACTCTTATGGTTTTGGTAATAAATGAATACAAAGGATTTGATGGAGTTATCATGGAATATAATTAAAAATCCCATGAACAAAACTAGAATAATTATAATTGAAGATGATAGGGTAGTAACTACAAAATGTAAAAAAATTAATTCATAATATGAAACATGCCTCGATGAAGGGAAATTGAGATGACAAACCCATACCTTGGTTTTTCACTTGGTCGGACACTATCAATCCTCCTTGATGGAATCACACCTTCTCACAATTTATTCGATTATAATAATGGAATAAAGCCTTTTTCTTGTGACCAATGTATACCAAATGTGGGATTGGACTATAGGATAGAAAAATGGGTATGCAATCATGTGATAATTAAAGGATATGAATGGTTACAAAGGTTTAAATAAATCACCATTTGTAGTTGAAAATTAGTGACATTTGTTTTTCAAAAATGCATGTTATGTGAAGGATAATAAAGGGATAATACGAAAGTTAGGTGAAATGGGTATGGAAATGATTTTGAGATATTTAGTATTTAATCACACACCTAAAAAATCTCTTAAATAATATGGAAAAATAAAGAAAATTACCTAAAATTTAAGTCATATTATTATTCAATTTTCACCTTTTTTAACTTGCTTATTTATTTTCAGGATCCTTAATTTTTTGAATAAAAAACGAACTTTAATTTTATTATTTAAACATTATTCTTCCACATTCAGGATACATTTAATATAATTAAACTTATAATTATGATATATTTATCTTTTCAAACAAAATGTAAAATATTTACAAAATATAATTTTCATAGAAAATTTTGTTTTAGATCATCAATATTAATTCATCTTATTTTATAATTATTAATAATAAATAAATGAGTGTTAACCTATTTTTTCATTTATAAAAATTACATTTAAAAAAAATTCCTTAAATCCAGATATATTTATCTTGTCGAAAATAAAATCACAACTCATAAAAACAAAATTTGATGTATTATAATTCATTTATTCATATTCTTTGTCAGGTAATAATAATTTTATCCATACATGTTTATATTTTTATATATATAAATTTTTTGTTACATTCAATTCCAAAACACACACATGTGATATTTAACTCTTAGGTTAAAACATATATAATTATTGAAATTATTTTGACAAAACATTTTTTTTACCCATGATTAATTAAATTGGTAATAATTATAGTTACATAATTATTTGATATATGTAATTATTTTATCCTAATGAAGAATACTTTAACATTATCAATACATTTTATTGACACCATTCATTTTTAATTAATTAATATAATAGAAATATGGAATGAAATTTTTTTCATTAGAATCAGCTATAATTTCCCAAATGAAATAGTATTTATGAATTATATAAGAAAATAATTCGTTTTTCTATAATAAATTGTTTGTTGTGAATATATATATATATATATATATATATATAAACTAAATAATCGTTATTCATATTAATTGTATATCATTTTTTAAAATACAAGTAATGGGTTTAATGGGATTATACATAACTATTATATACCCTTTATATGGGTCATACAATGACTGTATTAACCTCATTACATAATATATATTATTTCCATTATAACATCACAATACATACATATAATTATGTAAATTTTCATTTTTTATTTAACACTACGTTTTCCTTATTTATAATTTTGATCCTTTTATTGGTTTATTTCAACTAGAAATGAATTTCCTAGGAGAATCTGATTCATGGGAATTATTTTTTTATAAATATATTTTTATTTTCTATTTATATTATCTTTTTTCACTTTTGATGAATGCAATCAACCATAATATGTAATATTCCAGGTTTTCATGTACTTTAATTTTTTATTAATTATGATTTAATAAATTTTTGTTATTTTTATTAAAATAAAAATTTCTTAGTACTCATTGTAAAATCAATTAATTGAATATTAATGAACATGAATGATAGAAATGTTGTTTTTGATTAAAAATGTGTCTTAAAAACTATGGTGTTGTTGATTTTAACAAAAATAGTACTATAAATATAAAATAACATTCTTTCATATTTTTAAAAATTTTAATTTTAGTTTACTTATTTATCATATTTTACTCATCCATTGATTAATCATCCTAGAAATCAGGAATTTGATATCAAGGAAACTACCCTTATATTAATTTTAAAAATCACATTCCCTCTTATAGAATTGAAAATATGTTATTCAATTATTTTTTACTAAATAACATATAGAAATGTAATCCATATGAGTCTGATTGAAAAAGTTATAATACTTTTATTCATATTTTTTTCTCTATTATATACTTCAAAATTTGGTTATAATTTGTGATGTAATTTATTTTAATATGTATTGATTAATGATTTTTTGTATAATTTATTTATAGATATTCAATAATGACTTTTATTTAATATGATGAAAATATAAATCTATCACTATATTTGGTAAAATAATAACCAAAATTCAACCTATTTAATTTAGTTATATTTTTCTTCCAAAAAAAGATACTATTTTATCAAACACTATTCCAATAAAAATTAATGCTACTCTTCATTGACTTGGAAGTGAATTTTATCTCATAAAAACCCATTAAATTGAATAATTCAACCCTAAGCCTATAGATATTGATACTCATAATGATCCCATTAATGTGATACTTTTATTCCATGATTAAAGATAATACACCTATTAAACATACTAGGAAAGTCCACAATGGTCCAATTTCATCATGATCCTCCATGTTTGATCAATACAAATAATTAAGTGTGTAAACATTGAATATAATTAACATGATATTTACTATGGTTTTTAAAAATTACGCTTTCATTTTTAATTAATATAGACCATAATAACGAGAAATTTATTGATTTTATATAAATTAATTCTTGTATGACATGAAAACCCATAAAATATATATATTGGCAATGATATCATTCATTTTTAGCCCATGGATTTTAAAAACATGATTCCAAATTGTACATATAATCATGTATCATTGAAGGGGGTACATAATTTCTGAAAATTTTGTTAAATAATGCATACAAAATATGTGATGTGAATTTATTAATTTAAATTAAACATTTATTTCCCAAAAAACATTTGTTTTTTATTTTTCATTTTTTTGTTCATAATCTCAAAAAATGGACCCATATTTGAAATTTTGGGTATCAAAACTCTGTCCATATTTTCATTCAACAAATCAAGGGGTGTTAGATATATAATCTCAATGTTAGTTCCTATTTATTAATGATAAACATTTATGTTATTGATTAACCATTATTTTCATTAATGGAACCTTTTATCGAGGTTTTTGATTATATAAATGTGTTTAATAATATGATCTAATATGATTTTTATACATATGTTGGGGAATTGGGATTTATTTCCCATATCATTATTATAAATTATGTGTTCTTCAAGATTCATTATGTCATGGGTTTTCTCTCACTCCCAATAGACTATATATGATGAATTAGTGATTAATATTAGATATCTTTTGTTCTATGATTATCCTTTGATTGGTTATAGCCTTTATTCTATTTTCAATGATTATTAATGTGATTAGTTATTATTGATATTTGTGATTTATGAAGGTGGTTTCATATTGGATGTTTCTATCATTATACACTATTAATGATTTTCAATTTTGAATTGACTATTTAAATTAATGCTAATGATTTATTTTAAACTACTTTATAAGTGACTTTAAACTTTTATTGTGTGTGTGTGTGATGAGGAAATCTCTCTAATAATTTAATCTCAATTTATGTGTTGATTTATTTTAAATCACATTGAAAAGAATAAATTATTTTATGAAATATATTGATGATAATTTTTGATATGTAAATGAATGAAATAATTTTTCATTTAAAATTAAACAAATTGTTATGTATAGAATATTTTATATAAAAACCAGGAAATGAATCTTTTTGAAATGATAGAGAATATTTTGTTACATAAAGTTGGAGATGATTGAAATTATTGATTGAAATGAATTGAGATTGATTGAAATGATTATATATTAGTTTAAACGAATGATATCCACAAGAATATTTGGTTTCGTAAAAGCACATGGGGTCCTAGTCTGTTAGGTTATAAAAACTCACATTTTAAATATATTAGATATTCCTCTTAATATATAGACATTGAAAAAGCTAATTGAACTATGATGAGGGAAGGGTGTTAATTAATAGGGGTGTAATCCTATTTTCCCAAGTTTTTTTGGCCTATGGAAGCTTTTACACAATGGGACCTATATTGAATTTATTTTTGGAGAATCCTTATAATAACATAACCCCAAGACTCTAAATAGTGGTATCATTATTATTATTATTTTATCAATGAAATTGTATGATAGAAATATTTATTCATAAATGTTTTATAGATATTCATATTTAATTTTGTTTAATGGGAAATAATATTTTTACCTATAATTATTTGAGAAATTTAAATGACTTGAAAAGAAAGATTTATTAAAGATTTTAAAATGATTATTATTTCATGTTTAACCTAAAATAGTAATTATTTGGTATGTTTGATATTGATTGATTATGGAATTCCAAGTAAGACCCTATCGGGATATTTTAACCCACATAATTAATTATATTATTTCCATTTTTGGGTTTTCTATATCGAATAACATATAAAGGGAAAGATCTAATTGAAGGACGTGGTTTTTCATAAATAGGATGACCATGGGGATAATGTGGATTCGTGGATTTTTTATTCCAATTATTATAGGGATACCAGGTCATGATGTACATGATGGTTATGTGGTTACTTGGGTTGAAGTACTATTTCAATTACTCTTATGAGTCTACTTATAGTAATTATATTTTGTAGATTGTTTGGAATATAAATTTTTTATTTTTTCTTATATTATTTTTTTCATAATGAGTTGTTCTTGTTGCGAAATATTATTCTTTTATTTGTTTTTAATTCCCATATATTTTTCTCTAGAAAATGTGGATTATAAATTCAATTTATTCCAAGTGAGGATTCATTCGGGTTGAATTTACGTATGTTATATATGATGATTCTAGAAAAACTAGTTTCAAATTAGTTTGAGCCATTTCTTAAATGTCATTAAGAAGTTTGGGATGTTCTTGTAGATATGAGATTTTATTTTAAGTATATAATAGTTACGATACATTTGAGTTCATGAGGGATATAACTATAAAAATCCTTAAGTTATCATGGGTTATTAAGAAAATGTGTCTTTATGTTGTGGTTTGATATAATTCTAGACATTTTCCTAAATATGATTTCTGATTTATATTCTCATTTTGAATTTTGGTTGATAGAATTTTTCATTTTTAGTCTCCTGATTAATGTTTTCTAATAATATTTTGTTGTTGTATATTACCATGCCACCAATATGATATTTGAATTAACACGATGATGTAGATATTTATGATCAACAACAAGAAAAACCTCTAGTCAATCCAAACCATATGGAGAGTATTGTGAGTGTGGAATAATATTTGGTCAAGGGGGTTTCACATACACATGTTAAGGGTGTACTAGTTACACATAAATGATTAAATGGATGATTTCATTCCTAGGATATTGCTCGAAATAAACCACTATATTATTAGGTTATAAAAATCCTCATGATTCAATGGATTTTGAGAAAAATATTGATAAACTCAAGAGTTCATTAAAGTGAAATATTAAATTAAGACGATATGGGATGTCTCTAATATTTATCGTCATAGTAGTATAGTGGGATGAAATACTTCAGGAAATATGATTGGGGATTGGATTGGAAACAATTCAAGGAGCATTACATAGTTACAATTACTCTATAGTCGATGGTATTGGTTAAGTTCATATGTATTTATGAATATAATTAAGTTTATTGGACCATAACTATATATGAAAATTGATTTTAGGATCTTGATCCATTCTCATCTATGGTATTATCAAATGAAAAGCTCATGTCTGAGGGGTTTTAAATGGGTCATCTATATGATATTTTATCTCAAATATTTATGAAAAAAACACCACTTTTGTTAATTTTTTGTATAATTTTTTGATGGATGATATTTTTATAGCTATTATGTATTAGTTGAAGAGATTTATATAAACTATTAGTTTTTTTGGTGGTTACATTAAAGTATTAATAATGTATAATGAGTATCATTCTGGAAACAATAGTGTTGGCTCTTAGAAGTAGACTCTCTACAAATCATCTATCGGGTCCAGTAATAGTCTATTACCTTGCTTTTAGGGTCTCATGGTTGGAAACTCGAAACATGTTTCCTTGGAGGTGGTAAAGATATATAGATCATATTGGTATTAAGAAAAAATTCAAATTTTTACCTATGAATTTACTTATATTAATAATGGTATGGGCTTGAAAGTACTGAGAGGATATGTGATGCATTTAGATGCATCATGAATAATTTATATCTAACCACATGCTCTAGTTATAAATATTATTAACCCAGAGGCTGAGTCTACAATGAGAGCTATTGTGGGTCCTATGATAGTTAGAGGTACCATTACTATATCATAATCATTATTTATAATTATATTCCATACTAGTGACTCTCATTCATTCATATATACATTCATTTTGGGATTGTTAAATCACTCAACACATATTATACCATATGTGATGGGGATTTCTACATCACTCAGTACAATGTGAGAGATGGATGTATGATTCCCTTATTATACATTCCCTTTATTTGAAATTGAGATCATCTATGGAAGTTTTTTTATATAAAACCCCTGGATGCTATTTTTTGAGATAAAATAGTTGACTCCTAATAAAATTGGGATTGGAAATTTTCTTTAGTGGGCCTCCATAAATTATCCAAATAATAAGTATAGTGTTTATTAGGGATAATTATACCTGAGTTCCATTCAATATTGACCTCTTTGTAATTTTGGTAGTATACTATCATTTTTTTGATTTTGAACTTGAGTTGGAATCATCATGTGGTTATATTCCCCTAGTATATATTGATTTCAATGATGTTTCTCCATCAGAAAAACTTATAGTTCCAATGGTGAGAGTGGAATATTTCCCTATTGATTTGTTTTTGGGTATAAATTATATATACCTCCTCTATTAACTTATATAACCAGTTGAAAAATATTAACATAATGATTATATGGATGGCATGATTAATAAATTATTCAATCAGTCCAGTGTGTCACCTAGGACTTATCTAGTTCTTTTTAGAAACATGTACAATGGAACCCTATGAATGTTTGTTGATTATGAAATATTAGTAAGGTCATGATAAACAACCTTTATTTGTTTTCAAGAATTGATTCCTTATCTGATATGTTTAAAGGGGGAAAATAGTTCTAAAATATTTATCATCGATTAGGTTATCACCATTTTATGATCAAGTAGCATTGAATCCCTAAGACAAAATTTAGAATTAGGTATAACTACTATGTATACCTTACTATTATAATTGGTATAACCAAAATTCCTTCTATGTTTAAGGAATTAATGAATTGGATTTTACACCAATACCTTGATTATTTTATTATTGTATTCATGGAAGAAATATTACTTTTCTCTAAAACAAAATAGGATCATGTGTGTCACATGAGAGTAGTTCTGAACATTTTGAGTCATCATTAGTTTTATGTCAACATATCAAGGATCGATTTTACGACTCATAAAGTGATTTTATTAGGGAACATGGTATCTTAGTTGATCATTAAAGGGTGTTGGTTTTCATTTATAGGAAATAATTAAAAACTTATTTTAGATAAATAACTATAAAAAAATTCACCCTAGCAGCAGGGACCCAATGCCTTACATTATTACATTGGAATAAGAAAATTGTAATCATATCCTAATGGAACAAATAATTTAGTAGTGTTGGTAATATAGAAAAATATGTGATATTCGTAGTATGTCATCTAAAACAAACTACAAAAAAATATAATTACGATTTCCATAATTCCCCCTTTTTGTAACCTTTCATATCAGTTATAATATATATCATGGAATTATAGGGTAAATGAAACATAAGAAATGGGTGAGCTAAAAAGATATGTAAGGGTATACATACCACATAAGCTATCATAAACAAGTATAAATGATTATTTAAAGGTGATTAACTATAACACATGTCATTTAATGAATAACCTAACAATAATTTGTATTGAATAAATGATGACCAAATAATTCAATATCAATAGTCATGTGTGAATAATCATTAACCATGGATATTATACTAGTTAATCAGTCACATGGACTTTCACGAACTATTATCATATTAATGGAATTCATAATTCAAGATATCTAAAACTATTCATTACGGCTTCGACCAAGGTAACAAATATAAATGTGTAAGACATAAAGAAAAACCAAATATAGTTTATCTGAAAAGAACTACTGATCCATTGAACTACTATAGTAGGCTCTTCCCATCACTTATTAAGTCTAATTCACTCCTGAAATAAATAAATAATAAAACTGAATCAACAACAGTTAACAAAATATCTATCTATATTTGAAAAACTAGTCATACAGAATATCAATACACCCAATTTAAAACTAATAAATGTTATTAATGGTATTTTTATGTTACATCCTCAAAAAATATTATAAAAATTATTTTTAAAAAGATGAAAATAAATTAAATTATATGATTGAAAAGCTATTGATGAAAATATTCATTAAATATTCTATTGTGTTTCATACCACTATGAAAAATTTATATTATATGACCCATCATGGTATAACATTAAATGAAACTTATAATATCATGAGAATACTTATATTCGTGATATAATATGAAAATGGAAAATTTTATATAAGACAATGAAGAATGCAGGTGTATAACATCAAAATATGCTTTAATTGGAGAATATTGAAATTATGTCCCAAACAAAGATTATATAATTAATCAAATGGATAAATTATGTGTATTAACTATAAATTCACATAAAAATGTGTAAATAAAAAAATTAGACAATCAATATTAATTTCACACATAACCGTAGCATTGAAAAATCAATGAAATATATTTTTAACCTAATGAATCAAAATTGAGTTATAAAATTTTTACCATTTTTAAGAAGTCTAATAGTATTCCCATTAAATGTAATAGTTTTTAAATGGAAGATTTATTAAAATGAATTAAAAAATCATATGAAATGATATATCAGAGGGAATTATACATAAACCACACTCAATAAATAAGTGTCTAATAAGTCATATATCTCATTGAAGTAAAAAAAAAGATTAGAATAACCCTTACCTTGTGATTTCCATTAGTTGAACACAATTTATCAAAATATATAACAGTTTAAATAATTTACTAATTTATAATAGATCCTTCTTCATATTTATCATATCGTATATGATCTTATTTTATTATTTTATCACTTTTTTGATGATATTACTTCATTATCTCCATAGTTTTTTGTGCTAACTACTCGATTTTCCTATTCCTTCATTTTCATGTAAGTCTTGGTTCTTACGCATAAATTATAGTTCCACCATATACATAGGGATATTATTTTCATATATTTCATATTTATTCATTATATATATTTTTATAGTCATAATTTAATTTTTATCATATAAAATGAATCCCAGTGTGTCCTGGATATAGTTGGCTATACATGCACACGAGTGATGGTATCACCCACAAAATAGTAAAAGGTAAAGGAAAAGATGATATATTAATTTTTTTAAAATAAATATAATGTAATAATTATCAAATATATCGATTCTTTCTATCATTATACCCATCAATGTAATGTAGTTAGAATAAACAGATTACACCATGGTGTCGAGATGGTAAGTCGTACGTACACTCATGCAGTGTTTTCATTGTAAGTGGATTGATAAATAGTGTAATATGGTAGTCCCAAAACAATAATGTCATATAAAAATATAGATGATTGTGAATTTATTACCATATATTTTAAACAACTCATTAAGAGGATGTATAAGAGTAAATTAACCTTAATAATTTAGTGAAAATGATTACCTCTTCTTCGGTGGACTTCCTTTAGATCTATTCATAAGGGTTCTAGGGATGATATATCAATTTTAACAAGACCTACATAAATAAACTAAATATATTTTGAGGAAAAATGTTTAGGACATGGTTGATATATAATTCACAAATATGGGTGAATAAGTGAAGGAGGAGGGTCCCTTTTATAATTGAGGTCAGGGGCACATTCAGATATCCTCGAGATATTAATATACATGAAATCATTTATAGAGCCAAATAATTCAAAAAAACTACAATTGAATTGGGGATGAAACGCTAGACCATATCTTACCCCATTTTATGTTATTTAATTTTTTTTATGATTTTTAAATAATTTAATAATATATTAATACAATAAAATATTATTATAGTGATGTTTTATAATATTCATTTAATCTCACTTAAAATACATCATGTACAAGATATAATTAGAGTATAATTAATTAAAAAAATACCTGATATATTTTATATATCTATGAAAAATCATTGAAAACATTAACTCATCCCAAATATATCAAAATTAATAATTTTAAAATCATTTATTTCATTCTATTAATTAAATAAATATTTCTTTAGCATTACTGATAAAATTAAGGTAGTTATATAATTTCTAATAATTCAAATTTATATATATATATATGTATAAATACATTAATCATATTAACATAAAAATATTCATTTACGTTCAGTCAAAACTTGATTTTGTCCCTATGTGGACACATAAATTATATTAAATACACAAGACTGTCATTTTTTATCTATTTATAAATTAAATAATATATTATTTATTTCAATAATAAAGTATCAATTAATAAAATAAAATTCATTAATTAAGATATAAGAGGAAAATAATATACATTTAATATTTTTTTTAAAGTTTATGTCATCATTATTCCCTAATATTTTGGTTTTGACCCCCATTTAAACCCTTTAACTATTATAGTGACAATAAGTGTTTTTACTCCTTGAATGTTAATATAGTTACTATAAATTTCCCATTGAACAATAAATCGGTAATGTAATAAGTTTATAAATGTGTCCCAATTATTTTTTAGAATTTTATATTCTTCAAAATATTATATCATTTAATAAATTTTTATTTATTTTAATATATCATTAATTTTAATTTTGACAAAATAAAAAATTTGGAATTTTAAAAATTTCCAATACAATGTATAACTTTGAAAAAAACATTTGATGAGTCTATAATATTTTGGGGTCAACCGTAAAATTATTCGATGAAATTATTCAGGAGAAATTAACTAATTTTAATTCTTTTAATACCATTTATTTTAACTAGCCAAGAATTAAATAAATACAACATCATCATTATAAAATCATTTAATTTATTTATTTATTTCAATAACTATTTAAAATAAATTACCATTATGAAGAAGGAAAATTTATATTTTAAATTTATATTTTTTTCTGAAGATTTATTTTCAAATAACAACATATTAAAATATAACACTTATTAAAAGCAGTAGTATGAAATATTGGCCTTTGAATAGATTAAAATAGTAAATAATGTCTTAATGTCATCCAAGTGGCTCCCATAGGCCATAAAATAGATCCAATGATTATTATACTCTAGAAAAAAAAATTAAATGATATTGTTACATGTTTTAGACTCATTTAATAATATTTATAATAATATTTTATCCCTTAATTAATCGGTTTATCTTTAGCACTGATAAAAAAATTATTGAAGTCACTCTACAAAATGTCCAGAAAATAAAAGGGACATGTATACATAATTTTGAAACACTAATTCTAAATATGGAATAATTTTTTCCAAATTCAAAATACAGAAGTCACGGTAATAAATATATAATTAAACATGTTGATAAAATGAGAGAACATGTTATTAATGTTTAAACATTCAAAAGAATGAAATATATTTTTTAAAAAATTTAATTCAAAATTGATTAAAATTAACTAAATTATATTATGTAAAAAAAGTTTCTAATTAAACATTAAATAAAATAAAAAAATATAATTTTACAGTTCGAATTATTTAGATGAAAAAATTGTTTTCAATAAAAAATCAATATTTTTCACTATTCATCAAAACATGAGGCTTATAATTAAATAACAAAAAAAAAAAATAAAACTAATTTTTGTTATCTTGATTTTAAAGAAGAAGTTATTATTATAAAATTTAATTTATAAAACTATGAAAACCCATATTTAAAATAATTTCTCTTTCAAATAGTGTTAAAACTGCTTTTAGAATAATACGGTCATTTAAACCATTAAATTATGATTCATTATTATATTATTCTATAAATTTTTTGGATGAATGGAAACTTTTTTAAGAAATATTATACCTATTTCTCATGGTTATTTAAAAAATATTCATTTACGCCTATTTAAGAGATAGGTTATACCAGTCACATTAAAATAATGATCTTTAATTGTATATCTTTTTTCTCATAATATTGGTGTTGTGCGAAATATATTCAGTCAAATAAATTAAATTTAAAATGTTATATACCATAATATATTGAGTTGTTATATTATCCACTCCATAAATAAATTTTTTATCTCATTTTGAAATTTCCCATCAAAAATCAATTATTGATACTTGAAAATTCTTTTGTGGGAAACCAATTCAGAACTAGGGTTAATAATATGTCCTCTTAATAATATAAAAATAATAATATTAAGGTCACAAACAAATTAGTCTATCAAATATGATATCATTAATGGGGAGGGAAATCAGGTAATGGAATAAAAATTAAAGTATCATGTTCTGATGGAGGGTGATAGAGTACATGGTCATGGTAATGTTACCAATTAGATAACTATAAATCATGAATGGGTTCAATAACAATGATTTCATTGTATGAAAATTAATCGAATAATGTTTTTGTTTCAAAATCATTTTCCTTTTGCTAAGAAATTCATTAACGTCCTAGACTAATAAAATAAGTAAACAAACTAAAATGAAAAGTAATGTTTCATCATTTAATCAATTACAATAACAAATTCATATTTTTCTCCAAAATTTTACTATTTAAGATGAATTATTCATGACCTAAGAATTCAAATAATCTTTTACAGAAATCATATTCAAAAAACGTGTAACTATATATTCCCTCTATCAATATACATTAACCAATACAATAACGGTTAGGATAAGATAAGATATTTACAAAAAAATACCATTTTCACCAAAATTACTTAGTAATATCTTAATTTCAACATACATCCTTCATAAAATAACTATCCTTCCCCAAAAATATTGTTGAAAATGACTCAAATTCATAAAATAGATGGATTTCATTATACAGTTTTCCAAATTACATCTATCACTCTTAATTCCTTATACCAATAATTTAATTTCATACATACCATATTCATTATGATTATATAAATATGACCTGAATCACCAAAATACCAAATTAAAATCATATTTGATTCCAAATGACAAATCATCATTTATTCCTCATAATATGTTTTACCTTATTCTTTTAGGGATCCCAAAGTAGAAAACATGTTCCAAAATAACATTAATCACATAACCACCAAATCAATATCTAATTCAGTGGTTATCAATTTGATAAAAGAAATTTCCCAAAAATAAAAATAAGATATATCCAGTAGATATTTTATCCAACAAAATCATAAACACTGGGACATTATGTAGGATAATGGTATGTGTTTAACCCTTCTTGCCCTTAATTTGTGGGTTCAAAACCAATGACCATACCAGAAACTATGAGTTGTCACTCGACCTATGAGGTGTTTGTTTTGTAAGTTATGATAATATTATCATAAAATGCGTTAATGATCGTAAAAATAACATAATTATATTCATCATTAATTTTTTTAACAACAATGTTTTCTCATAAAATTTATTTTGTATTACCAATAATATAACTTCCAATAATTACCTTAAATTAAAAGTACATAGAATATATATTCGTTGTCATTACCCTTTAACATATGTACAAAATATTTATATTAATTATTAGTCAAATTAAATTTTCTGACATACTAAAAAAAGGGTTGTGTACCCTAATCTATTTTCCCAAAATCTATTTTCCATGGTTTCTACCAAAAATTATCTGATACAAACTCGAATGACCCAGATCCTTGTAGAATCAAGCATATGCCTTGCATTATTAAATTTTCATAACATAGATGAAATTTTACCCCAAATAACTAAATAGTTTAGTAGTTTTCCAAAAATAATTACATACTTGATGTTTAGATTATGTCTTAATCCATAAACTACACATCAAATTTCATTGATTTTTCCATTATTCTCACATTGTGTAATCCTACATATATGTCACAAAATAATTTCTATAATCTTATGGAAAATTTAACCATAAGACAGTGTTGATATGAAATTCCTAGTAATGGTATACATACAACATAATCTATGATAAATAACAATAAACGATTAAATAAATTTGATTTACGGAAACACTTGACATCAAATAAATTACTTTATCATAATATTGTTGTAATAGAAGATGATCAAATAATTACCTATGAATTGTCACATAATAAAGTAACATATCCAATGATATTATTCTTGATTCATACTGACATGGAGTATCAATAACTAATATAATAATGAGGGAAATAATAATATCTGATGTCTAAAACATACCATCAATAATTCATCCCGGAAACCATACACAAATGGGTTATATTTATGAAAAATACCAAACCAATTATTCATAAGAAGTCCTACTAATGCATCAAGGGGGTATAGAGACCCCCATCCATAGTATACTAAGTCCAATGATTCACTCACATGTAAATTAATAAAACTGAATCATCATTCCTTAAATAAATAAATATTTGTATTGGGAAATTAGTCATAAATAATATCAATACCTCCCCTGTAATGAAATTGAATATGATGAATGGTATTATTAGTGTAAATAACCCATAAAATATTCAAAAATGGATGTAAATAATGATGAAAATAGTTTAACTGATATCATTAAAAAGGCCTTGGGGAAAATAATCTATTATCATTCCAAAGTGTCACATACCCCTTTGGAATGTTTTTCATTATTATCCCCATTAATGAAATAAATTAATTGAAACATATAAAATCATAAAATAATGATATTCATGATATAACATGTCAATGGAGAAGTATATATACTACATAGAATAAGGATTGTGTATAACATTAAAATATGTTTTTTGGAGAGGAAATTGAGACAAGGTCCCTTACAAAGTTTATGTCATTAATTGAATGGATTTATTATATGAATTATATGTAAACCCACAATGTAAAAATGAAAATAAAATAAGATATAATAAATGTAAATTTCACACATAAATGTTATAAAATTATATCATAAACTTATTCATATTTATGATTTTATATATGATACTCTTATATTATTTTATCACCCTTTTTTATAATATTTTCCTGTCACCCTAGTTTCGGTCATTATCTGCTTCATTTTCCAATGCATGTTTTGTCATGAAAGTCCCAATTCATATGTATAGGATATAGTTCAATAATCGAGAGAATTATATTAATTTAATATATTTCATCTATATTCATTTTATTCTATTTTATAATTATAATTTAACATTTAACATGGAAAATGAATCACATCGTGTTTTTGAGATAGTATGTCGTACGTATGCATGAGTGATGATATCATTTTATTATTGTTGAATGGAAAATGAACATGGTTGAATATTAAATTTTAAAAAATAATAAAAATTTCATAATTATAATATACATTTATTATTTCCAGAATTATACCCATCTAATTAATGAGGAGATAAAAAAATATTACACTACAAAATAGAGATGGTAACTAGTACATACGCATGCACCGAGCATTCATTTTTCATAAGATGGATAAATGGTAGAATATGGTTTTCACAAAACCATAATTACATATCAAAAGAAATATGATACTATATTTATTACTATATAATAGAAAAAACATGTGATGAGTATGTAGAGGATGAAATGTAAATGAATGAGTTAGTAAATACAATTACCTCTTCTTCGGTGGACTTCTTATAGATTTTTTAGGGATCTAGGGTTAGTATTTTTAGAAAACCGGGTCCTCTATTAATTAAAATTAAATGTTTTTTGGTGAATTTATTCCTTAATTTTATGAGATATAAGGCTCAATGTTGGGTATATAAGTTAAAGAGGAGGTATGCTTTTATAATTTAGGTGAGTGTCACTTTAAAAAATCCTCAATATATTAAAATAAAATAAATCTATTATTGACCCAAATACTTCAAAATGTCCAATTATTGAATATGAGAAGAAAATATAGACGATATAATATCCTATTTATAACTATTTAATACTTTTATGATTGTTAGATAATTTAATAATTTATCAATTCAATAAAATATTATTACTGTAAAATTTCATACTATTAAATTAATTTGTCTTCATATACATCAAGAGAGGGTGGTAATTAGAATATTATGCTTTAAAACATCCCTAATATATACTATATATTGATATAATTAATTAGAAACATTGACATATCCCAAATATATCAAAAATCATTTAAAATCTATTATTTTATTTTTTATGTTCATTAAAAAATTATTCTTTTAGCATTAACGAAAAATTTAAGGTAGTTATATAATTTAAAAAAATGAAAAATAAATTTATTCATTCAAATTATTTATATTTATATAAAAATATAAATTTATTTTCATTCATATCTTGATTTCCCCCTATATGGACACAAAAAAAAATACAAAGGGATTGACATTTTGTAACCATTTTTTGATAAAAAAATATATGATTTATTTTCAATTGAAATTGGCTAATAAAAAATAAAATTAATTAATAATTTTATTAGGGTGTAATTATGTTCATAAAATAATTTTTTAGAATATTAGGGAATGGTTATTCAGTTATATATTTTGTTTTTACTTTTTTTATCCTTTTATATATTACCATGGAAACATGTGTTTTAACTTTTTTAAGGTTAATATAGCTACTATAAAATTTAAAAAATCAAAAAAATTTCATGAATGATAATTTAAAATATATCCCAATCATTTGTATGAATTTTATATTTTCATGAATTTGATATCATTTAATAAAATGTTATATTTTTTAGAATATCAGTAATAATAAATTTGAAACTATTTAGTAGTTTGACATTAAAAAAATTCAATACACAATATATCTTCGAAAAAAATCTTTAATCAATACCTAATATATAAATGTAGTCGATTATATTTGTTAATGACATTAATTATGAAAATAATATTTTTTTAATATTTTTAAAAACATTTATTTGATGAGTCCATTAATTAAACCATTACTACATCATCATTGTGGAAGCCCATAATTTAATTATTTATTTCTTGAAGATAAAAAATAGAATTACATGATGAATATAAAAATTTTAGCTTCAAAAAAGACTATTTATATTTGAATATGTTTTTTAATCACCATATATCAAAATCTAATATTAATAAAAATCATGAGTATGACATATTGGATATTCCTAATAATAAAATACTGAATGAAGGCTAAAAGTCAGCAAAGTGTCTCTTGGATGCCATAAAATAATAAAAAAATATGGGTTTTAAAAAAAATCATAAAATAAAATGTGGACAAGTGTTAGGGTAAATTTATAATATTTACAAAATTATTTTTACCCTTAAATAGATGATTTACCCATTATCTTGTTAGTAAATAAAATTTATATAGATAATGACTGTAATATAAAATAGTAAAAGGTATCTATTTATATAAATTGTATTCATTAATTAAAAAAATATATAATCCATTTTTAAAAATTAAAAACATATAATTATTAGTTATTAATTTTATTTTAATCTCATTGATGGAATGACTGACTGGAAGTTATTTTTAATTATTACCTTAAAAACCAGGGTTACACGTCACAGAGGACAAAAATAATGCAGGCCACGTGAGTCCTTACGAACCACATTAATTATTAGTAATTAATTTATTTTATTAATGCAAAAATGAATTTTTCATTATAAATTCAATATTTTTGTAACATTTATAAAAACATGAATCTTATTAGAAAAATAAAAAGAAAAGAAAATAAAGTTAATTTTGATATTTCTCATTAATATAAGAAGTTTTTTGAAAAATATAATATATAAAAGTATCAAATCTAGATTTAAAACATGTACTACATCAATAGGCAGTAAATCTGCCATTAGAATAATAAAGGTTTTTGATGCGTGAAATTAGATTCCTCCATTTATTATTTATATAAAATAATTTGGATTAATGAATAACATTTGATTATATATATTATATATAAATACCAAAATTTGTTAAATAATATCAATTCTTTCCAATTTAATGGCTAGGTTGTAGTAGTCTTTTTAAAATAGTGATATTTAACTATATATCATTATATGTTTATGCTTGATGTTATGTGAAACATACTTACTAAAATAAAATAAATTTGAAATATATAAATCATCAAATATTTATTTTGTTGGAAGGAATTCTTGGTATTAATGGTTTATTGCTACTGGATTACAAAGGATTTCACAATGTTTTCTTCTCTACTGACTGTTATGTTGGAAAAAAATTCATTCCAATATATCTCAGTTGTTTATGTGTTTTGGTTATTCAAAAAATCTCTATTTTTAATCTAATAAGTTTATTTTATATTATTTAGATTTGATCTTCTTATAATAAGTGATTTATTTATTTCAATGATTTTAATGTTTGAGAATATATAGACAATTTTTATTTATAATTTTAACTATATATTTTATCATACACATTGTGATTTCCATATATTTAACATAACTATTTGACAATGTAAAAATAGTATCTTCATTGAATATTACACTCCGTATGAAAATATTACATATTAATAATTAAGAAAAAAATCATGCATTTGTTCTTTGATAGGAATATGAATTCGAAGGAACTTTTGAGATGTATTTATATTATGGAATGGAAATTCATAAAATTATTATCTTACAAGAATATAAATAATCCATGGAATACAATTATCATACACCAGTAATAAATTATATTATAAGGAAGATATATCCAAAGATAAATATATTTGTTTTCTCATAATAAATTGATCATAATTAATAGTTAAATAATGTTATTATATACATTTAATTTCAGAATTATTTCGCATTACTATGATGCCGAGAAACATATCATATGAGTATAGTGCTATCAAATTTTTATCATAATAATTATATTCTATCATACAGATTGATATTATTTCCTTTTTAAAGTCATCATAATATATTGATAATTTATTTAATTATTTTAAAAATGTCAAAAAAAGTGTTTTCCAAACATCAAAATATCCAATTGAACTAATATTAATTTTTCCAAGAATAGAAATATCTGAACAAGAATATTACCGACATCTCTACCAAAAAATATTTATCTATATTTGGAAAAAATGAATATGCTTTCAATAATATATCATATTAAATTATTATAGAGTTATTTAATAATAAATTGTGATTATCTAGTATGAATATGATAAAAATAAAAGATAATATTTAAAAAGAAATGTCAGCTTCTGTATAAAAATAGATGGATATATACACGTATATATGAACACTCTGATAATTCAAATTGAAAATGCATGTACATTTATGAAATATAAAAAAACGATTGTGTGAAGTGCTAATATGATTATAGTTTCATTAAAATAATCTCTAGATATATGATTTGAATATCATCATCTTTTATATATTTTTCTTTATATGATTTCAATTTCAATATGCCAATATGTGATGTGGTTTTTCATCTAATTTAATATCCTTCACTTTTATATTCAGTATTCATAACTAAGTGTCTTATGGTTGTGTTTAGGTCATAAAATGTTAGATACTCATTATAATATCTTAAATTTTTTTACAAGTAACAAATTATTTATGTTTTTTGAGTGTCCCTATAAAACAGGTTTTCATAGTAAAATCTACCAAACTCCTTGAGTACAGTATTAGTGGCATGCACCAGGGGATATATATACCTCAAAATAAAATAATTCTCCAAAATTTGATCTATCTTCATCCATGATTTTATATTTCAACTAACTTATTTCTTTAATTTTAACATTCTTTCCTTCATACCTGGAATATGATGGTTTTAATTTAATCAAAATTTTAAGAATACAATTAATCCCCTTTTGAGTTTTTAGTTATATTTTCTCTTATAAAAAAATTACATTTATATCACATTATTATTTAATTCACAACTATCAAATGTTGATATCCAAATATCATCTCAAAAATTAATGTTATGGATAGTAATAGAGAAGTTATGTCAATTGAGAGAGTTATATAATTTAATGGGACAAATTATGGTTTCAAGAAAGTAAAAAATGATTATCTATATAAATAACCATAGATTAAATATTTACCATAAATTAGAGAAGAATTATGAATTTCAAAAAAAACATAAACCCATGATGATGACATTGAATCAAGATATTACAATAATTATAATTCTATTAATGATTTAATATTAATACTATGTCCACATTAGTTTAATAAGGTTTTTCAATATCAATCATTCTATGACATATAGACCACTATATCATGTTTTTATGAGGGCCCAGAAAATATAATGTCTCCATGATATGACACTGCAGAACATTGCATCGACCCTATAAATTTTTTTGAAGTGTAAATCATTTATATGTTGGAAAGAATAGTCACTATGATCATAATTAATGTTATTAATCAAGGAAAACTAGTTATTATTCCAAATCACGAATTGATCATTTAAAGAATTTTACCACCCTTGTGGAGTGAAATATCATCTAATATAAATAATTAGATAGATGTCAAGATTATAAAAATAATTTATATCATTGAAATTATTATGATGCATAAGGCATAAATAGACATTGAATCGAGAGAAGATAAACTGGTTAAGAAAGAAAATTCTACAATGAGGGGTTCTACATAAAAATATTATTTAAATAACAAGCGTATGTAGATATCTATAACATCTGAAGAAAAATATTCCTCATGAATCTAAAGATCAAATAATGAAGATAAATTGCCTTCTCATATTTTTGAAATGTTTTATAATAATATTAATGGTTTCCATAAACTTTTAAACAAGTAAAATAATCATGGTGTAAATTTAAAATTAGTTAGATTCTATGAGTGGAATAGTCATAGACACATCAAGACATACTATCCTAAATTAACAGAATATAAATTTTGTTAAAAATGTTTTCCAAAAAGGATAGATATATGAATAAATTCATGAGGTTTATGAAATATAAATGGAGTGATTCTTGAGAACCAAGTGATTATTCATCTTTAGAATCTGAAAATAAAAAATCTAATAAAAAATCCAACAAGTGTTTCCTGGTATATTCAAATGTTGTACACTATAACCATTCATCACGGCATGAGTTTCAGTTTTAAAAATAAAATTTCTCCTATGATGAATTCAATTATTATTTTATAATATTTTAATCTATATAAAAAATATTTAATAAGAAATATAATTTTCATAGAAACTCATATAAATAATATTAATGAAAATGATGAATTTAATATGAAAATTTTAGAACTATAAAATTTATTAGAAAAGTATACTATGTCATGTACTATATATACTTTCATATTTGAGAACCTAAATAAATCTTTTAAAAACATCAATAATACCCGATGTTTTTTATATAAGAGGACTACCTAAATATTTTTTTTCGAAATTGGTTTAAAAATAAACAATTTTGAAATAGAATTAATGTTCAAAAGAAAAATGTTTACAAAATATTAATTGGTTATATTTATAAGAATGAATAAAATTCCAATGTTACGTAGTTTCAGAATAGAGAAGAATAAAATTGTGAAAATATTTTCAAAATGAATAATCCTTAGTTTAATAGAATAAACAAATATAAAATGTTTTTCAAATTTTATTTTCTATATTTTTTCGGAAAAAAAATGATTTGTATTTCAATGCCTTTTATAGATAACATGAATATATTTAAGTTTATTTGGGTACCAAAATATAATCATATTTTATTTTTGATTTTATGGATCTATACAAATGAAAAATTAATTAAAAATTTTCATTGATAGTGTCAATTAAAAGTATATTATTGGAGAGTTAAATAAGTATCACTCATTATACAGAATTGACTGAGACCATGCCACATTTTGTGATAATATAAATGTAAATGTTTTATGAATTTGATCTATTGAATGTATATAATCTATCCTCCTGAACAATTTAATTTATGTATAATTTTTATAAAAACCCATATTTTTCATTCTTGACCATGTGATGATTGTTATTTAGGGAATCTTTCAGTAAATTCATAGTATGTTTATAAAGAAAAACCTCTCACATTTTGAGAACCAAATCCATATAATGTCAATAATTTAGGACATATTTTTTCTAGAAATAATATAAACTATTTGAATGCTTATGTAAATGAATCCTGGATTAGTCATAAAGGATTTGGACATTGTAATGAAAATTCCATGAAATAGTAATCGATGAGAATTTTGATTTTTGAATTGTAAAATCATAAATTTGATAAAATATACTATGTCATAAATGTCAAATTGGAAAGAAATAAATTCACATTTTTTTCCAATTAAAGTGGTTTATACTTTTAAACCTGTAGAGTTTATCTATAAGGATATATCAATACCAACAATAATATCTATTCATAATATAAAATCATTTATTTATGTGTTGGTCAAAGATTTTCTAACATTTTCTTAGGTTTATTTCTTGATATTTATGAGTGAATCGAGTTACTCCATATTTATCATTTTTAACAATTTAATAACTGAAAAGGCAGTATAAAATATTTATCTAAGATATTATCATGTATGATAATTTGAGAAAAATTAAATTAATTCAATTTTCTAAAAATATTTTATTAAAAACATGTATTTCCCCTATAACACCTCAATAAAATCATGTAGTAAAAATGGTGAATATTACATTCTTTTTAGTTTACTAAATGCTGATAGTTGAATATATGATTCCTACAGATACTTGTGTTAAAGCTATTAACAGATAATGTTTTTATGTTAATAGAGGTCTAATGTGACCTATCATAAATGTAGTATGATATGAGTTATGGTATAACAGAAATAAAATTGTATGATACATCAATCTATGTGGATATATGATTTATATTCAAAAAAATGTAAAATATTGGTAAATTTGATCAAAAAGATGATTAAGGTAACCTATGTGGTTTTTCTGTTACCTCCAAAGCTTAGATAATTTTCCATAAATTGTCATAGATTGTTTAGTGTCATGACGTATGAATATTGATGAAAGATTTTCTTTTTTAACAGAAAAAAGATTTCACTTGATGAGCTAAGTAATTATAATAAGAATATGTTCCCTAAAACCATTTTTAAAAAAAAAATTGTAGATGATTTGGATATATGATTAATGAACCCAATTTTGTAAGTGTTTAAACCTGTGATCTATAAAGTGTGTCAATTGTCAAATATATAAACTTTAAGAATAATCCTCTAGATAATGTTTTAGGAAGATTAGGTGAACGATATTGGATGAAAATAAATTTTGAAATTCATGTACAATTCAGTATATTTTTATCTAATCAAGAACCAATGACTATTTAAGATTAATTAGTTGATGAGATTTGGGTTTTAGTAGGGTAAGAGGAATTAACATATTTTAAGAGGAAATTTGATTATAATTACTTGATAGGCACTTTGACTATCCTGTTATTCAAACAAAATGGGTATTCACAAAAAAAATAAGATGATCATTGTGTGATCACTCAAAATTTTGAAAGATTAGTTGAATGGGATACATTTGAGAAAAATTAATTTATTATGAAGAGACCCATTCCCCTATACATAGTTTATAAAAAATTATAATTATACTAGAATTTCCATCTTACATGAATAAAGAATGATATCAAATTGATATTAAATAATCATTTATATGTGTATTTTTAATATATATGGTGATTATGCTGAACAAACTCTTTTTTTTAAAGACACACTTGTTCATAATAATATTTTCAAAATCACTACTTCTTTCTATGGACAGAAATAAAGGCTTAGAGATCAATATATAAAACATTATGTTATATTATAATTTTGAATAGTTTTGTTATAGTATTGGATAACCCCACTCTTTTCATTAAAAATTCATGAAATGGTAAATTTCTAAGGAAAATATTTGTTGATAATGATGATTATGGATAAAAAAATGTTTTTTATTTTAAAAAATTATACTAAAAATGATATTAAATCAGTATGATGGGTCATTTAATGTATTTCCATGTATTTCAATTTTTTTAATTTTTTTTGAAATGTCATAAACCAAATCAAATATATTAATTTTTTACATAAATGATTTGGACTTGAAAAAATTAAGACATATTCAACTACTATGGTCTCTTATCTGAGGCATGACTTGGATAAATAGTAAAACCAATATGAATGATGTTATATATGGGAATAATTAAAATATTATATTATAATGAGGAATATAGGAAATATATTATGTTTTTAGTATTCCTGTATTATATATTTTAATCTAATTTAGATCAATCTCATTTAAATCTTGCTAAAAGGATTTAGAACTCTATTAAATGAAATTTTTTTACCTTTATCTACTTCTTCAAAATTCCCATTATTTTCAATTAAATTCATATTTATATGATGATTTTTATTGTTATAGATGTGATATTAATAGAACCCCAAGAAACTGTCACTTTCTGGAAAATCATTAATATCATGGAATAGTATAAAACAAAAAACTTGAAAACTATCTACAATTAAAATTAATATATTGTTGCCGGATGTTTCTGTGTGGAGTTTTTGTGAATGAAACATGACCTAATGGATTTTGGATTCAGTTATAATCATTTCCCAATAAAATGTTGTAAGAAAAAAGCTATCACCATTTCAAAAACCTGATAATCAATTGTATAATAAAGACAATTTATTTATGGAATCTTCTTTTAAGAGTTTATTGAAAAAAAGGGTTTATCTCTTTAGAATTTTTTGAATATAAAATTATTTAACATAGATTTATAGTAAACCATAATCCATTGGAAATTTTTATTTTATCAACTTATAATTAGGATTATATAATTTAATTCCATTTGTAGTTTAATTATTTTAAATTTAGAATTTATATTTGGAAAATATATTAAAATAATTATTTTATTTTATATTTTATCTTAATTTTATTTACTAATATATCAATAGGACACATAAATTAGTCATCCATGATTATCATGAACATCATTCTTTTAAACCCTTCCATTACCATTAGAAAACATAAATTAGGTCAATCCTACATTCTAAACCCTTGATAACCTATGAATCAACATATCATTTGAATCCAAACCATTTTAACCAAATCATTCAATATTCTAATGCTAACTCAATAATAGTTAAATATAAGTGATCTCATTGATCTACTTCTATAGGATTCAAGCAATCAATGACCATAAAAATTGTAATAAGTGGAAGATCAATCAATTTCACCTAGTTAGATTGTATGAATTTGTTTCTCAAGAAAGATAGAAATCATCATGGAAGGGGTTTATTATTTGAAAAGAATTAATCAGAAATTTTATATAAAAAGAAACAATGAGATTACAATGAAATTTGTTTATTATATTTTTGAGATAATGTGGATCTAGTTCTCGTAATAGTAACCCAAAATAAGTTTTCGGTGACATCCTCCTAAATAGTTGAAGTGTATCGAAACCCTTATAAAGGATAATAAAATTTCATTTCTTTATTAACAAAATTTGATGATGTCATTCATAAAAAGTATTGATTTTCCTTTTGTGAAATCATTACATAGATATGTCACATGTAAATGAACTAAAATAAGATTTAAATGTTATTTGTAATATTATTTAGTCGTTCATATCTCAAAGAAATAGTGAGTGTAGAATGAATATTAGTAAATATGATATATTATTTTATTTTTTTCTGATTGAGTAACCCTTGAATTTTTTATGATATATTATAAATTATTTCTTCAATTTTTGAAAAACAAATATAAAATTTCAAACTTTTGGAAATATATTATCCTTATATTATACTACATATTTTGATTATTTGGATGAAACCACTACTAACAATTGTCCAAAAACAACACCATTGACTCATGGTGTGTTGATATAAAGTGGACTCATATAGAAATATCAGGGGGAATCATATCATATGGTTTTATTGAAGATGATTATGCTCACATTCTATTTCATTTAGAGGAACCAATTTTAAGTATATATGTTTGAGATATTATATATAATGAAACTCTAATGGATAGGTGGAAAATAGTTTTTTTTTCTTCTATATAAATTTAAGATGGGAATTCGGATTCCCCATAAGTATTTTAAGAATCAGTTCAAGTAGTTGATACATCATTAATTGTTGTGGGTCAACCATATATTTTATCTGTGGATGAAGATTAGTCATAAGCTACTAAAAGGCTATTTAATAGTGGTCATGTGAAATAAATTTATAATTCATCAGGTGAAATCCTATAGATTTATATTTCTATGTCTTGGTACGGGAATAGAAAATTTAGATGAACATATATATGTCTTGATAGAATATATATTATTGATGTTTAGAAGGAGGAAGAAGATGATAATGTAACTATGATAATGATAAATAAATGGGAAACATCATATTCAGGGGATCCTTCTCATGATGAATAAGTACACAATGTTGATTAAAATAATCATATTGATAAAGATCATAGTGACAAAGTGTTCCAATACTTTTTTCCTCCAATTTCATCTCACCATACTAGTTCTAAAACTCCTATAATAGAATTGGATATTTTGGATAAATGAGCTATAGAGTGATTTATTAATCCAAAGAATGGTTTGGATTTTGGAGGAATAAATATTTTGAATCTATATCTGATGTAATGACTCTTCAAGAATACGTTCTCTTAAAAGATGATTTTGGAAAGTTTAAGATGTCGCTAAAATCGGGTTTTAAAAGAATCACAAAATATTATACTGGATAAAAATAATGACAGAAGGCTACTGATCATGTTTCTATATATTAAATTTTGTAATGAGTGTCTCTTGTTACAGTTATAATGACTTTTACAATACATTTTCGAAAATGAGAACTTCTCACTATGGAAGAGTTAAAATATATTTATAAATATGTGGTTCAAGAATGTATAATAATATATATAATTCACTAAATATTTATTTTGAATTTTGTTCAGTCTCATATGGACATTCGTTCCTTGGATAAGGAAAAAATATCGATTAACATGGACAATTTAGCTCATGTTAAAAAGGATATTGGATTCATAATCACTAGTTTAAAAAAAATGGCGATATCATTAGAGATTGATTTTGAATTATTAGAGTAAAAAACATAAAAAATAACCAATTGGTGATGGATATATTCAGATTAGAATTTTTAGGATTAGATGTATAATAAGACAAATTAGGGGATCATTAGGATTAACAAGTCACCACAGAAAAATGACAATGGTATTTATATATCACATTTCATGTTTGGATATAATTTTGTACAATCTGTTATGATTTTTTCTAAATTTATTAAAATCTATTCTAAAGAAGGGGATCTAGTATTTTCATAAATTCAATTATAGAGTACTAAATAGTTTCCTAATAGTTATTAACTTCTATAGAAAATATTTATTTATGTTACATGAAGTGTGTGATGATTCATTATACCATATTAGAGGTAGACCCTCTCCTGGACTCATAATTTCATACCATCAAGCAGGATCTCCATAGTGATCCAAAGAAATTTTTTATCCGTGTTATTTTTATTCAAAAAATAACCTTTTATTTCTCTCAATATAAACATTAATTCTTCTTAATTTATCTTCTATGATACCATTTATACTGTCAAACCACATTAATTTGACATGGGAACAATAGGTTTCCAACATCATTTAGTCCACGTCAGAATGGATTACTTGAGACGATAAAGTTAGACATGTAGTATATCTACATACATTAGATGATGTTATTTGAGAATGAGTTGATTCTCATATTCCTAAAAAAATTTAATATTTGGTAAAAATCATTATTTTATGATTCCACCACTACAACACTATCCAACACCGTATAATTAAATTATTTTCTTGACTAGGATGTTTGCTTGAATGTACCATCAAATGAATTTGAATGGATTCCAAAACATTTGGATGGTTGTTTACATATAGTTTATTTCATGCCTTTAATTTCATTAAATCCTATTAATTTTCTCTTTTTATAAAATATCATATATATTATCTGATTTATAAGTTTTTCTAAAAACTATTTTTACTAATATTATATGGTTCTTTATTCATATTTATTTTCATTGATTATATAGTCTCTAGTTTTTGGGATCATAATATTATTTTTTTCTTTATTTTACAATTTATATTGTTATTTTTTATCCTGCTAAAGATAATATGATTTAGGGTGAAATTTAAATAACCTTAAGTATATATAACTTATATATATTTTTATAATTCCTAATATACCTTAACTGTACATTTAATTTTCTCATTATACTTCTTTTTGATATCCAAGAAATTGGAGAAGAATAAGGAAAATACAAAAAGTAAAACATTCTTACAAATTTTTCGTCTATTTTTTATGTATCATTTAATGGATTTTGTGATCATCAAAATTGGGAGGATTATTGCAAAAAATTATGTTATTCCAATGTATCTCAGTTTCCATGTGTTCTAATTATGAATAAAATCCATATATTTATTTAATATGTTTATTTTATGTGTTTAATATTCTACAAGCTTAAATGAAATGGGCTATTTACATCAGAATAAATTATTTTATGTTAATTTAATGTCATCTATTTTGATGCATTTTAGCTATCTGATTTATATTATGTTGATTTATTATATTACACATAACCTATCAATCTTAAAAAGTAAAATCATCAACTACTTTGAAGATATTTAAGGAGAAAACTTATTTTATATTATGAATGATGAAAGTTATCTAATATTTTTTCTACATTTGGAAGCATATTTGGATGGAAGTTACGGTAAGTATTTTATATTAGGAAAATGACATTCATAATGTTAATACCTCAAATAAAATTAATAAACATCGGGGAAATCAAGAATTGTTGACAAGTAAGAAATTATCTTATAATGAAGAATTATCCTAGGACCATCAAAACAAGTTTTATCATAATTAATTTATCTTACACAATAGTGAAATCATGTTATTTAATGTAGTGAAATATATAAAGTGTGTTGTCTTCTAAAGTAGCACACATATTTATCCTACGAGAAATATTATATTAGATGATTATATTATGAATTGTAAACTATTATATGGACCATCATGATTGTATTTTTAATTTTATTTTAATCTCATTATATGTTATTTCATGATTTTGTTCCTTTCATAACATGGTTTTCTAATTATGGAAGTATTTATTTTGACGATGAGTAATTTTTCCATGAATGGAAGGATTCAATGAATAATACTTTTGATATATCATCTAAATAAAAAATTCATTATTTTGAAAAGAAAGAATCATTCCATCAATAACTAGTCTTATAAGATTATCAAAGGATTTTGAATTCCACAACTGTGATTATTTGATATTAATATATTAAATCTAAAATAGGAGATATAAATACAAATGATAGTCATATTTTGTAAAACATAGAGAAATGATTGTATATATGAACACTCTGATAAGTAAAACAATATTTCATGTACATATAACATATATTATAAAAGACTTGGGTTGTACAATTATAATTTTATATATTCAATTGATAAACCACAATGTTATGATTTAAAGGTCATTATCCTCTTTGGGAGTGTCTTCATCTACTGCGGGATACTTTTTGATACTATGTGCTACAACATTCCTCCAAATTTCTGTATTTTATATTTAATATTCACTCATTTTAACTTATTTTGTTAAGTTAATCATTAATAATTATAAAGGGAGATCATGATTTATATCACTTATTCATTCATAACAATATAAAATTTCTTTTACTCTTATAAGATCCCCAAAAAAGTGTTTTATAGTTAAAATCACTAAAATCACATATTAGAGTGGTAGTGTATTGGATTAGAGGATTTAAATTCAAAAAATCACAACAAATATCATTTTTTAATATTTTCCCCTTTAATATTATATATTTCCAATTCTGTATTTTTATAATAGAAATTTATGATCATACATACCATGAATAGGGTGATATTAATGTTATGAAATTTTAAAAAACGCAGTCTTCACCCCTCATGATTGTTTAGTTGGACATTGTCTAGAAAAATAGGAACTTACTCGAAACAGAGTGAATCTAATACAATATTATAAGCATAAGAATTATGATTTTGAGTTGAATCATTTTTTACTACATCTATAGTGTTTAAGTTTCTAATACATGGAAAGGTATATATTGTATTTGGTGATATTTATGGTTTAGTTTTGGGCTGCATTCACATGGAGGGTGATTGTGTGGTAGATTATGGTTCTTGTGAGCTTCAACCCCATGTGAATAACTATGTCACTCCATATATTTATCTCATAGAATTGATGTACTCTCTTAATAATTTGTAATATTATTTGTTTCAAGAAAGTATTATCATGTACTTGAATAACAAAATAATGATTTTTATATGATTTCAAACAGATTGGAATCTTCATCATAGGTGATGGGTGGAGTAATTAAAGTAATTTAGATTTTATATTTCCAACAGACCAAGAATGTTTAATATTGTTGTTAATGATTTGAGTTGGAAATAGTCGTCCTAAACCTTGAAAAAATTATATGGATAATGTAATCTCCATCATATCATTGCTCACATGCATTTCAAATACTGAAAGGATCATTCTAATACTCTCTTGGAATGTTTTTAGTTGAAATAATATCATATCAATATGGTAATATGGAATATAACTATGATGGTGAGTTCTAAGGTATTATGGAATCAATATATAGTGATGAGACCATGGTCACGTTTTTAATATCTCCATATGATTACATTTGCATCCAGAACAGATAAGTTGGACTATCACCTACAAGGAAAGCTATAATGTGGTGTTTTTATCATTCCAATTGGGAAATACACACTGGAACAAAAAATGTGTTTTTTGGTATGTGGTGTTGACTGAGTTTTCTATGTATGAAACAAGACAATACTAATTGTGTTTCTCATTATTATACCTTTGAACGGATCAACATCAGGAATCTAAAGGTTTTGGGTTTCCAGTACCCCTGTGTATATAATAATTGATCTGGGATGATATATTGGTAGACATTTTTTATATCAATTTACACATAATTTAAAGAATAGGATTTTTGTGGTGATTGACTTATGGAGTAAATTGGATCACATTAATACCCTTCGTGATATAACCAAATTTTGGGGATTAGGGAATCTGTATGTACATGAGATTGTATGATTTCCTGTGGTTATAACATCAATTGTTCTTAATTAGGATGCCTTGTTCAAAAAAATTTCATAAGGAGATCTGAAAAGTTAATTGATCATATTTAAGGATGAGAATGATTTAATATCCACATACATATCTTTAGACAGATCATTATATATAGATTCAAGAGTACATGATTCATCAAATTATCGTTATCTTCCTAGGATCATATGGCTACCAATTATGAGTAGTTTAGTTTCCTTATAATAATATTTAATAATTTATAATTATAATAACACCTTTGTAGGCTATACATGGAAATATTGGTAAATTTCCACCTTGTTTTTCAGTGATTTGTGAGGATTAACTTATAGGAACTACTATGGTCCAGGGTGTGACAAATAAGATCAATATGACTCTCTGGTGAATGACGATGAAACATAGCCATTTATATTCATTTTATTATCATGATCTATATTCTTAGAAAATTTTAGATGGATACATGGTATTCTTGAAAGTCTTACATTAGTTAGGTAAATAATGTAATAGAAGACAATGTATTTTGGAAATTAGATATTTGAGACCATTTGAGATCATTTTACAAGATTGGGAAGAATAAATACTATTTTGATTTACCAAATATGATTACATTTACACATGACGTGTTTCACTTGTAATATATCAACAAATATCATTCATACTAGTCTAATCTTTTTAGTTGGGAGGACCTTTATTTGGAACCAGAGAAGTCAATGACAAAGAAATTGATTCAAATTATTGATTATTTGATGATGCGTTTTCATGATACGTCTATACCTACAATTCAATTTTTGTGGGAAATTTATTTTGATTCCCCGGAGACTTTCACACATCTTGCATCTACTAGAGTCCAATTAACTCATCTATTTATTAATTACCAATTTTCTTTTTAGTATTTTAAGGGGATGAAATATTTTAATGTCGGTATAATTATATAATCTTTTTTTCCACTTTTTTGTTATTATATATTTTTTGAAAAATATTTTTTAGGATGTCATATTGTGTTTTTTTCATGAATTCCATATTTTTTTGAAGGTAACTAGGTTTTATCACGATTTGACCATTGTTAGATCACACCATTCGTGTTATATTATTAATATTTTTAACATACATTTGTGTCCCAACTATGTGTGCACAATTATTGGTAACCATATGGCCTACCCATAAAACCATGTGTATTCGGATATAGGGATCCCCAACTAGGGGTTCACATTTAGTAGTAACCATATGGCCTTCCCCTAAAACCATGTGGATTAGGATATAGGGATAATGAACGGATGGATTTTTTTCAGATCGTTCATCCATTCTATGCATCCCTTCAAGTATCCCAAATAGTGGTGCACAATTGGCTCATGGTTTGTTAAACCATGAACCCAATATATAATATATGAATTTAATATATCAAATTATAATTTTATGACCAAAAAATAATAAAAGTTCACTCAATTATCATTTCATGATTTAGGATTTTGAAAAAATTTACTCTTTTTAGATATTTTGGGGACCCAACAGATTTTATTGTTGGGTTTTGATATATTAGGGGACCATTGATCTAGATTCTCAACCATACATTCCTACTTCATGATGTTATTTATTGATATTCTATAAATATTTTATTTCCTTTAACAAAACCTATATCATGGATATTGATGCTATATATATTGTTTTTTACAATATCTAATTGGATGTCTTATCGATCCATCATGGAATCGGGACTCATTGTCAATATTTTCATTAATTCCTGTGAATTCTATTTGAGGGGTTGAGTATATGTTTTCACTTTCTTCTATTATTCTATAGATTATTAATTTGATTTACCTAGTTTCTATTTTTAATCTTGTATTATCTAATGATTTATTCAAGAATTTTATCTCACATTTATTTTGGATCCCATGAATGGTGGTATATTATCTTCTGAATTGATGTTGCAGGTTTCATAAAGCAATTACTATCAATTGAAACCTCCAATTCCTATTTATTTTCAATTGTATTTTTAAATTACATAGAAACTATGATTTTAACTCATTTGATAAATGATTATTAAATTTTAATTTTTTGTTGTGGTTTTTTGATAAAATATCATTTTTAATGTATTTCAAATTGATGTGTTGATTTCTAGAAAATTGATTCTAAAATAATTATCAAATTAATGAAATAAATTGATTCTATATCTTAATTCATAATGATCTAATATTATTTATGATATTAAATAAAATTTTTATTTTTAGAAGTAATGAGTATGGATGAACCCCATTAGATTTTAGTTTTTAAAATTTAATATAATTTTCAGAAACATGAAAATGTGGACAATTGAAATGATTGATGGGAATGATTTTAGATTGATTAAAATTAATGATAATCCTCAAAAAAAATTATTTCCCTCAATAATGTGGGATCCTGGGTTGTTATGATGGAGGAACACATGATGGGAATTTTGTTAACTATACCAAGAAAAATATTGGCATTGACAGCTCTAATTGTAGTATGATGGGGACATGGATTTCATTATTTTTGGTGTTCTTCTATTTCACATATTCTTGTGGAATATTGTATGGTTTTTCCCATATGGAGACAAATTTCACAAAGATGTGTGAGAATATCGATAAAAGAATAACCTAAATTATCTTAGACCTGGTGATATGATTTTAAAATGACTTATATATGTTACTGTTTGGTTAAAATTTTTATTCATTAATTTTTATATATCTATTAAACACTTTTTTTATTGAAAATTAAAATTTTTCTCATTTATATTTTTCTTATGAATGAAATGAATTGAAAGAAATGTATTATTATAAATTTTTTTGACATTATCATTCAGTTTTTTCACTAAAATGTTCCTTAATTGGTTTATTTGATATAGATTACTTATGGAATGATTGGTGAGATCCTAATTGGTTGTTGTTTCCCACACTATATTTTTGTCATCTTGGATTTAACAATGTTCTTATCCCAGGTCAAGTTAAATGGAACCCATACCATTGAGGCATTGGGTGTTCTTGAGTAGTGGGACATAAGAAGTTGATGGTGACCAAATGAATTTTTGTTCCACTTGTTTTGAGGAGACCATATGATGATGTTTTAAGGATTATATTACGACATGGGTTTACATTCAATTTTTCAGTCATGTACTTGTATAATTTTAGAACATGGATTTTTTTCATTCACTACTATAAAAAATTTTATAAAGTCAGATACCCTTTATCCTCATCGAATAAATAATGTCATAAATGAATCCTATAAAAATTATTTTTTCATACTGATAAATACACCGTTATTAGCACTCAAAAAGTGCAGACAATGGTATATTTCATTAAAAACTGAATTATTAAAAAACATACATTGATATATACATATATTTATATTGATAAAAATATAGCATAATTTATTAAATATGGTTTATATAAAATAAATTTAAATTTACAATTGATATATAAGTTATTTAAGTAAAAATTCAATATAAAACCAAAATATATATTATTAAAAATATCATGTCATATAGAAATATACATTGCTATATATATACATATATAATTTTAATTACTATTATTTATGTGATTCTAATGTATTATAAATCATATTTATAAGTCGTAATTTGGTGAAAAATATGTTTAATTTATCTAAAAATATATATTAATTAAAAATATTGATTCATTAATATTAATAGTCATTTAATAACATTGTGTATTATTAGTGCCATTTTTTCAAATTGATATGTATATATAATAAAAAGCTAAAATTTATTAATTAATCAATAACTAAATATGTGACATTTGATATGTCATAATGTAATGTCACATGTGTTTGTATATATATATATATATATTTATGTCAATATATATATTACATCATTAAATATGATTTCTAGAATTAAAAAATATCTTTCCAAATTAAATAATTCTTATATAAATTGAAATGGTTTATAATTATAATTTACTATTAATTATGACTATTAACTAATTTGAATCGAGATATAGACATTTAATAAATTTTCATTCATTTTTGAAACTAAACATATTTTGGGCAACTGATACATTAATTTCATAAATATATATATGTAACTAATTCAATTTACTATTGAAACAAAAACAAATAATATATTTTTCTAATTTTTAATTTTTTTATTTTTCATTTATGAATTTTATTTTTTAAATAATATATTAAATATGTATTATTATATAAGTCTTCTATTTTTACACCTTTTTTTAAATTTTAATTAGAATGTACTCTTAATTTCATAATAATATTTTTTCCAAATTTATTATTATTATAATTATTTATTCGATAATAATTTATATAATGATTAATATTTTTGTATTCAAATATGTTAAATTTTACTTTATTTAAAATTTAGTGATTTTATACATTATTAGTATTTATTTATTTATGTTTATTCAATAAAATATAATTATTTTGATATAAATGTAATTTATATAATTAATATGTATTCATTTTCATTTTTACACATTATCATTCTTAATGTTTTTATTAACGAATATAATTAATAATTCTTATTTATTTTTTCAATATCATTCCAATAAATTTATTTTTTCATTATTATACTTAATTCCTTCAGCCATTTATATATTTAATATTATATAGTATTAATTATTAACTAAAATTGTTAATTATTTTTTACATTCCTATTTAATTATTCATCATCAATATTTAATTTATATAATTATTCAGTAATATATTTCGTATTTTTTTAATAGAAATATCATGACAATGTGAACCATGGGGTATAACCTATGGTCCCAGAATTTATTGAAAAAAGGTAAAAATGTATGAGGGGAGTGGAGGAGTGAAATTTAGTGAAAAATAACTACTCCAAATATCCAAATAGGCCACAACCCAAGAAACACGAGTGTCTTTGTCTATAATAGATGACACCACCACAACATCACAGATGATGACCCCTCATACATGTTTTAAGATATTGTCATGGATCATCATTCATTTGGGGATCCGATTTTGCAATTTGTGGTAAGGGGTCCTTTAGTGGATAAAGATATTATTCTCCAAGAATACATGTCATTTCCTTGAGAGTCGTAATGCTATATGAATAACATTTAGATTGAATAGATCGACATGCATTTAAAAATTCATCAGAGTGGACCTTGTTGTTATTAGATATATTTAATATGTCAATCAAGATAAAGAAATTAATTTTACAAACACATATATGTTGTGAATATTATTTTATATAGAAACACACAAACAATATTTCTATAATTTATTGAATATTAAATATTTTTTATATTTGTTTTTTAACATAAAATAATATATATTTTTATAAATTATTTTTTCCATTGTAAACTTTTAAACATTTTTTATATTTTTATTCTATATAAAAGAATTATTATTATTTTTTTAATATACTCATTTCTAAAATTATTTATTCATTAACAATCTTGATTATTTGTTTGTGAATTTTTTATTTAATTCATTATTAGTTTTTCATCGTTAAATATTTTTCTAAATTTATCAGGTTTTTAATGTTTAATTATAAATTTTTATTATAAATTTTTTTATATGGTTAAAATTTGTATAAATAATATTTAATAATTATCCTTTTAATATATATATTATTTTAGTTTTTAAATAATCTATATAATTAATAACACTTATATGGTTTTTTAATAATTTTTCAAACTATTGATTTTTTATTTTCAAATCTCACTATTTTGTAACATTAATTCATTTAATATTAGTTATTATTATTTATTAACATATATATTTAATTTTTTTTAACATTATTTTCGAATATCATCAATTTTAACATATCATTATGTGATATTTTAGTAACTTATTCATTCTATATATTCATTTATACATATTTATTCATAAAAATTCAATAATTTTCATATAGTTGAAATATATATTATTATTAATAAATCATCTTCATTTTTATATGTATTCATTTTCAATTTTTTATTAATTTATATAATTGATAAAAACTAATTTATTATTTTAAATTATTTTTTTTTCAATTAATTTTTTATCATTACATTTTATTCATTGATTACATGAATAGAGTTATTATTATTTATTCAATAATAAAGTATTTAATTTTTCACTTTTTATAATTTTTTCAAATATATATAATCATTTAGAATTTTTAATTAAAATTTATATATATTTTATATGAATTTTCTAAATATAAATGACAAATATAAATTTTAAGAGCTCTAAAATAGATTGTGCAGATAAAACCATTCTTTATCAGTGATATGTCTTAGTGATAATAACGTTTTGTTTTACTGATGCTAAAAATAGCTGATAATGGTGAATATTTATCAATTCTATGCGGTAACGCTAACAGGGATTGGTATTATCAAAATTTTTTTAGTGTTGATAAAAGATATCATTATATTCCATTTTTGGAAATCACTAATAAAAGCCTTGTATTTTTTAAAATGTAACCATAATAGAGAACCAAATCACTTGCACTACTCAAGCTCTCCTGGAACTGGACCTTGTCCACCACTTGCCTTTGAATTTAATGAAATATTGGACACTATCACAACAATAGATGTGTGTTTGTTTATAATTCATTTCAGTCGATCATTCATTATTTGTGTGTTTTTTATTTTTAAAAATTTGTTTTGGTGTGTCAGATGAGATGTGAATGAGTTAATGTGGCCGGAATATTTTTAAGTGATTATTTTAAATGTAAAGGTAAAATTTTAGTTTAAAATGAATGTCACAAAGCTAAAGCCTTGTAAACATGATCATATTGTCTAGATACATTAGTAATCTGATCTATAATTTATTTTCAGAATAAATTAATCAACCACACATCAAATTATCTGAAAATGTCATAAATATTCTTCTATGATATTTTTTTTATATAAAAATGTCATTTTAATTTATATCATAAATCACATTTAAAAACTATGTAAAATAGCTTGGATTGTCCTGATAATTTTTTAAATTTATTCATAGTTCATTTTTTGACTATAAATAAATCACAAAAATCAAGAAATTAATGTGGCTAGTATGACACAATGATTATAATTCCAATATAAAGGTCATTTTAGATTTAAACCTATGTCACATTGTCAAGACTTGTCAAATAAAAATTGATTATTTTGTAATGTAAGGACAATGATCCATAATCCATTTATAATGTGTATAAATCAATCACACTCCAATGTGTCAAATGATGTGGGTAGTATGAATCAATGTGTGTTTTTCCAGTATATGTTTTATTTTAGTTTAAAAGATGGGTCAGATAGAAAAAACCATGAAACATAAACTCATATTGTTTTCAAACATTATTAAAATAACCAATAATTCTTCTAAGGCATTCAATATTTTATAACATATTTATACGGAAAATGTTTTGGTCGGTATGAATCCAATTTTATGTTTTCAAAATTAAAGTGTTATTTTGGTGTAAAGCACGCAACACATATCAAAAAACTAAGAAAACATGATCGGACTGTCTTGAAATTTTAGGATAATGATATGCAATGCATTTCTGGTTGGTAGTAATTTATCACACATAATTGTAGTACATGTTGACACTGGTATGAATCCAAGTGAATTTCATTAATATAAAAGTATCATTTCAGTGTACGATTCACATCACATTGGAAAAATGATTAAATAAGATAAACTTTTATTGAAACATTAGGAAACCCCATAAATAATTTTTGGTATATTGGAATTTACTACACATTAATCCAAAACACTATGTGTCCGGTTTGACTCAAATTTCCTCTTTTAAATATGAAATTGTGTTTTTACTTCAAAATATGTATCATGTAGACAAAAATGAAAAAACAGGAATAGATTATCTTGAATCATAAAAAGAGTATTCAAAATCCATTTTTAATATTTTTTAATCGAATACACAACAATCCAATACACGATGTGGAATATATGTATAAAATGCATTTTTTCAATATTAGTGTCTTCTTATTTAAATATATATATGAAATAATGGAAAAATGATATTGGATTATTTTCAAACATTATGATAATATAAATTATTATATTTAGACATGTATAAATTTACCACACATCAATTAAACATGGGATTTTTCTTGTGTGACATGAGGTGCATGTTTTAAATATAAAATTTTTTTAGAGTAAACCATGAACAACATACCAATAAATTTTTAAATGTGAATTTATTATTTTCAACATTTCAAAAACAATTCGTAATTAATTTTTGGCGTGTGTGAAATGGTCATATATCAATATTCACATGATATGCATGGTAGGACACTGATTAATTAACATCTAGAATAATGTTTTATTATAGTGTAAAAAGAAAGTCATATAGACAAAAATGAGAAAACAATTTATATTTCTTTCTAAAAAAATATAAAATTATACATAATTCATTTCTGATGTGTTGGAATCGACTTCACATTAATATAACACACGATGTTACCATTATGACTCCAAGTGCATGTTCTCAATATAAAATATTTATTTCTTATTCTATTTCATTTCACATAGAAAAAAATGAGAATATGATATTTTATTATCTTTAATATTTAGGAAAGTTGAACATAAATGTAAGAATTATCAACAAATCAATCTGACAAAGCATGTGGCTAATATGACTCCATGTTCATGGTTTCTATATAAAAGTTTAATTTTAGTGTAAAATGTACAACACATATCCAAAGCAAAGTATACATGATCCAATTTTCATTAAAAAAATGAAAATGACCCATAATTATTTTATGGTATGCAGGAATCAACTGCATGACAATCCATCACAAAATATACCATATATGAATCCATGTTTGTGTTTTCAATATAATGTTTTTAATTTTAGTTTTAAATAAGTGTCAAATTACCAAAATTATGTAAATGGGATAATATTAACATGAAATATTAGGATTATGGTACATTATCTATTTATTATGCGTATGAATTAGTTTCATGTAAATCTGATACGTGATGTTCCTCATATGACTTAAAGAGCATGTTTTCAATATAAAAATCTCAGTATAGTTTAATTTTTTATTTCAGAATGAAAAAACTAATAAAGAAATGTTTAATTTTATCTATACATAATGAAAACAATACATTAATCATTTTTGGAATATATGAATCAATAACAAATCAATCTAACAAATGATGTGGTTGGTAAGAATAAAAGTAGGTTTTCATATATAAAAGTACCATTTCAGTTTAGACTGTATGTCACATAGTCAAGACAAAGTAAATGAGCTCGTATTATCATGATATATTAAAAAAATGCCCCATAGTTAATTTTTGTCATGTAACAATTGACCAAACATCAATCGAACACATGATTAGGCTGATATGAGTTAAAGTAATTATTTACATTATAAAACTTCTAATTTAGATTATATTGTCTATCACATAGTAAAATCAATGTAAATGGACCCCGATTGTCCTGTATAATTTAGAAAAAAAGATAGATAGTTATATTTTTCTTATAGAAATGACTATACATGAATTTAACAAAATATGTGGTTGGTATGACTCCATATGTGTGTTTTCAATATAAAAAATTCCATTTTAGATTAATGATATAATTATTAAAAACTAATTTTATTAGTATGAAAATTAATAACAATATATATAATTATAAATTCAATGATTAACAATATAATTTATATCTATTATTAATTAAAAATGTAATTAAAAATTAATTATATAATTATTAGTTATTAATAAAATTGTTAAAAAATAATAAAAATAAAAATATATTCATTAATAATATAATTAATAGTTCAAATGATAATAGAATTAATTTATTCGTACATTAAAAATATAATTTATCATAGGTTGTTTAAAAACATTAAAATTTCAATTTGAAATTTTTTATGTAATGTTACTAAAAGAAACATTGGATTCATTGCTATAAGACCCTTTTGTGTAGAGGATGCTCATAAGTGAATACCTACTATAAGAGTTATGATTTTATAAATTTATTATAATTGTTTAGAATAGTGGTAAATATCCCATCAATATAAATTTTTTTTAAAAATATTGTAATTGGTAAAATAAGTGAATCGTTATATTTGTATTTAAATTTATATATATATATATATATTAATTCTAATTTTATTATATTTTTAAATCTTGTTCTATAATATTCATGAAACACTATGAAAGATTTTTAACAAGTTCCATCTCATTAAACAATTCATTCTACTAGAACTGATAATGGTCAATATCTCTTAAGGGCACACCAAATTCAATTGCCTTTTTGGATGAAAAAACATACTTCCAAGGATGATATTGGCATGTTTTATAGTAGTGAGGCATTCACATTCCAAATATTTTTTTATTCTTATCGGATTCAATGTCTGGATGTGTTGTTATTTTTGAGAAATCGTTACTTCACAATAGATTATTATTCCTATGTAATATTCTATAAACCATAGTGTTCAGGAACACCCATAAAAATGGGTCCAGATTTATTTGTGTACCATTTAGGTGGGTTATGTAGATCAATTTATGAAACATCTAATAATCCTTCAAGATAATTCGGTAGAGTGGGTACAAGTGGATTGATGTTAACTCATAACAAGAAAAATGTGACTCGATCATTATGCGTTTAATTATGTTATTTATTTTGTATAATTAAAATGAAATTAAATAATTTAAATATATGGTAAATTTTATATTTTTAACATTCTTTTCTTCTATATAAGATATAATCGATGTTTAAAATGATATATGATGAAAATTTTGATATAATTGGATAAACAAATTTATATTATACATTCATGCACCTGTATAATGCTTAAAATGTTTTATTAGCCATAAAATTAATCAAATATTTCATAACATTTGAGTAGGTATATTATCACTTTACATGTTCAAAAAAAACTCCTATATTCCTAAGCCCAAGATCCCCATTCATAGAATTATGAAATACATGATAATATATAAATGAATAACTAGTAAATACAGTGTTCTCCTTACACCAATGTATGCATAATAACCACCTTTTCATGCTTCAATGTTTATAGAATATCACAATACAGGGATCCACCCATCACCCATCATATACTACATCCTCAAGTGTATATAATGTAATATGATAGAGAATTGGGAAGTGGAGAGTCTTGGTTGAGAATCATACAAGAACAAAAAACACTATCATCACATATCAGTGTATTATATATAGATTTTTAGATTATCTTCAGCGATTTATGTATCAAACGATGTGTTATAATTAATGTGTTAACTCATTGGACAACACATGCAAAATATTCATGGAATAATTGACACCATTGTGTTTTGACACATGTAAAAAATACATAAATGATAACCAATGTAGACAATCATTTTTATGATTAACTCTTAATATTATGCTTCCAAATAAATTCCATATTCTTGAAAAATGTATCATAGTAAATGATTTATGAATAAAAAATAGAATAAAATAAAATTTAATAATCCTATGATATAACATAATTATAGGCTATGATAATTCCATGCATCACAAATATGTTGATATGTCCTGATTTCAATCATACATCATGATTTAACAAACATAATGTAGTGGAATTCATCATAATACCTAAATATTATCATATGTAGCATCCTGAGATTTTATGAAATACAATTTTAAATGATTTTAATTTATTCCATAGATTGAGTTACCATAAAATCCATGTTTAAATAAACCATGATAAATATTAATATTTTTAAATAAATCCAACATTTATTACCAAGTCCTTAAAATATTCATTGGGAATAAGAATGATTTTGTATGTAATTAGATCAAATTATACTATATAAATAAAACATATTTGTAAAAAGATACATAATTTTGGGAAAAGTTCTTATATGTTTCAAAAATAAATTTTTTTAATTTTTTATATATCATTTTTTGAAACATAATGAATTATATTTTCGAATTTTATTGCAAAATAAGATGACTAATTATTGTTCATTATTTGAATAATCATGTATAAATTATCTTGGGGGTAATATGTATTATTCTTATGATAATATTAATTCTTTGAGGAATTGTGAGTAATATTTATTTTTATTGAAAACTAACATTTCATTTCAATTTTTTATGATATTTGTTTCCAAATTGGTTAAAAAGTAAAACAAGTTTGATTATATATTGAAAATTAAATTTAGTTCATTAGAATAATTTAAATAATTAATTTTTAATATTTTTTTTGTTGTTTTTAATATTTTCCCTTTGTAAAAAACTTTTTCATCTAATTTTTCTTTTTAGTTAAAATTAAAATATTCACTTCCATGTATGGAATTTTTCCAAATGGATTCCATATTATTATTTAATATAATTTATACATTATAATTATTTAATCTTCTTGATGACCCATCATTGTGGGACCCTTTCCATGAATCCCTAATCACACCTCTAATAGGCTAATGGATGGTGACTAACAACGAGTAAGAATACCACAAAAATGGGAGGCATTTCATAAGTACCTAGACACACACACAAATCATCATGCTATGAAAATGTACAAATATTAAAAAAATAGAACAACCAATGCATGAATACATATATATCCAACAATAAGATTATGGTAGAATGTAAAGTAAACATGGACAAATACATTCCCACTACAATGTTCCCGTAATAAAAGTCCTCCCTGAAATTATACGTATTTGTGAATACTTTCTGAAAGTTGCAGGAAGACACCATGGACTATACGGTCTCACTAAGAACCATCTGGTCCTTGTCTACTTAGGACTCCATCAATAGGTCGATTGTATGATCATGACATGAAATGTGTGGGAAGAGTCCATGCAGGGGGGTATAAAAGTATATATTAGGTCACCCTGAAACCAAAAAGTATACAAAAAAGGAAATATATTCATCTGTACACATCTATATGTCTACATATATTTTTAACATAATATCAAGACATGCTCAATAAAGACACCTAGTCTAGAGGTAATCCACAACTATAGTATACTTCACTAGGATTATTGCTAAAACATCCAGCAAGATGTCTTGTGGGAGAACACACTCATAAGACTGATAGGATTGATGACATCCATCTAAGAGGTACTGGTCATCCAGTCTTAGCATGATAAGAACACAATGATATTCCAAAGTTAATGTGATACAAAAATTATGATCACTACTAATACCATTGAGTGGTACCAAAAGCTCAATATGGATTATCCCACTAAGTATAGAATTTGTGACCATGTAGTTCATATATTGGCTCATCATTAAAACATTACATAATCTTGAATTAAATGGATAATTCACATTGAGGATTATTTTAGGTTCATAATTTTAGAGAATTAGACCATAACTATTACATTACATCTGAAAAATTAAAAATTAGCCACTTTTACTCAGTTTTAATTTTATTTAAAAATAAAACACTTGAAAAAATGGTCTAGTCTAGTTCCATGTTTTAGACAGCAAGTCTTTTCCTGGATCCCATCCTTGATCCTATTCATCTTTATGTCCTGTGAAAAACATTTCAAAACATGGGATGAGCATAAAAAGCATAGTAAGGGTTATAAAACAATGATTGATAAAAATATTTCATCAATACATACAGAACATAATATAATTATCATACCTCGTGTCATCATAATATTAATTAATAACACATAGAAATCATTATTCATAAATTTAATATGTGGAACACATAACATACTTACTTTATACCTTTCATAGCTATGTAGGGAGTTACATTTGGAATAACCATCACTGTATATTATCTAAATCTCTTTGGAGAAAATTAACATTTTCCTCCCTCACGTTACCCAATAAATTAGTGATCTATCTCATTCTCACCATCCCTATGTGTATCAAGAAACCACCCATATATGTAATCAATTTCCAAGAACCATAACATATTCATAACACATAAAATAAACATAAATTAAAGATAAAATTTCCTCATTTACATCACAATATTTGATTTAAATATATTGTCATAACCAATCCATTATAAAAAAAAATTTCAATACCGAAATACTTATAATATTATATGGTATTTAGTTTCCATTCAAAACAATACAACGTGTTATGGAAGCCAATGATTAAATAATATCCGCGACGACAGAAAAGGTCTTTGTCAAAACTTACGTTAAAAAGAAACATTATTTTTTTCGTTTAGTACAATTCATTATAGATAAAAGATTCCATTTTCATGAAATAAAATGTAAAAAGAGTTTTTCACCATATAAAATAATGTCATGTATAAAACAAAATATGCCTCAATGAAAGGAGATTGAGATGAAATCCCATACCTCATGTCCGATATCACCCATTCAATCATTAATCTCCTGAAAAATAAATTATAACTAATTTATACTTTCATAAGAACCTTTTTAAAGTTTATTATTCTCTTTATATCACTTATTTCCATGTTATAAACTTTATGTAATATTTTAAGTTAATATTGGGTGTTTTGTCGATATTTGGCATTTGAGTAAAAAATGATCATCTTATATTTACAAGTTGTCCATGTGGTCAAAAGTACATTATATCCAGAATTATATTCATGATTTATATATCATATATATCATATATATCCCTTATATATATGAATTTATAATAGTACAAAACATTTTGATGTAAGAAATGAAATACATCGTTAATGGAGACGGTAAGCTGTACGTACGCATTAACAGTAATTTCATTTCAATTGTGTATTTATGGAATGAAAACTAAAACTTACCTAGGTATATTATAATTCAGTATAATATCATATATATAATTTTAGTAACTTCATTATTTATACATTCCACATATTTAATGAACGAGTCATATCACTTTGAGTGGGTGGAAGTCCACACTTCCTCAAATGAAATTATAGTATTTACACATTATGGAATCCCCAATGGTATGATATAAAGGAAAAATACCTAAGTATAAAGACTATATAATTATAATATATATCACATGTAAATATTGTTCCATCTTAATGGCCACCATAAGAGGTGGTAGGATAAGATTTAACAATCATCGTTTTGTGAGGTGATAGTTCGCCGCCCTCAGAAACCGTATGTTCATTATGCATAAGATGAAGGTGTGTATGAGTGTAGTTAGAATCCATCTCATAAAAACAACATAGTATATTGAGGATGATTTTTTTTATAATATAATCGAATAAAATGATTTTAGGCGGTCGGAGAAGTAAAATAATAGAAATGGTCTTAAGAGAAAACTTTACCTTTAAATCGGGTAACTCCATTTGGATTGAACCAAAAGGATTTCTTGGAGAGTATTCTGGATAAGGTAAGGCATCAAGGTTGATGATAGGGATTTAGGTAACTTAATTGGGAAGAGTTTGGACAAGAAAAGCGTCTTGAGTAATTTGTGTAATGAGTTAGAAGTATTGTCCTTTTATAAGAAAAAGGAGGGGCCCTTTAAGAATGTTTGAAAATATTATTTTGTTATATAATGATTTTCAGTTTCCAAACGTCCAAAAAATATTAAAGGCTAATATAATATGACTAATTTTCAAAATAAAATAATCCAGTAATAATTATACAGGTTTGGATTTTTTATTAATCTTTATAATCTTATTTATTTAAATCATTATTTAATGAGGTAAACATTTCATCATTATTGTGTCATAAATGATTTTATTAATTTTATTTTAATAAAATATAAAAAAATCCATAATGTAGAAATATTTATATCTTTATAATGAATATATATAGTCAAATATATCAATTATATAACTCCACATTTATATTGTTTAAGGAAAACAATACCTATTTATGATATTTTTATTTTAACTATAAATGAAAAGTTATTAATATCATTATCTTACCCAAGTGTCATTAAAAGACCATAAATCTCACCCAAGGATTGTATTGTACGTACAAGACTCATTCAATATGTTTCAGAAAAGGTTTAAGGTAATTTTATATTATTATAATATTATTTTTACTTTGAATTACCCTATTTTGCTTTAATGGCTGTAAATAAAAGTCAAAAGATGCAATTCACCAAAAATAATTTTCATCTTATTTAACCTCATTTTACTTAATAATAATGACCATGTATTTCATATTTTCATAATTCATTTCATAGACATTGTAAAACTTCATTTAAATGAAAAAGTTAGTTTTTTAACTACTACTCAATGTTTTCACAATTAATAAAAAATAAATGTTTTTTAGAAAAATACCAAAAATTCACCCTAATCTATATTTGATATTATGAACTCAAAAATGATGTATATTTTAACAAATTGAAAACATATAAGGTAAATTAATTAATTTAAAATTAATTCTCACTATCAAACAAAAAGCGTGTATTTAAGAAATAATAATTTTAAAAAATTGGAAATTGTTAATGTTTAAATTAAAAGTGAAATTACATCAACTGAAAAACATTGGAGTAAATGGTAAAAAAATAATATAATTAAAAATTAAAACAAATTAAAAAGATAATATAACCATATAATTAAATTATATTAAAATTCTGTTTTGAATTAAAATATAATATTTTCACTATTTATGAAAAAAATAAATTTTAGCAGAAAAATACCAAAAACATACCCAATAAAAATTATGATGTCACTATTCTAAAGAAGAATTTTATTTTTTCAAATAAAACATATTAAAGTTACCAAACTAATATTTAAGGAGGTTTCTCCATCAAAAGGAGATAAATCAACATTTTAAAGAATATTAGAGTATTTAGGGTTAAATTAGATTCAATCACATTTTAAGCCTCTAAATTTTATTTGATAAATATAAAAACGTTTAACAAACATGTATAATAATATTATAGTTAGTTCTATTCATTCACACCATTACAAAATCTAGGCATTAACTACCATTAAAAATAATAATATTAATTTATTATTTTTCAGTATGAATCATCATTGTGTGCAACATAAGACTTCAAAGAAATAGGTTTTTGTGTATCGGGTACGCCATCAAACATAGAACCCCCATTAATGTAAAATTAGTATTTAATTCACAAATATTAATAAATATGAAAATTATCGTATTCTTTAATCACCAGGGATGTTACATCCTTCCCCCCTTTTGGAAACTGTGTCCTTGCAATTTTATTCACTTATCAAATAAATGGTGGTATTTATCCCTCATATAATTTTCATATTCCCATGATGGATCTTCAACCATATGGTTTTTCCACAAATCCAGTACTTGATGAATTTCCTTATTCCACAATTCATGCTCTATTCGGTCAAGAATCTGGACATGTTTCTCCTCATAAGAGAGATTTTCATTCAACTGAACTACCTCAAGGCTCAAAACATGAGATGGATCTAGAATATACTTTATAAACATTGAATCCTGAAAACAGTTGTGTACCTGTGATAAACATCGAGGTAAAGGCACTCAGTGCACAACTAATCCAAATTTCTATATGATTTCATAAGGTCTAATAAATCTTAGAATCAAATTTCCCTTAATAAAAAATCAAATCAAACTTTTCTATGGATAAAAATTTAGAAAAACATGATCACCTACCTCAAAAGAAAGATCCTTCCTCCCGATATCCACATAATATTTTTTCCTAAATTGTGTTTCTCTTGTTCTTTTGAATAAACTGACCTTTTTTGGCCACCTCTTCTTCCAATACTGGTCACATCAACATCCTTTCACCTACTTCATCCCAAAAAGTAGTAGTTCGACACATATTCCCATATAATGCTTCAAATAGATCCATATGTATAATGGAATGAAAACTATTATTATATTAAAATTCCACAAGAGAAAGTTGTTTGTCTCAACATCCCTCATAATTTATTGAGAAAACACGTAACATATCTTCCAATGTTTTAATTGATCATTCTGACTGCCTATCTGATTGAGGATGAAAAACTGTATTAAATTTTAATTCATTACCCTATAACTTATAAAGGGATTTCCAAAATTTATAAGTAAACCAGGGATCACGATCGGATAAAATAGAGAGGGGAACTCCATGAAACCTGACTATCTCATTAACATTCAACCGAGAATGTTGATCTAGAGATAATGTATCTCAAATGGGAAGGAAATGAGATGATTTATTTTATCGATCTAAAAGAACCCATATTGCATTGTTACCTTGACATGTATTTAGTAATCCCACTATGAATTCCATTGATATGTTTTCCCATTTTTACTTTAGAACCTGTAATGACTAAAGAATCCCTTTTGGTAACATCCTCTCTTTTTTAATCTGTTGACAAGTCAAACACTTCACAATAAAGTTAGAAATATCTATTTTCATTACATGAAACTAGTAATACTCTTGATGATCTCTGTACATCTTAGTACATCCAGGATGAACTAAAAATAGAGAAATATGAGCTTCTAATAATAACTATTTCATCAACTATGAATGACAAGAAAAACATAATCTCTTCCTAAGCCTCAAAACACAGTCATTATAAATGTTAAAATAAGGCAACATACTGTTCTGAACCAATTCTACCATTTCCTACAACACATTATTGTCCTCCTACTTTTTATTAATTCTATCTAATATGGATGATTTCACTGACAAGTAATACAAAATAGAAGAATTTACTGAACCAAAAAATTCGATGACAAATTTCATCGTATCAAAAACCATCGGATCCCATTCCAAATGTACCAAGGTTAATGAAGCATTACATTTTCAACTCAATGCATCAACCACTTTATTTTCCATTCCAGGATTGTATTTCATTGTGAAATCATAATCCCCGATTAATTCCAGCAATTTCCTCAATCACATGTTCAATTATTTCTTAGTTAAAATATACATCAAGAATTTTTGGTCAGTGTATATTTCATGTTTTAATCCATACAAATGATTCCTCCAATTTTTTAAAAAAACGACAATAGCATCTTCTTCCAAATCAAGTGTATGGTAATATAACTGATGATGTTTCAACTGACATAAAGCACATGAAATTAGATGATCATTATTCATAAGGACACAACAATGACTTTTCAAAAAGGCATCACTATAAATAACAAACTCACCATTTCTGGAAGGCAGTTCCAAAACTATAGCATTCACAAATCTCGTTTTCAAATAAAGAAAAAATATTCTCAGATTCTTTTTACCATATGAACATAACCCCTTTTCATGTTAACATGGTCAGTAGGATAGATAATCGTGAAAAAAATTCTACAAGCCTCCTGTAATATAATGCCAAATAAAGAAATCTAAGTATCATAGTTATATTTGTTGGTTTTTGACATTCTTCAACAAATTTCATCTTAGTAGGATCAACAGTTATGCCATTTTTGGAAACAATGTGAGCAAGGAATGAAATTTTTTTGTACCAAAACTCACACATGCTGAATTTCCCATACAAATTCATTTCATTTAAGGTTTTCAAAACAGTTGATAAATGGAAATCGTGGTCCACTTTTATTTTATAATAAACAATTATTTCATCAATGAAGACAACAAAAAACATACCGAAGAACTCGCAGAGAATTTTATTCATAATATCCATGAATACAGAAGGTGATTTGGTTGACCTAAAAATAATAACATCAAATTCACATTGGCCATATCTTGTATGAAATTTTCTCTTTGGAATTATTGCTTCCTTTACATTCAACTGATTATAACCCTACCTCATGTCAATATTTGAAAATTACTAATCTCCCTATAGCTGATCATGAAAATCGTCGATATGAGGAAAATGCTTATTTTTTTCTTAACAACGATGTTATTTAATTATCTATAATCAATGTAAAGTCTCATTAAACCATCATTATTTTAAAAAAACTTGAGTAACTCATGGTGATGTGTTTGGTTCAATGAAACCATTATATATAAACACCTACCATTGAATAGTAAACAGTAATTGTTCAATTTGATCCAATCGATAAGGGGGTTTTGAAATTGGCTTAGCATTAGGAACTAAGTCAATAGTAAATTCAACTTCCTGATCAGGTATAATATAAGGAAATACATGAGTAAAGACATCAAAGTACTCATTTACCAGTAGAAATCATTAATCTTAACAGTTCTATTATTTTCAATAATAGGTACAAGGTAACATTCATATTCATCTCTTACTAGTTTCACAGCTTTCTGATATGACATTGAAAGTAAGGGTTCATTCTTGTACACAAACTGGAAATCATTCAGAAAAAAAACTTCTGTAGCTCTATAGTCAGTCATAACATGATAAACAGAAATCCAATCCATACACAAAATTATATCAAACTCTACTACAGTCCAAACTGTAAGGGTTTTAGGTAGATTATTATAACACCCAAGAACATGAAAGTTCATATAATTTCTTTTTGTCTCAAAATTTCCTCCATCTACTTTTACTATATGTTTAGGAATCTTATCTTGAAATGGAATTCCCAATTTTCTGGTAATTTTTTTTATAAATGACCTAATGTGTAGACCTAGAATCATACAACAAGTGGGCCTAATATAAACAATCATATAGTGTATCTATTAAAATTTCATTCGATGGCCCAACATCTGTTGAAGTAGTTGAAAACGATATCACCACCCCTTTCTGCTTTAAGTATGGATGCTTTCCCTAAGTAGAGATCTTCGTTGGATATTAATTTGCATATTGACCCATTTCATTACACATAAAACATTTTATGGATATAAATAAGATTGTGACTTACCATTACCCTAATCTTTTTCAATCCAATTACGAGCCTTATGCCCCATTTTACCACATCAGTTGCACTTAATAGAATTCAAAAGACATTCCCCATCATTATTGTTACCACAATTTTAGAAAAACTGTAAACATAATTTTTTTACCATCAGACTTTTCTTGAGGAGTTCTTCCCTTTCATCTGCCACCTCGACCTCTTATTCTATTATTTTTCAATGATCACCTGATAATCAGAAAACACAATTTCCATCTTATCCACACATAGAACAGTTTTCTCATTACTTGTGAACTCATGAGAAGCTAAATCCCTTAGATACTTTGTTTTTAATCCTGAGTAAAAACATTTGATTTTAATTTCAATATCTCATATTTTAATTGGAGCAGACCTTGCTAGTTGAGTGAAATTTTCTTCATAAGAAGCCACAAATTCATCCTCCTTCCACAATTCCAATAATTTGTTTCCATCATATATTAAACCACCCTGTGAAAATATTTCTCAAGAAACATACATTTAAATTCATCCCAATTAAGAGCATCAATATCCTAACTATCCCTAATATTTTTCACCATCGACCACCACTGATGGGCTTTACCATCAAAATGTTAAACAGTGAGACTAACCTTTTAATGTTCATAACATACCATGACATCAAATATCATTTCCAGTGCATTAATCTACCCTTCTGTTAGAACAATGTCATATGATTATCTAAATGATGGGTGATGTTGCCTCATGAATTTCACCACTGCTGACTTGTTACTATGTAGTTGATCTGGATGATATTTTTCATGGATACCACCACCATTTATAGCCTAATTCAACTATGCCATCACTAAAACAAACTGTTCACTTCTGATTTTGACCGTCTCAGATTTCTGATATATATGGTTGTCTTTCTCCAGATTTTGTCCCATCATAGGTGACTTGTTTCCTCTACAGAAACTCATTGATAACATAGAAATATCTTTGACCAAGAAAAATGGTAATATGTAAACGCTATATCATTTCAATCTTACCATAAATTAATTTATGGACTTGAATTTAATAATATCTTATGTTCTAAATTTTTCTAAACCAACCTCTGATACTAACTTTAAGGACCCTGCCTTAAAAAATTACATAATCTTGAATTAAAGGAATAATTCAAATTAAGGATATTATTAGGTTTATATATTTAGATAATTAGGCCATAAATATTAAATTACATCTCAAAAATTACTAAGTAGACACTTCTACTCAGTTTCCATTATTTCATAAAATATTAACTGTTGAAAAAAAGGGTCATGTCTAGTTCCATGTTTTAGATAGCATGAATTTTACTTCATCCCATCCTTGACCATATTCGTCTTTATGTCCAGTGAAAAACATTTCAAAACTTGGGATGATCATAAAAAGCTCAGTAAGGGTTATAAAACAAAGAACGAAAAAATTAGTTCATCAATACATACATAACATAAGCTATTTATGAAACCTCGAGATATTATATGATTTATGAATAACACATAAATATCATAATTCATAAAGGTAACTTGTTGCATAAATGACATACAAAAATTGTAGCTTTCACAACTACATAGGTATTTTCATTTGGAGTACTCATCACATTATATTCCCTAAATCTATTAGGAGAAACATTCACGATTACCTCAGTCACATGACCCAATACATTGGAGAGCTATCTCGGGCTCACTAACCAAAGGTTTATCATGGATCCACATGTATATATAAACAATTTCCAAAAAACCATAACATATTCATAACACATAAATAAAATAAATGAAAGATAACATTTCCGTATTTCAATCACAATATATCATTTAAATATATTAAAATAACCAATCCATTATAAAAAAATTCATCACCAAAAAATTTAAATGATGATATGTTATGTATTTTTGTTTCAAAAACATTTCAGTTTGTTAAGGAAGAAAAAGATCAAATAATATTCACGGTGGCGGAAAAAGTCATTGTCACCACTTATGTTAAAAAGAAATATTATTTTTTTTCATTTAGTAAAATGTTTCATTGAGAAATGATTCCATTTTAATTAAATGAAATGTATAAAGGGAATATAAACCATATAAAAGAAATTCATGTATAAAAAAAATATGCCTCAATGAATGTATATTGAGACGAAATCCCATAAACAGGGTCCAACTTGACCCATTAATTATTTAATCTACTAAATAATAAACTGAAGTTAATTTTTACTTTTTTATGAACCTTTTTCATGTTTTTTATTATTTTTATATTATTTATTTCCATGTTATATACACTATGAAAACATTAATGTTAATAATGGTCATTTTGTCGATATTTGGTACTTGAGTCAAAAATAAACTTCTTATATTTACAATTAATCCATGTTGTAAAAATTACATTAAATCCATAATTATATTAATGATTTAGATATCATATATATCCATTATATATATTTAATTATAATACTGCATGACATCATGAGGTAAGAAATTAAATGCACCGTTCAAAGTGACGGTAAGCGATACGTACGTATGAATGCTATTTTCATTTATATTTATTATATAATTGAATGAAAACTTAATGATACTTTGTTATATTATAATTATCTTATAATATCATATATTTTATTTTAATTACTCCATCCTTTATACGTTCCACGTATAGAATTAACGAGTCACATCACTTTGACGGGGCTGTAGTTTGCACTTCCTCAAATGGAATTATCGTATTTACCCATTATGAAAACCATAAAGGTATGATATAAATGAAAAACACAGAAGTATAGAGTCAATATAAATATAATATATATCACTTTCAAATACCATTCCATCTTAATGGTCACCATAAGATGTGGTAGGATAGTATTGAACAAGCAACGTTTCGTGAGGCAGAAGTTCACCGTCCACGGAAACTGTGTGTTCTATACCCATTTGATGGGGGTGTGTGTATGTGTATTTAGATAACATTTCATAACAAAAGACCTGGTATATTTAGGATACTTGTTTCAATATAAAATAATATAATAAAAAGAGTTTGGTGGTTTGGATAACTAAAATAAAAGAAAAAAACTTAAGAGAAGACTTTTACTTTAAATCGGGTTACTCCCTCTGGATTGAACCAAAAGAATTTATTGCAGTGCATTATGCCTATGTTAAGGCTTCTAGGTAGAATATTGGGATATAGGGATTTAAATTTGGAATATTTTTAATGTTCCAAGGGGATTGAGATGTGTGTGGAATTATCGAGAAGTGTTGTCCTTTTATAAGGGGGAGGAGGGGCTATTTATTAAAAATTGAAAATATTATTTTATTATATAATAATTTTATGTTTATAAATATCCAAAACATATTAATGATCAAGATAAGATTAATATTGATTGAAATAAAATCATTCAATTATAATGGTCAGGTTTTGGATATTTTTTTAATCTTTATATTCTTATTTATTTAAATTATTCATTAATGATGTATAAACTACATCATTATTATGTCTGAAATAATTTTATTTATATGATGATTAAAAATTATAAAAATAATTGAATGATGTATGAAATCTTTTTAGATTTATAATTAATATTTATAGTCAAATATATCATTTCTATAACCCCATAATAATTTTTCTTCTCAAAATAATACATGTTTAGATATTTTTACTTTTACATTAAATAAAAAATTATTATTACGATTATATTACCCATGTGGATTTAAGAGGCAAAAAGTATCAACCTATGATTTTCATGGTTTTCCATGACTCATAAAATATGGGTAGGACAAGTGTTATGGTAATTTTATATTACAATAATAATATTTTTACATTGAATTAACCTATTAACCTTTAACCACGGTAAAAAAAAGCCAAATGTTACTATTAACCAAAAATTATTTTCCTATTATTGAACCAAATTTTACATACTAATAACAACCATGTATATCATATTTTCTAAATTCAATTAACAGAAGTTGTAAAATTTCATTTAAATGTAAAATTCGTTTTTTAACTACTACTTTGTGTTTTCACTATTCGTCAAAAATTGATGTTTTTCAGAAAAATATCAAAAATTAAGACTAAGATATATTTGATATTCCAAATTCAAAAAATATATCTATTTTACCAAATTATACACATAGAAGTTGCATTAATTTATTTAAAATTAATTCCCATGATCAAAATAAAAAGTGCCTTTTTATGAAATAATAACTATCAAAAGATTAACACCTGTTTTTTTCCTAATTAAAAGTGAAATTAATTCCAATGACCAACAATCGATTAAATGGTAAAAAAATATATTCTAAATAAACATTAAAAAATTTAATAAGATTATATTACCATATAAAAAAATTATAATAAAAGTCAATTTTGAATTAAAATATAGTATTTTCACTATTCATTAAAAAATAAATTTTATCAGAAAAATACCAAAAATGTACCCAAAGTAAATTTGGATATCCCGATTCTAAAGAAGAATTTTATTTTTTGAAATAGAACATATAAATTTCAATGAAACTATATTTAAATAGGGTTCACCATCAAAATACGTTAAATCAACCTTTTATAGATTTATTAGTATTTTTGTTTAAAATTAGATTCTTTCACATTTTAAGCCTCTTCCTATTATTAAATAAATGTAAAAACATTTAAAAAACATGTATAATCATATTGTAGTTACCTTTATTCATTCACACAATTTCAATGTCTGGGAGTTAGCTACCATTTTAAATAATAGTATTATATTATTATTTTTCCGTATGACTCAGCATTGTATGCTATATAAGATTTCAAAGAAACTCATTGTTGGGTATCAGGTACACCATCAAACATAAAATACAATAAAAAAATTTAATATTTAATTCACAAATATTAATAAATATGAAAAATGTCTTATTCATTAACCACCTGGGATATTATTGTTTTGGCTATGTCGATACTAAAAACCCCACCTAGGGAACGACGATGAATAGAGGATCTCACATCGAACCTCTTTGAGGGATTCTAAAAACCCAATTTAGGATGTCATTATGATGGCATCTTAGTCAAAGGATTATCGAATGATTCTGCACTAACCATCAGGTAATGGATAAGGGGAACAAACCCTGACGAAACTTTTCCAAGTCAATGAGGGAAAAGGCAATATGCCATGTAAAAACCATTACACAATATTTTGATGTGTTACAAATCATGTCCCATGACCCTGGGTATTGCCCGTGTAAATGGAGCATGTCCCCAAATCATATATATGTAGTATATAAGAGTATACATTATGTAGAGTGGTTACACGCTATGTCCATATACACAACGTCTAATCAGTGTGCTCCTTCAATGTGAAAATACACTATTCTAGACCATATACACATGTCCATGTACTAGTACATAGGGTAGCATGTGTCCATGATCTAGGAATTTTCTTGTGTGGGAGTACACATAGTGTAGGAATCCTGTCTGCTATAACTCATTTATATGTGCTTTCCCATGTATATACCATGTCATCCCATGGGTCCATATATCATGTATTTAAGGAGTACACGTAGTGTGTTTCATGTTTTCTAGAAACCCTTATTCTTCCTTCTTCTTGTGCCCACACCACTGTCTCCATGAAATACAACTCCAATCACACCTAGACTCAGGGATATACTCTAGAAAAAAAAACATTTACAACCATTCTCTTGAATTCAGGATTTTAATATGTTAGTAAAAGAGATTACATTCATTTCATTCATCATTCATCCATATTTCTTGAAATTCGTGGTTTCCAAACTAGTTTTATTCATTATCCTCTACCGAATTCACACCTCCATTACCTCAAACTTAGTCCATATATAAATTCCCAGATCATTGTGATAAGAAACATATATATAATGATTGATTCATCAATTAAGTGTCGAACTATGTGCCATGTGAAAAATGCATGAGATGAACGATGTAAAATGGGAGAATACAAAAAAAACACAAATATATGAAAAAACCAAGGTTGGGTTTTTAACATGATTCATTTATGTTATAATGAAAATGATGAAAAAAACAATAAGCAACTGTCAATGAATAATCCCTACAAAAAAACACATCCCACTTGATGTTCAAACATCAGATCAATTTGTTCGATGGTTGATTCGTTTTCATCCTAGAAATAAATAATGTAGAATAAATACAAATAAATAACACTTCCATCCAAAATTAGGTTCGATCACTAAAAAAGAATTATTTCATCATCATTACTATTTGTAAGATTCATTGAATTTGCGGCGCATCAGTCTTCAATCTACATTTCTATTGTCGTTTACTTTAGAATATTCTTCATGTATGTCTCTAATGATGCTAAAAAGGATCTAGGTTTTTTAAGATAACCATAAGATTTATTATAATATTATATTTACATACAATCTAATCGATGCATCTGACCTCTAAAAATAAATAATTTATTCAAATTATTTTAATCATTTATACTTCATGATGACTTTTCCACAAACTACCCCCGCCGACTAATGTTAATTATCTCATTGGTTAATCCTCATGTTCTAAACTCATTGGTTACCTCTAACATCTAAAATAGAAAAATGATTAGAGTTTATTCCACTTTTTTAGGAAAACCTTGTGGACGTGGTATCTTTTTATTTCAAACATTTATTTTTGAAACTTATGGCCTTGGAATCAGACACTATCTCAATGCCTGAACTAGAAAATAATCCATCAACTTTTTTAGAAATAATACACAGAAAATATGAGTAATTACCTTATCCCAACAATGGTGATATATATCCCAAAAACGAAATATGTATATTTTAACATATGTGGGTACTGAGCATGAATTTAAGACTCCCACACCAATGTGATCTCCAAAAGATTCTCATTCATCAACCAAACATGCACAAAATGAATAGATCACCCAAGAATAATATTCTCATGTTGATACTTGATATATTCTGGGTATTCATTAATGGTTTCTCCATCATTGATGTCCTTCTCACCACCATTGATAATGTGTGATTGGTTAAGGACATACCTCCTTATCTGTGTCACATAGAAGACATCGTGTACCCTGCCTAACAAAGGGGGTAGATCTAGGATGTATTCCACATCAATAACTCTAAAAAGTATCTAGAAAGGGGAAATGAACCTCAGAGATATCATATCTCACTATCCAAATATTCATAATCAACATCTTGGTGAAATCCATTGGAACTCATGGTCTTCTACATCAAACTATAAAGGCCACAATCACTTGTCACTAGAAAAAATTTGATTGCATTGTCCAATATTAATTCACTATTGGATAATAAGAAACTTCTCTGTTGTAGCTCGCACCATCTCCAGGTCTATAAGTGAAGACTCCCCATGTTCAATCTAGAAGCATGGAGACCTAGAGATCCACCCATACAAATCCTTGAATGATTCCATAATAATTGTGTAAAGATATAAATTATTGTAAAAACTCTACCATAGGTATGTGATCTTCCCTATTATGACCAATGTCAAAAAAACTAGATCAAATCATTTCATCTTGAACCTGAAGGTTTCTCTTTATCTGGCCATTGATATCAGGGTGAAACACTATGTTAAATTGCAACTGAGCCCTAAAAGACTCATGTAACCCATTGCATAACTGGGATGTAATTTGAGTGTGATGATTAGAAAAAATAATTGATTGAACTCCATGGATTCTAACTATCTCATGAACATAGATGGATCCCAATATATCTAATAATCTCAGCTTTTGAATTTCTATGAAGTGGGATGACATAGTGAGTCAATCTGTGATCACTTATATTGAATCATGTATTATTTATGTATATGGTAATCCCATCATGAATCCCATAGATATCACATCCATCATACATTATGGAACCTCAAGTGGTTTTTCTAAACCGGAATGAACACGTTGCTTAGCCTTTACTTATTAAGAACTAAGGCATTAATAAAAAAATAGTTCAACTCCCTTCATCATCCCTGGCCACCAAAAATCACATCGGATGTAATGGTACATCATTTCTACACCTGGATGTACTGCCAATGGAGGTATATAAACCTCAATCATAACCTTATCTTGTAACGTCACTGGATCCACCATGAATCATATTATAAGAGTCGTGTACTTCTCACCTTTAGAATATCCAATAAGATCATGGACTATGGATTTATAAACAATTAGGTTCTCACAATTGGTATCCAAAAGGTGTTCCTCCCTAACTCGCTGTAAGAGCGGAAGAGTAAAAACTATCGACTAGAGGTAAGATTCTCTATCTCCATTATTAATTTATAATTACAATGAGGCCAACTACTCTAACACCACACTCATCAACACTGAATAAAATCTCTTACTAAGAGAATATGTAATCATGTTCCCCATCCCATGAGTATATAATATTTTGAAATCCGAATCCCAAGGGAAAACTAGTCAATTCATCTTTCTCAAGTTATGATCATTCTATGAGAAGATATAATAGATACTCCTATGATCAAAATAGAAAATAAACTACTCAAATACCGGGTAGTGTTTCCACATATTCAACATAAAGACTACCACTACTATACTATGATCATGGTTCTAGTAGTTCTGGTCATGTGGCCTCAACTAGCATGTACCTTAGGCAATCACTGATTAACTCTACATCAAAACATAAAAAATCCTAGACACTGATTCACCATAGAACACAATGTACTCAACACCCTACGTTGGAATTCTCAATATGGGATGGCTCTTCAAACATTTCCTCAAATACTAATAAGATGGATGAATCATTTCTATCCACACAATGGGATTAGTATTTCATGTAAAAGTTTTCATGGGTGCAAATAATCTGGAGTAATGAGGTATAAATATCCACTAATAGCCCTATAAGCCAAAGGAATATACTCAACTACATCACACTATTGGGTGTCAAAAAATATAAAACAACACCGACATTGGTAGGGTCCACAACCACTCCATCCACTCAGATAATATGTCCAAGAAATTTAACCACATAAATCATGAACTGAATCTTTGAGAGCCATCTATATATATGGTTCTCTCAGAGTATGTCCAGATCAATCCTCAACTGATCACATTCCCCTCCTCATAATTCATGTACACAAGGATATTGTTGGTGAGACTACTAAGAATTGATCTAATAATGGATGGAATATCTGTTTTATAAGCCCCATGAACACGGTAGGGGAATTATTCATGATAAAGGGAATCACCAAGTACTCATAATGACCAGAGAAACATAAAAATTACATATTTGGTATATCTTCATACCCTACTCGCATATGGTGATAAAATAATATATGTTCAACCTTCGAGAACCATAATACCCTTCTCAAATGATCAAATGGGACATCGATCCTCGGTAGTGGATACTTGTTCTTCAATGTCACCTGATTCTTGCTTTAATAATCCATAATCAACATCAATCTCTCGTATGCCTTATTGATAAAAAAACGTGGGCTACCCATGGTGAAACAGTAAGTTGAAGAATCACATTTCACAGTATTTTCTCCAACAGAAACCTCAACATGAAAAAATATATGGGATCTAACTGATATGTTGGAATTGGTATAGGTTCTATACCAAGGTGTATATGAATGTAGAATAATATCTCTTGTTTGGTTGGTAAACATAAAATATCTTATAGTATGATGTCCTCATACTCTCCACCACTACATGAAACTAGAAACTCAAAAAATCCACTACATCAAGGGTCAATCTAGCCAACTAATGATTAATAATTTGCACCCTCCTCTTCAGTAGTCTATCTTTCTCTTCCTAGGTTTCCTTTTCTATGATAAAAGAATACTTGGTTCTCTCAATACAGACACACCACACCATTATCCTAAAAAAGACATTCATTGAATTATTTATAGATAACCAATACATAGAAAGTGTGGATTTGTAAAAAATCAAATCAAAAACCAATAAATCTTTATTGAAAATTCCACCTACAAGATCCAGGTCACTTTTTTGGCATATGTTTTTGATCATCTAGTCTTGTCTAATAAGAGTCTCCAACTGTAAGGCTCAAGTCCACTGTTCATCCTGAATCTCTATGTATCGAACAATATATGTGGTGATAAAGAAATTACTACAACATTTGTATATCAGTATGAAAACAAAATTATCAATTAATATATCATACCTAAAATCATTCATGGATCCCTAGAGTCGTAATCATTGACTACTTACAGCTATCCACGCTCATGTTCTCCAGCTCCCTAAGCCAGTGATATACCGGTTTTTGGTGGTCATTATAAAAAGTAAAACTGTTGAGAACCAACTTCTACTGACATATCTCATCTTTTATGTCTTCCATCCGGTGGACCTGCCTTCTAGTTCCACTATATATACATCAGTGTCCCACTGCTGACACCAGCTAGATGTAACTACTCAGATAAGAAACTCTAAACCAACAAATCCTGCTTTAGAAAAACCACATTGGTTGGAATGTGTGTTGAGATAAAATTGGTGTCAATGTTTCTATACATACCTCAATCGATGGGTCAATCAATGAAAAACTTCTCTCAAACCCTATCCATCGATTATCAGTATAGGCTGGTAATCCTTGATAAATACTCAAAAACTATCATATTTCCCTACTAGATCTATAAAAGCTCCTTCATATGCACAACCCTCATCATAGTTAGGGATAAATCCTCCCTAAAGAGAGACTAAAACTCGGTCCACAAAAGAGTCATGTCATTGTATTACTGGGTAACTAATCCCCACCATCATCCTATAAAGGCATGAAGAAGAATCGGGGCTAGGACCACCATCAGATCTACCAGTTTCCTAACTAGATGGAGAATAGCGACACTTCCTCAAGATAATCCTTAACCGTTTAAGTGTTGATATCACCACAGAACCTATGGGGTCAATGCCACGTAGTCTATTGATGTGTGATCACCTGATGCACTTTATCTACTAGTATTTTAGGTACTTTGTGGAACTTTATAGGTGGTATAGATGACGCACAACATGGAGGTAACATATAATGAAATGGTCTCGAAGTTGAAGCCTCATCGGTGAGGTGATCATTCCCATGATCATCATGATGAATCTTAGTAGGTATACATCATAGAGAAATCATAAAATTAAACATGATATACCATGTTCAATGATTATATCTAGATAGATGACTCAATAAGGACATGACAACCACAACAGATTCTTATATATTTCATGTACCCTTTTTTCCCTAAAATTATAAATCTCTTGAATTGAGTCGAAAATTATTTGTTCATTGTTATATTTTATGGATACATCGACCTCCACACCAACACTGGAGTCCATGTATTTAAATCCTATCCTGAAAAACCTAAAAATTTTTCCCAAAACAATCTAAAAGACTCTCAGTCCTAAAGAATAACATTCCCACTTCGATACCATTATGTCACGACCACTCCTTTTGGGTACCATTCATGGACACCATTATTCGGACTCTAGTAGGACATGAGTTGGTGACTGAAACTGAGTAGTCATATCACTAAACTGGGAGGCATTTCTTATGTACACACACACACACACACACATCTCCAATCCCATTAAATACAGACATGTAAAAAATTTCATATATAATGCATGCATGAAACTATATCCCATAATTAGAGTATGAAAGGAAGTAAAAGAATAGAATCATGTCCAAATAAAATACCACCACAAAGATTATGTAACACATGTCCAACCCGAATTTAATTGTACTAGGACTGCAATATGAAATCCATAGGAACACAGCTCATTTTTTTCAGTCTCTCTAAGGACAATCAAGTTTAGGTCTGCCTAAGAATCTATCAAATGGTCAATATTCTACAAATGTCATGAAATGTATTGGAAAAGGCTATACATTGGTGAGTATAACAATAAATTACACGACACCAAAAATACACAAAGAATACAAAAAAAGATATAAATTCATCTCTACATTGGTATATTTATATAGTTCATATGACAATAAAATTCAGATATACTCAATAATGAGGCATGGTTGAGAGGTAATCCCCAACCATAGTATTATAAACCTATGATTCTATCTTAAAGATCCACAAAGTAATCATTGAGGAGAACACAATCTTGCGTTTAATAGAACTGTTGATGTCTGTCCGAGATATTCTAATTTTTTGGTCTACCATGATAACAACTCCATGATAATATGAAGAGAATACAATAAAAACATGAGTATCACTTCCAAATACATGGAGTGATTCCAAAAACTCAATCTGGATTAACCATCTATCTAGAGTATCGATGATCTGTTAGTGAAGGTCAAATTGATACCAAAAACTCCACCTAGGGAATGAAAATGAATAGAGGATCTCACTCTATTCATCCCAAATGGATTCTAACAACTCTATATAGGAAGTTATGATAAATGGAACACAGTCCTACTTGTAGGAAATGATTCCCTAGTAAGGATTAGGGGAAGGATAAGGGGAATGGACCCTAACAAAAATTGTCCATGACATTGAGGATAAGGGATTAATTTTATGTAGAAAAGAGTACATGGTATGTTGAATGTTGATACGACATGACTTTTTACCATGGGTCATGCCTATGTAAATATCCCATATTATCAAACTGTGTCCATGTAGTATAGTATAATACATGGCATGTAGATGGGTTACATGTTGTGTCCCTCTACACCGGGATTCATCCCAGTTCTCGAGTGGTGTGCTAGTACTCGGTGTTAGAATATGTGTTAGAACTCAGAGCCAGACCAGGTATCTGTACTTGTGTACTAGTACTTGGGGTAACCCATGAACATGATCATGGAAATGTAATGGGGGGGAGTACACACCATATAGGAAACCCATGAACTTTATCTCATGTCCATGTATTTCCAATGTACACGTTGTGTCATCTAAAGGGTTTATACAAAGTGTAGGAAAGGACTAAACACCATGTGTATCAGGTTTTCCAAAACCATTCTTGTTAATTATAATCAGGAACATGTCATCATCACCTTGAAATCTGGAACCAATAATGCTAAATCTCATAGTTAAAATCCATCCAAAATCATCGATGATTTTTCACTGAAATATATGGTTCTTATCTGTTCTAAAAACATTTTATACTCATGTCCTTCATATGTTATCCATCCCTCTCAAAATTGGGGGTTCTTAAACTGGTCTGACTTATTCACCTCTGTAATATCCTCACCTCTATTTATTCATAAGAATCCCTAATCAAAACTATCATATTGTCACACTAAAATAGATATGTGCAATGATTGATTCAAAAGTGAAGTGTCGAACCGCGAGCCAAAGAAGAACGCCTGTGCTGAATGAAGAAAAATCGGGGAGAATAAAAAAACAAAAAAGTGTGAATAATACTTTTTCATCATAGATTTTCCTTGATTCAATTCCATTTGAATGAATAATTGGGGAAAAAAAATAAAAAACTTCAAAACAAAAATCTCAAAAAAATGTGACTCATCCTACCTGACAATCGAACTGTAAATAAATATATTATCTGATTCATTTTTATTTATCATCCAATTAGTAAATGTTGATGAAAACCAAATAAACTAGATAAAATAACTCATTTCAGTTCTATCACTGATTATGAATTATTGTATCATCGTTTTCATTGGAAATATTCATTAATGTGAGGTGTGTCGGTCTTTGATCCAAAATTCTATCACTATTCACAAGAGAGAATTATCTAACGCTATCTACAATGATCCTCCAAAGGCTCTAGGGATATGTGGCTAACCCTAGTATTTCTTCATAATATTCTATTTAATGATAAACCAGTCGTTGTGCCAAATATATGAAATTAAATAATTTATTCAAATCATTTTATCCATTTCTACTTCTGCGATGAATCCTCCAAAAATGACCCATGCCGATTAATGTTAAGTCGCACCTATGAATAAACTGAGTTTCTAAACACAATGGTGACCATATATTTCTAATAAGACCACCAGTTTTGATGTTATTTCACTTTTTTAATAAAATCACATGTGTCTGATATTTAATATATTTATCATGCCTCACACGTTTATTTTGGACACATTGAGCCACAAAATCGCACATCACCTCAGCACCTAACCTATAATGTAATCCATATAATATTAAAAAAATAATACATATAATATCCATGCCATTAGGAAATTATTATCAAATAATTATGAATTTATAAATGAGAAATACTAGCTATCATGGTTATGATGAAAATTATCTTATCCAAGGTTAATGTGAAAATAGAAGGGGAAATGGCCTAGAAACATATCCAACATCATATTTATGGAAATATTTAAAACATATAACCTATAAATATAAATAATATCCAATTTTGGCGCCTTATGGAATGTGGAAAACATGAGTAAAAATTTTAATTTTTAAATAACAGAATGGTGGCATTCTTATTTCTTATAGAGGGACACCCTTCCCCATTCGTATCCTAACATCCAAAACACTTTGGTTCAGGAAAACCATACCGAAATATCATTATTAATCCACTCCTCACATGATATATTTCTAGGTGATATTAAAAAGAAAATATATTAATGATTTAATATTAACCTAAATGGGTTTTTCAACGAATATATATTGATTTTAACTCTATGTTTTTGTTTTATGTAGTCTTATAACTCCTTCAAATGAATTTAAACCTTTATAAAATAACAAAAACAATATATAAAACATACTAAGGGTTTATTATGTTAATTCCATGACCTATATCTATCTCCACTTGAATAAAATGGGAAATTAAATCATCATTCTGGTGTACGAAGGACTACCACCTCACGAAACGAAGTTATTCATTTTCCATAACCACATACCACAATTAGATATAATGATGGGTTTAATAATTGTAAATTATATTTATGATATTGTGTTAAATTTTGAATTACAATACCACATATATATTCTTATCTCTGAAACTGTTGTAAAATGATAATGTCCCTCGTGAGTACGGTGGACTACCACCTCACGAAACGTGGTGATGTGTTTTCAATTTTTATTTTACTTGGTTTGTAATAAGGATATATTAAAAGCATACACATTATATATTTAATATAATTATCTTTCTATAAGTACTATATCACTTATATCTTCTTACATTCCATTACTGGGGGAATCTGATATAATTATTCGTGTGTACGGTGTACTAACACCTTATGAAATGATGTGATTAATTTTCAGTAACACTTTTAATTGAAGGTGATCAAGGTAATTTTAATGAATACATGTGATATATGTCACCTATAAATGATTCTATAATAGAGATATATTATTTGATTTTCACTCATTTCATCCATTGATAAAATTAAAATATCATTGAAGAGTATTTTTGTTCTACTATATCTATGATTTGTGTATTTAATTCTCTATATATATCATTAATATATTACTATATATATATATAATATAATATATTTATATCTTTTTATGAAATATAGAAATTATATAACCTAGATATATTTAGATATACTAGAAATAAATAACCAAAACATACTTGAAAAACAACATATTTATTACACGAAAGGTAATTTTATCATTGAACTGTTTGTAAAATGGTAATGAAATATCAAACATAAATAATTTATGGTATAATAAATAAAAATATGGTTCTGAAATAAATATATAATAATATTATATTTATTATTATATGGATTAAAATTGCACAAAGGAATTCAAGACATAATGTATTGGATTTTTTTCTGACCATTATTTTTCATCATATAATCCTTTTTCACCACATGATTAATTTAGGATGTGTATATACTACCCATGAATGAATTTTATGAACAATATCATGAAAATTATGATGTTACTTATACATTTTAGGATCTATATTTTAGGGGCATTTAGTTCTTATGTTACCAATGTACTAATGGATTTTTGTCTTAGCTTGTCTTCATTTAGACTTATATAATTTAATGCACCTCTTTTATTATATACAGTTTATATAAATAATCATTGAAATGAAATATCAAGAACTAATTTATTTTTTTAATATTTTATGATTCATTTAGTTGTATTCTGTCATGAGGACTGTGATTCAATGTTACCATAGTTATTATGGTTTTATGATACAATCTGATTGTTTACAGGATTGATTATTATTATGCTTTTGATAATGAAATATTATTATCTATATCATGAGAAACTCATTATATTTATTCTCCAATGGTCATTTCAAATAAATACAAGTTTTTATTTAATTTTATTATCTATAACTAATAATTTTTGTATGTAATGTTTTAATGTAACATCATCTTTATTTATCATTTTGGTAGAAAACATGTTTTCCTTCAAAAAAATATGTTTCTTCAAAATTTTCCAGAAATATTTTAGAATTCTTAATATTATTTATTAATAAAAAATTACCCATGAATTTTGTTTTGAAATTATTTTAAAAGGTTTTTTCCAGTCATTTTAGAAATAATTATCAATTGTAATTTACTAAAAAGTGAAATGAATCATTGTTTTGTCATATACGATAAGTATTGTATTGTTTCTATTAGGAACACTTAATGTTTTAATGTATTTATTATATGTTTTAGATGTTATTTAAAAATAATAGGATTTTTAAATTTTTATGTTTTTAAAAATATGTTCTTCAATAGAGAATTTATATATTTAGGTAAATTTTTATTGAATTTTTCCCTAAAAACATCCTTAAAATTTATCCACGTTTATTCAAAAATAAAAGGATTTTTAAAATGTTTTGTGTTTTAAAAAGTTCTTATCAAGGTGGAAAATAATTTTTCCTAAATAAATGTTCTAATTAATCTTTAAAATTAATTCTTTATATAATAGTATAATCATTTATGTATGTTATACTTCACTAGGAATATGGTCCTAGGTAAAAATTCGTATTATTTCTCTAAATGGATTATTTTTATGATGAGAAGTTATTTATTAATTTTTTTCACTTCCATAGGTTACATAATGAAAAATTTATAACGTACCCCTATTTTTCCATGGGTTATGCTATAATTATATTATTAAATAATGATAAATAACGGTACATTTCCATAATATATGATATGATTAATTATTCTGGAAACTAATTTATTTTCATCAGTTCTGATATAATAATTGTTTTATGAAGGCCATTTCTTTTCATGGGTTCTAATATGATAAATATTTTTCTATCTTGTGCCACACATATGTATGGATTTCATTATTTGATGGTTGGGATATATATCGCTCTCTAATGTGTTGGATGGATACTGATATCTAATGAGACAAATAGGTTTGAATAGGTAGTTAATCCAAATATGTAAAGAAATTTTTCCACTCTTTTGGTCATTATAGTGAACCTTTACTTCATAAATTGTTTTGTGAGTGAAATTATAACACTATAATAATATTGGAAATGTTCTTAGACTGCTATGAAAATTATTATCTATACTTATGGGTATGGAACAATTCCATGTCTTTTTCCAATGTTATGTTGTTATGGATCATGTTCTTAGATTCCTTCGTGATTCATATTTTATGATGTACCAAGATTTATTCTAGGACAAATTTTTATGATATATAATATGTAGGGTACGATTTTCAAATGATATTCTAATGTTACCATACCATTATGTTAATTTCATTTCTTACATGATCATTAAAATATCATTTTTTACACATACTTAGTGGCTGAGATCACCCATTCTTATGTTTTCATTACCCATGTTATGAATATAGGTATTAAGTAGTGTATATAAAAAACAGTATATATTGTGATATATTTATTATATATGTTAAATATCATTCAATAAATTATAAAATTATTTATATATTCCCCAAATATATTAAAATTTCACTCTCCTCAAACTTTTTTTAATAAACATATTTAATATACATATAAAACGTTGGGATATTCATGTATGAAAATCATGGGTCTCTATAATTGGTATCAAAAGTAAGGTTTTTTTTAACTTTTTGGATTTTAGAATTATAAAATCCCTATTGAGGTCCACAAGGATATTCCAATGAATATTTATTGTGGTATTACATGGGATAATTTATGGATGAATTAAAGTGTAGGAAAGTATTATGAAATCCTGGTAAAGGATACTACTAGTTGTTTCAATGAAATTTTACCCAATCTATATACTATTAGTGTATATTGATATGAAATTTGGTACCTATTGGTAATATCTTAGAAAAGGGCACATTGACCTAATCTCTACCTTCACCCCATTCCAGACAGCGGGCCTTGCTGCACACCTAGTTTGATACACCTAGGATATATGATTTGGAAATTTATATACAATATAAAATATATCATAATGTATTTAAATATTGATAAATCATGAACTAACTTAATATTAAGCTTTTATATATAGAAAAGTGGGTGTCATGATCTAGACATCTAATAAGTGTTTCTATTATTTTTTGGTTTCCTACAATGAATATTATTCCTCGTTCCATTAAATTGTTTTTAGTTAATGGTGGGAATAATATGGGACTAGTATAACATGAAATGTTAGAGATAAAATGTTGATTATATAACAAACTAGATGATTTATGGATATAATAATATTATGATTGTCGAAAATTAGTTGTCATGATATTTGATTAACAAATTAAACCTTAACCAACTCTCAACCTCACTAAATAAGATATGGATGGAGTTTCTTGAGTGTTAGGGTGTTAGAGACCATAGTGGAAACAATATTAACATTACTATATGAATAAAATATACATAGAACCACTCTAAATAATTTTTTAAGGGAATGATAAATTAATTTTGGTGTGGAGAAGGAGGACACAATGTAAGTAATATTCCAATGAAAAAATTATTATTTTACTTATAAAAATGGACAATAATAATGGTTTCCAAAAGAAATCATCATTGGTCAATATTATATGTTTCAAAATTATGGGAATTAAAAAATCAATTTCTTAGGTTGAAACATCATCCATTTGATCAACATGGTTGTATTAGTATATTTGTTTTTATAATGATGATACTAAAAATTTCATATGAAAGTGAGGAGGTAAAAATAAAAACTATTGTAAAACATATAAAATGGTTGAATAATGAAGTAGAATGATTTATGTGTTTATGTATTGGTATTAAAGAACATTTAAATTTCTAAATATTATTCATAATTTGTTTTCTCATTATGAATTGTATAGAATATTTTGAATGGTAACAATTACCTATAAAAGTGATAAAATTGAATTGTTATACTTAATGAAAAAAATATGATTAATATATTATTACCCGTAAAATATTCATGATGTTGATGTTAAAATTATATGATAAATAAATAAAGGATTTGAATGTATTAATTTGGGTGGTATTTATGGCCTTGAAAATAATTATTGACTTGTAGAAAAAGTATTGTATGTTGTCATTGATGGTGTTTAAAAACTTATTTTATATATTTAATATATTCAATAATTTGTTTTTTATTCAAGGAATAATGAAGTATATATGTTTCCATTAAGATTTTATGTCAATTCAGGTTATTATAATTTTATTAGAAAATATATGACTAAGGTGTTCACATATTTGGTATGTCAAAACTAGGAGATAATTAATTATATTTGATGATTATTGTTAACATGATTTGGTGAAATTTACTGAAATATATTATAAATTTTAAATTATTAAATGGTTATCATTATAACTATTTAAATAGTGGTTTATGTGTAACATTTGATGAGATTTTAGAAATGTTTAATTATTAGATAACCTATTATAAATATATATTTTTTAGAACAAATAGAGATAGGAGGAATTATATATATGGAAGTTATTGTCTGTTAGTTGTTTAGACATTAAAAATTCAACTCATTGGGTAAGAGTTGATGTTGAAATTGTTCAAAGAACAACCAAAATACAATGTAATTTTTTTAAATGAAGTAAAATATTTAATTTGTATCTTATCATGAAAATTATTCCACATTAAGAAATTGACCATGAAACTAAATTTTATACTTTTACCATTAATGTGTATGAAAGAATTTTATTTTCACCTATCCATGGTTTATGGTTTTTTGGTCATACAAATTCTCTTGAATATGTTATGTATCACTTTACATCAGTATTTTTGTTTAATGTTTCTCTTATATGTCAAAATTTTCACTTAACACTATTTTTTAATATATAAACCACTTTATGTATTATTCTTGGTGACTTTATCACATGTCATTCTCTCTTTTCACGAGTATATTTTATTAAGACTTATTTATGTGGGCTTCCAACAGTTTGATTTTCAAATGTTAAACACTTATATTCCACGAACATATTCAAATTGTGAGGAATAAATTTGTTTATGGGGATATAAATTTAAACACCATTATTTTATTAAATAATTTATTTAAATAATTCAAATTTCTTCGATATCTTACGTTTCAGAGAACACAGTGTTTTAACGTACCATGCCAAATTATTAATATTTTTTTATGAAAATTATTTATTATATAGAAATTAAACATGAAATAAATAATAGAAAAAACCAAATTTTAAATATTTAGTAAAATGTTTTTATATAAGGAAAAAATATACACAAAAAGTTTATTTATTTTGGATATGACCTTTATATGTTTCGAAAATACACTTTTTTATAAAAATATATTACATTTATAATAAAATAACAAAATAAAAAATTGGACACCTTTTTAATATTAATTTGATAAAATAAAAATTATTTTAGAAATTATATTGGAAATATTATCTTAGGGTTATTTTTTGGGAATTTTTTAAAAATATTAATTTTTCAAAGAATAATGAAAAATACTTATTTTTATGAAACATGAAAAAACAATTTGAATGATTTATAAGGTTAATATTGATTTTAAAATTAGTTTAAATGTTAAATTAATCCAATAATATATTTATTGGTAAAATTTATGTAACTCTAATTATTTTGATTTTGAATTTGGACATGAAAAAATTTAATCTACAGTTGATTTTTTTCTTTTTTAAAAGAACATTTTCAACATATCTATGGGATTATTTCTAAATTTATATTTTCCACATGAGTGAATAATATTTGGAAACATGTATTAAATATATATAATAATATCAATTTATATTTTTTAATAAGTTAAATACAATTTTTGAACATTATGAATAATAAAACTAGAAAAAATTAATTACCACGATTAAAGGGAAAATGGGTTTACTGGGGATGAAACTAAAAAGATAAAAAGTGAAATAACCTATAAAATTTTATAAAATTAAATTTATGGAAATATTTCTACCTTATTAAAACTTATTTCATATATTTTATAATTTGGGAGACTTCTTGTAAATGAAAAATATGGGTACACATTTTTCATTTCAAAAATCGCAAGTGTGCCAGTCACAACACTTAAAGAATGCCACCACCACTCTTATGATATTCACAATTACAAGACTATTTTTTTCATGAAATGCCTTTAAAATTTTATTCACTAATTCAATTACAACATTCTAGAATCCATGGTGATATCATAATTCCAATCTATAATGTATTAAATTATACCTTAATATGTTATCCGAAAAATAGCTATTGTTTTGTACTACACCTAATTATTTTAATTCGTCTTTTAACTCTATAAAATATTTTACAAATATAATAAAATAAGTTAGTGTTTATAATCTATACATTTATATGGTAATTAATTTATTTAACAATCCATATCCATCTCCACTTTGATAAAATACGATATAAAATCATCATTCGTGTGTACGGCGGACTACCACCTAGTGGACTGATGTTTTTAAATTTTCATAACCACCTATAATTTATAGATATAATTATTTATTTAAGGATATTTTTTAAATATATTCTATTATTTTACAAAATTTATTATAACTCCACATATAATAACTTTCATCTAAATATTTTCTAGGAAAATAATGTCGGTGGTGTGTATGGTGGACTATAGCCTCATATACCAATGTGATGTGCTTTGGATTATTTTTTTAATTGGATGGTATTATGTATAGATTAAATTAATAAATAAGATATTTTTAATATAATAATAATTATGGAATCATGATATCACATATAAATTTTTTAATTTCCATTCCAAAGGGGATATGATAAGGTCACCCATCTTTAGGGATTAATATTGCTTCATGAAGGGATGTGATTCATTGTTCACTAATGATTTGAATGGAATGATATTAAAATCAATACAAGGAAAATATGTTATATATATGACATATAAATAATTATATATAATTAATATATAATTTAACACTATTATATTTCATCCTTCGTGAAAATAGAAATAGTGTTCAAATGTACGTACGACCTATTGTCTCACAGAATGGGGTATTTAATTTCAAATCTAGAATAATTGATTACTATAAATAAATATATATATATAATGAATAAATAACATATTTATATAATTTTATATATTATTGAAATGCTAATTCCATGATAAATTTTAGAATAATATAAATACCAAAAAAATAGATTTGAAAAACAAAGTCATTATTAGGTGAAACATAATTTTAATAAGGAATTTCTAATAAAATGGTAATGAAAATAAATATAAAATCATATATAGTTTGATAAATATGAGTAAATTTATTTAATATATTTGAAATTGTATTATTATACTTCTCATGAAATTTAGGGGGATTTACATATCGCGTTCAGTATCTTCCATTCATGGGGTTTACAATTCAAAATTTACCAATGTGGTAAGATATTTTTTTCACAATTCATATTTATTTTGAAATAGGTTATGTTATACACCTATTTTATTCAATGAGGTGTAAATAAAACATATATGAAATGTAATAAATTTTATTTATTTATTATAATCATATTTTACATCTTTATTATTAATATTCCTTCATGGTTCTTATGATTAAATGTTACAAATATTTCATGGGTTTTACAATTCTATCTCATTGTTTGTCAATATTGTATATATTTATTAATCCAATGATAAAATCACATTTTGTATTTATCAAGAAACACATCAATTTAATTATACTCCAATCATTTTTAAAATACAGGATTTCCCATAATTTTCATCCCTGTATGTACTCAATGGTTTAAGGGAATCCTTTTACGATAAAATTACATTATTTCCCTATTTGGTTAAATACCCATTTTTCTTCCAAAACCATGTATTAAAAAATTCATTTAAATTTTTTAAAAATTCATAAACTGATTTATTAATGATTTTTTTTTCCATTTTTTAATTTTTACAAAAAAACAAATATAATATTTATATTTTTATCAAAACAAATAGTATTTGGCTTTTTTCCAAAAAATGTGATGGGATTATTTAATTTAATCTGTATGAAATATATATGCATTTCTACCATCAAGATCACATGATTTCATAAAGATTAATTTTTACTTTTTAAATGTTATTTTAAAATAATAAAATTTCTAAAAAAAATTATGGTTTTAAATATACTATTTTTAAAAGTTTAAATATTATATTCTTTAATAAATTTTTTCATTTCATTTTAAAAAGTTGAATTATATTTATCTAGGGTTATTTTCAATGAAATTTATTTGGAAAATATAATGTGTTCGAAAACCCATTTTTCATTTGGAAGACGATATTATCCTAAATAAATGTCCTAAGTAATATTAAAATTCATTTTCAATATAAGATGAACATCGTTTTTTAAGATATAAATTATTTGGGATATGATCCTAGGACATTATTCTTGTTGTAACACCTTGAAATTTTAATATATGAATATCATATTTATTATCATGTACGACATGTAAAACCAAGAATTCAACAGAATATAACATAATTATACTTTACAATATTTTTACAATTATAAATAAATTCATTCTATTATATATGTCCTATTACATGAAAAAATAAGTGTCCTTTATATTTATCTTTACATGGGAGAATGAGTTTTTCCAAATACTAATAATATTATAATTTAAAGGAAAATTATCTACTTTATTTTAAATTAGTGGCTATGAATAATATTAATTAAATTATTTTCATATATTTGTTTAAAAAATTTATTAGTTATATACAAATTATAAATAAAAATAAGATTCATTTAATAGAAAATGATATATTTTCTAAAAAATTTATTTTTCTAAAAAATAGTTCTTTACTACTTTTCACACATAACTGATTTTATTTACTACCTATAGAAAAAATATTCGAAAAAATAAACATAATATTTTATATCTTAATAGAAAAATTCTCTTATGGTGAATTGTTGAGATTTTCTCTGAGAAAATCCACTTTTTAATGAATAATGAAAAATACAGAATTCGAATTAAAATTTCATTTTTAGTTAAATAATTTACAATAAAAAATTATATATTAAATTATATATATATATATATTAATCCAAATTATTCCATTTGATTCAATTTTATATTGAATTTATCTATAAAAACAATTCTAATTTTTTATCATTCTCACTATAAGAACATGTTTTCTGGTCATGTCAACGAGATTGATTTTTAAATTATAAATATTCACTTATTTGAATAGAGTTTTTAAAAATGGATTAAATATTTTAAATCATAGTAATTTAATATTTCTAGAAATTTTAACTTAATTTGTTTACTTTACTGATTAGTGAAAATAGTTAAAATTAATTTATGTGATTAAGAGTAAAATGAGATTACCAAGGAAAAAAATCTAAAATTAATGGAAAAGTTTCCCTAAAAAGTTATGATAAACCCAATTAATCGTCATATTTTTATCATATGACCAATTTTATAGACAATGTAAAGTTATTGGGGCCTTTTGAAATTCATAACATGTTTGTGGAATTCACACTTTTAGAAAAATATATGGGTGACACTCACCCTGCTTATAAAATACCTCCCACTCTCCTCCATTCATCGCACCTTAAAAAAATTTATTTATGCATTAACTGACCAAATAAATTCCTATAATCCCTACTGAAATCAAATAATCCTTAAATTTGTATTAAATTAATAATATGAAGTTTTTATTTCAAATCAATGTTATATACCCGAAGGAGAGGAACCATTCTCAAATGAGTATCTTTATATTACTTATTTCCCCAACTCCTTCAATTATCATTTTACCATGATGGTATAATAACCTATGTTTCTAAAGAATTATCTTATTTTTTTATAATAATTGAATAACATATATCCCTACCCTCTTCCAAACAAGTGGGTAATTAAATCATCATTTATGTGTATTAAAAACTGCCTCCAGAAAAACTAATATTGTTCATTTTTTGATTACCATATCTAATTTTTGGGTAAACAGATGGATCCATAGTATATATATATTATATATATAACATATTAAAAAAAATTAGTCATTATAATATATATATATATATACTATATATTCTGTTTGATATACGATAATGTCACACCTGTTTATATCAAACTACCACCTTGCAAAGGGATCTGATTTACCTTTATGTAACACTTATATTGAAGGTGATAGGAGAATGATTAATTATTAAATTATTTATCCCTACATTTATTATGTTATTAATTTCATATTTCCATTTATAAAAGATAATATTATTTTATTATTTCATTTACTTTTACACAAAATGGATAATGATAACATCATTTGTATACATGTGGATTACATCTTTCACGAAATGATGTGACTCTGTTTTCATCAACACACTAGAAGAACGATATATATACGTATATTTTAAGAATTAATATGACATATATGATATTATTATAATTAAGGTAATATAATATTTTTCTAATCACCTAACCATTATTATCATCAAAAAATGAAAACTATACACATATGTACGTAAAAACTACCGTCTCCATGATCGCAATGTATATCAATTTGGTAAAAAACATTCATGATTGGTTTTAAACCTAAATTTATCAAGAATATGGTAATTATTTCACTATTATCACTATATTAGAGGTAATATAACAATATAACAAACAAAATAATGATATCATTTAAGATGAAACATGCATAAGAAAACAACACAATTAACACCCTAAAAAATGGAAACAATGAATGATTATTAATAAATAGGTAATAATTTGTTTTAATTGTATAATATATGATATTATAAATATTAATTCATATATAAATATAAATATAAATATTATAAGTTAATTACATCATTAGAACCACTATACAGAAGGATAAATATGTTTCAACAAAAATTTAATCTTAAGGTAGGGGATTTCATCTCAATTTCATTTTATTGAGGAATATTGTAAACTATAAACATATTTTATTTTATACAATTTATATACTCCCCATTTCACATTTATTATCATTATTACATTTTTATTAATATTATTCTATGTTTCAATTTTATTCATTTCATTTGATTATATTTTAACAGAAATTTAACAATTTGTAATGATTTTCATATGAAAATTTCCTTGCAATGTTTATATCAATTATTTGATTTCATTGAAATTATATCATTATATGTATAATGATTTTATTGTATATTTTTTTAATTCAAATTTTATTATTTTCATTTAGATGTGATACATGTATTCAATTCAATTACTATTTCTGACATCATTTTTATGATCATTTTATAGGTTTATTTCACAACCTCAATCAAAATAAGTTTATTTATTTCTGAATATAAATTAAAGATAGTTATATGATTATTTTATAATAAATCATTTTATTTTATACTCCTCTAGTTATTGAAGATATTTTTTCTCATAACCCATCCGCTGGGGCCCATGTTTTGACGACACCAAGACTACCTTCTATAGGATACGGGCTAGTGACTAACAATGGAAAGGAATATCCAAAAAATGGAAGGCATTGCCTTTAATATTGTACACACATAGAGATGAATGAATACACAAATAGAACCTCAAAATAAAAAAAGTATTAAAGCCACCACAATTTACCACCGATGAGAGTAAAAGGTGTAAACTGAAAGTAATAGTGCTAGAATATAGGATAATGAACCCACAATGGAAACAGTAATATAAAGGTCATCGTTGATGTCTCTACATGTTGGTTAGTGGATGTAAATCATGATTTTGTAGAAGTATGCCCCGTCTGCTCTTACCTCACTAAGCTCCACCATGTCGGAGACAATAATGGTATCCATCATAGCGTCGTTCATCTTCTCAAGAAAAAACATGTGTGGGTGAAACTCATGGAAGGGTGTGTATAACCACTCAGTAGGGAACTAAAGACCCCTGAATGTCTCTTTGAAATCCACAAGTGAAGATACCACATGGGAAAAATAACACCAAGGAAATACCACCAATAATGATCTCAAATATATAGCATCATTTTATAGATAACTCACACCAAGTGTTACATAAATATTGATGTAAATATCTATATTCATAAAGATATATCATCTTATTCTATTGAGATGCTCTACTCCTGGCCCATGAATGTTTTCTCTATCATTGATCCATGAACGGTCGCTCTACTGCTAATCCACGAACAATGTCATTACTACTAATACATGATGGGTCGATTTGTAGCTAATTTATGACAGGTCTCTCTACTTTTTTCCCCAAAGGAACTCTCTCAAAATGGTCCAAGTGTGTCTCTAATGCTGATCCCTGAAGGTTCAGTCTATAATGGATCCTCGAAGGGCCTCTCTATTGCAGATCCACAAATGGTCTCTCTATATTTTTCACGTAACACCCATCCATTAGAATCCCACATTTATCACACATTATTATTGGGAGGATCTTCTCCTAAATCTATCATTAATACATCAACCACTAGGAAATTTTACAAAGAGTAACCCAAAGGACCGTCTCATAGTAAGGGTCCTGACACAATTGATAACACGTTGAATAGAAGTCTGATATGTAAAATATGGAATTTTTTTTATAAACGTCCCGATTGGATTAGAGTCTGATCCAACCCGGTCATATGACAACTTATCCCCAATACTCACATAGAGTATCTCGAAAGGGTCGTCTCATCACAAAGGTCATCGTTTTGTAGATGGAATGTCAATCAGATGCCTAGTCTATTAGTTACAAGTGTTTTAGTGAAACAGAGGCCATTTGGGTCCAGACCAGCCAATTGGGTCTTAGGTCAGGCTCGCGGTTGGCCCGACATGCCTGGTAGGATGTGGACCACCTGCAGCAACTTAGTCTGATGAGGCATGCTAGCTTCTCCATCCTGAATGTTTCTTGATCACATATGGTTCATCACCCAGTGGTTCCAACTAGCACTACCTTCCTCTTTTACTGGTCCATGTAGTGGACCACCAAGGTCCACCCAAATGTGGCTATGTAACCTATGTTTCTTCCATTGTAGCTAGACGAAAGGCTGGACAATCCTGTTTCACGCCATTGATAGACCACATACCTCCAGCTCATTTGAGCAGCCCTGACGTGGTCCCCCACCTCTATGTGGTGCTGGTCAACACCACACATGTAAAACCACAACATTTCATAGTACAATATCACATTAATGTAATTCAGTAGCATGAACCTTACACAAGATCGAGTTCGAGCGCATAACGACTTACCAACCAGCCGTTTAAAAGAAGTTATGAATATTATTAAAATAATATATAATTTTATATATCTAATATAATTTTAACATCCATATTATATTTTTCGTACACATAATATAAGAAAAAATAATTTTTTTTAGATAAATGAATTAATTTACAAAAGAACAGAAATTTTTAGCCTTTTAATAGAGAACTATTTTGAAATTTAATATTTGACACTTTAATATATTCAATTTGAAAAAAACTTCTTATTTAGAATTGGGACACAGAATTTAGTTTCTATATATTTTTTGTGTATTTCTAATAACCTTCATATTTGGGTGAAGAGTGAAAAATACAGAATTTTAATTGAAAATAACTTCTTTAATAAAAATAATTTATATTTTTCAATTATACATTTGAATGGTTTTGAGGTATAATTAGATTATATTTTTACCATTTAATCCAATGTTGGTCATTTGAATTTTTTTCACATTGAAATTATAAATAAACAAGTGTAAATATTTTGATAGTCATTGTTTCTTAAAAACGCGCTATTTTTTTGACAATGGATATTAATTTTAAATTAATTAATGCAACATCTATTTTTTAATTTAGTAAAATAGACATCATTTTTGAATTCGGAATATTAAATATAGTTATGGCCTAATTTTTAGTATATTTCTGGAAAACATAAATTTTTTATGATTAGTAAAACCACTTAGTATAAGTTAAAAAACAGACATTATCATTTAAATAATAATTTACTACTTCTGTGAATTAAATTTCAAAAATAAAACATACATGGTTGTTATTAATAAGTAAAATTTAGTTCATAAAGATGAAATGTTTTGGATGAATAGTTACTTTTGACTTTTACTTACCACTGTTAACGGTAAATAGGGTAATTCAAGGTAAAAACTATATTATAATAATACACGATTAACATAACACTTTTCCTAACCATATTGGATGATTCATGTCCAAGCAAGGGTAACCTTGGGTCAATATTGGGACCCCATGGATACACATAAGAGTGAAAATGGAACATTATTTAAATTAACTTAATGTAAAGACAAAAATGACATTAACAAATATCTTTTAGTATATCAACTTTCACATAGGGTAATATAAGTCACATTTTAGAATATAAATATTCATTAGAAAGATAAAATATTTCCTACATAATTGTATTTTTTATAATTTTTAGACATCAAGTAAATTAAATTATTTATGACACAATAATTATGTAGTATTTACCTCATTAATAAATGATTTAAATAAATAAGATTATTAATAATAAAACAATATCTAAAACCAGTCAAATTATTATTGGAAAATTTTATTTCAACCATGAGTCCTCTTATCATTGACTATAATTTTTTTGAACCATTATAAACCGAATATCACTATATAATAAAACAATATTTTCACACTTTCCTAAAGATCCCCTCCCCCCTTAAAAAGGACACCACTTCTAACCCATTCCACACACCTCTAATGCCCCTTGTATCATCCATGCCCTACCCAAATAAGCTCTCAAAATCCATCTCTTAGACCTATAATCCTTACTATAGGCAGAAGTAACTTCATGAAGTCCTTTTGATTCAAACCTAAAGATGTTTACCAAATTAATGGTAACAGATTCTCTTAAATTCTTTTGTTTTAATTTGTTTTATTTTACTTCTCCAACCCCCTAACCTATTTTTATTCTTTTCATTTATAATAAAACCAGTATACTCAATATAAATTGATTTCTTATAATATTTATTTGAACTAAAATTACACACACCTCTATATAATGGGTGAAGAACACTCTGTTTCTGTGTCTAGCAAAATAGCACCTCACGAAACGATTATTGTTCAATTATCTCATACTACCTCTCATGATGGCTATTAATATGGAAATTTATTTATATATGTTATATATTATGTTTATGTTATCTTTTTTCTTATGTATTTTCTATTTATATAATACATTTATGGTTTCCATTATGGGTAAAACGCGATAATTTAATTTGAGAAACTACGGACTACCACCCCCTAAAAGTGACATGACTCATTAATGACTTATGTGGGACGTTTAGAGTGTATATTTAATGATATTATATATAATATTATACTATAATTATAGTTTACCTATGTATAATTATTTTTTAATTCCATTAAAATAGAAAATAGAAATGAAAGTAGCGTTATTGGATTCGTACGACTTACCGTCTCCATGAACGGTGCATTTCGTTTCTTATCTCCAAATGTTATGTAATGATATATATACATATATATACTAGATAAAATATATATATATATATATATATATTATATCTAAATTATGTATATAATTTTGGAGATAATAAACTTGTTACCACATGAAAAATTGTAATTATAAAAAGTTAAATTTGGACTCATGTTCTGATTATCGATAAAATATCCAATAGGAACTCAAATAATTAACTAATAGATACAAAAAATTAATAAGTGATATAAAAGGATTAATAACCATTAAAAATGTTTTTAATCAGTTATAAATTAACTGAAAATTATTATTTAAGAAGAACAAGGAACATACAAGACAAGTCATACTTGAGGTACGAGGTTTCTTATCACACTTTTAATTCTATGATATTTCCATTCTTCACAACTTATTTTTTTATGTGGTGTATTTTGTACTGAAATTTGATATATATAATCATTATTCTATTTATATTCATGGTTTTATGTGATTAATATGGTGGTTATTAACTTTTGGTCATATGACACGATTGATTACAACGAAGGGGTTTTCATCTCACTTTTTATTCCTGTGATATTCTTACTATATTGGTCCCTATTTTCTTTTGTGTGGCATATTTAATGTAAATGGTTTTATTCTTTTGTAATATAATTTAATTTATGGGTATCTATATCTTCATTTTATGTTCCTTATTTCATGGGTTGTATGTTTGATAAGTTACCAAATCGGTAAGGGAATTATAAATTTCAATTTTCACTCAGTGGGATTTACGCATACTAAATTGATTATTTTACTCCATGATTAAGTGTGTAATAGCTATTTATTATTTATTTAGTAAATCCACGCCCCTTTTTTGTGGATATAATTTTGATACACATTATCACTCCATTGATAATTTCTCAAGTCGTTGATATAAACTTGATCTTAACTCAATTTTCATTCATTGAGTTAAACATTCATGTAAATGGTGTTGTTTTTATAGGAATATGTTTGAATGTCCTATGACAGATTTACACTGAATATCCTATCATATTGAGTGTATATATATATGTCACACATAATTATGTAATTTATTTATCATTTACCTAATGATACTTTCTTTATAAGGGATTTTATCTCAATTTTCATTCCATTGAGATTTCATTGTTTTTATACAACAATTCACTTTTATATGGTGTATATACTATCCATTGACATAGTATATAATGAAATAAATTATTCTCAAGATGTTATACATTTTTTATTACCTCAATTATTTGTAATCAAGCATCTCTCATTTGGTTAGGAAGTCTAACTAAAATATCATTTTAATCTTTTTAAAAATTCTTTCTTGTAAATCATTTTATTTAATGTCGATGTTTTAAAAATTGATTTAAGGATTTATTTATGTGGAAAATAATGTTTTATTATTAAAATTTCTTTTTTAAAAGTTTCAAATTGGTATGGGGAACATTGATTCAAAAATATATTTTTAAACTGCTTCTTGAAAAATTGTGTGACTTTTAAATTTTTTCAAGGAAAAGGGGGATATTTCTCTCAAATAGTTTTGATTATTATATTCATCTATGTCATTATACTTTATTATTCATGATTGTGGTTAATCAGTTACAACACAATCTTCCATATTTTATTGAATGAGTAATGTTTGACTGTGTATTTGCTATTTTTATACCATTCATAGTTTGTGGATAAAGTATTGACATTTCATATGCTATTTTTAATACAAATGTTTATGTCATGTTTCAAACATTTCATATGAGGAATGAATTGGACTAAGTATGTGATTGGTGGAGCCCGTGATAGTTCCTTGATGCATCGTTAGGTATCATGAGACAGACTAGTGTCTTGGCACAAGATCTTGACAAAATATTACTTGTTGTCATGGAACAAGGCATTGACTATGTGATTAAGATGTCTGACATTGTGCATTCCATAATTATGAGATTAGCTATTGATATTTCATGTGGTTATTTGACTAGTAGAATACCCATGACTGTGTTTTTATTATGACATTATTTACTCAGCTCATATTCCTGCCATAAAGGGTTCTTGTTAATTATTTGTAAAGGAATGTGTTTTATATTTTTCACCATGCCTAATGTTTCTATTATTTTCTAATGAATTTCTTACTCTTATTGATCATTTTATCTCACCCCATTCTTATGTTTCATTTTCCTAGGATATCAATAAATTAGTTATGAGTGACTTGCAGGAATAATCTAGGAAGCACGGATGTTTCTAATGGAATAATTTAGTGTTGTTTTTCTTTTTATGTATTATTGTGGACTTATATATGTATATTGTTTCCAAGACTACTAAAATGATCATTCCTTTGGGACTAGATTATTTGAAATATTTCCAATGTATTAAAATACTGCACCAGCTCTGGGATTCTGGGTCCGGGGCATTACACCACTTCTACACTGCCACGACTAGTTTCTCATGGCCATATGACTCTACGATGCACTGACGGGTGTGCCAACACCCTCTTCCCATTGTCCTCGCTATTGTCCATCGACGGACACTGTGTCTAATGGTTTCTTTTGCGGTCCACCGAAGGTTTTCCAGTGGTCTTTTTCTTGAACCACGTCCAGGTACATGCTCCTTAGGGTGTCACAATTATTGTGAAGCCCTAAAAATCACATTTCTAAAAACATGATTATTTGTACACTAAGAAATAATAAGAAATATCCATGACATAAGGACATATGCCTTGTTCATGTTGGCCCATGCCCTTCAAATTAGAGTTTAAACATGGGGGAAAATAATATAACCACATAGCATATTAAATCACCATTTTCAATCCGTCATTATAAACTTCTCATAAGAATATTTGGATTACGGATAAACCCATTTGAGGGTTGGTTTTTTATGTCATTTTCCTCAATAATGGGTAATGAAACATCAATAATATGAAATCATAATCCCCTTCCTAGATTGGTGGATCAGCTCTAGACGATGGTGAGATCTGCATTGTCATATTCAATCCATGAATCATTGGTGTTCATCCTCATTTTTTGGTCTTCATACCCAATTCATTCTCCATTTGAGTCTTCACTGCGTTGGTAATCTTTGTCAATCATTGATGGGGGAAATTTTTTTCGACATTTAATTTGAGAAATTTGATGGCTTTTTCACAACCATGAATCACTGATTATTTAATATTGAAAACATATTCATCATTTTAGTGTTTCCATGTTTTAAAGATGATGATTAATTAAGGGGATACCTTTGATGTTCTTATATATTGCCTCGTCTCCGCACCACAGTGCCACAGTCCGCCACTCAATAGTTCAGAAAATAATAAAATAAAATTTTAATGTTATTTAATTATTTTTTGAAAACTATCATAAATATAATTTTTGTTCGACCCTTTCCTATTAATATTAATTCCAAACTAGGAAAATCCTAGCACATAAAGTTCAACTAAGCCCTAAAATCTTTGATTTGATCACCAATTCGAAAGATAGAAAAACCTATTCACACGTTTATATAATAGAACTTTGAAACATTTCAAAATTCTTTTATGGGCTCACCGAGCCTCAGAATCACATATCTTCAAATCTTCAGGTATCAAAATATTTCAATACAATTTAAAAAAATATAAGGAAATTTTGGGATACTACATTCCCCCCACCTTAGGGATTTACATCCGCAAAAGAAAAAATAATGTCTAATCAAACAAGTGGGGGTACTAATCATGAATCTGACCCTCCCACTCCCATGTTCTCTCCTATAGATTTTTGTACTGTCATCGAACGTGAACAACATAAATTGACCATCCCTGATGGACCCAATTATATCAATCCTCTATCTCCAATAATAACTCCACAAACGTTGCGCCATAGCCAATGTCCAGCTCTCCCAAGTCCATGATGTGCGATAGTTCATGAACGAACCTCTTCATGTACAACACGTGGAATAGATTTTTCACCTAATGCATCTATGTGGGATGTTCTAGGAAGTACGCCACCTCATCAAATCTATTGTAAATCTAGAAAGGTCTAATTAATCTCAATGATTTCTGGCCTCATAGTTCAAATCTCTGTAATCCATTTCAGGGTGAGACCTGAACGAATACATTTTCTCCCCCCTAAAATTCCATTGGTCTCCTCCTCCTATAACCATATGATTTATGCCTACTAATTTCTATCCTCATCTACTCTTGGTTGATATGAATCTTGTTGTTGGAATCCCATAACTAATCTGGTGCCATTAGTGCTGACTCCCCTAGGTCTGTCCAACAAAGAAGAGACCGATATGGCTTCTCGTACAAGGCTTCAAATGGAACCTTGTTAATGGTGGGGTGATAACTGATATTTTTTGAAAACTCAACCAATGGTAGGTGGTCCTCCCAACTACATCCAAAATAAAGGACACAAGAACGATTCTTTTCCTCTAATGTCTGTATAGTATGACCTGTATGACCATTTTTCAGGGGGTGAAAATTTATACTCAAGCGTAGTGATGTCCTAAATTTATCTTGAAACCATTCCACAACTGGGATGTAAAGCGTGAATAACGGTTTGAGATGATTATCAAAGGCACCCCGTGATGTCGTAATATCTCTTTGATGTAGAGGCACTATAATCCCTCTACCAATCCTTGCAACTGGATGGGTAGAATTTGATCTGACTTGCTTAGTCGCTCAAAGATCACCTAGATAGAGTCGTGGCTCTTAGATGCGCATTGTAACCCCATCACAATTTCCATGTAGATACCATCACACTTACACTCTGGTACCCCATGTGGTTGTGTCAAGCCTACTAAGACCTAATGCTCGACCTTAATTTTATAACATGTAAGGCAATGTGAAACTATCCCTTCCACCACTTTCATCATCCCTAGACATCAGTTGTGATGTCAGAGTTTCTAGAAAATATTCTCCACACTAGGATGTACCACCAAAGGGGATTTATGGAACTCTCACAACACCTCTTCCAATAACTTCAATGTTTTAATGAGGAATCTTCTTAAAAGGATAACATTCTCTCCACTTATAGAAAATCTATATGAAGTCTTTTCTGATGATTAATAAGCATGTCAAGTCTCACGATCAACATCCATATATTATGCCTCTTTAATTCATTATAAGTGAAAAGGGTGAATTTCATTGACTAAATGTAAGCTACTCCATCATCATCCATGAAATATATCTGCATCGCGGCTAGCTTCCCCATTGAATGACTCCATAGCTATAAACCATACCTCCTATTGAGCATGTCTTCCACCACATTCCCTTTCTTAGGAGTATAGACTATCTCAAATTAATTGTCAGGGAGTATGTCCATCAATCATTTTCCCTCAAGTTTAGGTCCTTGTATGAGAGGATATACCTAAAACTCTTTTTTTCAGAGTAGATGGTAAATTGTTCAACCATCAAGTAGTGCTACCACATTTTCAAGGCATAGACCCCAGATCTTTACACCAAGTCATGGGTTGCATATAACTTCACATGCAGGCTCAAATACCCTAATAAGTATGTGATCACAGCGCAATCATGCATCAGGAAACAACCCAATCAGGTCTCTGAAGATGCGTAGAAAAAAAATACCCAATACCTCATATGTTATTCTCATGATGGGGGTAGTTTTCCATAATTATCTGAACTCATGGAAACTCGGTTATAACATATCTCTCCACCCAAAGGGTTTCCCCATCCAATTCAAGGATGGAAAAGGTTCCTGTACTCTGTAAAAGTTAGGAACAAATGTCTACTAGTATCCAGCCAATTCCAAGAAACTCAACACCTCAATCACACTCATGGGTGGTTAGAAAGCAATAAATGCCTCAATCTTCACCAGATCCACTTAAACACCATCCTCGGAGATGACCTGTCCCAAAAAGTAGAATTCTTGAATCTAGAATTGCCACATTGAATGATTACCAAAAATATGGTTCTCTTAGAGTGTATCCCAGCCTATTTATAGTTGTGTATCATGCTCCTCCTTAGAAGCCAAGTACACCAAGATGTCATAAATAAAGACTACCATGAAACCATCGAGGTAATGAATGAAAATACTCTTCATGAGTCCCATGATCACCATTGTTGAATTTTTTATGGTGATAGGCAACACCAAAGAGTCATATTGTATGTAATGGCATATAAAGGTTGTCTTTGGTACTTCCGCATCCTATAAATGGTGCTGAAGATAGATTAATCGGAGGTCTATCTTCAAGAACCACCATGCTCCCTATAACTGATCTAAGAGTTAATCAATCCTCAGAAGTTGATACTTTTTTTCATGGTCTCCTCATTCTGGAACTGGAATTTCATTCATAACCTCATTCTCCCATCTGCAATCTTGGAAAACCACATTAGGGAAACCCATGATGAAACAATGGTACTTAGTAAACCATTATCCAACATGTCCTCCATTTGTATTCTCAATTCAAGTATCTTCACAAGAGACATATGATATGTCGGTGTGGATATCAGCACTGTCCTAGGGTGATGGTGGGTACAGAAGTATACCTGCCTACAAAGAGTTATTCCTGGAACATCATCAAGAAATACAACCTCATACTCATCCACCACTATATGAAATAGTATACTCCCCTCATCCATCGCAACAAGGGTGAGGCAAGACAATTTGTGAGAGATCAGTTTCAACATCCTATGAGAATGTCCATATAGTGCTACCAAGGTTCCATTCATGTCGGTGAATTAAAACATGGCTACATACTCATGGTCACACATCATTTTGCGCACTAAATATTCGATTGGATCATGTACTGAAGATTACTAGTCCATACCCAAGATGATTTCTTAAGGCCACGACGATGCTACTCGGAAATCCTAGTTGAAGCTCTCGCCTCCTAGATTAACCTCAAACTGTGGGCACCTATGTCTATTCCTTGAATCCCCTCTTGAAGGAGTCTCTAATCACAAGGATCGATCCAAAGGCTCCATTGGAATCTATGATCCTTGAACGAGGTCTGTGGAAAGTAAAGAGTGACTAGATCCTAGGTATATAAGAACTAAAACTAATGTAGAGAAGACACAGATTGTATCTATAATCATAACTAGAGAACTATGGTCGTAGGTCACCACTATCTAAAGATAATCTCTGTAACACCCGATACTTTTATGTTATATAAATCATCAAAGGAATCTTTTTCTATACAACACTTGCTTGGCTTGATTTACACGCAATCGCGACCTTCCTCGATAGCTTGCGTCGTACGCAATACCGAGTTTCACTAAACAACATTATGCTATTAAAACTAGCCGTTATGAATAGTAATAACCACTTTTTGGAATTTTATAAATTTTATTTTTCAAAATGGACTTCATTTTTGGACTCAGAATATTGAAATTAGCCTAGGGTGAAATTTTGGTATTTTTCTGAAAACTTTCAATTTTTGATAAATAGTGAAACCACTAAGTGGTAGGTTAAAAACTGAATTTTGCATAAATCTAAATTTTACCGCTTCTGTGATTGGAATTTCGAAAATCCGAGAGACACGGTTAATATCAAGGACTAAAATGTGGTTCAATGAGATGAAAATAATTTTTTGGTGAATAGTAACTTTTTACTTTTTTTACCGCGGTTAATAGTAAATAGGGTAACTAAGGGTAAATATGATATTAATATTACCCTAACACATGTCCTAATTCTATTGGACAAGTGTAATTCGACCAAAAACAAACTTAGGAATAAAATATGACCATTTAGGCCCACTTGGATTAGATTAGGACATTTATTATTAATTTATTTAAAGAAGGGTTAAAATAGTTAAAATCAAAGTTTAATAAGTAAATCATTTTTAATATGGGGTTATACATAAGATAAATTCAATTGTAAATATTCCTTAGAAATCTAAAAAGATTTCCTACATGATGATATTTTATTTTTAATTTTTAGACATCAAATAATGTAATTTATTTATGACACAAAGATGATGCAGTAATTATCTTATTAATAAAATATTGACATAATTGATGTTATAAACACCAAAATAAATGTAATTTGAAACTTTTTATGAACTCCACTAATTTTCTAGGTTACTATGATATATTAGTGTTGATTTATTCAACTTGGTTCGAACATATAATTCTGTTATGACTTTCAAAAAAAATCATATATCAAATAGTGTCAAAATTGACACAAAATAGTTTTTTAATCAAATATTATATTATTAATTGTTATTTTATTCCTAAAAATCTAAGGTTCGGAAAAATGACTTAGATAAGGATATATATATTAATAATAAACAATTTGGGGTTCGTTTGGCATGTTATAGTAAGTGTATTAACCATATAGTGAAAGAAAACAAAAAGACATGGTAAAAGTTAAATTATTTAACTTAGAGTTAAATCTAATTGATAAGGTTAAAATAATACCCTAAACTTGTCTAAATCTTATTGGATGATAGTATTTCGACCCTTCCCCACTTTATCTTCGAAATAAGACCCTTTGGAACCATTATAAACCGATTTTGACTTTAATATAAAATAATATTTTGAGATATTCCTAAGGTGCCCCTCTCCTCCCTTATAAAAGGGCACCTCCTCCCCCTCCTCCTCACACCAAATTGAGCACTCAAGCTCGGCCAACCCCTACCATTTTATCCTCTCCACTTCCCTAGAATAATCCTAGAGGTCCTGGTCTTCTCAAAATACCAATCTTAGTTCCTTAAGTGGAGGATTCAAAGAAGCGTTCCAAAGAAGAGGTAATATCCATTACCGATCTTTTCAATTTCTTTCTTCTTCAACTTCTTCTTCTTTAGTTGTTTCATGATAAAGTAATAACATCAGTATTACTTACATACTGATATGTTATTATAAATATGAAACAACCCTAATTCACCTTCTATCCATCCTACGGAAAAATGAAATCGCCACGCGTGCGTACGTACGGAATACCGGCTCCACGCCGTGGTGTAATCTATTTTCCACCACCACCTTACAAGGATGGGTATAATGGTGTAATGAGTAACTATTTATGATTATTATAAAGTAATATTGATACTGAAATAATATACATATACTCCAATACAATTCCACGATCATAGGAATGATATCATCACTCGTGCGTTCGTACGGAATACCGTCTCCACGATGTGATGCGACTCGTTCTACATGATCTTCATTTCATAATGATTATATAAATGAATTGAATGAATGAATATGGTATATACTACACTAATACAATTCTGGAAATGAATTATCTATAACCTAAAGATAAGAATAAGAATTTATTCAACAAAACACGCATAAGAACAAAAAGTTATAAAGACCCGAGTAACAAGTAACAATGAAATATTACTAACAAGAAGCAAATAATATGACCATATATGATATCATATCAATATGTATGATTCTGGAATAAGTCAATAACATTATTTAAACCATTATACAGGAGCTTCGGACACGAACAAAGAAAATCGGACCTAAGGTAAGGGAAATATCACAATCTCATTTTTATCCGAGATTGTTTATTCGTAAGTATTTACTGGGGTGTATTTTATCATCCACATCCATGTTTCATAAATATGTAATATTATTTCCATCCAACTACAATTGTTTAAATCCAATTTTACCCTTCGTTGAGTTTTTAGTAAAGGAAATGAAAGGAATCTTTTGTCGTTTTCCGTACGAGGTATTTTTTGACTTTTCCGACAAAAGTACGAGAAGAATGTTTTTTTTAACTTATACGGCATGAATGGATTTTTAAAACATTGTTTCCAAGAAGCTACCTTTACAAGTTTTCACGTTTATTTTTAATCAACTTATTCTATTTTAAAGTTGTATGACATGTTATGAAAGGAAAAATGATTTTGAAGAAGAAAGGATATTTTCCTCAAGAATAGAGTTCAAGTGATTTTCAAAATTATTTTCCATCTAAGATAATAAAGGGTTCTGTTTTTATCCCTATTATTACATTGATTTGATCATGTTGTGATGGAATTATTTTTATGAATTCCTTTATCTTATATGAATTGATTTATGATGTCATGATGTTTCAAGAATCCCATTTTTGTTTCATGTGTTATGCGATGATGTATGTTTTATGATTATGTGGCACACATAAGAAAGGATTAATTATAAGATGGTTGGGACCTATATCTCCCTCCAATGCATTGGGTAAAGATTTTATATCTCATGAGATAGACATGGCTGGAACGGAAGGTTATTTCGGTTCAGTGATACAGGACTGAAACGAGGAGTGAACTCGGTTCAGAAAGGGACTTTGTCCACTAAGATAGTCTTGGCAACGAGTCATAACTAACAAGAAATGATTTTCCATGATTATGTGTGCATGCCACAGTGTTTCAAGTCTTATGTTATGATTATGGGGATCTCATTTTCACTTCTATGATTTATTCCATGATAAGATATTATGATCTCTTTTGCAGGTTTTGATTTTCAAAAAGATATGATATGATTTTTATTTCCTTTATTTTCCCTTGCTGAGCATTTGAGCTCACCCTTTTATGTTTTCTTTTCCCTAGGTCAGGAAGATGGATATTAAGTAGAATATGCTAAAAGGGACCCTAGATATGATGAAATAAATGGGAGACACTGTAGAAGATTTATGAACCAGTTGTTTATGTTTCCCAGTTTCTAAAGACACTATACCTATACGGTCCTTTGTGGTTTTGTCATATGTTGTAATAAGTGTGCTTCAATTTTGAAGTATTAACAATGTATGTAAAGTATGGGTCGTTATAGTTGGTATCAGAGGAAAGGTATAGTCAACCTTTGGAAACTAGGATGTGAAAGCCTTAGTAAGAACCCTAAGGATAAGTCTAAGCATAGAACACAATCTTAGTGTTTTAGAAATTGCCTTGAATAACCTAGGATAAGACCTTAAGCATGAAAATTTTATTCTTGAATTATGTGGTTTCCTATTATAATTAGTGTTGCTCACACTATTCTTCTTGGTTTTAGTCAATGGCTGGAACCCGAAGGAACCGTGTTAATGCGGAATGTGATGGGCAATGCAATGATTGTCCCCCTGAGCAAACAAACGATATGGGAGATGGAATGCAAAATCTTGTAGCCATGCTCACACAACTTTCTCAAGCTATGAATCATGCAGGATTTCCAAACGAGCAAAGGAGGGAGCAACATTCTGTTGAATCCTTCATGAGGCACCGTCCACCTTCTTTCAGTGGGTCTACTGATCCATTAGTTGTTGAACAATGGATTAGTACTACTGAAAAGATATTTTCAGTTCTTCAATGTTCTGAACATGATAAAGTCATCCTAGCAGTGTATCGTTTGGAAGGAGATGCTGATCAATGGTGGAATCTTGTTAAGAATACGAGGCAAAGGGATGAAATTGAGTCTATGGAATGGGACGAGTTCAAGAACTTATTTTTCAATAAGTACTTCCCTAGTATTCTCCGAACAAAGATGGAGAAAGAGTTTCTTGAACTGAAGCAAATGGATGATGAATCTGTTGGTACCTATGAAGCAAATTTTACAAGACTGGCAAGGTACGCTTCTGGTATTATTATCCAACCTGAGAGTAAGATCGATCGATTCTTTAGTGGCTTAAAACCAAGTCTTCGAAGGGCATTAGCCATAAGGGACTTCAATAGCTACGAGGAAATAGTTCGATGTGCTCTCAAAGTCGAGATGGAGATTGGAGTAACCCATCAGTCACATGGGTTTGATAAGAAGAGGAAGATGGAATTCAAAGAAAAATCTAAAGATCACACGGAAAAGAAGATGAGCTTTTCCTTATGCTCAAAGTGTGGAAAGAAACATGGAGGGAGTTGTCTTAAAGGGACAAGTAAATGTTTTAAATGTGGAAAGGAAGGTCATCGGGCATTTGAATGCCGTGATAATGGGAAGAAGATGTCTAATGATGCAAACAAAGGAAGGGATACACAGAATGAACCTACTACACTTCAATGTTTCAAGTGCAAGGAGATGGGGCATTATGCCAATCAATGCCCAAATCCAAGGGTTGATGATGATGGTCGACGTCAACAAACTCTTAAAGCTAAAGACAAAGGAAAGTCACATGCAATTTCTATCAGCGATGTGGAGTACGATAACGATGTGGTGAAAGGTACACTTACCATCCACTCTAAAGTAGCAAATGTTTTATTTGATTCTGGATCCACCCACTCTTTTATTTCTGAAGACTTTTCTAAGGGTATCACCATACTACCTCAACAATTAGATGTTGAGTTAGCTGTGACAACACCTAATGGCACATCAATCGCATCAAAAGTTTATAATTCTTTTCCGATCGAAGTTTGTGGGAAAGTGCTTCCTGCAAATCTTGTGATCCTTCCTTTAGTGGAATTTGATGTGATTCTTGGCATGGATTGGCTTTCTCTACATGGAGCTCATATCAATTTCCAAAGAAGGGAAGTCACATTTCATATTCTAGATCAATCTATGATCGTCTATCAATGCAAGGATGAACATAACCTTCCAGTGGAAATTTCATCCATCTTATGGGTATTGATTCCACTAAATGAAGGTTATTTATCTCAAATGGTTGGTCAGAAACTCACGATTAAGAATATGCCCATTGTACGGGAGTTTGATGATGTCTTTCCGGAGGAATTACCGGGTCTTCCACCAAATCGTGAAGTTGAGTTTTCAATAGAACTCGTACTGGGTGCTTTGCCTATTTCAAAGACACCTTATAGAATGGCCCCAATTGAGTTGCAGGAATTGAAGAAGCAACTCCAAGAGAATCTTGATAAGGGATTCATACGCCCTAGTGCGTCACCTTGGGGAGCACCTGTTCTATTTGTTAAGAAGAAAGATGGATCAATGAGACTCTGCATTGATTATCGAGAACTTAACAAGATCACTATCAAGAACAAATATCCTCTCCCACGCATTGATGACTTATTTGACCAACTACGCGGAGCTCAATACTTTTCCAAGATTGATCTTCGTTCAGGGTATCATCAATTAAGGGTCAAAAGGGAGGATATACCAAAGACGGCTTTCCGTACAAGGTATGGACACTATGAATTTATAGTGATGCCATTTGGTCTTACTAATGCCCCTGCTATCTTCATGGATCTAATGAATAGAGTCTTTAGAGACTATCTTGATCAATTTGTGGTAGTCTTTATAGACGATATTCTTGTCTATTCAAAGAGCAAGGAAGAACATGAAGATCACTTGAGAATTATACTGAAGACCCTGAGAAAGGAGAAGCTTTATGCCAAATTTACCAAGTGTGAATTTTGGCTTCAAAAAGTTGCATTTTTGGGTCACATAATCTCAAAAGAGGGGATATCTGTGGATCCAGCAAAAACAGAGGTTATCGAAAGGTGGTCGAGACCAACAACAGTAACTGAGATCCGAAGTTTTCTTGGTTTGGCTGGATATTATCGACGTTTTGTAAATGATTTTTCACGATTATCTAATCCACTCACCAAGTTGACTCGGAAAGGAGTTAAGTTTGTCTGGACAGAGGAATGTGAAGAGAATTTCAAGGAGTTGAAAAGAAGGTTATCCAGTGCACCTGTGCTCACACTGCCTTGTAGTGGAGAAATGTTTGTGATCTACAGTGATGCATCCAAGAAGGGATTGGGGTGTGTTCTTATGCAAAATGATATGGTGATAGCTTATGCCTCACGACAGTTGAAAATCCATGAACAAAATTACCCAACACATGATTTGGAGTTGGCTGCGGTAATCTTTGCATTAAAGATTTGGAGGCATTACCTTTATGGTGAAAGGTGTGGTATTTATACTGATCATAAAAGTTTAAAGTATATTTTCACACAAAAGGAGTTGAATATGCGTCAAAGAAGATGGTTGGAGCTGATTAAGGATTATGACTGCTCAATCCATTACCACCCTGGGAAAGCAAACAAGGTGGCAGATGCATTAAGTCGACAAGACCATTCTAGTTTATCCATGATGAGGATCACAAAAGATCCAATATTTATGGATTTACAAAGGATGGATCTTGGAATTATAATGGAAGGGGAAAAATCTTATCTTTCTCAAATGAATGTTCAACCATCTATACATGTGAAGATTAAAGAGGCACAGAAAGAAGATGTCGAGTTACAAAAGAAGGTGAGAAATGTTCCTGAATTCAACCTTGATTGTGATGGGATAATAAAGTTCAGGAATCGGGTTTGTGTTCCTCCCATCCCCGAATTAAAGAAAGAGCTGCTGGATGAGGCTCATAGTTCTTCATTCTCTATTCATCCTGGAGGCACGAAGATGTATAGGGACCTGAAAGAGTACTTCTGGTGGGATGGCATGAAAAGAGATGTTGCTGAATATGTCTCTCGATGCTTGGTTTGTCAACAAGTTAAAGCTGAGAGACAGAAGTCTAAGGGGATGTTACAACCATTACCCATACCCGAATGGAAATGGGAAAACATCACTATGGACTTTGTCACAGGACTTCCTAAAACATCCAAAGGCAATAATGCTATCTGGGTCATAGTTGATCGTCTCACAAAGTCTGCACACATCATTCCTATTAGAGAGGATTTCTCTCTAGATCAGCTTGCCAGGATATATGTAAAGGAAGTGGTAAGATTGCATGGAGTACCACTTTCTATTATATCTGATCGAGATCCGAGATTTACCTCGAAGTTCTGGCGAAGTCTTCAGCATACTCTGGATACAGAGTTGAGTTTCAGCACTGCTTATCATCCCCAGACAGACGGTCAGTCTGAGAGAACAATTCAAACCCTAGAAGATATGTTGAGAGCTTGCTCTATGGATTTAAAAGGAGGTTGGGATCAACACCTACCTTTGGTGGAATTTTCTTATAATAATAGCTTTCACTCCAGTATTCAGATGGCTCCTTATGAAGCTCTCTATGGAAAGAAATGCAGGACTCCAACTTTCTGGGATGAAGTTGGGGAAAGAAAGCTATTAGGACCTGATCTCGTTGATGAAATGGCAGAAAAGGTCAGATCTATTCAACAACACATAAGAGCAGCTCAGAGTCGACAGAAAAGTTATGCCGACAACCGAAGAAAAGACCTAGAGTTTGAAGTGGGTGATAAAGTGTTCTTACGAATATCTCCCTGGAAGAGGGTTATGAGATTTGGAAAGAAGGGGAAGTTGAGCCCTAGATATATCGGTCCTTTCGAAATATTGGATCGTGTTGGGAAGGTAGCTTACCGATTGGCGCTTCCACTGAATCTCTCTCAAGTTCACGATGTGTTCCATGTATCTCTCCTGAGAAAGTACATACCAGATCCTTCACATGTACTCAGCTCAGAAGTTGTACCGCTGGAGCAAGATCTTTCTTATGAAGAACAGCCGATAGAGATTCTGGATCGTAGCGAAAAAGTCCTACGAAACAAGACCACTCGCTTGGTGAAAGTTTTATGGAGAAACCAGCAACTTGAAGAAGCTACATGGGAGCTTGAGGATATGATGAGGGAGAAGTATCCTCATCTGTTTGTTGCAAAGTGACGAATTTCGAGGGCGAAATTCTTTTTAAGTGGGGTAGAATGTAACACCCGAGACATTTATGTTATATAAATCATCAAAGGAATCTTTTTCTATACAACACTTGCTTGGCTTGCTTTACACGCAATCGCGACCTTCCTCGATAGCTTGTGTCGTACGCAATACCGAGTTTTACTAAACAACATTATGCTATTAAAACTAGCAGTTATGAATAGTAATAACCACTTTTTGGAATTTTATAAATTTTATTTTTCAAAATGGACTTCATTTTTGGACTCAGAATATCGAAATTAGCCTAGGGTGAAATTTTGGTATTTTTCTGAAAACTTTCAATTTTTGATGAATAGTGAAACCACTAAGTGGTAGGTTAAAAACTGAATTTTGCATAAAACTTAATTTTACCGCTTCTGTGATTGGAATTTCGAAAATCCGAGAGACACGGTTAATATCAAGGACTAAAATGTGGTTCAATGAGATGAAAATAATTTTTTGGTGAATAGTAACTTTTTACTTTTTTTACCGCGGTTAATAGTAAATAGGGTAACTAAGGGTAAATATGAAATTAATATTACCCTAAAACATGTCCTAATTCTATTGGACAAGTTTAATTCGACCAAAAGCAAACTTAAGAATAAAATATGACCATTTAGGCCCACTTGGATTAGATTAGGACATTTATTATTAATTTATTTAAAGAAGGGTTAAAATAGTTAAAATCAAAGTTTAATAAGTAAATCATTTTTAATATGGGGTTATACATAGGATAAATTCAATTGTAAATATTCATTAGAAAGCTAAAAAGATTTCCTACATGATGATATTTTATTTGTAATTTTTAGACATCAAATAATGTAATTTATTTATGACACAAAGATGATGCAGTAATTATCTTATTAATGAAATATTGACATAATTGATGTTATAAACACCAAAATAAATGTAATTTGAGACTTTTTATGAACTCCACTAATTTTCTAGGTTACTATGATATGTTAGTGTTGATTTATTCAACTTGGTTCGAACATATAATTCTGTTATGACTTTCAAAAAAAATCATATATCAAATAGTGTCAAAATTGACACAAAATAGTTTTTTAATCAAATATTATATTATTAATTGTTATTTTATTCCTAAAAATCTAATGTTCGGACAAATGACTTAGATAAGGATATATATATTAATAATAAACAATTTGGGGTTCGTTTGGCATGTTATAGTAAGTGTATTAACCATATAGTGAAAGAAAACAAAAAGACATGGTAAAAGTTAAATTATTTAACTTAGAGTTAAATCTAATTGATAAGGTTAAAATAATACCCTAAACTTGTCTAAATCTTATTGGTTGATAGGATTTCGACCCTTCCCCACTTTATCTTCGAAATAAGACCCTTTGGAACCATTATAAACCGATTTTGACTTTAATATAAAATAATATTTTGAGATATTCCTAAGGTGCCCCTCTCCTCCCTTATAAAAGGGCACCTCCTCCCCCTCCTCCTCACACCAAATTGAGCACTCAAGCTCGGCCAACCCCTACCATTTTATCCTCTCCACTTCCCTAGAATAATCCTAGAGGTCCTGGTCTTCCCCAAAGACCAATCTTAGTTCCTTAAGTGGAGGATTCAAAGAAGCGTTCAAAGGAAGAGGTAATATCCATTACCGATCTTTTCAATTTCTTTCTTCTTCAACTTCTTCTTCTTTAGTTGTTTCATGATAAAGTAATAACATCAGTATTACTTACATACTGATATGTTATTATAAATATGAAAAAACCCTAATTCACCTTTATCCATCCTACGGAAAAATGAAATCGCCACGCGTGCGTACGTACGGAATACCGTCTCCACGCCGTGGTGTAATCTATTTTCCACCACCACCTTACAAGGATGGGTATAATGGTGTAATGAGTAACTATTTATGATTATTATAAAGTAATATTGATACTGAAATAATATACATATACTCCAATACAATTCCACGATCATAGGAATGATATCATCACTCGTGCGTACGTACGGAATACCGTCTCCACGATGTGATGCGACTCGTTCTACATGATCTTCATTTCATAATGATTATATAAATGAATTGAATGAATTAATATGGTATATACTACACTAATACCATTCTGGAAATGAATTATCTATAACCTAAAGATAAGAATAAGAATTTATTCAACAAAACACGCATAAGAACAAAAAGTTATAAAGACCCGAGTAACAAGTAACAATGAAATATTACTAACAAGAAGCTAATAATATGACCATATATGATATCATATCAATATGTATGATTCTGGAATAAGTCAATAACATTATTTAAACCATTATACAGGAGCTTCGGACACGAACAAAGCAAATCGGACCTAAGGTAAGGGAAATATCACAATCTCATTTTTATCCGAGATTGTTTATTCGTAAGTATTTACTGGGGTGTATTTTATCATCCACATCCATGTTTCATAAATATGTAATATTATTTCCATCCAACTACAATTGTTTAAATCCAATTTTACCCTTCGTTGAGTTTTTAGTAAAGGAAATGAAAGGAATCTTTTGTCGTTTTCCGTACGAGGTATTTTTTGACTTTTCCGACAAAAGTACGAGAAGAATGTTTTTTTTAACTTATACGGCATGAATGGATTTTTAAAACATTGTTTCCAAGAAGCTTCCTTTACAAGTTTTCAAGTTTATTTTTAATCAACTTCTTTTATTTTAAAGTTGTATGACATGTTATGAAAGGAAAAATGTTTTTGAAGAAGAAAGGATATTTTCCTCAAGAATGGAGTTCAAGTGATTTTCAAAATTATTTTCCATCTAAGATAATAAAGGGTTCTGTTTTTATCCCTATTATTACATTGATTTGATCATGTTGTGATGGAATTATTTTTATGAATTCCTTTATCTTATATGAATTGATTTATGATGTCATGATGTTTCAAGAATCCCATTTTTGTTTCATGTGTTATGCGATGATGTATGTTTTATGATTATGTGGCACACATAAGAAAGGATTCATTATAAGATGGGTGGGACCTATATCTCCCTCCAATGCATTGGGTAAAGATTTTATATCTCATGAGATAGACATGGCTGGAACGGAAGGTTATTTCGGTTCAGTGATACAGGACCGAAACGAGGAGTGAACTCGGTTCAGAAAGGGACTTTGTCCACTAAGATAGTCTTGGCAACGAGTCATGACTAACAAGAAATGATTTTCCATGATTATGTGTGCATGCCACAAAGTTTCAAGTCTTATGTTATGATTATGGGGATCTCATTTTCACTTCTATGATTTATTCCATGATAAGATATTATGATCTCTTTTGCAGGTTTTGATTTTAAAAAAGATATGATATGATTTTTATTTCCTTTATTTGCCTTTGCTGAGCATTTGAGCTCACCCTTTTATGTTTTCTTTTCCCCAGGTCAGGAAGATGGATATTAAGTAGAATATGCTAAAAGGGACCCTAGATATGATGAAATAAATGGGAGACACTGTAGAAGATTTATGAACCAGTTGTTTATGTTTCCCAGTTTCTAAAGACACTATACCTATACGGTCCTTTGTGGTTTTGTCATATGTTGTAATAAGTGTGCTTCAATTTTGAAGTATTAACAATGTATGTAAAGTATGGGTCGTTATAATCTCACCCATGTTTTTATGATCCATGAGCCTGTGGTGGACCACCTAGGGTTGGTTGATGTTGTACCTTGAACCATCATCAACCGCATTCCACGCGACCTGATCCCCTTCCATGTATTCCTCCCTACAGACCTCCTCACTCAAACCACTACCTCTACCATTATGGTATCTTTCATTTCAGCTGATCGTATGTGTGGAGAGTCTAGCAGGCGTGAGCTATATTCCCTTATTAAGGAAATTAGTAACAAAATATATCTTCCCATGCCCTCCTATGCCTCGTCAGCTCTACACCTCCGACCATACATCCTGGGGTCATCCTCTAGAAGGTCTGGCTGTTTGGGCCTCATTATCATCCACCTACGGCCTGATGCAGATGACATGGACACCTGTTGTCTGGTGGTGGCTCATAACATCAATTCTTGCTCAGCTAGGAATATCTCCACTAGTAGAGAACTCTCTATCAGGCCACCATTTTTTGGGTTGATAAAAAAAATAATCGACGCCCTCATCTCCCATCAGAGTCCCTTCTCAATGGTTTGTACCATGAAGAAAGGGTCACAAACCATGTCGTCCGAGTAGTGATAGAGTTTGCTAAAACATGCTAAGTACTAGGCCATAGTTGGGATTCCAAGATGTAGGTGTAGTAGCTCTTGAATATGCACTAAGAATAGTGTCACAAGTATGAACTCCTTATTGAATATTCTCTTGAATTCCAACTAGGACAGGGCGTCTCCCTTTTGTGTCTAGACTGTCAAGCTCCACCATCTCTCTATCCTGCCCTATAATTGGATAGAACCTAAGACAACCATCTAGTCTGTAGCTGTCTCTACTAGGAGGAAAACCAATGTAACTACCTTTAGCCAATCCCCAACTTCATGAGGATCTTTCATACCCCAAAAGCACAAATTAATTTATCTCTAGAACACCTACAATATGATTAGTCTTCATGCATTGTATGTTGGTGGGGTTGGTAGAAACTGCTTCTCTATGGGTGATGGTGCTACTGGTACACCAAACGAAGGCATTATCGATGTTAGTGGTCCCTATACTAACACTTCATTGTTTGGTGGCCATTGTCATGATAACTCACTACAATATTGGTTGGTTTTCTTCATGGAGGCATCCTATAAGGATACATATGCTCCATAGTCAAAAATATATACATGGTGATATGACTCAAAAATATCAAGATAAAAAACACAAATAATACAAGAAACCAGTATTTTCATGTACCAAGTTAGAAAACAGTGATCAGGGTCATGGTGTATGGATACATCATCCACCGTACTAACACTGGACTCCCCGGAAAGAATGATGAACACAATACATTTAACAATATTTCGCACATCAAGAATACAAACTCTTGGTTATTCTTATTGAAATGGATTCCCTTTGATACCACTTTGTCCTGACCTGTTACCTGGGGATCCTGTTGTGACAACACTGAACCCTCCTTCCATACTCGATAGGTATGTGTCTAGAACCAGAAAACTATATCCTAAAAAGGGGAGGCATTTCCTTTAAAAAAATACACACACTGACATGGAATATTTCACAAAGAAAATAAAATGGGAAAATTACTATTATAACCACCACAATTTACCACCACTGAGAGTAAAATGTGTAACTTAAAAGTAAAGAGCCCAAAATTCAAGGCCAAGATCCCACAAAGTAACAAGTAATATCAAAGACCACCTTGAAGTCTCTACCTATAGGGTAGTGTTAGTAGATCCTGAAGTTATAGTTTTATACCTCATGTGCGCCATCTAAACTGACCTCCATCGTGTCCCAGAACACAAATGTTTGTATCATAGCATTGGTCTCATGCACAAGACACAACACATGTAGTAGAAACCTATATAGGGGTGGGTATAAAAACATATTAGGGACACCGAGACCCCCAATGATCTCTCATAAATCCAAAAGGGAAAATACCACAAGGTAAAAAAACCTGTATATAAATACCCCAATGTACAATATCAAATACATAACATGAAGTAAAAGACATCTCACTCTAGATATAAAATAAGTACAAAAGATAATATGATTAGTCATAAATATAGAACATACAATTCTATTTAGAGGCTCTGCTATTATAAGGAACCATCCTTAAACCTTACTTAATCTTGAGTTATTACAATATTACAAATTGAGGATCTTTTCAAGTTTAGAGTTTTAGAGAATTAGATCATGAAACTTGCATTACATTCCACATTTAAACAAAGTGGATACATAAAAGAAAGTATTGATTCTTCCCATCAATGGAAACATATTTAAAATAAAACACGGATTCTTTCTTGACACATCCTTGAAACTATCATCACATCATATACCTATAACTTGACCTATGAAAAACATTTAAAAACATGGGATGAGCATAAAAAGCTCAGTAAGAGTTATAAAAATATTGAAATGATACATGAGTTCATATATATATTAAAATTAAATCATACTTTACCCATAAAACATAGGCATATCAAATCATGAATAAATCATAGAAATCATAAGACATAAAAGGTATCTTGAGGCATTCATAACATTCTTACATAGGGAGTAACCCTCTTGGTTATGTTTGGAATAACCACAGTATATCCCCTAAATCGCTTCGGAGAAACCTTAATGTTTCACTCCTTCGCGTTACCCAATGCATTGGAGAGCTATATCGGGCTCACACACCCGTAGTTTATCACGGAACCACCCGTTTTCAAAAAAATGCCCAAGAACCATAACATTAACGTATCACATAAAACATTCATAAAGTAAAAATAACATTTCCACATTTCAATCACAATATAACATTTTAGGATATTGAAATAATGAATCCATTCAAAAAAAAACCATTTCCAAAACCATTTAAAACATTTAGTAAAGAGATTTTTGAATCAAAGTTTTCCATACCACCTTGAAGCATTTAAAATTTTAAAACATTAATATCCATATAAATAAATTCATAAAAACACTTTTAAAACATGGATATTAATAAGAAAAAATAATTAAAACATTTAAAGCGATATTTTGGTTAAAGGGGTTCTAGAAAAATTAGAGACACTTGAATACAATAATTGACGAATAACATTTAGTCAGAACTTTATAATATCATGAGAATAAATGGATTCATGATATAATATTCCAAAGGACAGTATATACACCATATAAGAGTGAATTGGTGCATTATAACAATGAAGTCTCAGTAGAAATGTCAAATGTGATGAATTCCCTTATAAAGAAGGTATCCTTAAATTAAGGATAATTCAATCTCAAAATTATGCGTGACAAATATAAATACACCCGATATAAGTGGATATTAAGTGTAACACAATAAAATTACATTCACACATATTCAAAAGATGACATATTCAATAAATACATGTTGAACCCAAAGAAATCAAAATTGTGTTAAAAAGTTCCCTTGGTAAAATTTGACAGCCTAACGACATCACTTAAAAATTTAGAAAATGAGTTGATGAGAGATAAAAAGGGCATCTCAACACTTGGACATAAAATTTAAATCAATAAGGATATAAAATAACATATCCCAAAATAATAGTATGTGAATTAAAAGACATAACAAAAGAAGTCTTTTAAAAAGAGGAGGGTGAAAGGTCCCCTTACCGAGTTGGGTAACATTCGAAACGTACACCCCATGGAAGAAGGGTCATACAATGAATATGTGAATACCCATAAATGAAATTATACTACACAAAGTGTATAATAATGTGCAGTAAATACACCACTCAAAGGAAATTGTGGAAAATGTAGCATAAATCTCAAGGGAATAAAAGTGAGATGAAAAATCCCTTACAAAAACTCGGCAGCCTAACGACGCCACTTAAAACCTCCAAAATGGATTGATGAGAGGAAATAGGGTATCTCATCATATTACCATAAAATGTACAGTGAGAGGAATATAAAATAACATCCCACATCATAACAAAGAGGAGCCTAAAAGAAGTGACATAAAGGAGAGTACTTAAAAAGAAAGAGAGACGTTATATCTCTTATGAAAATTCGGCAGCCTAACGGCGCCACTCAAAACTTCCAAATTAGATTGATGAGAGAGAATACTGTCTCTCATCTTTTTAACATAAAAATTAAAGTAATATTAATATAATAAAACATCCCGATAACAAGAAATATGAGCTTTAAAAGGAATGACATAAAAGATTGTACTTAAAAAGAAAGAGAGGAGTAGGATCCCTTACCTCGGGTCCGACTTGACTCGATCGTTATTTAATCTACTTAATAATAAACTTGAGTAAATTTCTAGTTCATTAATAACCTTTTCAAGTTCATTATTCCTTTTATATCACATATTACCATGTCATAATCATTATGTAATCATTTAAGTAAATAATATTTGTTTTGCCGATATTTGGTTCTTAAGTCGAAAGTGGACTTCTTACAATTACATGTCGTTCGTGTGGACAAATTTTCTTTATATCCATAATTGTATTAATGATGTAGATATAATATATATCATATATATCCAGTATATTCATGCATTTATAATATTACATAACATTTAGAGTTAAGAAATGAAATGCACTGTTCATGGAGACGGTAAGTTGTGCGTACGCATGAACGCTACATTCATTTCTATTTCATATTTAATGGAATTAAAACATAATAATACTTAATAGTATTTTAATTCCAGTATGTTATCATATATAATATCATTAAATATATCCTTCATACATACCACATATGGTATTAACGAATCAAATCACTTTGAGGGGGCGGTAGTCCGCACTTCCTTAAATGAAGATATCGCGTTTACCCATAATGGAAACCATAAAGGTATGCCATAAATGAAAAATACAGAAGCTTAAGTAAAACATAAACATATTAGATATCATATATAAATATAGTGTCATCTTAATGGCCACCTTTGAAGGTGTTATAAGAATTTTGAACAATCAGCGTTTCGGGAGGCAGAAATTCACCATCCACAGAAGTAGTATGTTCTTTAACCATTAGATGTAGGTGTGTGTAAGTGTAGCTCTAATCCTTCTTATAACAACATCCTAGTATATTTACGATACTGTAGTTGTTACAAAAGAAAAGAATAAAAGATTTTATGGGGTTGGAGAAGTAAAATAAAACAAAAGGACTCATGTGAAGACATTACCTTAAAATCGGATAACTTCCTTTGACTTGAGCTCAAAGGCTTCCTTGGAAAGGATTATGCCCAAAGTGAGGATTCAAGGAGTTATAGATGGATGTGAAGAGACAAAATGGGTGGGGGTTGGCCGAGCTAAAGGCTTTGGAAGTGTGGGTAAGGAGGTAGAGGTGGGGGCATTTTATAAGAGGAGAGGAGGGGCACTCTTGGAAAGGTATAAAATGTAACATTATTTCTAAATGGGTTTCGGATTTTAATGGTCCCACATTGATGTTTTTTGCGTATAAGGTGATAAGGGTTCTAAATCCGCCCATCCAATAGGTTTTTGACTTGTGTAGGTCTTAGATTTCACATTATCGTTCCATTTTATTTAAATCGTTAAATAATGAGGTCATCGCTGCATCATCATGATGTCATAAATAATTTAATTTATTTAATGTCTAAAAATTATAAAAAAATACTATGATGAAGGAAATATTTTTAGAATTACAATGAATATTTATAGTACAAAAGATCATTTTTGTAGACAAAAGTAAAAATATTTTACATAGGTGATACATTCTTTGTCAAATTTAACATTTTTTAAAAATAAATAGATAAAAAGTCACTTTCTCACAAAAGTGATTCCATGGGGCCCCCATGTTTGGAATAAGGCATCCCATGGTCGGACATGATACAAACAATAGACATAGGACACATTTTGTGGTCACTTTTCGTTATTGTGATATTATCTTATTATCTTTAACTACCTGATTACTCATTAATCAAAATAATTAAAGATAATTACCATTGTTACTATTCATAATGTCCAAAAACAAAAGAGTCTTAATTACATAATTTGGAACTTCTGATTCCAAATATGTAATTCATTTTACCAAATTACAAACACATAAAATGAAATAATTAATTTTAAAAAAACATCCCGTTGTCAAAACAAATAGCTGGTTTTTTAGAAACAATATTTATGAAAAGTTTGGCACTTGTTTATGCCTAATTCCAAAGTGAAATTAATCCCAATGACCATAATTTAATTACATGGTAAAAATATATTCTAATTACACTTTAAAACAAATTAAAAAGATAATATAACCATATAATTAAATTATATGAAAAAGCAGTTTTGATGTAAAATGTGGTATTTTTCACTATTCATTGAAAAATGAACATTGTCATAAAAATACCAAAATTTAACCCAAGGTAAATTTAAATGTCCCAATCATAAATAATATGTTTATTTTGAAAAATAGAGCTTATAAAATTTTCAAAAAGTGGTTTTAAAATGGGTTCTCCATCAAAAGGCGGTTAATCGACTTTTTAAAGAATATTAGAATGTTTTTGCTTAAAAACTGGATTCATTTTCATTTTTAATCCTCTAAAATTTATTGTAAAGAGTAAAAATATCTGACCAACATATATAATTATTTTGTAGTTAGTTATTTTCATTCCCACCATTACATCATCTAGGCGTTAACTACCATTTAAAATAATATTATTTTATTATTAGAGTGCAACTTAAGATTTCCAAGAAACTAATTGTTGCGTGTTGGGTACGCCATCGACCATAACATCCCCTTTAAAGTAATATTAATATTTTATTCACAAATATGGATAAATATAAAGATTTCATATTCTTTATTTATCTGCGGTGTTACATCCTTCCCCCCTTTTGGGAATTGCGTCCTCGCAATTTTAAAATTGGGCTTGGAAACATCCTTGAAAGTCCCACATCGGAACAAGAGTCGGTAAAACAATCACTTTAAAATAAAGAAAGATAAGTACAAAGGTCACCCGAGTTAACCCATACTAGGATTCCAAGTATGAAAATATGGACATGGAGGAAAAAACAAAGGGTCATGTTCTGATGGAGAGTGATAGAAAACATGTTTAGGAGAAAGTTAACCACAAAAAAATCACAAACTTGTGATGGGTTAAACGGTATTCAATTCCCCAGTAGGAAAAGTTAATAGACAACATTTTTGTTTTAAGTTACTTTTTATTGAGTAATTTATTGAAAAGGAAACATAATCACTAATCATGTTGACTTTCAACTTTTATTAGATTCCATACACAAACTCATATTTTCTCCAAAAGACAAGTATTTAGGAAGACTTGTTCACATTAAGAGTACTATAATCAACTTCTAGAGAATCACCTAGTCCACAAAAGAGAAATATATACTTCCCATGTCATTAGAATTTAACCAAAACCAAAAACAAAAAGGGTTATTATAAGATCAGATAATCCAAAAAAGGATAACCATTTATAAAAAGAAAATATATGCTTAATCTCCAAAATTTGTCCAACAAAACCCAAAGTTCAACGAGGACCATTCGATAAACAATTTGTCCATAAAATAATCCAAAGTAAAACAAACTATGTTTGAAACCCAAATATTTGAAAGATTTAGTCACGTAGTCTTCCATGTTAAATCGTAACATTTATCTCCAAACAACATCAGTTGCTCCTAAAGTCACATATTGAAAAGTAATTAACCTAGTCACATATCCTCCATGATAGGTTAATAATTTCCATAGATAAACCAAAATCAACTAATTATAGATTCATATGATCATCTAACTAAAAATAATTAGTTAAAATAACCAAGGACTTCATGTAGTCCAGTGGTAGGCGATAAATACCAGTTGCACTTTGGTTGTGGGTTCGATTCCCGCAGCTTTTTCCGACGCGACGGGTTGTCACACGGTCTGCGTGTTGTCATTTTCCCAAAACTATATAATTCTCAAATCATTCCCCAAAAAGAGATAAAATCATCAAAAATAACCCTAACATAATTTAACCTCAATTTTAGCTCATGCCATTCACTTCAATCATAAAATATAGTAACCCATAATTACCTCAAAAGTAAGGATCATATAAACCCAAATGGTTCTTTATAACTATGTACACAAAAGAAGAGATAATTATTCCTTGAATAAAATTTTCATATGTTAAACATCAGTGTTACACATAATAAAAAAAGTCTTCTAATGTAACCCCATCATCAAAAGAGATTTAATACTCTTAAGAATTTCACCATAACTCTTGAAGCCCTTATATGTTGACTTCTTACTCACTCAACATTCTTCATGATCCATTAACCATTCTTTCCAAATTATTCTGAAATAATTTTTTCCTACAAACAAAATCATGAATCATATCCTAATATTCCAAAATAGGAAAACAAAAGTTATGAAATAATCCATACCTTTGATTGGTCATTGTCAGCTTCTTCATCCTCAATCAGAATGGCATTAGGTATTGGTAAATGAATATTTGTACGATCTTGGTGATCCCATTCACAAAACTTCTTCATAGGACATGTGTTTGCATAATTACCATGCACCCCACATTTAAAACATTCAATTGATCTTTCAGAAAGAACTTCTTTCCCTTTCCTCGAGTCAACTGGATGCTTCCTTTTTCCATGGCAGGTTCATGCTTTATGACCTTCATTTCCACATCTATAGCATATTTCTGTCCCTTTGAAACATTTTCCTAGGTTTTTATTTCCACATCTTTGACACATAGGTTTTTGAACACACTTACCTTTATGATTATCACATGTATTTCTGTAGGGACTTGTTTCTCGCATATATGATGCCTTAGAGAAATCACCAATGTTTAGGTGTTCAATCATGATTCCAGATAGTTGGTTGAGGATAATCAAAAGAGTTCTCATTGCTTCCCCCCATATCATTCAGTTACTTGCTCAAAAAATTGTCACAGTTTCCTCCACATCCACTGTTACTTTGGTTCCTTCTAGATCCAACCATTTACTAAAACCAAAAAGGTCAGTGTGAGTATATCAAAAAAACCATCATATAATAATGATGAAGATAAACACCAAGATATACTTACTCATTCACTTTATCTAAAACTAGGACTCTTTCTGAAATCCTATCCATTATGGTACTGTCACTTATGCATAGAGAATACCCTAACCTCTAAAGTTATCTAAACCGACCTTTGATACCAACTATATGGCCCCAACCTTAAAACATACTTAATCTTGAGTTATTACTAGATTACACATTGAGGATCTTTTCAGGTTTATAATTTTAGATAATTAGATCATGAAACATGCATTACATTCCACATTTAAACAAAGTGGTTACATTAAAGATAGTATTCATTCTTCCCATCAACGGAAACATATTTAAAATAAAACACAGATTCTTTCTTGACACATCATTGACACTATCATCACATCATGAACCTATCCCTTGACCTGTGAAAAACATTTCAAAAACATGGGATGAGCAAAAAAAGCTCAGTAAGAGTTATAAAAATATGGAAAGGAAACATGAGTTCATATATACCTTATAATGAAATCATTCTTTACCCATAAAACATAGTCATATCAAATCATGAATAAATCATAGAAATCATAAGACATAAAAGGTATCTTGTGGAATTTATAACAATCTTACATAGGGAGTAACCCTCTTGGTTACGTTTGGAATACCCACCATAGTATATTCTCTAAATCTATTTGGAGAAACCTTAACGTTTCACTCCTTCGCGTTACCCAATGCATTGGAGAGCTATATCGGGCTCACCCGCCCTTAGTTTATCACGGAACCACCCATTTTCATTACAATTCCTAAGAACCATAACATAAACGTATCACATAAAATGTGCATAAAGTAAACATAACATTTCCACATTTCAATCACAATATATCATTTTAGGATATTGAAATAATGAATCCATTTAAAAAACCATTTCCAAAACCATTTAAAACATTTAATAAAGAGATTTTTGAATCAAAGTGTCACATACCACCTTGAAGTTTTTAAAATTGTAAACCATTAATATCCATATAAATAAATCCTTAACACCACTTTGAAAACATGTATATTAATAATAACAAATAATTAAAACATTTAAAGCGATATTTTGGTTAAAGGGGTTCTACCAAAATTAGTGACACTTGAATAAAATAATTGAGGAATAACATTTAGTCAGAACTATATAATATCATGAGAATAAATGGATTCATGATATAATATTCAAAAGGACAGTATATACACCATATAACAGTGAATTGGTGCATAACAACAATGATGTCTCAATCGAAATGTCAAATGTGATGAATTCCCTTATAAAGAAGGTATCCTTAAATTAAGGATAATTCAATCTCAAAATTATGTGTGGAAAATATAAATACACCCAATATATGTGGATATTAAGTGTAAAACAATAAAAGTTCATTCACACATATTCAAAAGATGACATATTCAATAACGACATATTGAACCCAAAGAAATCGAAATTGGGTTAAAATGTTCCCTTGGTAAAATTCGACAGCCTAACGACATCACTTCAAAATTCAGAAAATGAGTTGATGAGAGATAAAAAGGGCATCTCATCACTTGGAAATAAAATTTACATCAATAGTATATAAAATAACACATCCCAACATAATATTATGTGAATTAAAAGACATAACAATAGAAGTCTTTTAAAAAGACGAGGGTGAAAGGTCCCCTTACCGAATTGGGTAACTTTCGAAATGTACACCCCATGGAAGAAGGGTAATACAATGAAGATGTGAATACCCATAAATGAAATTATACTACACAAAGTTTATAATAATGGGCAGTACATACACCACTCAAAGGACATTGTGGCAAATGTAGCATAAATCTCACGGGAATAAAAGTGAGATGAAAAATCCCTTACAAAAACTCGGCAGCCTAACGACGCCACTTAAAACTTCCAAAATGGATTGATGAGAGGAAATAGGGTGTCTCATCATATAACCATAAAATTTACAGTGATAGGAATATAAAATAACATACCCCATCATAACAAATATTAGCTTAAAAGAAGGTACATAAAGCAGAGTACATAAAAAGAAAGAGAGAGGTTATATCTCTTACGAAAATTCGGCAGCCTAACGGCACCATTCAAAACATCCAAAATGGATTGATGACAGAGAATAGGGTCTCTCATCATTTGAACATAAAAATTACAGTACGAGTAATATAAAAGAACATCCCAATAACAAGAAAGATGATATTTAAAAGGAATTACATACAAGATTTTACTTAAAAGGAAAGAGAGGAGTAGGATCCCTTACATCGGGTCTGACTTGACTCGATCGTTCTTTAATCTCCTGAATAATAAACTTGAATTAATTTATACTTCCTTAAGAACATTTTTCAAGTTCATTATTCATTTTATATCACTTATTACCATGCCATAAACATTATTTAATCATTTAAGTTAATAATATTTGTTTTGCCGATATTTGGTTCTTAAGTCAAAAGTGGACTTCTTACAATTACATGTTGTTCGTGTGGCCAAATTTTCATTATATCCAGAATTGTATTAATTATGTAGATATAATATATATAATATATATCCATTATATTCATGCATTTATAATATTACATAACATTTAGAGTTAAGAAATGAAATGCATCGTTCATGGAGACGGTAAGTCATGCGTACGCATGAACGCTACTTCCATTTCTATTTCATATTTAATGGAATTAAAACATGATGATACATAATATTATTTTAATTACAGTATGGTATCATATATAATATCATTAAATATATCCTTTATACGTACCACATATGGTATTAACGAATCAAATCACTTTGAGGGGGCGGTAGTCCGCACTTCCTTAAATGAAGATATCGCGTTTACCAATAATGGAAACTATAAAGGTATGCCATAAATGAAAAGTACAGAATCATAAGTAAAAAAATAACCATATTAGATATCATATATAAATATAGTGTAATCTTAATGGCCACCATTGAAGGTGTTAGAAGAATGTTGAACTATCATCGTTTCGGGAGGCAGAAATTTGCCATCCACGGAAATAGTATGTTCTTTAACCATTAGATGTAGGTGAGTCTATGTGTAGCTCGAATAATTCTTATAACAACATCCTAGTATATTTTTGATACTGGAGTTGTTACAAAATAAAATAATAAAAAGAGTTTAGGGGGTTGGAGAAGTAATATAAAACAAAACGACTCAAGTGAAGACATTACCATAAAATCGTGTAACTTCCTTTGATTTGAGCTCAAAGGATTCCTTGGAAAGGATTCTGCCCAAAATGAGGCTTCAAGGAGTTAGAGAGGGATGTGGAGAGACAAAATGGGCAAGTTTTGGACGATCCAAAAGCTTTGGAAGTGTGGGTAAGGAGGTAGAGGTGGGGGCATTTTATAAGAGGAGAGGAGAGGCACTCTTGGAAAGGTATAAAATGTAACATTATTTCCAAATGAGTTTCGGATTGTAATGGTCCAACATTGATGTGTTTCGAGGATAAGGTGATAAGGGTTCGTAAGACACCCATCCAATAGGTTTTGGACATGTGTAGGTCTTAGATTTTACATTATCTTTCCATTTTATTTAAATCGTTAAATAATGAGGTCATCGCTGCATCATCATGATGTCATAAATAATTTAATTTATTTAATGTCTAAAAATTAAAAAAAATACTATGATGTAGGAAATATTTATATATTTCCAATTAATATTTATATTCTAAAATTTCATTTATTTAGATAAAAGTAAAAATATTTTGCATAGGTGATACATTCTTTGCCATATTTAACATTTTTTAAAAATAAATAGATAAAAAGTCACTTTCTCACAAAAGTGATTCCATGGGGCCGCCAAGTTTGGTACAAGGCATCCAATGGTCAGCCATGAGACAACCAGTAGCCTTAGGACACATTTTGTGGTCATTTTTTATTATTATGATATTATCTTATTATCATTACCTACCCGATTACTCATTAATCAAAATAATTAATGATAATTACCGTCGTTACTATTCATAATGTCCAAAAAAAGAGTCTTAATTAAATAATTTATACCTTCTGATTCTAAATATGTAAATAATTTTACCAAATTCCAAACACATAAATTTCAATAATTAATTTTAAAAAAACTTCCCGTTGTCAAAACAAATAGCGGGTTTTTTAGAAATAATATTTTTGAAAAGTTTGGCACTTGTTTATGCTTAATTCTAAAGTGAAATTAATCCCAATGACCATAATTAAATTAAATTGTTAAAATATATTCTAATTACACTTTAAAACAATTTAAAAGATAATATAACCATATAATTATGTTATATGAAAATGCAGTTTTGATGTAAAATCCAGTATTTTTCACTATTCATTAAAAATTGAACATTGTCAGAAAAATACCAAAAATTAACCCAAGGTAAATTTAAATGTCCCAATCATAAATAATATGTTTATTTTGAAAAAAAGAGCTTATAAAATTTTCAAAAATTTGATTTAAAAGGTGTTCGCCATCAAAAGGCGGTTAATCGACCTTTTAAAGAATATTAGAATGTTTTCGGTTAAAAACTGGACTCATTTTCATTTTTAATCCTCTAAAATTTACTGTAATGAGTAAAAATATTTTACCAACATATATAATTATTTTTTATTTAGTTCAGTTCATTCCTGCCATTACAACAGCTAGGATTTACTACCATTTAAAATAATATTTTTTTATTATTAGAGTGCAACGTAAGATTACCAAGAAACTCGTTGTTGTGTGTTGCGTATGCCATCGAGCATATCATCCCCTTTAAATTAATATTAATATTTTATTCACAAATATGGATAAATATAAAGATGTCATATTCTTTATTTACCTAGGGTGTTATAACTATTGATCCACAAAGGGTCAATTTGCTACTGATCCATGAATGGTCTCTCTGTTGCTGATTCATGAATGGTCGCTCTGTTGCAGATCCATGATTGGTCTCTCTACGACTGATCCATGACCGGTTGTGATATTTCTAATCCATGAAGGGTCACTATCATTCCGATCCACGGAGGGTCAATCTCTAGCTAATCCAATAAGGGTCTCTTTATTTCTAATCCTTAAATGGTCACTCTATTTCTTATACACAAAGTGTCTCTCTTCATTCTTCACATCACATGCAGCCACTGGATTTCAAGACAATGATTTCTAGATTTCCGAGAGGATCTTATCCTAAATCCATCAGATATAACTCAACTCCCAGGAAGTCCAAAATAGTGTGACCCAATGGATAGTCTCTTCATAATTTTCGCAATGCAATAGACGTCATGTCGAACGAACGGTCAGTCTGTAAGATATTCTCAATTTTGTGAAAAAATTCCTGGTTGTATTCGAGTCTGATCCAACCCTTCCATATGCCATACCATAACAAAATTAACAAAGAGGATATTAGATGGAACACCTTATCCCAATGGTCCTTGTTTAGAATATGATGCTACAATCGGACACCCAGTCTGTTAGTTACACGAATTTTAGTTAAATGGGGTCTATTTAGGTCTGAGCTCGGTCTGACATGCGCCTGAACTGACTAGGTCTAGCCCAACCCACTGGGTTATAGGTCTGGTCCAAAATTAGCATGGTTCACTTGTTGGGATACAACCCACCTGCACAATATCGGCCCCATGAGGCAGGCCACCCTCTCTATCTTTGATGTGACTTAACTGCATCTAGTTCATCACCCACCAGCGCCAGCTGGCCCCACCTCCCCCTCTGACCGGTCCGTATAGCAGACTAGCTCGGTCCAGCGGGATGCAGCTCTGCCACGTCTGTTTCAACTAGCACGACATTCTGAATGAATGGATGGTACTCTTTCATGCATTCTATGGGTCGCGTGACTTCAACTAATCTGAGCGGCCCAGACGTGGCCCGTCTCTTTCATATGGTGCATATTGATGCTTCACCTCCATTTCTTTGCGGCTAGTTTCCTATGGCATGCCATAGGGTGTGCCGACTCCCTCTGCCTGTGGTCACCACTATGGGCCACGACTGACAGTTTCTTCAGCGGGCCACCAGAGATCCTCTGTTGGTCCGTTTATCGAACCGCTTGTGCCTACGAGCTCTCTAGGGTGTCTGAATTGTAGAAAAATTCCACAAAATAACATTACCTCCAACTCAATCATTTGACCATGAAAAAGGGATAGGAAACACCCACGATGTGGGGACTCGATCCTTGTTCATTTTGGACCATTCCCTCTATGTTGGTGTTTAAACATGGGGTAAAATAATAATAACCACACAACATATTAAATACTCATTTTTAATCAATCTTATAACCCTACCACAAGAATCATCAGATCGTGGATCAACCGATTTGTGTGTTGGTTCTAATTTTTCATTATGATCATGAACATGGAATGGAACATGTATTAAAATGAGAGCCTAAACCCCTACCTGGATTATTGGATCTGCTGCTGACATTGGACGAAATCCACATCGTCATCGTCGATCCCTGAATCATTGTCATTATACAGTGGGATGACCCGATCTGTTCTCCTCATGTGTCATCACTAGATTTATAATATCCATCATTTGTTGATGGGGTTGGTTTCCTTAGGCCTTTTATAATAGAAATTCCAGGGTTTTTTTGAAACCCTGAATCCTTGATTAACTAATAATGAAAATTTGGTATGCATTATAGCATCACCTCTATATTACATTATTATTCCATTAAGGGGATCCCATTAATTTACTATATCATCAAGTCATCACCGAACTGTAGTTCCACTTTAGGCTCCTCAATGGTTGAGAAAAAAAATAAAAATATTATTTTAAAGATATTTTATTATTTTCTAAAAATATTGAAAAAATAACATTTCTGTTCGTCCCTTTCCAGTCGATGTAAACTCTATCCTAGGATAATTCTAGTTCTCTGTGTTCAATGGTGCAATAATATTTCCTATCCAATCACTGGTTCAAATGTTTGAAAAATCCGCTCGCATGTTTACATAAGAGAACATTTAAAATTTCAAAATTTTTTTCTGGACTCACCAGGCCTTGGAATCATGTGACTTAAAAGCATGTGGTCTTGAAATAATTCTATAAAAAAATTTAAAATATTATTTTTAAATTCCATTTATTACATTTTTAATGTTATAATATAAATTGTTTACTCTTTGGTATGTAAATTTAATTAGAATATTTTTTATGAAAACTTGATTTTATTACTATATTCTGTAGAAAATAAATTTTCTCTCCAAATCATGTTTTCTAAAAATGCTATCAATTTTTTTATCCTTTTCAAAATGATAAATTAATGAAACTATTAACCATTTTTTCATTTATGGATGTTTTGAAGGGAATCATTTTTTATCTATAAAAATGAAATGTTTCCAGACTTTTACCTTTCAAAATTATTTTTATTTATATTATTTAATATATTATCCACCGACATGACACTCATTTCTTTGAGTCTTCATTTATAGGTTTATGATGTTATATTTATGTAATGTTATGAATTTTTAATCAAAAATATGTAATTTCAAAAAAAATCAAAATGATATTGATATTTTACCCAATTATATATTTAATGATGTTTTTATAGTATTACTATTCATCAATAAAAAAAATAATTCAAATGATGGTGGTTATACAATGATACTATCTTTATTTGTAATTTATATTATTTATGGTTATTTTTTCAAAGGTTACTATAGTCATTTAATTCATTGTTTTATTTTGTAGTCATTGACTTCACCTTGAGATATTCACATTACTATGATCACTAGATATTAAATTTCCCATAAATATCCATATAATTTATCTTGGATATAATTATTTCATATTCCTTATATCATTTCTACATGAATTATTCGAAATTGAAAGTTTTATTATTATTTTATTATAAATATTGATAAATCTGTATTAATTATTCAAAACATAAATTGAAAGATGAATCACATTATTTTTGAATTAAATCTATTTATTGATATATGATGAATGATTTGGACCTACAGGAATTGGTGGAGCCTAGTGAATGATAACACCTTGATACATCGGTTGTCTGAGGGGATGAATTAGCTTTCTATCTTTAGTTAAATTTTTTTATATCCATTAGGTTTAAACCATCTTGGATATAGTTCATGATGGTAAAATTATCATGTTCCTGGGAAACATGATGTCCTATAAATAATAATTACCATCATTAAAAGTTAAATTGTTGTTATCAACAATTATTTCACTATCACATTATCACTAGAATAATTTAATTATCAATTCATTAATTAAATGACACGTGTTTTCAGTTATATGTATTTCTACATTTATTATCGATTATCATGTTATGTAAATGGAATTTTTACTATATTTTTTTATAATCTACATTTTTTTACTTATCCAAATATTTAAATGGTATGTCTGTTTAGTTATTTACATTTCTGTATTGATTATGTCTTATCTTGTTGTTAAATTGAATGTGTGATTAGTTTTTTACCATTCAATTTCGATTATACTTATAATTCATTCTTGATTCTTATATAGTTAAACCATATTCATTATTTGAGCTCACCCATGTTTTTATTCTTTCCATAGGAATCTAAGAAGTGGACTAATTAATATATGAATGTTATTCGAAATTGGAATAATGAAATTATTGAGAATAAATTGTTATATTTTTTGTAAAAAAATTTAATATGGAAATCAGTTTTGAATCTAGTTTAACAATACTAAAAAATAATTCATTCCCCAATATTGAATTCCATGTATCCTTTGACAATTTAACAGTAGTAGTAACCGACAATGGGAATGATGGGGTCAAGGTGACTATAGTTTGTATTAGATGATGTTGTGTAAAATCATTGGATCTTGATTAAAGAGAACATTGATTAGAGAACATAACCCTATGATATAATTTGATGAGTAGTATTCAATAACATGCTATAAATTTTGTATGGTAGATATTATGTAGATTTTCATTGCAATACATCCCTATGTAGATAACAAAACTGTATGCGGTTTGGGAACAGATGTACATAGGTGTAGTGTCTCTGAAAAAGGTATATTGTTCTTGAATTAAGGGTTACCCAGTAAACAATAATGGGCCTCAAAGAAAACCTTTTATGAAACAACCATGGGTTATTAATTGGAAAATTCACATTTTTATTATAAGACAATATAATGAAATTGAATAGATAATGAAAAATTATTGCCTAGGATAAATATATGGTGTATTATATTTAAGATAATATTTCATGATTTAGGTAACCAATAATTGATTATATGGGTTTCCCTCTATGAATATGGGTACTCACAATATATGTATTGTTTTATTCAACAACTAGAACCCCAAGAAATGAAGATAACATCAAATATGAAAAATACATTTGTGGATATAATAAGGTAAATGGGATGATGAATATAGTGAGAGATTTTGTGATTATTCTATATAACTTTTTCAAAGATATTATTTAAAACATATATACATATATACCAACTCCTAGAATCATGATAGAATGAAAGGATAACATTCTATAAGAACATTAGTCATGGATATAATGGAGAAAAGAAGGCTCTATTTCCATTATACTAGAAATATGGAAATTAACACAACTATAAAATGTATTTTGAGATCCTGTAAATTCATTATGTGTAGAATATTAAGGTATAATGAAATGAATAGTTGATGAAAAATAAATATTATGGTTGATGCAAAAAAATTCCCAACATAAGGATCTATTTGTAAATCATTAAAATAAATGTGGGAACTTGGGAAGTAGATGTGTCAATCAAACATTTTAAATGATATGATCTAGACCCTATATGTCACTACATGGAAACAACATGGTAGAGTATTTATATACAGGGTTTGTATTGATTACCATAGACAAAAAATGACTTTTAATAATTAAATATCAACTATGTCCACAATATTTATTTTTTGAATTTTTTAGTTATTCTTTTAGAAAAAGGAAAATCTATGTTGTCACGACCCATCCTCGGGGCCTCTTCCGTGACTACCCCAAGTCCGCCTTCCATTGGGAAGGGGCTGGCAAGTAGCACAAAAGTCATAAATCCCGATAACTGGGAAGGAATTGCCTTTATAAATGTAAACAAAACACCACAGAGTACAAGCGGAAGTAAAACACTAAGTACAAAGAGAAGTTCTGAAAAGTAAATGGGCCGGAATACAAATCCTAATGAATGTACAACTACAACTGAACAAAAGTACAATAATAAAAGACAACAGCTAGATGAACTGAAGTGGCTCCTGGGACATCCTCTTCGGATCCTACCTGAAGGGTAGGTACAGACGAAGAAACTCCTGGATCGTCCACCACGGATCCTACCTGATGGGTAGGTACATATATCCTCCACAAAGCTCTCGCCTGACAACCTCCTCCAAGTGTTGTCTCACCGTGATGTCCACCTCTGGTTACCGACTCGTCATGTAGTCCACCTCCAGGTACCGTCCAGTCCTCGAACACTCGGCCTCCGTCAGCACTGCCCGTCGTCTGCAACCAACACAACGAGGTGCGGGCATAGCCCATGTAGGGGTGAGTATAACGATACTCCGTAGGGACCTTGAGACCATAAAGGTCTCACTAAAACAAACATGTATAACCACAAAGAAGATCTCAACAGATAACCTCTACTTAGGTATATGCGCATAAATATACCTAAGTTATCATGTAACCCATCTCAATCATGAGGAAACACAAAGATTTTGAAATCAACAGATAACCATTACCCAGATATATTCACATTCATATACCTAAGTTATCAAGTGACCCATCTCAATCATGAGGAAAAAACAAGGTCATAGACTCATCTCAAAACAAGATTTTCATTTTCAAAACCGTAACTGCTGAAGAGCCCCGTCTCTGGAGTGTACAGTGGTCCTGTGACAACTCTGATGTACTGCTCACTAATCCATGTCTCTGAGGTACTCCTCCTGTCAAGTACCGCGGGTCTGCTGCCAAATAATGGGTGCTCCGTCCACTGTGGGTCTGCCGCCAAATACCGGGCACTCCTCCTAATAGCCTATAGAGGTACCCCTCCAGTCGAGTACCGCGGGTCTACTGCCAACTACCAGGTGCTCCATCTGCCATGGGTCTGCCACCAAATACCGGGCGCTCCGTCCACTGGGGTAGTTGAACCAGTCAAAGTCGAGTCGGTTAAGCAGTCGTCAGCTCAGTCATTTACACGGTCTCCGTACTCCGCACGCTTGTGTCTGGGAGGGTCCGCACCACGAGCTACAAATCGATACTCCAAGTATCTCTAAGTCCCATGAAGAAGTATCTCAAAGGACCGCCTCATCATAGGGGTCTCAACACAACAGACGGCGTGTCAATCGGACGCCAGGTTTGTGAGTTATTAGCCTTTTTTATCACAGGGGGCCAGTTGGTTTCGTGAGCGAACCAACCCAGCTGTATCTCAACTGTACCCCGAAATCTCATAGGTTATACTTATAGGAACATTTTCTCAACGTGATCACCAACGCCACTGACGGTTCGTCAAACGGACATCCGGTCTGAAAGATATCAGCTTTTCCATTCCAGGGGCCCGGTTAGATTTTGGGTACGATCCAACTCGGCCACTATCCAACAGCAACAAAAACTCAGGCGAAGTATGCCAAAAATTCCATCTCATCATGAGTAATTAAACGAGACAGACGGTGCGTCAATCAGACACCCAGTCTGTGAGTTATTTGATTTTTTTCGTTCTAGGGGCCCGGTTGGTTTCGTGAGCGAACCAACCTGACCGCATTCCGACGGCATCCAAACATCGAGCGGAGTAAGTCAAAAGATGCGTCTCACTTAGAGGAATCCAAAAAAGTCGACGGCACGTCAATAGGACGTCCGGAGCTCAAGTTATGAGTGTTTCTGCTCCGAGGGCCCGGTTGGTTTTGTGTACGAACCAACTCGGCCGAACACAAAGTATTCCAAAACCTAGTGTGCGATATACCGAAACGACCGTCTCGTTCCAAGGATCGCTACACAACTGTAGGTGCATCGTTTGGAGGTCCGTAGCCCATGTTAAGGTCAAAATACCGAAGAAGGTCCGAAAACAGGGGTTTCGGGCTCGGCCGACCCGTCCCGAGACCCCCTGGTCGGCACGAACCAGGTCGACCCGACCCAGTTCCGGGTCAGCCCGGCCCGGCGCGGCCCGACCCGGTGCGCTGGCGCACGACGCCAGCTGGCTCGGCCAAGCAGCCAACCCGTTCCGGCATGCGGGGGGGGGGGGGATGCCCCCCGGTTTCCCAGTAACCGCGGCCCCATTAATGGGGCTGCTTGCTTGGCCAGACAGGGGAATTGAATCCCCCTGTTTTCCCTTTATCTGGAAGACCCATACCGGCTAGTTCTGCCCACAAGGACCGGCGATGACCGGTCCTTCCTCCTTCACTGACACCGGCGGCTTGGAACCGGCCGCCGGTCACCCTGCTCCACCACGGCCCAGAACCGGCCTCGGTTTTGGTTTGTCCATCACGGCGCGACGGCGCAACACCCCTCCACTGTGGCCCTGCTCCGGCCACGGTGTCTTCAGTTTTCTCCGACGCGGCGCGACGGCACCGCGACTTGGTTCAACTTCACGGTGCGGCGCGACGGCGCCACGCATTACTTGCTGCACCATCCCGCGCGGTGCGATGGCACCGTTCCATTCCCATTCGAACACATTAGAAACAAAATAAGGATAAGGGAGGAGGGTCATCCAGGTTTGTGCGGTCCGACCCCCACTCGTTATTCGATAGCATATGGTCGTATTTTCATGAAGAACGACATGGTAGTAAACACAAGAAAAATAATTAAATAACCCCTACCTTGAGCGTAGCTTGAATGGAGGTTCATCGAACAAGGATTCGTCACGGAAGAATCGTCGCAGAATGAGACGTCGCGGAAGAAGACGTCACGGAAGAAGACGTCGCGGTAGAACCGTCGCTGTATATGGCGTCGCGTAGTCGCGTAGTCGGTCTCCGAGGACTCAACATTCATCGTCGGAGATTGATGTGTTCTTTGCGTTCTTCATCAAAGTCGAAGAAGATCTTCAAGTCCTTAGCCTTTTCTCCCAAAAACTCCAGCACAAGGTTGCAGCCCCAAATAATATAAGCCCAATTATTATTTTATTAACACATGATAAGTATTTGAATTTCAAAGGTTTGAATTAATTCCAATTAATTAATTCAAGACAAGTTGTCATCATTAAAGGTAAGTTGAGGGAGTTAGGAATTTGAAGGGGTGGGGTTCGTGTGGGCCCCACGACCCTCATAACCTCCCTTGGGAAGTTGGGTAGTTACCCAACTTCCACCCAAGCCTTAAACCACTTTATGAAAAATAAAAATTGTATAGTATTAATAAATTAAACTTCCACATTTTTTATCATCTACTCTTGTGAAAGAGAAACTCCGAAAATGGTGTTCTTAAGAAATTACCGGTGCTACGGTTCCATCGGTGTCCTCAGAATTCGATTCTGAGCACCGGTTCAAAAGATAGGAATTCCCGCACGTTCGTTCACTGAACGTACCACATCCAATCTTCAGAAAATGATTCCGGGCACACCGGGCCTCGGAATCAGGTGCCGTCAGAAACTGCATTCGTGTAAAATTCCTAAGAAAATTAACAAAAAAATTTCCTTGAAATTTCTAGGTCTTTACATTACTTCCACCTCAGGGATTTACATCCCCGTAAAGCTTCAACAAAAACTAGAATAAACATGATCAATAGCCTCCAGGTCTGGAGCTAGTCCCGCTCCTGTCCATCTGCTTCCGGAGCTCCATGACCATAGGCCTTAGCTTCCTGAAGCAGAGCTCTCCCATGTCCTCCTGTCCTCTGCGGTCAGGGTGGACCTCTTGGTGGTGGTGGTGGAAACACCCCGAAGCATCGTCCACCTCTAGCTGCAAGGCCAGCTCCTCTTCCATGGTCGTCTGCTCCTTGCAGTCTGCCCTGATCGAACCTCTGCCTATACCTGGGAGGTTCTTCATTTAACTGTTGGTCATATGCATGGTGGGTCAGACAGTCATGTTCCATGTGACCAATCCCACCTCAGGAGTAATACTGTCCACTCTCGGCACGACTGGCTCTGACTCCACCCCGGTTCCCCCGCACAACTGAACCTAATTCATGAAGTCGGCCACCGGTAGGTCTCTTTCTCTTGGACCTCTGTGTCATCTGTCTACTGTCTGCTGCAGAAGACTCTGCCGCAAGCAGGCTATTGGTGGGTCATGCTGCTATAGACTGTTCAGCAAGGAAACTCTCTACTAAGAGGGCTCTCTCCAACACCCCTCTATGGGTCGGAATGCTGTGAGAAACCACAGAAGCTTAAATCTCCCGCTTGAGCCCCTGCTCGAAGGTTCGGGCCCTGAAGAACGGGTCCCGTACCATACATGTGGAGTAGCACGAGAGGTCTGTGAACCTTGATGAATACTGTGCCACTATCTTGCTGCCCTGCCGCAGCTGAAGTAGCTCCTGTATACGCACTGCTCGAAGGGTGGCTGGTACAAACTCTGCCCGGAACAGGCTCTCGAAGTCTGCCCAATGAAGTGTCAGATCGTCATGCATCTGGAGCATAAGGCTCCACTATCTTCCTGCTACTTCCGGAAGAAGGTTGGCAGTAAGGATTACCAGGAAGTCTATCGGAATCCCCACTAGCCTAAAGACTCTCACCACAGCCTCCAGCCAATCCTCAACTGCCTGTGGGTCCATCTCTCCCTGGAACCTGGGTGGCCTCTGGCGATGGAACTCGTGCAGTGCACTCAAGCGACGTGCACCCTCTACCGCTGGGGCTGGTGGCATCGGTGGCCCAACGGGTAGTAGTACCGCAGGTGATCCTCCTGGTGCCTCAACTAGGATATGGCCCTGTACTGAGGCCACGTCGCTCGGCGGGCTGTCAGTACGAACAACTCTCAGGGCTCTAGCCGGTCGTCCATGGGGAGGCATCCTTAAAGAAACAAACATGACACAGTCAAAATACTAACACCTAGTGAGCTGACCTAGTTTGAGATGATATTTAAAAACTTCTGGGAACACACACACAATCAGTGTTTTCATGCATAATGTCGGAAATCTGTTGTCAGGGTCCTAGTGTAAGGATATGTCGGCCGCCCGCACCAACACTGGACTCCCTGAACTGATAACCACACTCGGTACTCGTAACTCTATTGCTTCATAGAAAAAAAATATCATAGTTATAGGTTCTGCTGGAGAACCTCCCTCTGATACCAATTTGTCACGACCCGTCCTCGGGGCCCGTGCCGTGACTACCCCCAGCCCGCCTTCCATAGGCTAGGGGCTGGCGACTTGCACCAAAGGCGTAAATCCTGATAACTGGGAAGGCATTTCCTTTATAAAAGTAAACAAAACACCACAGAGTACCAGTGGAAGTAAAAAACTAAGTACAAAGAGAAGTACTGAGAAGTAAATGGGCCAGAATAAAAGCCAACTGAAAGTACAACTACAACTGAACAAAAGTACAACAGAAAAAGACAACAGCTGAAAGAACAGAAGTGGCTCTTGGGACGTCCTCCTCGGATCCTACCTGAAGGGTAGGTACAGATGGCGCAGCTCCTGGATCATCCACCACGAATCCTACCTAAAGGGTAGGTACAGATAGCCTCCACAACGATCTCGCCCGACAACCTCCTCCGATTGTCGTCTCACCATGAAGTCCACCTCCGGATACCGACTCATCGTGTAGTCCACCTCCGGGTACCATCCAGTCCTCGAACACTCGGCCTCCGTCAGTACTTCCCGTCGTCTGCAACCAATACAATGAGGTGTTGGCATAGCCCATGCAAGGGTGAGTATAACGATACTCAGTAGGGACCCTGAGACCCTCAAGGTCTCACTAAAACCAACAAGGATAACCACAAAGAAGATCTCAATAGATATCCTCTATTTAGTTATATACCCATACATATTCCTATGTTATCATGTAACCCATCTTAGTCATGAGGAAACACAAAGATTATGAAATCAACGGATAACCACTACCCAGGTATATGCCCATTCATATACCTAAGTTATCAAGTGACCCATCTCTATCATGAGGCAATCATAAGGTCATAGACTCAGCTCAAACCAAAATTTTCATTTTCGAAACCGTAACAGCTGAAGAGCCCCGTCTCTGGAGTGTATAGTGGTCATGTCACAACTCCGAGGTACTGCTCACTAATCCAAGTCTCTGAGGTACTCCTTCTGTCGAGTACCGCGGTTCTGCTACCAAATACTGGGTGCTCCGTCCGCTGTGGGTCTGCCGCAAAATACCGGGTGCTCCCCCCAATAGCCTATAGAGGTACTCCACTTGTTGAGTACCGCGGGTCTGCTGCCAACTACCAGGCGCTCTGTCCGCCGTGGGTCTGCCTCAAAATATCGGGCGCTCCGTCCACTGGGCTAGTCGACTCACTCTAAGTCGAGCCGGTCAAGCAGTCGTCAGGTTTTAGTCTTCTACACGGTCTCCGTACTCCGCAAGCTCGTCTCTGGGAGGGTCCGCTCCACGAGCTACAAGTCGATACTCCATGTATCTCAAAGTCCCATGAAGAAGTGTCTCAAAGGACCGCCTCATCGAAGGGGTCTCAACGCAACAGAAGGCGCGTCAATCGGTCGCCCTGTCTGTGAGTTATTAGCCTTTTCGTCCAAGGGGCCCGGTTGGTTTCTTGAGTGAACCAACCCGGCCATATCTCAACTGTACCACGAAATGTCATAGGGTATACTCATAGGAACCGTTTCTCAACGTGATCACCAACGCCGCCGAGAGTTCGTCAAACGGACGTCCGGTCTGAAAGATATCAGCTTTTCCATTCCAGGGGCCTGGTTGGATTTCGGGTACGATCCAACATGGCCACTATCCAACATAAACCAAAACTCAGTCAAAGTATGCCAAAAATTCAGTCTCATCAAGAGAAATTCAACGAGACAGACGAAGCGTCAATCAGACGCTCGGTCTGTGAGTTATTGTCTTTTTTCGTTCCAGGGGCCCGGTTGGTTTCGTGAGCGAACCAACCCGACCGCACTACGACATCATCCAAACATCGAGAGTAACCCAAAAGATATTTCTCAGTTAGAGGAATCCATCAAAGTTGACGGCATGTTAATCGGACGTCCGGAGCTCATGTTATGAGCGCTTCCGCTACGAGGGCCCGGTTGGTTTCGTGTACGAACCAACTCGCCCAAACCCAAAGTATTCTGAAACCTAGAGTGCGATATACCAAAACAACCGTCTCGTTCCAAGGATCGCTAGGCAATTGATGGTGCATCGTTCGGAGGTCCATAGCCCATGTTAAGGGCAAATGACCAAAGACGGTCCGAAAACGGGTGTTTCGGGCCCGGACCGACCCGGCCCGAGACCCACTGGTCGGCCCAAACCGGGTTGACCCGACCCAGTTCCGGGTCGGCCCGACGCGGCCCGGCCGGCAGCCCGGCGCGCTAGTGCGCGACGCCGGCTGGCTCGGCCAAACGGGCGAGCCGTTCCGGCTCGCGGGGGGGGGGGGGGGGGGGGTGGGGGGCGCTGCCTCCTAGGTTACCCTGTACCTGCGACCCCATTAATAGGGTAGCTTGCTTGGCCGGACGGGGGAATTGAATCCCCCGGTTTTTCCATTATCTGGTTGGCCCACACCGGCCGGCCAGTTCTGCCAATAAGGACCGACGACGACCGGTCCTTCCTCCTTCTCCGACACTGGCAACCCGGAACCGGCCGCGGTTTTGGTTCGCCTGGCATGGCGTGACGGCGCCGCACCCCACCGTCGCGGCCCCACTCCGGCCGCGGTGTCTTTGGTTTTCTCCGACATGGAGTGACGGCGCTGCGACTTGGTTCAACTTCACGGCGCGGCGCGATGGCACCGCACATTACTTGCCGCACCATCCCGCGCGGTGCGACGACAACGTGCCATTCCCGTTCCAACACATTAGAAACAAAATAAGGATATGGGAGGAAGGTCAGCCGTGATTGTGCGGTCCGGCCCCCTCTCGTTATTTGATAGCATTTGGTCGTATTTTCATGAAGAACGACAAGGTGGTAAACATGAAAAAAATAATTAAATAACCCCTACCTCGAGCATAGCTTGAACGGATTTTCGTCGAACGGGGATTCGTCGCAGAAGAACCGTCATGAAAAGAGACGTCGCGGAAGAATACGTCACGGAAGAAGACGTTGTGGAAGAACCGTCGCGGTATACAGCATCACGTAGTCGGTCTCCGAGGACTTGGCGTTCTTCGTCGGAGATCGATGCGTTATTCGCGTTCATCGTCGATGTCGAAGAATATCTTCATGTCCTTAGCCTTTCCACCCAAAAACACCACCACAAGGTTGCAACCCCAAATAAAATAAGCCCAAATATTATTTTATTAACACATGATAAGTATTTGAATTTCAATGGTTTGAATTAATTCCACTTAATTAATTGAAGCCATGTTTTCATCATTAAAGGTAAGTTGAGGGAGTTAGGAATTTGAAGGGTCGGGGTTTGTGTGGGCCCCACCACCCTCATAACCTCCCTTGGGATGTTGGGTAGTTACCCAAATTCTACCCAAGCCTTAAACCACTTAATGAAAAATAAAAATTGTAGAGTATTAATAAATTAAACATCCACAATTTTTATCATCTACTCTCGTGAAAACGCTACTCCGAAAATGGTGTTCCTAAGAAATTACCAGCACTACGATACCATCAGTGCCCTCAGAATTTGATTCTGAGCACTGGTTCAATGGATAGGAATTCCCCCTCATTCGTTCACTGAACGCACCTGAGCCAATCTTCGTAACATGATTTCGGGCACACCGGGCCTCGGAATCAGGCGCTGTCAGAAACTGCGTTCGTGTAAAATTCCAAAGAAAATTAAGAAAAAAAGTTCCTTGAAATTTCCGGGTCATTACATATGTGTTGGGTGACAACCAATCATGTCAGGCATGGACGGGGGGCTTATAACCATTACTGAATAATGATAAGGGTGTGGTGCCAACCACATGCCTATATGATTACATGGTTTATAAGTAATTATTTTCATATAATAAATAAACAAATAAATTATAATTATAAACCAGTGGTGTTAATTTTGTGTTTTAGATATTAATATATGTTATTGGATTACTTTTCCTAGTGATACTAGTTTTGGAAAATAGTTATATACAATTGTAAAAAAAAGTTTTACGCAGAATATGATCCCATAAAAGCAAACTTTTGTACTTCAGGAATAAAAATGTTTTCTTTTGATACTAAATACATTGGTAAATAGATAAAACTAAAAAAAAATTAAAGGGCAATGAATGGATGAAATTGTTAATATATTAACAGAAATGTATATATGGATAATATTTTCATAGATTTATATATTATAAAATAATACCAAAACTTTAACAAAAGTATATTAAAAAAAACTTATCTTATTTCCTTCATATCAAACTAATAATGTTGTCCATTATATAATCAAAGATTTATGGTTTGAGGTGCATAAAATTCAATTGGTCGCTTAATTACATGGGATCAATGAATAAAATAACGTCCTTTTATTATTTAAATATTCACTCCAAATCCATATCTTCACATTCCACTAATGTTCACGTACGTATAAATCAAGCTATTTGTTTTTACATATATCCATTATACTAAAAAAAATTTATATTAAAATTATAACTCATAATCCTTTTTATGATTTTGTTTTTCAATAAAATATTATCAAATAGGAAAAATTTTATTTCCAATATCATGATGAAATTGAGAGAATTAAATTTACTTATGTCGAAAAGAATGTAACACCCCAAAATTTTAAAATATGAATATCAGATTTGATAGTGTATATCAAAAAACACCAAGTGTATTGGGGATTATTTCATTCCATAACATTATGATATATTTAATATTTTATATAAATTAAATCAATGATATATATTGCATTAAATGAATGAATTGCATTATTTGATTGCTTATATTACACGTGAGACAGACTTTCACCAAATACTTTTAATATTATTATCTAAAATAAAAATTATCTCTTAGATGTTATATATTTTCATAAGAATATGATTAAATGAAATAAAAATAACATAATATATAAATATATTTATTACGTATCTACTAAATATAAATAAAATTAACTATAATTAAAATGGGAAATAAGTATTTTCTAAAAAAATGTACTTTTTCTAAAAAAATAGTCAATGTCATGCATCGGTCACATAACATAGGAATTCATATTAACAGTTTTAGATAATTTTTTTGAAAAGTTAATTTTTTAAATCTTCATTACAAAATTATATTACGATGAAATTTTGGGATTTTTATGACATATTTAATTTTTTTAAGAATAGTGAAAAATAATGAAATATAAGTGATTTTTTAGTTTTAATAATTCATAGTTCTTAGTTGCATTTTAAATTTTTTTAAAAATTATAATTATATCAATTATTCATGTATTAATCTAATATAGTTCTTTAGAATCATTTTTTTGTTGTATATAAATATAAAGTCAAAGTAAACATTTGAAAATATTCCCTTTCAAAAGCCGTTTTCCATGTCACATCAAGGGGATTAATTTTTAAATAAAAATTTTCTACATCTATTAATTGAATTTTGGAATATATATTTCATATTATAAATAAAATTAGTGTATATTTTCTGATGAGGAGAACAATTTATTTAAATCAATGTAATTTTTCAAAATATTTACAATTGATTACAGAAAATAAGGGGAAAAATGATTCTCAATTGAAAAAACATTATAAATATGGTGAAAAAGGACCTATAAAATTTAAGAAAACTATTTTATGGAAATATTTAATCCTTATACCTTCTATTTTCTTGAAATGAACATTAATTTTGTATCATCATGTGATTGTATAGAAAGTATTCATTTAATGAAATTTAAATTCTTAAATGAATATGTTTAAAAAATATAGTTTATCTTGTGACATATGAAATGAAATTATTTTATTCAGTTACATGAAATTTTGAGTGCCAATTATATCATGTCCAACATGCATGGTCTAGTCTTACCGAAAAATAATATACTCTTGATGTTATTATTTAATATGATTTCATCACTTGACAATTATATTGAAGGTTGTGAATATGACTAATTATATACTGTTTCAAAATTTTTATTAAATATTATTACACTCATCCTATATTTTTTATAGGCATATAATAAAAATAAATAAAAAATTTAAGAAAAAGATGGCAATATTGTTAAATGTTAGTTACATCACCTCTTAATTAAAAACAAATATTAAATAAATTTTTTGACATAATTATAATTTTAAAATAAATAAATAAAATTAATATTTAAAAGTTGAATGTAAATTTTTTCATTGGGTAACTTTTTTGTATTTTTCTAGAAATTTTCATATTATGATGAATTGGAGAAATAGTGCATTTTATAGGTAAATTCCTTTTCATATAAATAATTATTTTAATTAAACAAAATTTTTAATTCTCGTTCATGTAAATAACATAAATTATACCTCTATTAATCCAATTTTATAAATTTTAATATTATTTATTTTGAATGTAAATATTAAAGAATAATAATCCTTTGTACATTTTCTCCTTACAACTCACTTTATTTTCATGACTTTGGGATTAGTTTTAAATTTAAATTTTACCGTTTTTTAATTTACATCAGATAAATTTACATAAAAGATTTTAATAAGTTTGATATTTTTTCTCTAATAATATCAACTTTATTTTTGACCAAAATGATTAGTGAAAGTGATTAAAATTAATTATTGCGATTAAGGTAAAACTAAGTTCAAAAATGAACTAAACCTTAAACATAATGGCCAAAATGACCTAGAAACTTGTAAAAATTACATTGCATACCAATAGCTCTACCATATCCACTCATTGTTCTAGTTTTATTATATAGTGGGACACATTTTAATGAAATTTTTTTATATGATATGTTATGAATGGGAAAATATAAAAAATTAACCACTCCTAACTTTAACATTTATAAAAATTCATGATGTGAATAATAAATATTTTTTATTTTAAAACTCCTTCTAAAATATAAATAAATTATGTTTGTCGTAATTATTTATCATTAATTTTTAGATATTAGTTATTTAATTAATTTATTATATAAACCAACTCAATGATTTTTTTAGTTATTAATTAACTAAAATAAATGATACTATAAATATTTTAAGTTATGTAAATTGAATTAATCATTGTCATTTATTATTTATATAGATTAATATATCATGATGAACAAATTTATCTTAAAAAATTTCAATTGCTATATTTTTTGGTATTTTTTAATTGAAGTTATTTAAATAAATTTCAAATTGACATTAAGGTTATTTTGCAATAAATGATATTTCATTAAGTAAATTTAAATCAATAAAAATACTATATTCTGAAATTTTATTTTTGGTTTTCAATATATATAAAAAATTTTCTCTTAATTTAGATATTAATCATTTATAATTAACATATATACACATTTATATTAAAAAAATGGTTTGCAAAGTACATGTTAAAGAATTGTTTTGACATGTTACACGCACTTATTTTAAAATAAATTTCCAAAACACATGAGATTTTTTTTGAATTAGATGTAATAATTAAATTTAAGTGGATTTATATTTTTTAAATAATTAAAATTAAATTATTATTAGTTATTAAATTTCATAATTTATAAATTTATTTAATTTAATCAGAACCAAAATGATAAAATTGGGGGAACCTGGAAGTTGAGAGACCAAATGATAAAAAATCACATATTTTTTTCTGGTGTTTGTTTTTATAGACCATAAATCCCCATAAATATATTATTTGTTCTTTTGTTAGTAATATTAGGTAACTAAGACCTCTTAATAATGTAATCCATTTTGAATTTACAAGAGTGCCACTCCCCTCCACTATAAAAAAGAACTCACCCCCACCTCCTCACACATGTCAAGCCACATCTTATCAACCAATATCTACTGAAATGATTCGTAAAAATACTTACACTCAACATATACACCTATACTTGGGCAGAAATCTATCGAAGGATTCCCATTGGTACATACTAAAGAGAGTTTCCTCAATAAGAAGTAACATTTATCCTCATGCTCTTTTATTTGGTTTTCATTATCAACCTCCAAAAATATTGTAATTCCAGGATTATATAAAAACACATGTGTCATAAAAATAATTATATGTTTTTATTATAAGGATTTTATAATCAATTACACAAAATTTCATCTATTGGGTAAAGAACATAACCTTAATGTGTGCGGTGCACTACCCCCTCACAAAACAACATTGTTCGTTTTTTTACATTACCAACTTTAATTGTTGGGAATTATAATTGTAATGTATTTTATACATAATAAATATTATAAATTTTCTATTATTTAAATATTTTATAAACCATTCCATTATAATTTCTATTTTTTAAATACTATAATATTTTTAATGGAATTGAGCACTACTCCATCCCCAAGGAAATGTGATTCGTTAATGATATACATGGAATGTATAATGGATGGTTTTAATTGAACATGTGTAATTTAAATTAAATATATATTATATTAATTAAATAATTATATTTCTATAATTATAATATTTCATTTTATTCTGTAACCTTTTTACACACTAAAAAGTGATAACGTCGGTGGTGGACTACCATCCACATTGACAATATATGATTCCTATTAAATCACAAGAACATTATATAATTATATATGATTAAATAAATTTTATTTGTTATATAATGATAAATATTGAAATATATATTTTTAGTTACCCTCTTTACATATCTATTATTGAAAAATGGGAATGTTACTCATGAGTACGTATGACCTACAGTCTCAATGAATGTATCATTTGTTCATTTTTTATAACCATATATCATGATTGATTTTAAAATTAGAATTTCTTTTTAAATATGATAATTATTTCATTATTTTTAATCTAGATAATTTTTATGTAATGAACTCATTGTCCATAATTGACATATCAAAATCAGTTTTGAGTCATAAGTGAAATATGGTCAAACATATAAATTATACACTATTAATTAAGTAATTGTTAATAACTCGTTCATAAGTAAAATAAAAGTTATAATAAACATGCAAATATTAGTGAATAAATTAGATAATTAACATAAGGTATTTATTATTTAATATAGAGAAGATGCATGAATAAATAAACTCATGGTTAGATATTTTCATCTCACTTATGCCACTTTTAGATAATGGTCATATTCAGCACTTTTTTCATTGTGTGATGTATCTTCTATCAATATTGATATATAATATCATTAAATCTTTATCTTCATGGTATTCAAACATTTCATTTTATTTTATTCCACCTTGAGGATTATGATTCAGATGTTTCAATGTGGTATGGTATAGTTTGGAATTTTTTATTATTATTTTCTAATATGAATAATTTTAATGATATTTTAATTGTCAGATTCCTTTCATTGAGTTATATTAGTTTCTCATTTCAATTAATATTAATTGATTATATGTATACAGAATTTTTACTATCTATTTATGTATTTCCACTTCTCTTATGTGGATTTTTATTTTATTTACATTATTCATTCATTGAGATTTTAAATCATCAATATTAGGGTCTTTTCAACGGTAATAAACATAATCTCAATTTTTTCAAAAATGATTAGACAAAAATTTCAATCAGTATAAATTATTTGATCTTTTTCTAAAAAACCTTTTAATTTTACTTTCAATAGATTTTTCATGAAATCTATCATGTAAAAGTACCATTTTGACTTTTTGGTACTTAAAATGTATTACAAAATGTTTTTAAGAAAACAAGACATCATTTATCTCTTTAGTAAGAGAACATGTTTTCTTAAAAAATGTTATTTTCTGAAAAGGACTTCAAGAACGTTTTTAAACAAAAACAATATGATTTTATAAATATATATTTACAGTTTTTGTCTTTTAATTTTTTTTTCAAAATAATATAATTTTTTCTTTCTAAAAAAGGTACTTTTCAAACATTTTACCTAAATAAAAGAAAGTTCTTTATACATGTACATATTTACTAGAAGTTATATCAATAAACATTTCATTATTTGTTTTAATGGATTATTTATAATCAAAATTGTTTCAAAAGTCATTTTCAATGACATGTATTATGAAAAATGTTTTTAAAAATAGAAGGAATATTTTACAGACTAACTTTGAAATATTATTCTAAGATTATTTCCATTCATCAATTCCAATGATGCATATTATTACATATCCTCCAATAAGGATATATTGTAACAATTAACTTCCTCATTATTTCAGTGGATATATTTTGAATATTTCAGATAATGTTTTATTTAACCAATTAACATTAAATGGTTTAATCTTGTTTCAATGATATTTTTATTTAACCAATTTTCATTCCATGGGTTAATTATGTGTGATGATTTTACAATAGCACTTCAAAAATTGATGGTTGGTGATGTTATAAAATAATGGTGGGTGGGTCCATAATATCCATTAAATGCATATTGGGTATTGATGTATGAGATATGGCTATTCCATTTCTAAGGGTAAAATTTCATGAAGTAAAATATATGGTTTTTAAATTTATATGTGTGAAAATTATAGTGACCTCCCAATGTATATTTATGTGTTTATTTATGATTAATATATGGTTATAATTTTTTTAATGATGAAGAATGATATCACATGGGTCATGATTATTGATTTTGATGAATCATTCCTTTTATATGTTTTCATATTTTATGGTCCATGTATTTATGGGTATCAGTTCATTATTATTCATTCAAACACTTTTATTAAGTTATAATTCCATTATGAATTCTTATTCTTAGCGAAGAAATTTATTTCTTAAGTCTTATGTTTACCATTATTAATCAGTTGAGCTCACCCATATTTTGTTTCATTTTCCCCTATTTTTAATGAATTATGTTGAACTATTTATGTATACAAAGGATATTAAAAGGGTGATGTTGGAAACCAATTGAGAAATAAGAATAGTTCCGTTAAATTGGTGAAATGTACTTTTGAAAACATATGAGTCAATGTTGATATGTGTTGTTTCTAATGGAGTTTTTTCTTAATTATTAAAAACTATAAACCTAAATGTTCCTCCAATGTGTTTGTGAACCATTTTCTCCTATTGATTATTTATTTTTTTATGGAAAATGCTGGGTTAAAATTATCAGTATCAAATCCATGAATGAACTGTTATGTATTTCATCACAGTATCTGAGAGCGTGGATTATAAGATGTAATTATTGGTATCAAATGTGGGCTTAGATAACATTTGAGATAATGAGCTTTTAATGAGAAGTAATCTTAGGAGTAATTGTTATCATCATAGTTCTACAGTCATAAGGATAATAACAAGTTCCATGTATTTGAGACCCATTAATGTGTTATGTGATTATATCATAATGATATTTTTGCAGACTATTTAATAGGGTTGTTGCATTTTTATCCACTTAGATTAAAATTAAAGGTCTTTTTGGAGGATTTACTCTTCATATAAAATGAAAAAGTGGAAAACTCATATTCCCAATAACAACCCATCGAATATATCTACCTTGTGCAGATTGAACCCATGAATAAAGTAATACATTGGTTTTTTGCACTACAACTAGCCTATATGATATATGGGGTAGTATAAATTTATTTTCATTTAAATATTATGTTTATTCGAGAAATATTTGTAATTTTATCTGAGTAAAAATTCTTTATATATCAATAAGAATATATCATCAAATCCTTCTAGTATTTGTGTTTCAAAAAGAGTTGTTAAATATATGAATAATAAGAAGTATAGTTATTTATGGTATAATTTAGATTCTACATTGGGTATTACTATTGAATATTTATGGTTTGGGTTTTATTAAATAGTTTGCCATTTTGGGAATTATTTTTCCATGTACTATCAATTTTGGGTTTGGTTAATGTCTAAAGATGGGTGGAATGGCTTGATTATTCATTTTATAGATATGTGGAATATAAAATATTATTGTAGAAATTCAAGAATTAAAACATCTCCTATAATACACATGATTTATAAAAAAGATAATATATTTGTGGAAATTTATGTTATGAAATTCTACACATCATGTAAGTATATTTACTCTAGTACTAGATCTAAAGAGTTTTATTTAAATCCTGGATAAGGATCATAAATAAACAAATATTATCATAGGGTCATTAATTTTGATGAACCTATAATCCTTTTTATCATCACTTTCATTATTTGAGTCCCTTAACTTTAAATTGATCATTCACTTGTTTTTGTTTTTAGACTTCTATTACCATCTATAATGATTTTCATTTTCCTCCATTCTTACTTATGTTATCTCTTGCTGGAATCCTAGTAGTGCATAACTTCTGGTGACGTTTATGTTTTCCACATTCTAATTTAGGATTTTTTTTATTAACTCTTTTTACGGTGAGGGTTTCAATAAAAGAACACTAGTAATGTTAATATTTAATAACCAAGACATATTTTGAGGGAAAAATTCATTTTATGAGGGGTAGGATGTAAGGCCCCTATATATTATGAAAAATATTCATTCAATTTAATATAGATTAACTAATATATTTTTCTCTATGAAATACATACATTACCTTTCATCACAAAAATAATTTATTGTCTTTTCTTGCACACAACATTGAGTACCTTTTTTCACATGTGATGCACATAAGGTCACATCTTACCAAATAATAATATATAGTTGACATTATTATTTAATGTAGAATTCATCACCAAGACATTATATAGATGGTTGTGGCTATTCCAAAATATATTTTGGTTAAATTTTGTTATTAAATGTTTTTACATTCATAAAATATATTTTAAAGGCTTATAACATGAATAAATCCAATTTTTAAGCATTTAAAGCCTCATATTTTTAAAAGTCAGTTTTACCACCTTTTAAAGAAGACAAATTTAAAATGTAACTTTTGAGAATTTCATATTATTCATATGATAAAATTGATATGTTTTTTGAATTTATAATATAAGAAATAACTTAGTTTGATTTTTTGTAAATTTTTTAGAAGATTTGTTTTTTTAAATTAGAGAAAAATACATCATTTTAGTGGAAACTACCTTTTTATTTAAATAATTATTAATGTTAAATTGAATTATTAATTGGACTATAAGTATTAATATATAAATTATACATATATTAATACTATTTCGTAAATTGGAACCATTTTTATTTTTAATTTTGATACTAAAACATAATGAAATTTTGAACATTTTCACTCTAGATACTCACTTTCTCTACACATCTATGGGATTAACATTAATGTTAGTTTTTCCACTTATATGTTTTTAATTTATAAAATATAAATAAATTATCAAAATTAGTATGAATTTTTTGGTCTACTAAGATCAAATTAATGTATTTTCCAAAAGGAATATTTAATGTGATTTTAATTAATTATACTGATTAACATAAAATTAATCGTAAGAAGGGACACAACCTTAAAATGATGGTCCAAAAGTACCAATACACATTTTAATAGGTAATTGGATTAAAATATTTCATCTACATACATTATATTTTATAATTTATTTAGTTACTGGGACTTATGTTCATGAAAGTTCCATGTGTGATATGTTTTGTAAGGAAACAAATTCAAAAAATGAACCTTCTTTACTTATAAGATTTAAAAAAAATAGATAGTGAAACAAACATATTTTCAGTTATACATATAATTTTAAAAGTTTAATGAATGATTTTTCCATAATTATTTATAAATATTTTTTAGAGATGAATTATTTGCATAATTTGCTTATGAAAATTGAAAGCATTGATTGTTCGTTTAATAATTAACTAAAATAAATGATACTTTTAATATTAAAAGTGAAATAAATTTCTCGAATTAGTGTCTTTAGTTATTTTAGTAGATGAATATTTAATTTTAAATAGAATTTAACTCAATAAATATGAATTCAAATATTTTGATTATTTTTTTAAATTAAAATCTATTAAATAATGTCCCAAATTCATTAATGTTATTTTACAATAAATTATATTTTATTATATAAATTAAAGTAAAATAAAATCATATATTCTTAAAATTGTTTTATAAGTGTCAATAAATATAAAATATGATCTATTAATATACAATTTAACATTTTATAATTAAAATATTGACCTATATAGTGTAAAAACATTGTTTACCGGGTACGGGTTAAAGTAGTGTTTTGGTAAATTATGTGGGCTTGTTTTAAAATTAACATAAAAAACAAGTGTTATTTATATTTGGTAAATTAGATATATTATTTATTTATATTTGGAATTTATTTTCTCATATTGTTCACAATAATTTAGTCTTAATGGTTAAACTACGTAGGTAATATATATATACTTATTTTAATAAAAACCAAAATGGTAAAATTAGTGAAACATAGAAGTTAAGGAAGAAAAATTTAAAATTGAACTTCTTTTTATGTGGTGGAGGGTATTATCAACCATAAAACAACATCAATAAATTATTTTTCAATTTTTATTCACATTAGATATGATATACAACCCAATAATGTATACCTTTTGGTATTTACAAGAGTTACACTCCCCTTCCACTATAAAAATACACTCACCCCTCCGATTTCCTAACACATCTCAAGTCATTTTACCCAAAAAATTTCAGATAATAGTTATCCTAAAAATACCTCCCTTAAATCATGAAGTCTAACCTTTTGAATAAATCAATCCATGCAACATATTGGTATAAACCAAAAAGTGTAACCCGAGTAAGTAGTAACATTCTTCATCAAGCTCTTTTATTTTAATTTAAGTGTCCACCCCCTAATATATTATTATTACAAGATTATATAACTAAAAAATTATGCAAAATATACTAACATGTTTTAATTATAATTTTTATTCTTGAACATTTACATAGACTTCATTCTAATGGTTGATAGACATACTGTTTATGTACAACTTCCCAAATTAATGTCGTTTGTTTTTGATTTACCAACATTAATTATGGTGAATAATAACAAAAAATCATTTATATATAATATTTAGGATAAGTATTAAATATTTATAATTTTTTTAATTTTTTTTAAAAATACACTTATTCTTTTATATTTTTGTTAATACAATAACATCGTTTCGGGAAGTGTGGGTTATCGCATCAGCCATGAAATGTGATTCATTCACGCTAAAAAAAAATCATAAAAGATAATTTTAATTAAAAATATGGTTCTGAAATGAATCATAAATTATATTAATTACATTAATTACATTAAATAATTACAATATATTATTTTCTTTATTAGACTTTTCACTCACAAAAATGTGTTAACGTCTGTTGTGGTCATATGGACTATCCCCCCCTTGACATGTTTTGATTCCATTTAAATAATAATAAATCTATATATATATATATTATTAAATAATATGGTATTTTTTATATCATTATTATTATGTAATGATATAATGTTACTTCTCCACTTTCCAAAATGATTATTGAAAAACTAGAATGTTACTAATGTTTACGTATGACCTACTATCTACATGATTGTAACGTTGGTTAATTTTTCATAACTAATATCATAATTGAATTTAAATTTATAATTGATATATAAAAATGATTACAATTTCATGGTTATTATTTTGAATATATTTATTTAATGATATCATTGACCATATTTGTCATATCAAAGTTGGTTTTGAAACAAAAGTCGAATATGGTAAAAACATCTGAATTAATCCTTAGTGATTAAGTAGTTTTATGTATCTCATTTATAAGTAAAATAAATTAAATAATATAATTTTAAGTGGTTATTCAGAAATTAGATAATTAAAATAATATTATTATTCAAGAATATTGAGAACAAGTATGAAAAACAAGACTCGAGGTAAGGGATTATCGTCTCATTTTTCATCTATATGTTAAATGTTGTATTTATCACAAACTTCATTATACAACATATCTAATATAAATTTTATAATTTTTATAATGAATTTTTTTATCATTATTTGATTTTATTCTTTCAATTAATTTTTTTCCTTCACAATTCGTATGATTCATATGTCTCAAACTGGTATGTGACAGTTTGGAATGTTTAAATATGATTTTCCTCAAGAATAATTTTAAAGATCTTTCAATTGTCTGATTTCATTTCATTGGGTTGTGCTACACTATCACTATATTAAATATTATATGATTGTGTGTATAAATACCTTGTACTATCTACTGATGTATTTCAAAAAAATTAATGTGGATTTACTTTTAACACACATAATATATTCATTGAATTATTCTAACATCAATGTTATTATCTCTTAGAGGTTTTACATCATGATATAATTTTGTTAACAATTGTTAACAATTGAATTTCTATTAGAGGAAAATTTTTGATCACTTAATATTAACCCTGTCATTTTCTTCTCTCCGGATTATTCATGACCACTATAAATTAATTATACCATTTTAAAAAATATGGAAGTTAAAATGTTTTAAACAAAATACGAATTAATTTCTCTCTTTATTCAGAGAACATGTTTTCTTATAAAATCCATCTTTTTTAAAATTGTTTTCATGAATATTCATAATCATTAAATATTTAATTACTCAAAATATTTTTACCCTTTATTGTTTTATAAATTATTTCAATGGAATTTTCTTATCAGTTTCAAAATAATGAAATTTTATAAACATTTACCATAAAAAAGGAATATTAACTTTACCTCAAATGACATGTATGATTTTACCTATCATCATTTATTTAATGATTACATTTTCGGTTTTAATGGTTTATTTTTATTTAATATATTTTAATTAGTAATTTTCTAATAAAAGTTTTCTAAAAATGGTTTTCAAAATAAAATGTATGTTTTCATCAATAATGTTTTAAACGAATTTTAATGGTATTTTTATTTATCAATGTCAAAAACCCCTACTGTTTAATATCCTCAGATAGAAATATTTTGTATGGATTAAAATTTCCATTATTTCATTTGATTAATTAGGATTGTTTAAAATATATTGTTATTGAACTCGTTTCATTTTCTTGGATAAATCAATTTTCAAAGAGATTATTATGATAACCATTATGTTTCCATTGGTTAATTATATGTGATTATTTTCAAATGGTACTTTGAAATTGATGGGTGGTAACATTATAAAATAAATATGGGTGGTTCCATGAGAAACCAATGACAGGTGGGTCCATGATGTTCCTCTAATATATTTTGTATGAATGTTAGTTGTACGACGATTCCACTTGTAAGACTATCATGCATGGAATTTGACCACATGTTTATTCTATTGATAAGAAAGAAATGTAAAATGATGTCCCAAGGTACCTTTATGGGTTTATTTATTCTTTATATATGTTTATAGTGTATCTAATGATCTGGATTGATATCACACGACCCATGATTATATATTTTGTTGAATCTTTCCTTTTTTGTGTTTTTATATTTGATGGTCTAGTTATTGATGGGTATGGGATATTTATTGTTTTGTCACACAACTTTTTTAATTCATCATTAACATATTCACCATTATTATTACTGATTATATTTAATTATTAATGCTCATGTTTTCCCTTACTATGCATTTTAGATCACTTTTATTATGGTTCCTTTTCCTGAGGATTTCAATAATAATTTAAAATGATTTATGTCTGTAAAAGATATCCCAAGGACGATTTGATAATAAAAATTACATAAAAAAGATAGGTTGAATTGGATAAATGTACCTTCTATGAACTATGATTGCATGTTTTTATGATTTTATTATATATGATTTTATCATAATTCTCATAAACTAGAAACCAAAAGGTTAATCATTTTTTAATGTGATCCATGTCCTCATTTTGATATTGAAAGGTTTTGATGAAAAAAGATAGGTCACAATTATTAGAATTAAATCCTGTAATGTAAAGCTATTTATTATATCATACTATCTGAGAGTGTGGGTTTTGGATTATTATAAGTGTTCCCTGGTGCTGTAGAATAATGTTGGTGGAATTCACTATTTTACTAGATTACAAGTGTACCACTGACCCATTATATAAAATTCCACCTCGTATCCCCATTTATTTACATCTTCAAAAAAAATTAGTTCAACCAACGGCTACCCAAATCATTTACCAACAGCCCTTCCATCATCATAGAATACTTATACTGGTCATAAATCCATCAAAATAATTCATTAGTGAATACCATAAAAAGATACCTAAAGAAGACGTAATGTTCTCTAATGAACATATTCATTTTTCTAATTATCCACCCCCATCAATTTTTATTATATAGTGACAATATAATGAAATCAGTATATTTTATATAATAGGATGCTTATATAATAATGGAATGACCTATATCCATCCCCATATATATTAAATGGATTTGAGATCCATCATTCGGGTGTATGTCAGACAACCTTCTCACAAAATGATGTTGTTCATTTTACCATTACAATATCCCATGGTTGTGTATGGTGATGGATAAAATGTATATATATGAAATATATTACCTATTTATGCCTATTTATTCTCTATATCATTTATATCTTTTTATCTTCCATTCCGTATGAGATATGATAATGTCACTCCTATGTACGGTGGACTACCGTGCCACGAAGCTATGTGGTTAATCTATCAATAACACATTACATGGATGGAGATAATGGGAATGGTTAATTATTATATGTTATATAAATGAAATATTTTTGTTATTCATGACATATTCATAATTCAAAAAAAATTTATAAATATCATTTTCTTTACTTTTTCACTAAATGAAAGATGATGACGAAGTTCGTGTTTGTGTAGACTGCCACATTTATGAAAAGATGTGACTCGCTTTTAATTACTACACCATATGGATGATATATATAATAATATTTAAATATTTAATAGGGTATATTATATATATATATATATGAATATGTGAATATTTTAAATCACTTATCTCATTTCCAAAATGATCATTGAAAATGAAAATGTTACTCATGTGTGTATACGATCTACCATCTCCCTGATCGCTGCACACTTAATTTTCAAAATATTAAATTATAATTTGCTTTAAATGTTAAATTTATATAATAATGTGATTATTATTCCTGATTTTTTTCCAGATATTATATAACTATATAATATTTGTATGAACTAGATCATTCATCACGAAATGTGCATGAGAAAGCAAGCCAATTAACACTTGGATGAACGAAAATAATTAAAAATTATTAATGAATAAGTAATAATATGTTATAAATGGGTCATATATTATATTATAATGATTAATGTTATTATTTTAAAAGTTAATTAAATTTTTAAATCCACTATATAGGATGTTAAATCAAGTTCAACTAAAAAGGAACTAAAAGGTAAGGGATTATATCTCAATATCAATTACTTGAGTCATATTGTAATGTTTTACCCTAATTTATTTTATATATTTTATATATTCCACTTGGAAATTTAATATCATAAAAAATTTATTCTTCACAGTATTTTATGTTTCAATTGAAATTATTTCATCTAATTGTTTTTGAATCGAAAGTTACCATGTGGTGAAAAATTTATTACGCAATTTCCTTTCATTGGGTTATGTTACTTCTTTGATGTGATTTTTTATAATATTATGTGTATAATTATATTTAATTATATATTTTTATATTTAAAATTATTTTATTTTTATTTATATTTGAAAAACATAATAAAATCATTGATTAATTGTCACTGTAATTTTATGATATTTTGAAGTGACTATTTCACAACATTTTTCAAATGGGGAAGGTTTATTATTGAATTTCCATAAAATAAAACTATTTTTTAATTATATAATTAACCCTTAATATTATAATATGTTATTTATTCATGACATTTGTTATGTGATAATAAATTTTTTCCACTCTATTGAACATAAAATGCTATTTAAAATATTTTATATGAAAACAAGACATCATTTATCCGTTTGGTTGGAAATAGATTTTCTCTAAAAATAATTTGTCCTACCAATGAATTCATATTTTTTTAACATTTTTAAATTGATTTATTGAAGAAAATTTTACCCATTTATTATTTTAATTTTTTTTCAATGGAATATTCAGTTCACTTTCTAAACAAGATACTTTTTAAAAAAAATTCCAGACAAAGTACTGTTATTTATCGCATATATGAATTCACCAATAAACATGAACATAATTTATTTAAACATTTTATTTCATGATTACATGGTTATTTTAAATGAATTTTTTTAATTATTTGTTTTCTAAGAAATTTTTTTTAAACAAAAAATAAAAATGATATTTTCCTCAATATTGATTATAAATATATTTTTTGTATTTAAATACATAAAAAAATAATATTTATTCTTACTCTAATTGGAATATGTTCATACAATAATAATTATTCCTTTGGATGGATTATGATTTTTATGACAAATGATATTAGTTCCATTCAAATAAAAATTTCATTTTTTTGTTATTAACATCCCTTGGAAATATTAAATTTCTTATGATCATTAGGTAATAAATTTACCTTAAATATACTAATTATTTATCATGGATTTTTTTCTTAAACTATATACCATTTCTAGAGAGATTATTATACATTGAATGCTATTTTTTCTGGGGAAAAATTGATCAATTTTTATTCTGTATTTAATATAGATATTTAACAGTCGAGAACACTGTTTATAATTTATATCAATTATTTGATATATGAGGACTATTTTAGACCTAATGAAATGGTCGGGGAATTGATAATGACAACCCTTTGATGCATTGATATACTCATCAGTTGTATAAATTGGATAGTCTTGGTTAAATTGGTTTCTACTGATCAGTTTTAAAATTCCCTGAGAATAAATCATGCTGTTAATGGTATACTGTTTTTGGGAAACATGAATTTAAATAATTGGGAATTTACGTCATTCATAATTTAGTTATAATTACTAAAGATATTTTCATTATGATATTATCATTGGATTCATTTCAGGTTAAATTCGTTGAGTATGTGACATTTTTTCATCTAGTTACCTTACTATATAGATTATTCATTATCCAGTTATTTAAATGTGATGTGTGTAAAATTCGTTTCCATTCCATGTTGATTATTCCACATCCAATAACATAAATGGCATGTGTTATTTGTTATTTACCTTTCCATATTTAGTATGTAATATCTAGATATAAAAAATGGAAATGTATTTAGTTATTTACAATTCCATTTTGATTGTTCTTATTTATTCATAATAGCATCCACATTGCTTAACCATTACTGAGCGTTATTTATCACTATTTTTTTTCTAATCCTCATGAATCCATGAAGTATAATTATAATATTATGAAATGACATTCTATATAGGAATAATGATATTCTTGAAAAAATATGATTTATATTTTTTATTCAAATGTAATATGAGAATCTTGTATTAATCTAGTTCTAAAATAATAATAAAATATTTAGTCCTTCTGTAATTGATTCATTGTAACACATTCCAATGTAATGATAGTTGGAACTTTCTCTAGACTACTGGTTTCAAGGTCACTACACTTATTCATTCTCTAAATGGTTTATGTTTATTATGAAAATATATTTATGAATCCCTTTTTTATTACATAGTTAATACCTTGAAAAAATTATTATGAAACCCATGTCCTATTCCACGAGTTATTATATGATGAAATAATTTAATGATTATGAATCCCCATTCTATTTAATAGGTTGTTCTATCATTAGATGTTTATGAATCCCATTACCCTTCATGGATTCTGATTTTATAAGGGTTTTATTATCTTGTGGTAGATATATGTATAATTTTCATTATTTATGGGTGGGACCTATATCCCCCTCTAACTCATTGGGTAAATATTGATATCTCAAAAGATAAACATAACATGAATTTGGAGTAGCCCAAGATTAGTAAGGGGAATTGTATACTATGATAGTCTTGGGAGTGTACCTTTACTACTATAATGGTTTTGGGAGTAAACCCAGTCCACAATGTTTTTTTGGAAATTATCTTTAACTACAAAATAAAAGATTTTATATACTTATATGTGTGACAAAATTTATTGACATATGCCAATATTATGATCATAGGGATCATACTCCGTCATTACTTTATTATTAGTGTATTATTTACTGCTGAAATTTATTCCATGGATCAATTTCAGGATAAAATATAAGCATTATATGGTTTTAAAATGTTATTTTCAAGTTTTTATAACCTTATAATCATTTATATATCATATTTTCTTTCTTATGCCCCTTTATTACACATATTTTGTGATTGAGAACATTATTTATTATGTTTTCTTTTTGAATGATATTATGAATATTGTCCACTATGGTATGCCTATGAATAATACATTGTGGTAAGATATTTATTATAGACATTGATGATAATTCAAGAAATAATAAGATTTTGTATCTAGTCATGAAATAAACAAATAAATTATTCTCCTTAGGTGTTCGTCTTTTTAATGTATTGAATATTTATCTAACATGTTGTTATAATCATGTATGAAAAGCCTACATCTCCATACCCACCAAATAATAAAATATTATATTCAATAACTCTATGTAAAAAAAATATTTTGTAAAAAAAATGTCATATTTTTCATGTATCATCCTAGAAATTATAAGCTTATTTTTGTTTTTATAAATAATTTTTTTAAAAAACATATTAATATATATATTATGTTAAACATTAAATAATAATATAATATAAATTAATATTACCTCTTAAATTATGATTTTAGGAAATTTAATGTTTTCACGTTTAATATTATAATATTTTGGAATAAATTAAAAATTTAAGTAAATAAGATTTGGAATTACATTAATTTTTCCAATTATAAAAACATATTTATAAATGGCGTTTAATTTAGTTAAATATTGAATTCTAATATTTTTATAAAAATTCGAAATTTTGTTTGAATGGATTATAAAATAAATATATTTAAGTATTTTGAAAATAATAAAAATAAATTTTAGAAAAATAAAAAATTTCTAAAAACTAAAATTATTTTAAATACTAGTTATTATTTTAATATAATTATTGAAAAATGAAAAAAATACTTTTTATAAATAATGATGATATTAATTTAACATTCAAAACTGATTCATATCAAATAAATATATCAATCTATATAAATTAATTATAAAAAAATTATTATAATTTAAAACTAAACATAGTATTATAAATTATGATTTCATTAAAGGTAATTTAATTTATCAATAAATATTTGAGGTAAAAAAATTTATAAAGATGTAATCTTTGTTAAATATAATATAATTAATTTTCATATAAATATGATTATTTTAATTATGAAAATTATTATTATTTACATTGTGGATAATATTTTTTTATATAATCATTAAACAGAATTACTTTCAAAATTTTACTAATTTAAATGAAATATAAACAATAATAATAAAAAAAATTATACACAGAAAAAAACGATAAATACAAATAAAAAACTAATTAAATTGAGATAGAAAAAGAGAGATATCTAGTTTTAGTGATTTGGGGGTCACATTTTCTAAAGGATTCATCACTGTGGGGATTATGTTTCACCATTCAAGGTCGATGGATTCAACATTTTTCCGTAAATAGATGTTATAGAGAAGCTGAACTTCCTCAAAGGAGAAGTAAGGTTCAAAGGCCATCATTGAGTAAGGATGAGGGATTGCAATTGGTTTGTGGCAGTATGTACGATCCTAGAGGATTTCATAGTTTACAAATGAAATATTATATCAATATAAAAGTTATATTGTTTTCCACATAATATCCAAATTGTTTTATTATAGATTATGGTAATTATAATTTTGAATGTCGAAATTAGAAACTGAATAATTTTATTTCCTACAAGATTATTCATGTTAAAATACAATGTAAATATCACTTGATTTCCTAAAATATTTTTTGTGTATGGAGGAAAATTATTATGTATATATTTATATTTAATTACTGTATTGATGTAATATTACATTATCAAATAGGATTTTAAGATGTGATGGAAAATAATAAGGTAATTTGTTACATTTTTAATGTAATATATTAATGGAATTTGTTCTAATGATGCTTATTCTAATCATAATATGATTTATATGTTGAAAAAAATAGTTTTTTATGTCATAAAATTTTGATATTATGGAGTTATAGAGTTGAATATGTTTATGTAGTTGATCATTAGGAATATAGATCTGAAATATCACTTTTATTCCAATTTTTTTATCTTTATATGTGTTACTCAAAAAAATTAGTATATAAAAGTTAATTTTTCTATGATTATGGTTCTTGTATGTGAAATAGAATATTCTATTGAGGCATAAAAATTGTTTTTTCCATTAGATGTACCTGTATGTAAACTACATGGAGTGTAAAACAATATTTCTTGGTATATGATGGGTTCATGGATCATATAGAATTCCCTATTACCTAAGGTTATTGAGATACCCTGCATAAAAATGTTCAACCATTGATACATTTATTAAACAATCAATTGTGGATTATCTAATCAGTGGGTGTTTGTGTATGTTGCCATAAATTTTGAATGTGATAACCCAATCAAGATGGTGTTTTCCTCTCTTGGGGTAAGAATAACATGTGGTCAAATGATTTAGGTAGATTATTGAATGTAAATGTTTACATAGATAGTACATATGATGTGATTATCTATTTAAATGAAGTACATGTGATTTACTTATCCATATAGATTTATGACATATGATACATTTATTAACCAGTTCAGTATATTATTTTAAATTCAATAAAATATGATTTGGATATTTGGATTTACAGACTACTTTTCCCATAGTCAATAAATGTCCTAGAAAAAGTTAACGTTTGAAAATTTATTCTAGCATAAAATTTGGCATGTAGAGATAGCTATACAGATACATAGTCATGACGATTATAATGAATTATCTCTTTTAATATTGAATAGCATTGATACTTTCCAATATACTAATATTTGAATATATATATATATATTATGTTATTCATATTTTTTATCAACACTATTAAATCCTTTATGATCACACTTTGTGATTGACTGATTGAGGATTGGTTTTGGATCAAATAGTTACACTAGAATTGTTTTATTGTTAATAGTAAAGTGTTTTTTGTGGTTATTCACGAGGTATTACATAGGATTTTATACAGGATGATGTTGATGATATCATTCCAAATTTTTTGGTGATATTTTTTTATATAGTTTCAAAAGTTATAATGTACGGTATAGTAAAAGGATAATGGAAACTAATCCTTTCAGCATTTCAGGTTAGTGGGAGATTGAAGGAGTATATATTCCCAATACCATATATATATATAATTTATATATGTTCTATCATATGATATGATATAACCAATCACAAATTAAAACATAAATGATTAATTTTTTCTTAAATCACGTAATATATATCATAATTTACAATTTTTGGGATAATAATAAGTCACGGATTAATGAAACCATGTTACTTATATAATGAAATATGGGCTATGATTGAGTAATGATGAATTGATATCCATTTATTTAAATTATTGAATTTTTGGAGATGTCATATCCTATGATAGGGTTGTTGCATGGAGCATGTAATGTTACTACATGCCACTAGAATTATGTGAATTATATAATATGATTCATTTTTTAGGGATAATATATTCATTTGACATAATTATTTAATGAGTTAACATTCAATTCAATACTTCCTAGTGGATATCATTGAAAAGAGAATTATATGACACGTATTTGAGGTAGGAAATGCATGAATACAATGGTTCGGTGGATAATGAATTAAATATTGCATCAGAACACATGAGTTAATACAAAAATACTCAAGGAGTTTTATTAGGGTTTTAATAAAATACCACTATTATTATGTGAATGTTGTTGGATAGTTTCCTCACATTATTCATGGAAAATAATTCGGGTTACCCAATTCATTTTCTTCTTCCTACTTAGAAATGTAAGTTGACAACACACAATAGATTCACGAGGAATATAAATCATATGATGATATATTCATTATCCCATATACTGCTCTAGATATGGTAATCATATCATTTCCACTCTAGTAATATTTATCAATATCATATATGGAAATGTTTTACAGGGGAAATTGGAATCAATGGTGAAGTTTACACATATTTCATCATTTTATTTATTTTTCCATAAATATTTCATAAATTTTTGTATGGTCATCATGGTATTGAGATTATAATTTATAATATTACATTTAATAAGTGTTAATATACCCCTAATAATAATAAAAAGTATTGGGAGCATCAGCATTATGTTATGCAATAAATGAAATTTGGGGGGGGGGGGATCTTAATAGAATTTGAAAAATATTATTTGAATTTTATTTATGATACATTAACTCTGAGTTTCTAATAATATTTTTATAGTGTGGGAATAGGGTTAAGTGAATTAATATGATGTATATAAATAAATATTTATCTTCCCTACTATTGAATATTCATAATAACTATTATTGAAATGTTATCTTTCCTAAATACATTATTGGTTGGATAAATAATAATGTTGCCTGAAACAAAGTGAATTTTAGAGTATGTTTCCTTAAATCGATATTATGTATAGGATAATTTTTTATCAGTATGAGCATTAATGTATATTATGGATTACATAATAGTATTAATTTTGATAAACCTTATAAGAATAACCTATAAATAAATTATCGATTTATATCTAGGGTTGATAGTTTTAAACAAATAAAAGACTTATGAGCATCTAAATATGAATATTATAATGGTGAATTTCACCAACTATGACTCATGAGTATTATCTATCATATCATTAATGAACAGATTTGAGGCCAAAAAAATTGAATAAATTGAAGAATTGTTAAGATTATATTCTTACCAACAAAGGACAAAGGATTTAAATATTAAAATCAGATAGTTATGATTTAACATTACTAAGTGTAATGTTTAGGTAATTTGTGAACTATTATTATGCTCATGTCAATAATAGGGATTTGATTTTTGTTTCTTATTTTGAAAATATTGGACTTCTAACCATTATTATGACCAAGATTTGTTATATATATAAGATAGATACATTTTATATAATTGGGAATATGGTAAATTGTTTATATATTATGGATATGGATAATCCTATTAAAAAATTTGAGTAAGAAAGTATGGTTTTATTATATTTCTATCCACCAATAGAATTATTTCCTTCTAAATATAATTGAGAAGACATTCATAGACTCCAAAAAGGTAGTTTGTTGAAACCATTATATTAGGAGTTTTTTATACCTGTGACCAATTTTTATTTGGAAATATCATCAAAAATCATTTTGAATGAAAGGTGAAAGTAAAAAATGGGGTTTTAGATATCATATAAAGTGATGTGTGTAGACCAATGATTATACAAAAAATTAGTGGTTCTTGGTACATTAATACATTCAATGATGTTTTCTAGTCACTATATTTATGTGTTTATGATGATACACAAGTCATAACATTCTAAAAATTTAACAGAGTTTTAAAATTAAAGTATCAAATAAAAATTGAAAAAATATTAGGACCCATGAATCAGATTGAAGTGGTGAATACTTATGATATAAATTAATTGATCATCTAAGGAGTTCTAGAATTGTTTTATAAATCACTCCTCTTGAAATAGTATAATGGAAGTTTGTGTCTACGATGAGTAATAATAAATGTTTAACATGGTTTGAATCATGATGATTCTGTATGACCATTATATTTCATTATGGATTTATAATCTATAGACTGTTTCATTTCTAATTAATTTTCATCCATCTAAAATAAGTCATAAATGAATTATATATTAAATATATTAGTAAATGTACCAAATTTTATTTTTTGAATATTTATTCATATGGATAAAATTTATGATAAATTTATTATGACAAGATAGACCCAAAGTCAATGAAATGATTATTTGTTGGTTATCCAAATGAAACTATATGATATCATTTATATAATACAGATGAATACAATATTTTTGTGGTCCAAACATTAATTTTTAATGAGAATGAATAATTATGTATAAGAATAAATAGAAAAAATTAAACAATGAAAAGATAAATACAAAAATATATAATGTGTTTTAGAGTTGGAAGTTGAGCTAGTCCAATAAATCATTTGGAATGAAAAACTAACCCAAGTGACAGAAGAACAAAAAATGTTCAGATAGATTTTTTAATAAACCTGGGATATATATATTTCTTCATTAAAAATATCATAGATTAATGTTTTTATGATATTAAATTATTACCTACCTTAAGGTAATTTTCATTTTTGATTATGAGAAATAGTTACAAGACATGGTATCTTTAATTGAATCCATATATAATAAATATGTATGATATATAGTTGATTACAATGATGTTGTGAGACCCATCGGGTGAATGTGGTGTTTCCAAATGGAAATTGAAATTAATGGTTGCGTGTCTACCTATAAATAACACATGGTGGGGAGGGGTTATAGGAAAATACAGGTAATTGACTATGAATAGACCATGTCACATATTACAACAATAAAGTCCATTCGGGTATTTCTAGTGATTATATATCATTTTCACTATGAAATTTATCAAATGGATGTCCAAACTAATTTCTATAAAGGTAGTAAGTATAGTATGTGTATTTGATATATCTCAATATTTTTTATGTTCCATATGAGTTTAGAAAGGTATAAAAGTTCAAATGGTCCATTTATTTTTTTTATGAATCTTCATAGAGTTGGATACATGGTTTTATTATGCAATAAATTATATTTCATTTTCTAATGAATTGATATTATTCCTATGTATATAAAATGGTATTGATAGTGTTTTAGTTTTAATGATATTTTATATTGATAAAATAATTCTAATCAGAAATGAAATCCCAAAATTGCTCTCTATAAAAATGAGGTTTGGTAAAAATTCACTATGAATGATTATGGTGATGTATCTAATATAATAGTTATGAATATCTATAGATATAGATATATGAGGCCACTTAGAATGAGTCTGCATAGATATATTTTTAAATTGATAATGCTATTTATGATGAAGATTTCTAAATAAAGAGGTCATTAATAGTGTTTTGTGGCATGAATATTAAGAATATTTGGGATCCTTAAAAGTAGTATTAAATTATGGATAAAATATCCTATGGATCCCCCATAAGTTGGATAATTTATTCCATGTTGGGTAGTCAACTTGATGCTTCTTATGTTCTTAGAAGAACTTTTTGATAACTGTCCAATCATGGTGAGAGTCACTCGATTTCTATTGAGAACATCTATAAGTACTTCAAAATAACTAAGAATCTATTAATGGTATTTCAATTAGAGATTGAAATCTATTAATGTTTTACATGTCTATTGTCATGGAAATTATATGTAATTTTTTTAATTATATGGAAATATTTTGAGACCACAAACTTTGAAAGAACATGATTACGAGTCCCAGAGATCTTGGAATGGAATTTTGAAATTATTTAAGGTGCATTCAGTAAATGCATCAGCGGCATTTTATAACTATTGAATTGGTTCTCTGATCAAAAATCTAAGGGAACCGTTGAACTCAAAATGATGGAATTTTCGTAGAAATGGATTTACATTGGCGGAAAGGGACCAGAAGAAAAGTTATTTTTTAGTCATTTCATGAAAAATAAGAAAATAATTTAAAATAAATATTTTATTTAATTTTTTAACACTGTTGAGTATCCAATGGCTACGCAGCAGTGCAGTGGTGAGGATCATTAATTGAGGTTCATTAATGACTCGTTTGAAACTGCACCATTGTTATCATAATTGTTCGTTAATGGATAATTAAACGTGGCTCATTAATGAGCATAATTAATGAGTGAAACATCGCTATACATGATTCATTAAATTTTGAAAAGTGTTGGAATTATGGGATTAACAGATGTGGGGAATCTCCAAAGAACTACAAGTGGAATCCCTCTCAATCAAATAATAAAGAGTAATGTAATGAACATTTGAGGATAAGATCTGGTGGTATAAGAGCAATGACGAATGCCAATGATCACAGATCAATGACGACTTGGAACCCATCCTTCATCCTCAATGAATCCAACATATCTAGTTATGGTTTATTTTATTTAAATATCTTCCCCATTCATTTCCAGAAACGGAAAACATGGATTAGTTAACGAACATGTTGATCCGTGGATATTTGTGCTTATGTGGGAGGGTAAGATTATTTGGGGTATTCTATTTCTAGGATTAATTTATCTTTTTCTATGATTGAACATCTACCCTATGCCTCCCTAGTTTTAAAACATCTAATTCGGAGGGAATATGATGACATAAACAAAATCCCAGACCTTTCCCCAAGTTTACATATTGTGAACAGGTTGTCTAAAATTGAGGCAAGGCTTGTTTGAGAATGTCACGGTGAAGGCGATGACCCAAGAGGTATGTAAGAAAAGAAGGATGGGAAAATGGACCATCGGAGCAACTCCAGACCATGTCGGTCACATGGTAGGGGTGGTGCCAACTGGCCCCGAACCTCTCGGAGGGCCCGGACATGGGATTGGTTGGACTATAATGGGTCTCTGGGAAACCCGGTGGGCTGGATCCTTGGCCAAGCCTGGCTGGGTCCAGTGAGGACCGATTGGCCAAGCCCCTATCCAGGCCCGACCGAACCGAACCAGACCGGAATTGAGTCATGTCAAGTGATTTGAATTAAACTGGGGTACGTGGGAACCCCATGCTAGGTTTCTCAGGCTAGTACGGCCGTCTTGGACTAGGCATAGATGCAACTGGCCCCTTGTTTACTAAAATGTATGTATCTAACATACTAGTCATCATATTAATGAGAAATTTGAGATATTAGGAACATCTAGACAAGGAGGGTTTTTTTCATGACCTAAGGAGGCATTCATGGATGCTACGTTGTGAAAAATTTCTTGAGATGTTGTTATCTAAGACACGCAACATACGAAACCTTACGATTGGATAATACCAGAGGACTTCTGACATTCAACTCTGAGAGACTCAACTATGTCCCTGTGGAAATCACATCTGTATGAAATTTCAGGCCCATAGTGGGAAGAACATATGTGTGACTTTTTAGGCCCATAGTACACTATGAGGAGGTGTTCCTATGTAGTCCACGGATAGTTAGATGAACTTCTTTCTGACTTGGTAGGACCACTGTACTCAATAGAGGAAGAGTTCTACCACAATCGAGCAGTTTGATGACGTGACTAATGATTCTTATATCACTACCCTAAATGTATACCTATTGTGAGTTGTCTTGTGTGTCATGAATTATAACGAGGACTATTTTGTGGTATTTCCATTTTTTATTTGGGGTACATAGTGAGTATATTTTTACTCACCCATCTATAGGAATCTCCCACACATGTTGGGTCGGGTAAAAATGTTCGACATTTTGATTGTAAATTTTGTGGACTTAGACCTAGAGGTTCTGATGGATACATGATCTATGGACGCTACGATGGTGGAATTGATGTCCTAGGTCCACGTGGGTCCCAGTAGAATTGTGTGGACAGTACATTTCACTTCAGCTTCAAGTAGCTACATTACTGTCACGATCAGATGTGGTTTTCCACTAACCACCATCAAAGATTCATTTTTTTACATTGTTGGTTCTAGTTAATTTATAGGGTTTGTATTATGGAGAACATATATTTGTTGTACATGTACTCAAAATTGTTTTAGAGATACTTGTTCCCTATTCCTTGTGTGGCACATGTTTTGGCATGAGTGTGATTTCAGGTACTCTGGAAAATTCCTCCCACTTGCAGGCTGATGCCTTCAGCAATAGTCACCACCCCCTAGCCATCGGGAGGTGGTCCTGGGGTAGCCACGTGATGAGACCCAGGGGATGGTTCAGAAAAAAGTAGTATAAAATGTTAGTCGGCCCTATAACAATGACTGAGAGTCTATGTTTTGATTTGTGGAAATAGTGTTAAGTGTTGTGAGTTCAACATTCAGATTCGAGGAGACTAGTGTGGGTGTGGCGGCCGACGTATAAATAAACCAGGACGTTGAATTATTTTTTTATCAATACATGAAAACATTTTTTGCATTAGTGTTTTATTATGTTATTTTGAACAAGAGTAATCTCACTAAGTATAACCTTATAATTTTGGTACATCTTGATCTATCTCTAGATTCCTCCACCTGGACGACTAGATATGATCTTGAAACGAGGTTTTGAGGACAACCCACTTAGAGACAATGCATCTGTTTAGGGACCAATTAAGGAGATGGCCCCACCGAGTGGCACAACAGTGTTACCACCACCATATGGTCAACATATACTACCGACAGTTCTAGGAAGGGATGTACAAAGACTCAGTGCCCTACACTAGTTTCTGAGATAGAGACCTACTAGGTTCTTGGGAGAGACAAAACCCTATTCCATTGAGGACTGGTAGGATCCAGTGTTGTAGGTCTTCCACTTTGTGGGGAAACCACCTGACCAAATGGCGATCTTGGAATTGAGCCTCTAGGAGGGCTCGATAGGGAGACGGTGGAGCATGACCTACCATGCTCATGATGAGGCGACCCAAACCTAGGAAAAACTCTTGTGGATTTTTCTAGAAGATCTTTTCCTTGAGACCTTGCACTCTATAGGAATTAAATATTATATTAACCTAGAGCAGGTCATCATGATGTTGGTCGTGTACTCAGTGAAGTTCACTTAGCTATCTCACTACTCGACAGATATGGTATGAGACCATTTCATTCAGGATCGATCCTTTAGTAGGGACGCAGGCGTGATATTGGGGCATCTGTGTTGTCACTCTACATCCCTACTCAAACTAGGGGGATGGAGCAAGCACTTATAGTAGATAACATTTTGGTATAGTAGGCACCCACATCTAGAGCTATCAACAGTGCCTATGTGGCAGAGTCATCAGTAGGCAACTTAAAGCAGACGCATGGTCCCAAGTCGGCCAAATATTTCATAGGACGACCCCTTGGCTTAGGGTCAAAAATGAGGGGCTTGCATACTAGAGGGAGTCATCTGAGGACCAGCCTTTGTTTCTCATATGGAGGGAAGGGACACATGGAACGGGACTGGAAGACCCACCATATAGATGACTAGTAGATTGTTGAGGGGCCACTGAGGCAGAGGCAGCTATTCAAGCAAGGAGTTCCACAGGGCGGCAGATGTGGCAGGGGATTATGTTGAGATGAAGGTGGTCGGTGAGGGTTTGAGTTTTTATCTCCACCACCCATAGGTGGTCCACCCCAACATTAGAGAGCAGGATGAATTGGGTGAGCACAAATTTAGGCAGTAGAGTCTTTTAACCATGGTGCTGTAGATATTATCTGATGTAAGATCTGTGTCTTCTCCACTGTAGATGTGATTCTTATAGACACATTTGTTAGTCACTCCTTTTCCATTGCTCTTGTTTGGAGCTCAGATATTCCATTAGAGTTGTTTTCTCAATCATTATGACTAAAGACTCATATGGTAGGGGACTCGACGATTACACACTAGTTTAGGTAGTGTGATATTACTCTAGGAGATGAGATCTTTGTATGGGTTTTTCTTATAGCAGTGTCATGTACTCATGACGTCATCGTGGATATGGACTGGATATCCAAATTCGATGCTCAGATTGAATATTTTAGGCATACATTGAATTGTGTCCATAGATATGGGACCTGGTTTTCCTTCAACGGTAGACAGAAACCCCTGTAGCACATGACCAAATTTCTTGAAGGAGGGTGTCTCCGATAAATCACTAGTTGGATAGCCTCACCCTAGCTACAGTAGATTAGAAGATTCTAATATTTCCCATTGTGGTTCATGAGTATGAAGATGTTTTTCCTGATGATGGTCTAAGACTAACTCCTCGTAGGTATGTAGAATTTTGCATTGACCTGTGCCCCCAGGAAGACATCGATATCCACACAGTTATATCAGATGGCTTAAGCGGAGCATCGAGAGCTAATAGTATAGTTGGAGGACTTGATGGATAGGGGAATCATATAGCTCAGTTTTTCACCATGAGAATCACTCGTGTTTTTTCTATGAAGTAAGATGTGAGTTTGAGGCTGTTCGTGGATTTCTGGTGACTGAACCATGTGACTATGAAGAACAAGTATCCACTACTAAGATTTGATTATCTATTCAACTAGTTTATGGGGGTAAGTGGTTCTCAATGATAGACCTCATATTAGGGTATCCCTAGCTTCAGGTACGAGGTGAGTATGTACTGAAGGCAACATTCGGGTTCTAGTAAATCCACTATGAGGTCCTGGTGATGCCTTTCTTCATGAACAATTCCCCATAAGTGTTCATGGGACCCATGAAAAGGATCTTACATCCATACCTTGACTGGTTTGTTGTTGTCCTCATTGATGACCTATTGGTGTACTCAGCGTTAGAGGATGAGAATGATAAACACATGTGGATGGTCATGGATACACTACAAGAGTACTGGTTTATGATAAGCTCTTGAAGTTTCAGTTTTGGATATGTGAGGTCCACTTTCTTGGACAGGTCATCTCAGAGGGTGGATATGTAGTAGATCCGGTGAAGATAGAGGTGATGCTTTCTTGACAACAACCCTGTATCATGACTGAGGTTCATGTCTTCTTTGTGTTGGATTATTACAATATGAGGTTCATGCTCGACATTTCCACAGTAGAATAATCCTTATCAGCTTTGATATGTAATGTATTACCCTTCGGGTTCATGGAGAAATGTCATCATGGATTCCAAGAGCTGAGGTAGATACTGAGTATTTTCGACATCATTAGACTACCCAAGTAGGGATTTGGGTATGTAGTTTAATACGACGCATTAGGGAATAGACTGGGCTATGTCCTGATGAAAGAGATAGCTGTGATCTCTTAAGGTTCACGATAGATGGGATATCATGAACAAATATATACAACCCACGACTTGGAGTTACCAGCAGTGGAATTTTCCTTGAAGATGCGGAGACACTACCTGAAAGGTGAACAGTTTATGGTTTACATCGAACACTAGATTATCGGTTATATATTCTCCCAGGAGGAATTAAACCTGATACATATGATATGGAAAGATTAACTCCATGACTATGACATTTAGAAAATCTATCTTCCTGGAAAGGGGAATGTGGTGATAGACACGTTCAGTAGGAGGACCAGTTTGCAGCTAATGTGTGAGGCAACAGGGAAGTGGGCCATAATGTAGATATCCTTTGTGGATGATTGTGAAGATTCATACCTTTAGTCAATGACTGTTACTCCACCACTCATACAAAGAGTCCGGGAGAAACATGTGGAAAATGTTGACTTTTAGGCCCAACTTCCTCAACTATCCTCAGAATGGGCGACTGATGGAATTTAAATATGTGGGAAGCACATCATTCTTTTAATAGGTCACACTGTTGTGCCAATTATGTTTCATGAGAATGGGTTTAGGTGTGACAACCGGGCCCCGGTGACAGCTCAGCCACCCCGCCTTTACATGGTCGTCGGGTCCTGGCCCACCAGGTACCACCAGTTGCCCCGCAGACACGTGGGGCCCACCCCAGGGTCCACCCACATGCCTGAACGGGTCATCTGACTAATGACAGTCCCCACAGGCCAACACATGTCCTTTCCAGTGTGCTTTGTCCTCACTCACACACACCCTGGGAAACTTCCCTGAAGGTCACCCATCCTGATCACTACTCCAGGCCAAGCACGCTTAACTGTGGAGTTTTAATCAGAAAGGCTCCTGAAAAGGAAGGTGCACCTTGTTGACATGAGTCATATCATTTAGTCATTTAACCCTGTATCATTTGGGGATGTTACAATCACCCCCCCTTTAGAGCACAATGCCCTCGTTGTGGGCCCTACATCTCAACCCAGGTAGTGTAGAAAGTAAAAAGGGGCCGGAAATACATGCCCAACTGTAAAGTAAAGTACAACTCGAAAGGGAAAAACAGAAACTGAAAGTACAAGCGGCTCCTGGGACGTCCTCCTCGATTCCTACCTGAAGGGTAGGTACAGATGGCTCAGCTCCTGGATCGTCCACCACAGATCCTACCTGAAGGGTAGGTACAGATAGCTCCACAACTCCTCGGGTCCAACTGTCCGCTCCGAGCATGTCCCGCTCAGTGGTCCTCCTCCGGGTACCGACCTACTCCGTAAGCCTCAACCGCAGTCAGCGCTGTCCGTCGTCTGCAACCAACACAACGAAGTGCGGGCATAGCCCGTGCAGGGGTGAGTATAAGATACTCAGTAGGGACCCCGAGACCCCCGAAGGTCTCCTGAAATCCACAAAGGATAAACCACAAGAAGATACAATCACAAAGTAACACCCGACGTTGATTAGGTATATGCCCATACATATACCTATGTCACCAATTTCCGTTCGGCTCTAACACCGAGCCCAAGAACAACCCAATCCACAAAGAAGAGTAAACAGTAAATCCACACAGGATAACAGTACAAGTCCACACAGTTTATAACAAGTTTATGAAATCAACGAATAACCATTACCCAGGTATAAGCCCATACTTATACCTAAGTTATCAAGCGACCCATCTCAATCATGAGGAAACACAAAGATCATTGACTCAGCTCAAACCAGGATTTTTATTATCGAAACCGTAACTACTGAAGAGCTCCGTCTCTAGAGTGTACAGTGGTCCTGTCACGACTCCGAGGTACTGCTCACTAACCTAAGACTGCTGAGGTACTTCTCCTGTCGAGTACTGCGGGTTTGCGGCCAACTACCGGGCGCTCCGTCCGCTGAGGGTCTGTCGCCAAATACTGGGCGCTAACCCAAATAGCCTACAGAGGTACTCCTCCAGTCGAGTACCGCGGGTTTGCTGCCAACTACCAGGCGCTCCGTCCGCCGTGGGTCTAACGACCCGCCCTCGGGGCCCGTGCCGTGACTACCCCAAGCCCGCCTTCCATAGGCCAGGGGCTGGCGACTAGCACCAAGGCGTAAAATCCCAGTAAAAATGGAAGGCATTGCCTTAATAAAGTAAACAAGCACCTCAGAGTAACAAGAGGAAGAAAAGCAGTACACAAAACTAGAACAACTGTGCTGAAGAAAAGGGGCCAGAAATACAAGCCCAACTGTAAAGTAAAGTACAACTCGAAAGGGAAAACAGCAACTGAAAGTACAAGCGACTCCTGGGACGTCCTCCTCGATTCCTACCTGAAGGGCAGGTACAGATGGATCAGATCCTGGATCGTCCACCACGGATCCTACCTGAAGGGTAGGTACAGATAGCTCCACAACTCCTCGGGTCCAACTGTCTGCTCCGAGCACGTCCCGCTCAGTGGTCCTCCTCCAGGTACCGACCTGCTCCGCTAGCCTCAACCACAGTCAGCGCTGTCCGTCGTCTGCAACCAACACAATGAAGTGCGGGCATAGCCCGTGCAGGGGTGAGTATAAGATACTCAGTAGGGACCCCGAGACCCTCGAAGGTCTCCCGAAATCCACAAAGGATAAACCACAAGAAGATACAATCACAAAGTAACACCCGACGATGATTAGGTATATGCCCATACATATACCTATGTCACTAATTTCCGCTCGGCTCCAACACCGAGCCCAAGAACAACCCAATCCACAAAGAAGAGTAAACAGTAAATCCACACAGGTTATAACAAGTTTATGAAATCAACGGATTACCATTACCCAGGTATATGCCCATACATATACCTAAGTTATCATGCGACCCATCTCAGTCATGGGGAATCACAAAGATCATTGACTCAGCTCAAACCAGGATTTTCATTATCGAAACCGTAAATGTTGAAGAGCCCCATCTCTGAAGTGTACAGTGGTCCTGTCACGACTCCGAGGTACTGCTCACTAACCTAAGACTGCTGAAGTACTCCTCCTGTCGAGTACCGTGGGTCTGCTGCGAACTACCGGGCGCTCCGTCCGCTGAGGGTCTGCTGCAAAATACCGGGCGCTCACCCAGATAGCCTACTGAGGTACTCCTCCTGTCGAGTACCGCGGGTTTGCCGCCAACTACCAGGCGCTCTGTCCGCCGTGGGTCTGCTGCCAACTACTGGGCGCTCCGTCCACTGGGCTAGTCGACTCACTCCAAGTCGAGTCGGTCAAGCAGTCGTCAGGTCTCAGTCATCTACACGATCTCCGTACTCCGCACGCACGTCTCCACCGTCGCGGGTCTGTCGCTACAACCAAGCGCACACACTCCGTAGAGAAACGCGGGTCCGCCGCTACAACCAAGCGCTCCACCGCCAAGGGTCTGCTGCTGCATCCAAGCGCACCACCACTGTCAAGTACCACGGGTCCGCCGCTACACCCAAGCACTCCACCGCTCAAGGTAAAAGAAGATTCAGCTCACACAGGTTCGGTAGCACTGTTCCACGTAGGATCGCTGAGTGTTGTAGTCGTCGTCGTCGAAACCACACAGGATCTCTGTACTGTCATCGTCGCAGTCACAGTAGGAGTAGCAGTAACAGTAGTAGTCACAGTCGCAGCCAGCACTAGGGTTTCCGCACATAGCAAGCTCGTTCGGAGGGTCCGCTCCACGAGCGAAGAGGCTGATACATCAACTGTCACAAAGTCCAGAGTTGATGTATCCAAAAGTTCCGTATCGTCAACAGGAACTCAACGCAACAGACGGCGCGTCGATCGGACGCCCGGTCTGAGAGTTATTGGCATTTTCGTCTCCGGGGCCCGGTTGGTTTTTAAGGCAAAACCAACCCGACCGTACTCCACCTGCGTCCAAACCTCGGGCGGAGTATTCCAAAAGATCCGTCTCACTAAGAGGAACACAACGCGACTGACGGCGTGTCAATCGGACGTCCGTGGCTCAAGATATGAGCGTTTCCGCTCCGAAGGCCCGGTTGGTTTCGTGAACGAACCAACCCGGCCGAACTCAAAGTAATCCAAAACCTTGAGTGCGATATACCGAAACGACCGTCTCGATCCAAGGATCGCGTTTCCGCAGAAGGTTCGTCATTCGGAGGTCCAAGGCTCAAGTTATGGCCAAACGACCGAAATAGGTTCGAAACGGGGGGGTCCGGGTCCGGGCCGACCCTGCCCGACCCCCCCCCCCCCCACCCCGGGGCGGCGCGGTGGGCCGCGGCGGCCTGGCGCCGCGAGGGGCCGCACGCGGGGGGCTAAGCCCCCGCTGATTGAAATGTCGACGCGGCCTTATGTGCCGCGCCTTTGCAGCAAACGGCCCCCATGTGGGGGCCGGTTTTAAAAAGAAGACCCGGGGGACTGCTGCCCCCCTTTCATGGAACCGCCCCCCTCTTAAAGAGGGGGGTTTTACATGCTGGCTGGGGGATTAATTCCCCCGGTTTAATGCCTTCCGGCCGGCCAGCTGGCCGGCCGGTTTTCTCCAACGGGACCGGAAATTCCGGTCCCCCCCTTCGGCTTCCGACACCGGCGGCCCGGCCGCCGGTCTTCTCTTCCGCCGCGGCCCGGAACCGGCCGCGGTCTCCTCGTCCCGCCGTGGCCCGGAACCGGCCGCGGTGTTCGTCGTCCGGCGCGGTGCGACGACACCGCGCCCCTTCGCCGTGCTTTGATATTCATTCAACGCGGCGCGACGGCGTCACGTTCTTGTTGTTTCTACCATGGTGCGCGCGCGACGGCATCGCGTAAGTTAAACCTACAATTATCCGCGTGGTGCGACGGCACCACGCCACCTTGCTTCCGCCCGCAAGAATAAACAACATGAACGATGGAGGGGGGGTTCGGCCGTGTTCATGCGGTCCGGCCCCCCTCACGTTAAACAATAACACTTAAATAAAATATTCAAAAGCCTCACGTAGACATGCGATCCACGAGCAAGAAATGGAATAAATTAACAATATTCAACAACCCCTACCTCGGGTATAAGATCGAAGATTGGACAACGTCCCGCGGAAGACAACGTCGTGGTGGTCGGGCGTCGCGGTCGTCGTTCGTCAAATCCGTTGACGAAGAGATACGCCCGAAGAGATACGTCATTGGCGAATCTTCGTATGCCGACGAAGAAGGTCCGAGGAGGAAGCGGCGTTCCCTCTCGTTGACACGGAGGACGAAGAAGAGAGGCGTCGTTCTTTGTCGGAGCTTGAGCGTTCTTCGTGTTCTTCGTCAGAGCTTGAAGATGAAGAAGAAGCTCTCAAAAGCTCTCAAGGTGGCCAAAGCGTTCTAACCCAACAAAAAGAGAGAAGAGCTTAATTTAATCAAAAACTTAACAAAGAATTTCAAAGGTTTGAAATTCAAAATGGATAACTCCAAAATTAACTCACTTATTTAATATACATGAGTTGTATAATTAAATAGAAGTTAAGATGTCAAGCCATTAAGAGGGAGAGAGGGGAGTTAGGGAACTTGAAAAGGTGGGGGTTCGTGTGGGCCCCACCTCCCTCATAACCACACATGGGAAGTTGGGTGGTTGTGGGCCCCACCAACAACTTCCCATGAGAGAGTCTAACCACCTCGAATAAAATAAAATTCACACACAAATTTTATTTTACTTATCTTTTAATCCCCAAAACTAACTTTCAACCTGCAACAAACGCAACTTCCGAAAAGGTCTCTTTAAGCGAAACACGGCGCTGCGAGTTCATCGGTGCCCTCGGATTTCAATTCTGAGCATCAGATCAAAATTTAGGAATTCCCGCTCGTTCGTTCACTGAACGTACCCGAGCCAAACTTCAGAAATTGATTCCGGGCACACCGGGCCTCGGAATTAGGTGCCGTCTGAAACCGCACTCTTGTAAAATTCTAAAAAAAATTAAAAAAAAAATTTCCCTTGAATTTTACGGGTCTTTAAATTACTCCCACCTCAGGGCTTTACGTCCCCGTAAAGATACATCAAAAACTAGGGAAACAAATGAGGGTACTGAGCACGCATCTGAGCCTCCCGCTCCCATGTGCTCTCCTGGAGATTCCCGTGCTGCCATCTGATGCGCACAAGAGGAATCGATCGCCCACGCAGGACCCGCTCCTGTCGATCCTCTATCTCCACCGGGACCTCCGTAATAGTCGCCCCATCGTCAAAGTTGTGTGTCGGGTCGTGCACGTATCTCCTCAGCTGAGACACGTGGAAGACGTCGTGCACCCGGTGCAACTGAGGTGGTAGAGCCAGACGATAAGCCACCTCACCAATCCTGCTGAGGACATGGATGGGTCCGATGAAGCGCGGAGATAACTTGCCGCCTCGGCCAAATCTCTGAATACCACGTCGAGGTGAGACCCGCAAGAAGACGTGGTCACCATCCTCGAACTCTAGTGGCCTTCGCCTTTTATCAGCGTATGACTTCTGCCGGCTCTGTGCTGTCCTCATCCGCTCCTGGATGACCCGGACCTTCTCTGTCGTGGCCTGGACCATCTCCGGTCCCACCAAAGCTGCAAGATTTCTTCATTGCTGAAAAGAGAAATCTGGTCTCATCCCCTGGATGAACCACATTATTTGCCTAAAACAGTCAATCCTAACATGGATGATACTAATCCATACCAAGGATGACGTCGTAAGGCCTCGACGCTACTACTAAGAGATTCAACCGTTACTCTCACCTCCAAGGGTTGAGTCACACTGTCGGCATCAGTGTGTGGTAAATGGGTCTCCTCCAGTAGATGTCTCACAAGTGAGGGTCAAGTCAACAGTCAAAAATGGAACCTCTTAGTAACATCACGAAAGAGGACATGAACGAAAATATCACAAAGATATGCGTCTTTTGTTATTGCAGCTCATAATACAAGACACTACACAAATGCAACAAGGAACCAGAAGTACAAAGGATGTATCCACTAGTTCAGCTCCTGTCCATCGGCTCCCAGAGCTCCATGATCGAAGGCCTCGACTGCCTGAAGTTGAGCTCTCGCATGTTCACCTACTCCCTGTGGTCGGGGTGGACCTCCTGGTGGTGGTGGTGGAAGAGCCTCAAATCGTCGCCCACCACCGGCTGCTCGTCCAGCTCCTCTGCCTCGTCCGCCTCCTCCCTGCGGACCGCCACGGTCGAACCTCTGCCTCTGCCTGGGAGGTTGTTCACTTAAATATTGATCATCAGCATGGTGGGTCGGACAGTCACGAGCCATGTGACCAATCCCGGCACAGGAGTAACACTGCCCACTCTCGGCACGCCTGGCTCTGACTCCACCCCGGCTTCCCCGTACAACTGAGCCTGAGTCATGCAGTCGGCCACCGGTAGGTCTGGTCTGCCTGGAACCCTGAGTCATCCGTCGGCTACCTGCTGCAGATGACTCTGCCACATGCCGCCCTGTGGTGAGTTGCTGTGCTGGTGTAGACTCAGCAAGGAAACTCTCGATCAGAAGTGCCCACTCCAGTACTCCTGTCTGAGTCGGTATGCTGAGGGAGATCAGCGATGCCCTGATCTCGTGTCTCAAACCCTGCTCGAAGGTCCGGGCCCGGAAGAAGGGGTCCCGTACCATGTCTGTCGAGTACCGAGAAAGGTTGTTGAACCTCGCCGCGTACTGAGCGACTGTCATGCTGCCCTGCCGCAGCTGTAGAAGCTCCTGGATACGCACCGCACGAAGGGTGGCTGGGACGAACTCCGAGCGGAAGATGCTCTCAAAGTCCGTCCAAAGTAGAGATGCCTCATCGTGCACCTGGAGCATCAAGCTCCACCATCGTCCTGCTGCTGTGTGTAGTAGGCTCGCAGCGAGGATCACCATGAGGTCTGCTGGTGTCCTCACTAGCCTAAACACTCGTACCACAGCCTCCAGCCAGTCCTCTGCTGCCTGGGGATCCGTCTCCCCGCGAAACCTGGGCGGTCGCTGGCGCTGAAACTCATGCAGTGCGCTGAGGCGGCGTGCATCGTCAGCGGCTGCTTCTGGAAGCATCGGTGGCTCGGCGGGTAGAGCTACCGCCGGTGCCACTGCTGACAAAGGGCGCTGTACCGAGGCCTCGTCGCTCGGTGGGTTGTCGTCACGCTCAACTCTCGGAACCCTAGCTGGCTGCCGTCGTGGGGCCATCCTGAAAGGAAACAGGTGTGCCACGGTCAAACAGTATACCTGGTGAGCTGATATAAGTAATCACAATGAAAACTTTGAAACACACACGCAATCAATGTTTTCGTGCATTAAGTCGGAAATCAGAAGTCAGGGTCCTGATGTACGGATACGTCGGCCGCCGCACCAACACTGGACTCCCTGGACTGATATCCACACTCAATACGCTAAACATTATCGCTTCACATAGAAAAGATCAGAGTTCACGGTAGAACCGATCTCCTCTGATACCAAATTGTCACGACCCGCCCTCGGGGCCCGTGCCGTGACTACCCCAAGCCCGCCTTCCATAGGCCAGGGGATGGCGACTAGCACCAAGGCGTAAAATCCCAGTAAAAAGGGAAGGCATTGCCTTAATAAAGTAAACAAGCACCTCAGAGTAACATGCGGAAGAAAAGCAGTACACAAAACTAGAACAACTGTGCTGAAGAAAAGGGGCCGGAAATACAAGCCCAACTGTAAAGTAAAGTACAACTCGAAAGGGAAAACAACAACTGAAAGTACAAGCGGCTCCTGGGACGTCCTCCTCGATTCCTACCTGAAGGGTAGGTACAGATGGCTCAGCTCCTGGATCGTCCACCACGGATCCTACCTGAAGGGTAGCTACAGATAGCTCCACAACTCCTCGGGTCCAACTGTCCGCTCCGAGCACGTCCCGCTCAGTGGTCCTCCTCCAGCTATGTCACTACCTGTTGGTCAGCAGACACTACCGGCGGTACCGGTAGCAGAGACTCTCAGGCTTAGTGCCTTACATATGTTTTAGCACCAGATATCCCTCAAGTTTCGAGGTGAGCCTGACTCGTAGGCGGCTGAGGACTGGCTTGAGGAGGTGGTTGTGAGTTTTCTGGAGCTAATACAGCTTCGACAGTACGACATGTTGGAAGCAGAGCACTCAACGTGGCTTACCAATCAATCTTGGTACTTGTTGTTTACGTTGTGATCAGTTCTTTAGACTCGAACTTCTGAGCGAAGTGTGTCTAAAGGACATCTGAACCATTACTTTTCCTCTATGCATTCCTACCTATTCTAGGATGCTAGAGAGAACCTTTGTGGTTGTGAACGTTAGCAGTGAAAGGCAGGAAACTAGCGCCAGTCTCAGAGACTCGGGCGTGTAAAATGTTTCAGGAGGAGGAAGTGCTAAGGACAGATGAATCTGCAGGGTAGCAGACGTGGAAGCGGAGCTTGGAGAGCAGCATGTGGTGGTGTACATTTCGACATGTTACGACCACCCGACTTAGTAGTCCCCGCCAGGCTCAGGGAGCAGGAGGGCTGGGGAGGAGAGTAGCTGCATTGCGGTCAAGGAGTGTGACCCAGGAGCTCTAAGAATGATTCGGGGTACGAATTATGTCTACTACGAGCTGCCATATCTATAGACATAGGAACCAATCATTCTACCCTTCCACGAATCATGTCCCAGACCTAGAGGTTCCGGGTAAGCCGTAGACTTGACCCTCACGTCTGGAGATACCTTTGGGATGAGACTCGATAGTCACACTTACGCCGACGGTGTGATCTGACCCTTGAGGCGAGAGTCTCGGTTAGGATCTCTTGGTGGCAGCGTCGAGGCCTTACGACGTTAGTTTGAGTATGTATTTGGCAATCACTGTTCATACTCAAATTGACGGTATTAGGCAAACGTTGGGATGGGTTTTCCTTGGTCGGCGAAAAGGAAAACCTGGGCAGCACAAGATAAACTCGTGCATGGGAGGGTGTAGCCGATCATTCTTGGGTCGGCCAACCTTACCCTCGTGGCAGCAGGAGTTTTGAGTTTCAGTTCTAACCTAAAAAGGGAGACCTTTAGAGTTCGAGGATGGCGACCACGTTCTTATACAGGTCTCACCTCGACGAGGTTTACGGAGATGTAGCCGAGGCGGCAAGAGATCTCCGAGGTTCAATAGACCTTTCTAGGTCCCCAGCAGGGTAGGCGAGGTGGTTTATCGCTTGACCCATCCACCTCAGTTGCACCAGGTGCACGATGAATTTCACGTAACTCAATTGAGGAGATACATGCTTGATCCTTCACACATCATCGACCTCAGGGAGTTGGACGTCGATGATAGAGCGACATGCACAGAGGTTCCAGTGGTGATCAAGGATAGACATGAGCAGATCCTACGAGGATGATCGATTCCTTGGGTGCACTTCCTTTGACAGTACGGGAACCTCCAGGTGAGCACATGGGAGCGGAAGGCTCAGATGCGTGCTCTGTACCGCTTTTGTGACCCTAGTTTTTGATGAAGCTTTACGGGGACGTAAAGCCCTGAGGTGGGAGTAATGTAAAGACCCGGAAATTTCAAGGAAATTTTTTTTCTTAATTTTCTTTGGAATTTTACAAGAACACAGTTTCTGACAGCGCCTGATTCCGAGGCCCGGTGTGCCCAGAATCAATTTCCGAAGTTTGGCTCGGGTACGTTCAGTGAACGAATGAGCTGGAATTTCTAACTTTTGAACCGGTGCCCGGAATCAAATTCCGAGGGCACCGATGGAACAGTACCGCCGGTTTACGCTTAGGAACTCCTGTTCTGGAGTTGCGTACTTGAGAGTATTGATAATAAAAATTGTGGATGTTTACTTTGTAATTACACTACAATTTTTATTATTTTACTCTAAATGTTATCTCTTGTTGGAAGTTGGGTAACCACCCAACCTCCCATGGGAGGTTATGAGGGTGGTGGGGCCCACACGAACCCCACCCCTTCATATCTTCTAAAACCCCCTCAACTCCCACTTAAATTATGTTAACATAAGTTATAATCCTATGACTTAAATGTAATGAGTTAATGAGGTGAGTTGTGTGTGGTTATTGAATTTCAAACCTTTGAAATTCAAAGAGGTTGGGTTGTGTGAATAAAATAAGAAAGAGTCTTATTTTATTTTGTTATAATTTTATCTCCTTGAGAGAGTAGGGAAGTCTTCTTCATCTTCTTCAAAATCGACGAAGAACACGAAGAACGCCGTTCTTCAACGAAGAACTTCTTCGCCGAAGAACACGGTCCTTCCGCGACGCCGTATCCGTGACGTGACTTTCTTCTTCCGCGTCATCTCTTCCGCGACGGTTTTCCGCGACGAACGCCATCGACAACGACTCTTCCTCCAACGTCAAAGGAATCGACACCGATATTCCACGACTACGTCAATGTGAGACTATCAAGGTAGGGGTTTTTATATATGATTGAATTCGTTTTATTGATTCTTCATATCTAAAATTCATGATGATGATGACCAAATGAACATGGACATCGTCCCGCACATAAACCATTCTCCTTTTTCTTTTTATTCTTCATGTGTTCTTCGTACGTTCTTCAATGCCAAATATTTATTGACGCTGGAAACACGAAGTTTTGTTGAGCGCAATATATGGATGTGAAGCCCTCGACGCAAGGATCACAATTATGTGATCGTTTAATTTTTCGGGCTTGGAACGAAGCCGCAATGGCTTGCGGAAGGAGGCGTCTAAATATTTATTGACGCTGGAAACTCAATGTTTCCCTGAGCGCGACATACGGACACAAAGATCTCGACCCGAGGATCATGAATATGCATTCGTATCTTTTTTCTGAGTTAAATTGAAGTCGGAATGGAGTGCGGAAGGCGGAGGCCGTTGGTGCAGGTCGTGGGGAGAAGTCGTGTGAGGAAGCAGGTGATGCGGGAGCGGGCGCATCAGGGTTTACGGTGAAGACAGCAGCGGCGCGGCAGGCTGAAGGCAGCCGCGACGGTTCTGGCGAATACAGCGGGTGCGAGAGGCGGTTCTGGAAAATACAGCGGGTGCAAGAGGATGGCCGCTGGGGTTCGGAGGAGAGGCTGCGTGAAATTGTGATTGAATAAGTTATTAGATTGGAGAGAGAGAGTTTTGGGAAATAAAATAAAGAGACAAAAAGGGATAAGGGAGAGGTGTTTGATTTTGGCACACAAGGGGGAAAAGGAACGTGTTTTGATTGTTTTTTTGGAGTTAAGAAAGATATAATTAAATAAACAATTAATAATAACAATAAAATATTGTTATTATTACTTTTGTTGATAAAACACCTTTTCGCCAGCAACTCCTTCGTGCGACCTCGGTTTCACGAATCGTTTGCGGCAGTGTGACCCTGACTTCGAGACGGAATTTATGAGTCCAATATTGGATGTCTTTTTCGGGTTTTTGGGTCTGGTACCCGAAGCGCTCGGAAAAATAATAGATTTAATATTATTATTAAATCTTCGACCCACCATAACTCATACGTGTGACGTCCGATTGGCTTGCCGTCAGTGGCGATATAATCCCGTCATTAATACGATCGATTCAAGTCTAATGTTGGATACTAAATTCTAGTTCGTGGTGCGGGGCCATGAAACACCGAATAATAATATTATTATTATTATTACGGGATCATGTATCAGACATATCTCTCTCATACGGTATCGGAATGACGAACCGTCTGTGACGTTGCGACACTGGAATTACGACGGATGTTTCAAGACTAATTTTGGATATTTAAGTCGAGGTTGATGCACGGGCCCCACGAGGCTCGGTTCGCGCATGATGCGGTGAAATGCAACTTTTTCACCGGCTATCCGTTTGGGACCAATGGGTAGTCCATCTCGTGTGTTTTTCCGTATGGATCGCAATGGTGTGACTGGTTTGGTTAACCGGTGTCATTTGAAGTACGACTGGGTTGGATCGAACATGAATCCAACCGGGCCCTCGGAGCGGAAACGCTTATAACTTGAGCTCTGGACGTCCGATTAACGTGTCGTCAGCTTTGTTGTGTTCCTCTTAGTGAGACGGATCTTTTGGCATACTCCGTCCGAGGTTTTGACGCAGGTGGAGTACGGTCGGGTTGGTTTTGCCTTAAAAACCAACCGGGCCCCGGGAACGAAAATGCCAATAACTCTCAGACCGGGCGTCCGATCGACGCACCGTCTGTTGCGTTGAGTTCCTGTTGACGATACAGAACTTTTGGCATCCTCTGCCCGAGTTTTGGATGTAGATGGATAGTGGCCGGGTTGGATCGCACCGAAATCCAACCGGGCCCCTGGAACGGAAAAGCTGATATCTTTCTGACAGAACGTCTGTTTGACGAACCGTCAGCGGCGTTGGTGATTACGTTGAGTTACGGTCCCATTGAGTATACCCTATGGGAGTTCAGGGTACTGTTGAGATACTACCGGGATTGGTTCGCACACGAAACCAACCGGGCCCCTGGGACGAAAAGGCTAATAACTCACAGACCGAGCGTCCGATCGACGCGCCGTCTGTTGCGTTGAGACCCCTGTGACGAGACGGTCCTTTGGGATACTTCTCTGTGGGACCTTGTGATACTTGGAGTATCGAACAGTAGCTCGTGGAGCGGACCCTCCCGGAGACGAGCGTGCGGAGTACGGAGACCGTGTAGCCGGCTGAGACCTGACGACTGCTTGACCGACTCGACTTGGAGTGAGTCGACTAGCCCAGTGGACGGAGCGCCCGGTATTTGGCGGCAGACCCACGGCGGACGGAGCGCCTGGTAGTTGGCAGCAAACCCGCGGTACTCGACTGGAGGAGTACCTCTGTAGGCTATTTGGGTGAGCGCCCGGTATTTGGCGACAGACCCTCAGCGGACGGAGCGCCCGGTAGTTGGCCGCAAACCCGCAGTACTCGACCGGAGGAGTACCTCAGCAGTCTTAGGTTAGTGAGCAGTACCTTGGAGTCGTGATAGGACCACTGTACACTCTAGAGACGGAGCTCTTCAGTAGTTACGGTTTCGATAATAAAAATCATGGTTTGAGCTGAGTCAATGATCTTTGTGTTTCCTCATGATTGAGATGGGTCGCTTGATAACTTAGGTATAAGTATGGGCTTATACCTGGGTAATGGTTATCCGTTGATTTCATAAACTTGTTATAAACTGTGTGGACTTGTACTGTTATCCTGTGTGGATTTACTGTTTACTCTTCTTTGTGGATTGGGTTGTTCTTGGGCTCGGTGTTAGAGCCGAACGGAAATTGGTGACATAGGTATATGTATGGGCATATACCTAATCAACGTCGGGTGTTACTTTGTGATTGTATCTTCTTGTGGTTTATCCTTTGTGGATTTCAGGAGACCTTCGGGGGTCTCGGGGTCCCTACTGAGTATCTTATACTCACCCCTGCACAGGCTATGCCCGCACTTCGTTGTGTTGGTTGCAGACGACGGACAGCGCTGACTGCGGTTGCGGCTTACGGAGTAGGTCGGTACCCGGAGGAGGACCACTGAGCGGGACGTGCTCGGAGCGGACAGTTGGACCCGAGGAGTTGTGGAGCTATCTATACCTACCCTTCAGGTAGGATCCGTGGTGGACGATCCAGGAGCTGAGCCATCTGTACCTACCCTTCAGGTAGGAATCGAGGAGGACGTCCCAGGAGCCGCTTGTACATTCAGTTGTTGTTTTTCCCTTTCGAGTTGTACTTTACTTTACAGTTGGGCTTGTATTTCCGGCCCCTTTACTTCAGCACAGTTGTTCTAGTTTTGTGTACTGCTTTACTTCCGCTTGTTACTCTGAGGTGCTTGTTTACTTTATTAAGGCAATGTCTTCCCTTTTTACTGGGATTTTACGCCTTGGTGCTAGTCGCCAGCCCCTGGCCTATGGAAGGCGGGATTGGGGTAGTCACGGCACGGGCCCCGAGGGCGGGTCGTGACATTAGGGAGTTCCATACATCCCCTTTTTTGGTACATCCTTGAGTGGCAAAGATGTACCAGGACCACCGATGTCAGTACTGGTGGTCGAGGTTGAAGAAAGCGGTGGCCAAGTTCACTTATGCGGACAACCATCAGAGATTCCATTTTGTACTTTTATGTTTCCAGATATTTTATTAGGTTTTTATTCTAGCCCACATATATTAGTTTTAATTGTACTCATCATTGTGTTACAGATATTTGTTCCCTTTTCAGTTTGTGTGACATGGTTGGGTATGTGTCTGCGTACTCATTCTCAAGAAAATGCCTCCAACATACAGGTTGACGCCTTCAGCGCTAGTCACCAGCCCTTGATCTTTAGGATGCGGGATTGAGGTTGTCATGACACAAGCGTCGGGGGATGGGTTATAATAACACTGATGCTAGTATTAATTTTAATAAACATTACATGATATCAATATTGTTTTTTGTTTTACCTAAATGGATGATCTATCAGTTAAAATATTTCTAGAATAGAAATCATGGTGGAGACAAAAAATAGAGGTTTCATATATCAATACATCATATGCAATGATTGAAGTAATTTGGATATGGGTTTTTGTTTTTAAACGTGATGTGGTTTATTGCATCAAATAAGAAATTGAGCATTAATGAGAAAATATTGGAGTCATTATCCAAGATAAGGAACCTTAATCTCACTTAAGGACTAAAATAATTCTTTAAAAATACAATCATATATTAATGATCATTTTGAGTGGAGATGTTAGTGTAATAGTCTAGTCTTATCTAACCTACCATGTCACTCGAGATGGATTTACACTCGTCCTATTGGGCTTTCATAATACCCATAGGTTACATCATCATGATTAGGAATCATGTAAAAAACATTTTCGAAGGTTTTAGCCTCATATCACAATGTAACACCCAAATATTTTAATGTAGCAATAAGATTTGTAGCGTATACAACATGACACAATTAGATTAAATGAGTATCAATAAAATATTAAAATATTATTATTTTTATATGACAATTAAAATCTATCGGTTAAATTACTGACTATAAATAAGATTAAAAACATTCATAAATACATAAAAGGTATCTAATAAATATAAATATATTTATAAATTCATATGAAAAATGAACTCAATTGTTAATGGAAACATTTACTCCAAAATTGGCTTTATTAATTATTCTGAGAAAATGATATAATTAATATTGTATTATTTTAACAAAATTATTTTTTAAAACTATAATCATTTGTTATATCAACATATAGATGTGAACTCAAGATAACATTATTATATTTTTATGGAAATATCAAATTTTTAGTGAATAGGGAAAATATCAATTTTTGTTAAACTAGCAGTTATTTTAATAAATAATAAAAATTAAATTTCCTATTATTAATTTAATTTGATATAAAATTAAAATAAAATTTAATTTTTTATTCATAACCTAATTAATTAAATTTAAATCACCCTTATTCAATAATTTATTATAAATTTACTTTTTGGATGAAAACCAAATTTTACCAAAAATTAATTTAATGTGTAAAATTATAATCATTATATTTAATTAAAATAACTAATAATAAGGAATTATTTTAATGTAATATGTAGATTAAGTACCTATAAATATAAATTTAAATTATATCTTAAGGATTTCTAGTCATATAGTTAATATAATATCATCTATTTATTGAACAATAAATTTCATGAAAATACATCTCTACCACATTTTATAGGCACAATTTTAAATTGAATTATTCTACTTCTTTGATGTGAAATTGATAGAATGGATTCAATTTTTTTATTAAAAATTATTAATATTAGTTAATAACATAATTTTTTTGGACATAATCAATACTAAAAAATAAAAATATTATGTTACGGTAGTGAAAAATTAATATGAAAAAATGTGAGTAACCATAGAGGTAAATGAAAAAAAATGTAATTAAATGTTTTCATCATAAAATGACTAGAATTGGGTATACCATATCAAACCTAAAATACATTATAATTTAATGAGTTTTTTGGATTGATAGTCACTTCCCATTTTTGAATAATTTTGAGTTTTTAATAAAAATTCCATTTCTCCACTATTATATAATTGCACGCCTCCCCTCTCTTCTTAAAACCTCTCATGAAATTTATCTCATCCAGAACCTTTAAAAATAACACCTCAAAATAATTATATACATTGTGGATATTATTTTCTTCCCAATATACACACTAATGTTTCAGTACTAAGTGATATAGACAAAGTTCTCTTATAGATGGTTTCATCATCTATAGGCTACATATTTTTTACTTGTTATTTTAATACCTCCAATTATTTATTAAAAATAATAAAAAAATTACACTATTATATGATATATTCAAAAATTTAATTATATTTATTTTTTAATATATATCAATTTTTTTTTCATCAAATGGGAAATGAACCCATCAATTTTTTTGTATGGAGGACTACCACCTAGTGAACCACGGTAATATTTTCCATTTTCACCTCTAAAAATAGTGTAACTTAATTTCATTAAATTTTTATATTATATTAATGAAATATTAATCATTATTTACAAGTAATACATCATAAAAGTTATTACCTTACCCACCACAGAGCAGGGATAACGTTTTTCGTGTGTACGGTGGGATATTGCCCCATGCAACGATGTGATTCATTTTTATTGTTAACACATAACATGGATGACATATTTATGTATATTTAAATATGTAATAAAATATTTTTAATATTATGATCATTATGAAAATATAAAATAACCCTTACATTCTTTCTATCATGATTGTTGAAAATTGAAATCATACACATGCGTTGGTACATCCTACCGTTTACATGATTATAATGTAGTAAATTTGTCATAACCATAACTAACTGGTTTTTAATTATAATATATGTATAAAAATTATACTTTTATCATGGTAAATATTTTTAATATTATAGAACATTGACACCTTTGATCATGGTCATCACACTGTTCTGCTTTTGTAATAAATATTTGAGCGTCTTCAAAGCACAGAAGATGAACATAACTTATAATGTAATTAAAAAAACATTAAATGAAATGAATCTAATCGTTTTTGAATAAGCTATTAAACTTTTAAAATATTCTTAATAAGTCATATAATGGAATTTTTTAAATAAGATAAAATAAATACAAGTAAAATCCTATACATGGGATAGTGTTTTGTATCAAAACATACATCTTTCAGAAACACGTTATTTTATTCATATAATTTCGTATAAACGATGTATATACACCAATTAATTATTAGTTCATGAATAATTCATATATCATGATATTTTATGTTATAATTTATATATATTGTTAATGGGGGTTATGAATCAAATGTTACCAATGTAGTAAGGGTTTATATTTTAATATCATTATAATTAGGATTGTTTATCCATGATTTTCGATTGTGGTAAATTATATTATCATGGTATAAATTAATAGTTTGGTTTTATTATACTACTTTTATTCATGAATTATCAATTATTAGTACCTTTTTGATATCTTTTGAAATTAAGATGATGGATAATTTTTTTAGAAATTGTTAATATTTTTCTCATTTTTGTTGAAAACCAATTTTCATCAATAACCAATTTTTCTAAAATCATTTTTAAGATTATTTATAACATTTTACTGAAGAATTATTATAAAAATATTGATATTTGTAAGAATTTTATTTAAAAATGAAAATAATGTACTAATTTCAATAAATGAATTTTTAAACATTTTTATAATAGTGTTAATGGGATTCCTCAGTTATCATATACCACATTATTAGAATATCCCGCCTTCATGAACACTCAACACTGTTAAGAATCCATCATAATTTTTTCTTGTTTTTTAAAATTAAAATACATTCAATAATATTTGTTTGAATTTTATTATTTTTAATAATTAATTAAAAATTTCAAATTGTATTTTCTAAATAAATATTCCATGTAATCTATTAATGATAATTTCATCAATGATGAAAACCATTGCTTTAATAGATTTCAACTAAATAACATATATATGAATCTCCCATGTATACCAATAATATTCTCAATTACATTGAAGGGGAAATAAAGGAATTATTCTCATCTCTCAAAAGTTGTTATTATAATATTCCATTCTATTATTATATAATACAATATTATACAACAAAGTTTCATCCATGGGAAATTTTAATGTATACACTTTATTATTGATATTCATTCTTTGGAATTCATAATAATGAACATGTTATGATCAGTGAGCCCAAATAGCTCTCAAATACATTGTTTAATTTTTAACTCACAATAAACATCATGTATGGGATTAAAAAGTAATAGAAATCCAATATGTGAATTTTTACACCATGTAATATTGTTTGTGAAGTTATCATTGAGTCATGTTTATGTAATGTCATATGTTTTTAAAACATTTCCACTAATTAAAATTATAATATGATAGAATTTTCCTTATGTTATGATCCAATTTAATAGGGCTTGGGTCTTATCTATTATGATATCATGATATACCATTGAATCACATGTTTTGTTTCCTTGTCTTGTTTATTCCCTTTCTATTCATTTTAGATCACACCATTTGTATATTTGTCCTATAGGATATCCCATGAAGTATTAAGAGGTCTGATCTCATTATAATCAATAGAATGAACAAATTTTTCTTTATCCTAATTTTTATTTATTATGAATCTAATATTCCAAATACACTAGTCCTTGGGATATTTGTGTCATAATTAATAGATTTTTATATTAAAAATTGTTTAGTAATATGTGTAAAAGGAATATATTTCTATAGTTGGTATTAGAGAAATATTTAGTTAATTTTTGGGATTATAAATGGAATAATTTAGTGAGATTGTTGGGGATATGTATGTGGATAAGGCTAAGAAAAAATATCATAAAATAATAGTTATGTACAATGAATGTTGATTCTATGAAATTAAATCCCTTTATAAACAATATAAGTGGTTTCCAGTCTAAAATTGTTCTTCCTGGTGGTATTAACTCTGAAAATGGTCCATTAATATGGGCTTGATCATTATTTGTTGCATGGAAATTGCCCTTGGTAACGACTTGATCATTTGTGAATAAAATTAAATTTATTTAAATGTACTATGGATATTGAAAACACATGAACTATTTTTATATTAATATTTGGTTTAAATTACATTTATGTATCATTAATGTTGATAATATTACCATTGAACATTGATCAAACAACTAATATAAATATAAGGTTTTAACAAATCCTTTAGACACAGAAAAAAGAGATGATGGTCTCATATAGTAGACTCGGGACATATAAAGATCCTTTCTCAAATCTTGGAAAGGAGTTATCATAAATGAGATTTTCTATTTACCAATAACAAGCTGAGAATCAACGCGTTATTATTCAGAAGAATCACCTATGGGAGAAGTTCAACTTAATAGAGATCACTTCCAGGGTGATGTTATCTGAGCCACCCCAATAGCATGTCACCATCAAACATCATATCATTAGGTCTTATGGGGGTGTTGAATGGGGTTATGTAATATTGTATTAGTTACATATTTATGAATCCCTTTCTATAAATAAAATTCTTATTCCATTAATTCGTGTATGTTAGGTGTCTTTTTTTAAAAATTGATGAATTTGATAAGATTATTATTCATGAAAAAATGGATCATTTGATAAATATATGCATTATTTTATTAAACAATGATTTTATTAATAATTTTATAAAAAAATACATCTAAATGATTGTGATTTATATTTCTTATGTGTAAATGATTAGGTAATCAATTTGATAAGAGTTATATATTTATACAATAAAACAAAAAGACTATTTTTAAAGAATTTATTTTAAAGAATTAATTATTTTTTTAAGTTATTAAAATTTTTATTAAAATATTATTATCAAATTACATTCATTATTATTAAATTATAATAAAAAATTTATGAAGTAAAATGTAATTTTTTATTAATTGTTGAAAAGTGTGTTTTTCCAATACATGCAATTTTCAATAAATATTATTTCTCATTTTAAAAATGAATATTTACATATTTAGAAATTTATTTAGTTAAAAATAATATTATTTTTAGAATCATGACTTCTAAATTATTCAATGCTGAATTGATCTTAATTTTATGGGATAGTCGAGTTTTTGGGTAAAAATTATATAATATATATGTGTATGTACTGTATTTTATAACATCATAATGACCCAATAGTGATGTAATACATACCATAGAATAAATTTCTGGCCAAATATATGTTTTAAATTTTAAATAATGTGATTTTAGATTTATTTTAATTTTTTTATATTTCCTTAGTGAATCCTTCCTATTTTATAACATATACGATTTTAAGTTCATTTCCTTAATAATGTTACTCACCTCCACATAAGAAAGGCTAATGTTTTAATATCATCGGCCTATGACCATATAAAACTTCACATTCAAATTCACATTGAATAAACCATGGGAAAAAAATTGAAGGATTCTTGTTTTGAATATTTAATTATATAGATTCTAAAACCTATGTTGGTGAAATATTAAAGAATTACCCTTAGATTTCTTATACAACCCACCCATGTACCCACTTATCTTCACCCAAAATACTTTTATCACTTATCTAATATGTATTCCTCACTATAATCCTCCCAAGGAACTACACATTCTCAAAAATCCCCTCTTCAAGTTGTTTAAGTCAATGACTCAAGTAATGGTTTCCTTCCTTTCTCATTTTTATCCATGTATCCTTATATTGTTAAAACCATTTATTTTCAATTAAAAATGAGGGGTATGTTCTCTCACATCCCCATACTTCCCTTATTATGTTTTATAGAACTCAATATCTTTGTATCATGTCACTAATATTTCTTCCCCTCTCTATAATCCTCCCAAGTCTCCCAAGCTTTCAAGAATCCTCTCTTTAGGCTTTTGAAGCCACACACTCAAGTAAGGTTTCCCATCCATTCTCATTTTTATAAAAGAAACAATATATGTTTGAAACCTTTTATTTTCAATTAAAAATTATCAAATATGTTTTCACACCTCTCCCATACCACCCTTTTTATGTTTGAAAGATGAGATAACACTTTCTCTCTCTTTAATCCCTCTCATTTACACTCATTATGATGCCGAAATTTCATAATTGTTATTTTATTCATCCTCATTCTCCACGTTTCATTATGTTTTATTCCTTATATTATCAAATTACATTTGCGGAAACCTATATTTATATGACCCTATTACTACCCATTTCTTTTATATATGATGAGAGACCCTTTTATCTCTCACAAACCCTTTTTATGAATTTTTATGTTAAGTTGTTATGCCCCCAAAATATCCCCATGATTTTTATTTTCCAAAATTTTTGGGTAGTAAATAAGATAACCATTACAATATTAAGGGTATTAAAATTTATGAACATATAAATTTTTAAATCAGTAATTACATGAATGTAATCCAGACTCATTGATTTTGGAATAAATTATGATCAAGAATTAATCCCTGTTATATGACTTATGTGGAACACCTTGTCAGGAGAAGGAAGTGAATGTGGCCGGTGTGCCTAGAATTATACATCACTAAAATACATTGTTTAATGATTATTATCATCAAAGATATTGTTGGTATATGGGTTATCTTACTCCTTTTAGGAATTTTCCCCCATGTTGGGACATGGGTTACCTGATTACTTTATGTTTATGATGCAATATTTTATATTGTTGCCAAATTTCCCTATTATGATAATCATTCTATATCATGCCATTGTAGTTCATTTTTATCTTAGGCTCTTTTGATTTTCCTATTTCTTAACATGTATTTCCTTCTTCGTCTTATGATTATTTCATCCCTTATTGGGATTTATTGATCACCCCTTTATTGTGAATGTCCTTGGGTTATCTCATGTAGTGTTAAGAATGAAGGAATGTTATGGTCATGTAATATAATATTTCAGTAAAGATGTTTTATTTCATGATTTATGTTGTTATGAATTGTTCATAATCTCCAAAGACATTATAACTCTCGATCTTATATGTTTTATCAAGTTAATGTTTATTTAATAAATCATGTTAAAATATGAAAAAAAGAAAATATGTAAAATAATAATTCAGTAAATATGTTTTATTTCATGTTTTGTATTGTTATGTAATGATCCTAATCCCAAAGACACTATACATCATGATATTCAATGTTTTATTAAATTAATTTTTATGTTATATATTGTGTTAAAATAAGAAAAAATAAAAGGATTTTAGTAGATGGTATCTACAGATAAGTTTAGTTATTTTTTGGATTAGCATTTGAAAAAACTAATGAAAGCCTTAGGTATAAGGTAGAGTATAATAAAAAAAACCCTAACTTTTGGTGATTATTGAGTTAGTGGATTATCCTGAAAATAAATCCTTGTTTTTATATGAAAAATTAGAGGTCGATCTGGAAACAATGTATCTAGAGGTAAAACCTGAAAACACCAATTCGAATTAGACACGAATGTGAAATGGTTCAAAATAATGTGTCTTGTTGCACTTTTGTTTTGAAACTCCCATGGGGTATGAATTAGTAAATTCATAATCTTATTATGAACAATTATTAAGGGTGAAAGAATAACATTCTATGAGAAAATGCGATAGGAAATATATAACAGATTACTTATATTTAAGCCTATAAATTCATATCTTAAAAAAATAAATGTAATTTATATGTTATCCCTTTTTTCATTGGATTCCCCATTATGTGTTAAATTATTAAAAAACATTCCCCAAATTTTCCTTTTATTCTAGCCAATGGATGGTTATTGGGGGACTCAGGCTTACAACTGATGGGAAGATCAATGTTATGACTGTTCTAACTAGATGACCAGTCCGACGGGATTAGAAATTCTAACAATTTTCATGATACACTCTCATGTAACTAAATATTTGTATGGAAACAAGGGTCAAGAGAAAAATAAAACTCCCCCCAAGAAAGAAAAATTATCAATTAATATTTTAATGAAATAAATGCATCCTACATTCATTCGATCATTTGTTCCCTCAACCATCAAACAATGGATCAACTCCATTTAGAAGATATTCTCTACCATTTAATGTTATGAATATGAGATGGCTCTAATATTTACTTTTCATATCGAGGCAGAAGGTGATTAATGGTGGACAATGATCAAAAATACAAATCATGAGGAGTAGATCGAGGCGATGGGATGGAAGGATTTCGGGGAAATGTTTCTTGATAAATATTTTCCCCAACCCTCTGTCTTAATATGTACGGATATTTCCTTACAATCATGAAAATGGATAATAAATCTATTTGGTAGTATGTGGAAAACATCACTATACCTCCACGATACATTTATGGATTTTTCATTACCCTCAAATGCAAGGTTTACCACATCTTAGGTTGGAGAAAACCAAGCCTACAGAAATCTTGGGCGATCCAAAATATTGAATGGTATTAGAAAATTTGATGATGTACCCTCAATGTTGATATTGAGATTGTAAAATATTAGGGGTATCAAGGGGATAAGAAGTGTAAAGTGTAATTTAATTCGTGTTGTCTAATCGATAAATCAAATGGTTCTAAAAAGTTTTATCACCCCACTTACCAAAGGTACAGGGAGAGCACCCGAGAAATTTTATAAAGGTGACGAGGAAATGCATTATGTGTGGGAATGAAGGATATATAAGAAAAAAAATTTAGCAAGAAAAACCCACTACTTTGATAGATAAAGGAATGCTACATTTTATCCGAAGTAAATCATTCATTTCTACAACTACAAATAACCAGTTCACATTGTGAACCATTTCCATAAGCCAAGGGTTTTCAGAGGCAACCAACAACCTCCAAGGCAGTAATGGTGAAATTTTTCCATCACAATTTCTGAGGTGAATCCTTACAAATAAGTTGTAATAAGTATAATTGATATTCAATAAATAATAATGAATTTTAATTTTGATTGTAGTTCTATGCATTATTTTATATCATGAAATTTTATTATAAAAAACAAATCCTAAATATACAGAATGGAAGTAGAGATACAGGTGAAAACGAAAAATAGGGTAATTATGGCATCCCATTAATATAACACCTCCCCTGTCATAATTTTTGGATTGAACTTCATCAATAACCTCATTATACTTCCCTTTGTGAAATTTTATGAATTTCTTGTCATGGATTCTATTTCCCTGTATATAGCAGACATAAATTGTCCAGAGAGGGAATTCAATCTCTACATAGTGAATAAACCCCTAATTCTATACAACTAAAATGAGGAGGATGATTAGTATTTATCACCATTATCTATGGAATGTATATTAATTCCCTATTAACATGTATATATTTCTCGGATGATTGAGTCTAAGTAAGGAACCATCCTCAAAGACTTGCCTATTGTGAGGGAGTTTATAGATTGTTTCTTGAATAATTGCTTCGTCTTCTTCTAGGAATAGATATTTAATTCTTGATGGATCTAACACCCATGGTGATTCTAATATACAAGGCTCTATATAGAATGGTGTTTGTGGAGTTTGATGTGTTAAAGAATCAAATAAAAGAGAATCAATATAAAGGGTTTATTCACCCAAGTTCTTTACCATGGGGAGCACCAGTTCTCTTCATCAAGAATAATGATGGGTCAATATGCCTCTACATTGATTATCATGAGCTGAAAAAAAAATAAAGAACAAGAATCCAATATAATGAATTTTTTAATTTTTCTATAATCAATTTGTAGCACCAAAAATCTCCAAGATGGACCTACAGTCAAAAGTTTACCATGTTAGGGTGAAGAAGGATATCCCCAATACTTTTTTGTACTTGTTATGGGCACTAAGTATTCATATTAGTTCCTTTAATACTCACTAATGCTCCAATAATCTTCATGGATAGGATGAATAGTGTATATTGAGATTACCTTGAATAAATTGTGGTAGTACTTATAGAATATATTATAATATACTCCAAAACCAAGGAGTAGCATGAGAAGAATCTATGAAATGTACTAGAGACCCTGCGTATTGGGAATCTCTATGAAAAGTACATAATGTATAAATTTTGTTTGATGGAAGATAAATTTTATAAGAATATCTTCACATGTAATGGGATATATGTGGATTATTCCAAATCAAAAGCAATTGGGTGATGGAGAATGACAATATCAGTGATGGATATTGATAGATTACATGGGTTTGTGGGATATAATGGCATGTATGTAATAAATTCCTCATGATTTTCAAACACTATTAACTGGATAACTCAGAAGGGAGTCAATATATCTAGGAATGATGAATGTAATGAAAGTGTGAAGGAGTTGAATAAAAGGATTATCTTTTGCCTTATTATCACAATACCCATAGGTGGGGAGTTTTTTGTAATCATTAGTTACACTTCAGTGAGTGGAATGGAATTTGTGTTTATAACGAATGATAAGTTCATCTCCTAACACTTAAGACAATTGACAATTAATGACCAAACCTATCCCACACATGATCTGGATTTTGGAATTCTGATCATTGTGTTGAAAATAAGGTTGCATTATCTCATTGAGAAAAAGTGTGAGATAAATAGAAATCACAAAACTCTCAAATGTATATTCACATAGAGAGAGATGAAAATGTTCCCAAAAAAATGGATAGATCTCATCAAGGATTACGTTTGCTCAATCCATTACCACCTAGGGAAAGTGAATAAGGTGGAATATTCTCTATGTAGAAAGGATTCATCGATTCTATAATTGATGAGAATTGAAAAGTATAAAATATTCTTATATTTTTTGAATATGGACATGAGAATCATAAAGATGTGAAAATCATCAATCCATTCCCAAAATATTGTTCAACTGTCTCCTTTGGGTTAGTTAATAGATCCTTAAAATGATGATGTGGGAATTCCAATTAAATTAGAATCTATAAAAAACGAAAATCCTTAGAGTTCAATGTTAATGATGATTGAATTGTGATATTTGGGTCATGACTATGTGTTCCATGAAATCTGGAGTTAATGAAATTACTTTTGGATCATTCATATAGTTCACATTTCAACTTTCACACATGAAACACAAAGATGTATCATGATATGAAAGAGTGTTTTTTGTGGGATAACATGGAGAGGGATATCTCCAAATAAACATCAATGTACCTGGTATTCTAGAAAGATATTTCAATGAGGAAAAACTCTAAGGGGATGATGCAACCATTACCCATGCCAACAAGGAAATTAGAGAACATCATCTTGGACTTTGTTATCGGAAATCCGAATACTTCCAAAGGAAATATAGCTATCATGGTTGTGGTGGATCCTCTTACAAAGACTCGACACTTCATTGTGATTCCAGAGGATCTCCCATTAGATCAGCATTCCTATATAAACATCAATGATATGGTATGGCTACATTGTGTACAACTATTGATTGTATCGGATCAAGATCGAAGATTAACCTCTATGTTATTGGAGGGTCTCCAACATGCTCTGAATATTGATATGAAAATTAGTATATCTTATCATCCTCAAACTAATGTTCACTCTGAGAAGAATATCAAAAAACAGAAGGACTTGTTGATAGATTACATAATGGACTTCAAAGGAGTTTAGTATCAACATCTCCCTCTGGTTGAGTTCTCTTACAACAACAGTTTCCACACCAGAATCCAAATGGCTTTGTATAAAGCCATTTATGGGAAATGGTGTATAATAATTTAATTTTAGGATAATGTTTGGGAGGGAAGTATTCTATGTCCTAAAATGCTTGAATAAATGGTGGATGAGGATACGACCATCCAACAACACATCATATCTACTTAGAGTTGACAAAAGTGATATACTGAAAACTTTCAATGATATGTAGAGTTTAATGTTAGATATATGGTTTTCCTCTGCATATCACCATAGATGGAGTTATGAGATTTTTGAAAAAGGTAAATATTAATCCAAGGTACTTAATCACTTTGGAGTTCCTTGATCAAATCGGATCAGTAACCTATCGACTAACACACCAACCGAACTTGTCTTAAGTACATGATGTGTTCCATGTATAACACTTAAGGAAGTACATACCGAACCCCTAAGATATACTCAATCCAGAGGTGGTACCATTGGGGAAATACCTCTCCTAGAAGAGAAACTATTGAATATAATACATTATAGGTAAATGTTCTAAGGAATAAGTTAATTACCCTCAACAATGTGTTGTGGAGAAACAAAAATTTTGAAGAAGGAACATGGGAACTAGAGGATGTGATGAGGAAGAGTAAAACTCATTTTTTTGGTTAAGAAAATGATATTTACAGGATAAAATTTTTTATGGTGGGGGTTAATGACCTTATCATTTATGAATAAAAATCCATTTATTTTAATGTCTTATTCGTTTCGAAAACACATGAACTCTTTTATTATTATTGGGTATAAATTACCATTATGTATCATTACCATTGATAATATAACAATTGAACAATGATCTCACTAATAATATAAATATGAGGTTTTAAAAAATCCTCTTAAAACAGAAAAAGGAGATGATGGCCTCATCCTCTAGTCTTGGGCCATACGCAGCTCATTTTATGGAGATTGTAAAGAAGGTATCATCACTAGGCTTTGTTCTTCACCAAGCCCAAGCCAATATTTAACATGTTATTATTGAATGGATCCACATATGGTCTAAGTTCATGTTCATAGAGATTTCCACCTGAGCGATGTAATTTGAGCCACCCCAAGAGTCATTCACCATCGTACACCTCACATGTATGTCTTATGTAGGTGTTATAAGGGTTTATTTAATAAGGTATTATTTAGTTACTGTGTAATACCTTTTTATAAATAAAATTATTATTCCACCAATTCCTTATTGGAGTAGACTTTTGATTCATGCTCAAATTTACGAAATAGAAGAAGGTAGAATGGTCTTTGTAGCTTAGCTTGTGTTGTTGAATACATAGAGACCTAAGAAGTATCCTATGTACACGTACATTCTATGGACTATTTTTGGCTTTTGAGTGGCCAAATTTGGGTTGATTTTATATGGGGTTAAGTGAACACTAAGATACTTAATTGAATTCAATTAATTGAAAATGGGTTTAAAGGATATCTAACAGATTTATGTTATTTCAATTTAAATGAATGAGTTGATCCTAGGTTATCACTCAGGGTGGATTGGCCGTATTTCCTTTTCAATGATTTCAATTTCTTATATTTGAGAAGGGTTCATTTAAAGAGATAAAAAAACATCATCACTTAATGGTTTAATTCCAACACCGTTTAATACTAATCACCTATACACTTGAAGGATTAATGTTTTGCGAACTTATGAAGTGTGTGGCCTTAAATTCAACAATGACAATGGAGTTTAAAAATCATCAAATAAAAATCTCAATTAAAGAAGTGACTATACATTAATGGGGTGATAAATAACATCTATTCCATTCCCTTGTTACTCCCTAGGATCAACCCATAAGTGGGTTATCCCTCCATTGATTATATGGTTTCCATGGAAGTGGGAAGTAGACTCATGAGGGTTGAACTGGAGAAGTAAAGAAAACAATAAAATGAAAATGATCACTCCACTATTGTGTGAATAAATTCAAAAGGTTTAGTGTGAATAAATTCACACCATGAACCAAAAGTATCAAAGTGATATGAAGAAAAATAGAATAATAGGAAAAGAAGATATTATATTAAGAAACTAATGAGAATTGAATAAATTACATGTGAAAGACAAACATGAGACAACAAAATTGCAGCATAACATTACAATTGAACAAAGCATCAAAGATGAAAAATCCCTTCACCACCACTGCATTAAATAGTAATTTTGGGAGCCTTGGGTAGAGCCTCCAACTGAAAAAAACAGCCCACTTGAGTATGGTAGGCCTAGGGTGGTGGAATGTAAGGCAGAGGAGACTTTTCCACCCTTGACCCAAGGTGGCAGCCATCTTGCTTCCATCGAGCAGACGCGCTTGAAACACCTTCTAGATGGCCTAATTTGGGTAGGCAATAAAAGACTTAAATTAACACCCTGAGGTCCCCTAACAGCCAATAAAATATTATCCCAAATGGAGTTATTGTTTTCGAGATATGGTTTAATTGATGGGGTGTTTTTCTGTGCCGGAGATTCTAGCCCAGAATTTTAATATACTATTTGGGCCGCCAAAATGACAATCATGGAGGTGGAATTAGCATTGGATATTGCATAATTATTTGCTACTCTATATTTATTCTAGCTACCCATGAATGTTGGGCTTCATTGTGCCTTTATTGTGGGCCCCACATTCTCATCAATGTGATGGTGTCCAAACATCCTTCTCCACAATTGTTTCTTTTCATCGCCAAATATATCAATCATCCTTTATGAATCATCCATTGAACCCTGAATGAAACATGTTCATATTGAAGTGTAGATCAATTTACCAAAATATAAAATTAAAATATGGATAATTACATTCCATAAAATCAGATGAATCATTGTGTACTTCAAATGTTGTTCAAAAATGTACCACATAATATTGCATTTTAAGAAGGTATGACAATCATAATGTGAAATGATGTCCAAAGTGTAAAATTCACTAAAATGGTGTTTATGAATAATAAAAAACATGAATATTATATATATTAACAATTAATATTAGCCTCATTTAGTGGCTAATCACACCCCCCCCCCCACTTGAGTTTTTCTAGTCCTTAGCAAAATATATCTCATTAATATGAAATTCGAATTCCCTTTTCCAAAAACATTTTAATACACAATGATCACCCAAAACCCTTATACCAAACAATCATGAAACCCATAAAAATATTTTTATACATGATAATTTCAAAATTATATCTTAATCCCAATCCCATTCCATTGTTCAAATTCATTTCCATAATTTATCCAATATCAATTAAGTATGAGGATGTGTTGTGCATCACAATAGACATGGGGGTTCATATTAATTCAAGGGGGAAATGACAGAAGCACTAGGTGGAATCAAATTTCAATATTAATATGGGTATTCAAAAAAAATTTATAATATTTTTGTTGTATTTTTATTGTTTTTTTTTGTTTTTGAAATTTTTCCATGGAAATTGAAATTGCACTCAAAAGGGTCAACCCCTGTAGCAAGACTTTTCCGATGACTCTCAGGATAAATGACCTTAGGGAACCAAGTGAATCCCACATACTAGGGCATCATCTTGAGTTAACCCAGTAAAAAACAAATTTAAATTACAAAAAACAGAGATAAAATTACTAACCCTAGGCCAGACAACTATGGAGTCATGATCCCCAAGTGCCTAAAGCCACCCATTAAGTGATTTCATTGCTCTACGTGCAAATTAAGTATTTTTTTTTAAATTTTTTCTTAAATACTCATATTAAACTAAAATGATAACCAAAACTATGCTATTTAGTTGGGGGACCTCATGAACTCAATCTGATACCCCATTATCCAAAGGACGTGCATTGTGATTCTTTTTTTATTTGGATGAAAATATAAACAATGAAATATCACATTGGACAGCTACACATTCCAAAAACTATGCTCATTAAATTATATAAGGATTTAAATTAGAATAGAGGAATGCTAAATTAATTGATATTCAGTTTCAATGTTTAAAATGTGTATTACCATGTTCATAGTTAATGGAAATTTTCCTTCTATTTACACAATTTTTTTTTCAAAATATTCATTTTTTTCACAAAAGAAATATTTTTATTTCTTCTCCCCCCAACATAAAACAACCTTTTCGCTAGTGTTTCAATAAATGAAAATTTAGATGGAGTAGAGGAAGACAAGGGAATTTCAAAAAGGAAATTGAAATATGAGGATCATGGAATGAAGTCACCTGGTAGTTGATGTTGAAATTCTTGCTTCTCACTTTTAATTCGTTGATATTCATGTCACTTGCAGAGTTCTGTAGTAGAAAATGAAAAAAAACAATATATATATATATATATATATATAATAATTAAAGTAAAATATAAGTATATATATAAAAATTATAGCATAACGAAGCACAAAAAATCCTTGGTTAGTGGTATGTGCGCACCCCTATCTACCTTCGGTCCCGAGTTCGAATCCCCACAACTTCGCCGGTTGTGACGGGGTATGAACCACGACCCACGACATGTCCCTTTTTATTATTATTATAATATTTATATTTTTTAATTCCTAAAAACACATTAAAATAAAACAAACTGATGATACATTGTCTTTTTTTATTTCTTGGTAAGGCATTACTCAATGATCACACCACGTGACACAGATTAATATGGTGCCCCCATTTCACACCCATCCATACACACAATATAAGAACAGGTCAACATTCTATTTTTTTATATATATAAATTATTATTTAATCCTATTTAAAATATGAAGATGATTAAAACAACAAAATGATAGGAAACATTAAAACCATGGGTTGCCTCCCATGAAGCGCTTTGTTTAACGTCGTTAGCCCAACATGAACCCCCCAACTTACCTAATACCAACATTTAACATTTTAAGGACCACATGTTTCACCAATTAAACTAGGTTGAAATCGATTGTATTTTTAGAAATTTTTTCATGAACAAAACTATGTTCTAAAATGAGTGGAAAAATCCATGGAATATTAGAAATGGTTGATCTAATTTCCTATATAGTCTTTCCTAAGACATCAATGATCATTCCAACTTTTTCAGTTTCAAGAGAATAATTAATTATAATTTAAAGGTAATGATTATACCTTATGAATTTATTCTTTAGTGGGGAGGGAAGGAAAATAATGTTGATCTCGGGTTGGATAGGACATTTAGACACAAGTTGATATTTGGAATCCAACTCAGTTCTATTTTCCAAATTTCTCATCAAAATTGGTTCCATTTTAATAGATGATTCAACCACCAAATTGGAATGATTAGTTTTAGGAATGGGTATAGACTAAAAGTTTTTTATTTCTCTTAATGGTTTTGTGATTATTGTTTTTGAAAAATCATCAATGGATTCATATTCCTGAGACTCAATCCATTATGTGAAATTTCTCTCTCGTAAATAAAAAAAATCAGTTTCTTCTTGATTTAAATACCCATCAACAATTCATTTATCATCCTCATCTTCACCAAATCCAAATGTTTTGTCTTCATTAAATTCCTGAGAGGATTTTGGAAAACTAGACACTTCACATAAGGTTAGGGAAGGGACAGTTTGTGTAGGGATGGGTTCCTCACAAGTTTTAATGCTTTGTAGTTCTAACCTCAATGATGAAACCTCAAAATTAATTATCTCCATTTGTTGAAACAGTTTTTCAAGTAATGGATGTGGATTAGGATGGATAAGGGGTTGATTCAAATGGTTTATTCTTGGTCGATAATTAAGTTGTTGTAATTTCACAATAGGGTGTTCAAATTGGATTTGTTGGGATTGAAACTCATTATATGTTGAAATTTATTGTGGATAATAGGGGTTAAAATATTGTGGCTCAATAGGTTGTTGATTCTATGACCAGTAGAAACTAGGATGGTCGTTGTACATCACACTTGGTGTTGAGTGATCAAAGTAAGGAGAGGTTCCCCATGTTTGGGTTTGTTCAAAAGGGATTTCCATTAGAGTGAAATAGGGAATGAGAATAGAAAAGTGGGATGAGAAAAGAGTTATAGTGTCTAAAATAACATAATTATGTCCCCAGCGATTGCCCCAAAAATTGAGTCATGCTCAAATTTACCAAACAGAACATGGTAGAACAATATTTGTAGTTTAGCTTGTGTTGTCGAATCCTTAGAGACCATAGAAATAACCTATGGACATGTACATTATATAGACTATTTTTTTCTATTTAGTGGCCAAATTTGGGTTGATATTATATGGGTTTATGTGAACACTAAGAGACTTAAGTGAATTCAATTAAATTAAAATGGGTTAAAAGGATATCTAATAGATTTACGTTAATTCAATTTAAAATAATGAGTTGATCCTAGGTTATCTCTCGGGGTGGATTGGACGTATTTCATTTTCAATGATTTCAATTTCTTATATTTGAGATGGGTTCATTTAAGGAGATAAAACAACATTATCACTTACTGGTTTATTTCATACACCCATTAATACTAATCACCTATAATCTTGAAGGATCAATGTTTTGAGCACTTCAAGGTAAAGGTTCGTATTAGCACATGATGTGTATGGCCTTAAATTCAACAGGGACAATGATGTTTAAAAACCATCAAATAAAAGTCTCAATTAAAGAAGTGATTATACATTAATGGGGTGATAAAAAACATACAATCCAGCCCTTTTCTACTCCCTTGGATCAACCCATAATTGGGTTAGCCCTATATTGATTCTATGGTTTCAATGGAAGTGGGAAGTAGACTCATGAGGGAGGAATTGAATAAGTAATGAAAACAAAAAAAGAAAATGACCACTCCACTTGTGTGTGAATAATTTCACAAGGTTTAGTGTGAATAAAATAACAACTTGAACCAAAAATATCAATGTGACATTAAGATAAATAGAATAAGTGGAAAAGAATATTTTTTATTATAAAACTAAATTGAATTGAACAACTTATATGTGAAATACAAACTTGAGACAACAAAATCACAGCATAACATTAAATTTGAACAAAGCACCAAAGATGAAAAAATCTGTCACCACCACTACATTAAAGAGTCATTTTGGAAGCCTTGGGTCGAGCCTCCAACAATACAAAACATCCCACATCAGTATGGTAGGCCTAAGGTGGTGGAATGTAATGGAGAAGAGAATTTTTGACCATTGACCCGATGTGGAAGCCCGCTTGCTTCCATCGAACAGACGTGCTTGAAACACATTTTAGATGGCCGAATTTGGGTAGGCCATAGTATACTTAAATTAAGATCCCGAGGTCCCCTAAGTTCATGTAAAATATGATCCCAAAAGTATTTATGGTGTTTCAGATATGGTTTAATTGGTGGGATTTTTCTCTGGGCCGCAGATTCTAGCCCAGAATTGTAATATACTATTTGGGCCACCTAAATAACAATCATGGAGGCCGAATTAGCATTGGTTCCAGAAAAATGATTTGTTACACTATATGTCTTCTAGCATCAGACATATTTTGGGCTTCATAGGGCATGTATTGTGGGACCCACATTCTCATCAGTGGGCTGGTGCCCAATCTGCCTTCTCTAGAATTGTTTATTTTCATCGCCAAATATCTCCATCTTCCTTTATGAATCATCCATTGATCCCTGAATGAAATATGTTAATATTTAAGTTTAGATCAATTTTAAAATATATATAAAATTAAAATATTTTTAATTAAATTCCTTAAAATCAGATGAATCATTATGTACTTCAAATATTGTTCAAAAATTTACCACATAATAGTGCATTTTAAGAAGGTATTACAATCATTATGTGAAATGATGTCCAAAGTGTAAAATTCACTAAAATGGTGTTTATGAAAAATAAATTACATGAATATTATATATAAAAACAATGAATATTAGCCTCATTTAGTGGATAATATTTTTTTCTTAAAAAATGATAAAAATGATAAATTGATTATTCTGGTAAATATGGATGTTTTTAGAAATATATGAATTATTATAGTAAACAATTTTTTTATTAAAAATATAATAGAAAAATCTTATAATTGATTATGAAATCGGATACTTATCTGTAAATGATTAGGTAACCAGTTTTATAAGAGTTATATTATTATATGATAATATAGAATGTGTATTTTAAAAGAATGTATTTTATGGAATCAATGAATTTTTTCTATAATTAATATTTTAAAATAATATTATTATCAAATTACTTTTATTAATAATAAATGTGTGTAATGTTTATGAAGTCAAATATAATTTTTTTAAGGATTAAAAACATATATTGTTAAAACCTATCAAATTAAAATAAATGTCGATTCTCATATAAAAATTAAAAATTCACATATTTAGAGAAAAAATTAGATAAAAGGAATTTTTTTTAATCAATATATTTAAATTATCTAGCGGTGAATTTTATATAATTTTTTGTGATAGTCAATTTTTTGGGTAATATTTAAATAATATATAATAAATATTGTGTTTTATGATATCACAATAACCCATTAGTGAGTTAAAAAATTCCATAAAAGTGATATTTAACAAAATGTTTGTTTTATCTTTAAACTAATGTTATTTTAGATTTATTTTTATTATTTTATAATGCCTTTGTGAAACCGTTAAATTGTATAACATATTTGGGGATTTTAGGTTCATTTCTTTAACAATGTGACTCGACTCAACATAAGAAATGATAATATTTAAATATCATCATACAATTTACTTATGTAATATTTTTTAAACTCCTCTCTTGGAAAAAAATTGGAAAAAACATTGGTAATGTTTCTAGTCTTGAATATTTAATTATATCGATTTTGAAACCTATGTTTGTGAAATATTAATGAATTGACCTCTCATTTCGTATAGAATCCCACCCAATTTCCCACATATATTTATTAAAACCCCTATAGAAGATCACTAATCTTTCTAATCATCACTATAATCCTCCCAATTTTACCCTAGATCTCAATAATCCCCTATTCAAACATTTTAGTTAAAAACTAAAGTAAGGGTTTCCTTCCTTTCTCATATTTTATCCAAGATTCCTTATATTGTTACACCCATTTATTTTAAATTTAAAATTGTGGGGTATATTTTGGAACCTCCCTGATACTAACCTTATTATGTTTTTATGTTAATATACCCCTTTATCTCTCAGTAATCCCGCCCATGTACACCCTTAACCATGGAGATATTTATTAATAGTTATTTTATTCCACCTCTTTGTTCATGTTTCTTTATTATGTTTCACTATCTTTTAACAAATTACCTATGATAGAACATGTATTTTATGGCTCTATTCCATTCTATTTCATGTTAATCCTTATTTGATCCATTATTGGTCTTTATATCTCACCCCTTTCTTGTGAACACCCTCATGTTATCCCATGTAGTGTTAATAAGAAAGGAATGTTGTAGTCTTGTAAAATAACGTTTCTATAAAGTTGTTGTATTTTATTTTTTATATTTTCTTTTAATGTTATTAATCCCCAAATATTATATACCTATCGATCATCATAATTTTATTAAGTGAATTTTTATGAAATAAATAATTTTTAAATATTAAATAAAGAGTAGGGTTGTTATAGGCGTGTAGAAAACGTAGTTTGACACTCCTGGGGGATTTAATTAAGAAATTCACCAAACTCTTTATAACTATTTTTATGGACTTCAAATAATTGTTTGATTAGAAAACCTAATATCAAATGTTACCATTAATTGCCTATATTGAAACCCATTGACTCATAATTCATGATACTGTTTTCATTTATAATTAATTCATTCCAGTGTTATAAGGTTCCTAATGTTTATGTTTACCAATTAACATATTTTTTTAGTTAATGAATTTATAGATGAGAAATCTTGTCAATAAATAAGGTTATGGCCTATGTAAAGAAATCTCTAACAAGATTCCCAACATTACAAGGGTTAATGTTAGACTTCTTATGATAATTCCAACTGAGCTATCTAAAATTATGATTAACAACATGAAAGATGTTAATTTTCCAAGATCATAATAGAAATATAAGGATTGAGTCTCATGTAATTTAATGTGTTAAATATAATATTTTATATATTAAGCTATTTGATACATATTAATATTTATGTTTGAGACACCAAATAACATTCATTAAAGGAATAAAAAGATGCATTTTGTTTAGGAAAGGAGGCCAAAAACAAACTAATTACCAATTTAAAATGAAGAGTCTAATTAACAGGACACTAGAAAACAATGTTCAACCTAAGGGACCACTAATAATTTATTATTTTTGATGATGGGAAAATTCTCACTTACAATTTTATTTCTATAATTCAAGGATTAATTATTATGTATTTATTTTATGGAAATCACTAATGTTGAATTATTGAAGTGTTTAGATTTTTAAACACTAAAATAATATTCTAGAACTTTTTTATCAATTTTATGATGGTTATTAAAATCATGAGTCATCTCATGATTTTTATGTTTTAGTTGTTTTTGATTTTTTGGAATATATTGAATGAAATAAATGTACTTGAAATGTGATTTAATGATGAAGTAAAATTTTATGGAAAACAAGTGATTTTGGAAATAGTATTCATTGATATGTGCTACTTGTTGATTTAATTGTATTCAATTATTTATATTTATATTTTTGAAATAAATTATTGTTTATATAATAATTTAGTGGTTATAATATAATTTGATGATTAATATTATTATTAGGATGTTTATAATTTTTTTGGGAAATTTTTTAAATTTATAGAAATGTAGTTTTATAAAATGAACAAACCACATTTTTATAAATAACTCATCATATTTGGAAAGGCTTATAGAATTGAACCCACAACCAAAGGGAGAAAATGGTGTAACATCTACAAGTAGTTATCTTAATTTACTAGTTAGTATTACATTTTTTCTTTTTTTTTGATAAATTTGAAGTTGAGTTCGAGAAATCTGTTAGGGGATCAAATATTTTTGTTTTTTAGGATTTTGAGTTGATTAATGAATTTCATGGAAATTCTTTATTCGGTTTATATATATATAAAATTTAGTATTTATTTAGTAGACTACCTGTAAATAATTCTATTATAAATTTAGAGATATATGATGAAGGGTTTGAGAAACTATTGATGTTAAAAAATTCTTTAACGTTGAGGTAGTTGAGGTTATTTGGGATGTAGATTTATTTAAATTTTAAAGGATCTATGTTAAAAAATAGTTAAATTATTGAATATTTGTGATTAATATTTCCATATACATTTTTATTCTATCATACATTTTGATAAAAATTATGTTTTTATTAAATAGGTGGAAGAACATGTTTACCTTTTATTGGTATTATGATAAATTAATTGTTAATGTATGATAATATTGTAGAAAAAAATTATTTTTGATATTCATTCATTATAGTAAGTGGTGATATGAAAATGATCAAAGCACAATGAAGGGGTGATGCTTTGTTTATGAAAATAATAGATAAAAATAATTTTAATTATTTAGTGTTCTCTTCCATGAAAGGAAAATAATCCACCAACTCTTTGAAAATTATCTTGAAACAAAAATATCACCCTACTAAATTCATATATAATGATTTATTGGTATTTAATTTCATCTTGAGATTATGGTTTTTTGATTTTTATATTTTTCTTAATAATTAATTTTATTTTAACCAATGGCCTTTATCACTATCCATAATTATTTTTAATCATATTACTCTAATATATTTTCACATCCCACCAAGGATAACCTAAATGGAATCATTGTCATGTGTTATTCCATATGACCTTCATACTTGTAAGGACCACGTCCCTAGAAGCTCAGAGTCAGTCCATTATTTTATTACATTGGCATATATACACGACATAAAACCCAAAGGACTAATAATTCTAGTAGTTTTTGAATCTATATTACATACTTAAACATTACATTACGACATGATATGAAATAAAACATATAAAAACCCCTAAAAATTCCATAAACACCTATATTACCCTTCAAGTAGTTCATAATATATATCATTACATTTGATGGGAAAATAAAACATAAGAAAGGGGTGATATAAAGTTCTTAGAAAAGGTAAGCAGTATAATGGAAGCCATCATAAATAATCATAAAAAATAATTAAAAATTAAAAATTAATAATTTAAGATACGTGACATTAAAAAATAATATTGAGTATATTTTGGAAAGAATAAAAGGTGATTAAATAATTCTATATAAATAATCACATGATATTGATTCTTAATCATGGATATTATGCTAGTAAAATAATCACATTGAATGTCAACCAATAATATCATAAATAGGGAATTAATAGTGTCAAAAATCATAAGAATACATCAAGGCCTCGACTAAGAATTATATATAAATGGGTAAGGCCTCTGCCAAAACCTGATCTAGTATGTCCCTAGTGATCTACCGATGCATCGAGGTGAAGTATTGGGCCAAGCCCATAACTTACTTATTTTTAGGAATTACTCATTTTCAAAATAATAAATATATCATTCAATAAAAGTTTCACAAACCACATGGAAATATTTAATAAAAAAAATGAATTTATTAAAATAAAATCATTGATAAATTCTTCAGGGAAATACTCATTTTTAATTTTTGAAAGTAGGGTTCTATGGGAAAATAATTTATATTAGTCATAAAATCATATTATAAACCCATATATAATATAGAATACAGGGTAAGAGAAAATATGTTATTTTTTATGTTTAACAGATTTTAAACTGATGTGAATGCATCTAAAAATTACATTTAAGATACTTTAGAAATGATCCTTTTAATTCTATTTAAGGGAAAATACTAAAGAGTATTTAAAATAGATTAATGATTTTTTTTATGAATCCTGAAATAAACCAGATATATTTTCATTATTAAATGAGTGAATTTATGAAAATTAATGGGTTATGAAAACATATAATGGAGTTCACTTGAAAGTGGGTACAAAACTAGGCAGTTCCCATTAATTAGGATTGCTTATCTGGGATAATTGAAAAATGAACCATATAAAATATGTATTTCAAATAATATAATGATTAATTGATTTTGATAAATGTATTTTGAACGTATAAATTTTTTTATAATAATTATATAAAATTAACGAATAATTACAGTGGGGTAAAGAGAGATAAATATTAACCAGAATGAATAAATATGGGTTTGGGAAGATACCCTTACCACATTGCAAATAGTTAAACCATATTCCAGATAAAATTATATATTTATTTCCCTTAATATAAATATATTCATGATATTATGCATCAATGGGAGGTATACATACATCACATATAAGAAATAGTGGAGAATAAGGAGTATCTCACAGAAATAAAAGTGAGGTGTGAAAACCCTTACCATATGTTCAAATTTGTTCATCATATGATGTAACTATTGGATATAATGAAATTAGAATCGATAATATTCTAATTCAAAACATTTTTTCCTTATATTTAATTTTTTATAATTTTATTAAGTTTAATTATGGTATTATTTCATGTGTTAAAATATTGTATTTTATTATTCAGGAGTGTTCTTGTCCTTTATTTTCATGATTCGATCACTTGTATGAATGTACGAAAGATTAAGTGATATGTAAATAGTTATCTAGAATTTAAGTAGTATGAGTTTAATGAAATTATCAACTATTAAATGGTTATATTAGTCATTTTTTCATTTGTGGTGAGGATGAATTATTAGATAAGACGTTAGTGATAATTATTATAATTATTTTGGTAGTTTTCGATCTTCACAAACATTTTTTTTTTCATTAATTAATAATATATATAAATAATTGTTACAGAAAATTAGATATCTGTAATAAATATATTTTGATCTAGTTTAATGATAATTTGTTTATTTCCATCATTTCAGGCAGAACTGAAAAAATAAAACATGTCATCTATGAAGGCGGTAAATAATCATATCACGAACGACATTTTCATCTTTAATATCAAAGGAATAGTTGAAGAGAAAATATGGTAGACTTTACATTGAAATAATCAAATTATAGTACATAAAATATACTATATTTATCATGTCACTTTAGACATTTGATTTTTTTTAAGGATAAGAAAATAAAATAAAATAAATATAAAATAAAATAAAAGAATGTTGATTTTTACCAATTAATGTACCCCCTTGATAACCACCTTAAGGGAATTGGTATAGGTATATTTCTTAGAAAATAGGCCCCTGGTCATATGAGAGGTTTTTGGGAATAAGATTTGGTAGAAATTGGATAATTCTCAATGCATGGATGGTGTGAGGATAAGAGGTGGAGAGAAGTGGTATTTATATTGGAAGATAGGGGTGTTTTCGTATATTTTAATCAATTGATTATTATTTTGGATCATGGAAAATAATATTTTGGGAATTATCACCAAATATATTTAAATAATTATGGGGATTATACATTATGGTCTTCACATCATCCATGAATCATGGAATAGTCTATTTAATTTATAATATATTTATGTTGTACATTACTATATTTTATTATTAAACCAAAAGTCAAGTATTTTAGAGAAATCCCAAAATTTTCCCCAATCATATTTTAATTTGTATGATTCAAATATGAAATCAATTTTATAAAAATAATTTTTAGAACAATAGAAATTAAATTTTTATATTAAACCATCATTTACTCGAAAACTGAAATTTTTATATTATAAATGTTTATGAAAATTTTAAATATTAATTAATCCTCATAAAATTTTCTTATATTCATAAGACAAAAAAATTATGATTCTATATTTGGAAATTAATTTTTATTAAATCATTACATTAACTATAAAACATTAAATAAATATATATGTTTTATATAAATGTCAACACTTAATTCATCATTTTTAAATAATTTTTTCCATTATTACATTATATAAATATAATATATTTTCAATTATATAAAAAAAATTTAATTACGGATTCATATGTGAATTTATTAATATAATGGAAACATTAGAATTCCTAATGGAAACATCATTATTCCAACAACCACATTACAATTCCTCAAAAAAATAATCTTATGAGAAAAAAATTAATCAAATTTAATTATTATATTAGAACATGAAAAATAATATTTTTTTGTCAAATATATTTTATAAACATATAAAAATTGACATTTAAAATAAATTCTTAATTTAAATGTGGTAAAATGAACTTTATTAAAATGTACCTTTTTATGTGTAAAATTGGATTTATTCTTATCTTATTTATAATCATATTTTTGATGAATGTTAATTTTTTGAATTTAATGTATATTAATATCATATATATATTTTAGAAATATATTTTAATTTAATTAATTAATATAATTTTTGATTATTGGAATAACAATAGTTTGTATTAAAATAAATCCCCAATGTTTAATTTTTTTAGTTTCTAATTAATTAGTAACCACAAAATTAGTTTAAAAAACATCTGTAATATATATTATTAAAATTTAAATAATATAATTAATTCCAAAAATTAACATGATCTAGAAGATAAATATAATAATTAAATAGTAATATTTAATCATTTTTTACATATATATGATATCTAATAAGACAAAAAAGGCATACCGTAGAATATCTGGTTATGAAATTATAATCTCTTTCAATAAATTTCATCCTCTCTATTTGAAAGTTTACATACAAAAACAATGTTTGAAACATTTTAATTATTTATTGGGAATCCAACATTGGGTATTGCGTTAAAAATATCATCTTAATAAGGAAAAAAATAAAGAGTGAAAATCACCACAAAACTAGGATTTCAGGTTTGAAATCATTACTCTGTATCGATAAAATGGACATAGAAGAGGAATCTATATATCATGTTCTGATATAGAGTTATAGAAATCAAAGTAGTTAGAATTTGGACTATCACAAACAATAAATCTTTGATTGGCTAAAACACCATTGATTTATTAGAATGAAAAGTAAATATATATTCTTTTTATTCCAAAAAGTTTTCCATAATGTTGAAATATCCTTTTAATAATCTTACAAGGACATTAAGAAATAATTGTTTTGATTAATTTCATTGTCATAATTATAATTTCACTAATTTTTAATTCTTCTTTATATTTTCAATTTAACCCTTTCACCTAGAAATGAATTTCCATGTTGAATATTTAATGCTTGAAGAACTTTAAACGAATTTTATCATTCTTAAGTAATTCCTTATCATTTTAAACTCTTAGTAAAACCAGAATATCAGTATATCATAATAGTGAATAATAATTTTCAATGTAAAAAATTACCTATTATATATGTATCTAAACTTCGTACTTAACAAAAACATGTCTATCTGCATTCAATGGAAAAAAAGAGAAGTAGTGTCACTAAATTTGAAAAAAAATCCACTTAACATAAGATTCCCTTAATATTTTATGTCTGAATCACACATTAAAAATAAATCAATACATTAAACACATTAATCATTATTTAAAAAGTCATGCTTCCAAAGGTAAAATATTTGGTTGTCCTTAAATCCAAACATTTAATAATCAAGTATAACATAAAATATTCGATCACAAACCACCTTCATTGACACCAATATTATCCCATAGAAATATGTGTAATATTATCTCTACATAAATAACATATTTATGGATATCTTTCCAAATATATATGTTTTCAAAAATATCAACCTATAATAGAATCACTTCTATTGAGTATAGGTTTAATTCATCACATGCTTTGGATTTTTTTAAAGAAGCATTATAGTTGTAAAAACCATATATATCTAATAAATATTATAAGTAGATAATTATGGATAAAAGACTCAAATAACATGTCACTTGAATCTAAGAACATGCATAATAATGACTACTATTCATCTAAGGTAGTATCAAAAGCATGGCCATGATCCATTTTCTATTTCTAAGCTATGTTACGATGAATCTTAGGACATTGATTTGTGCAGTGTCTCATTTACTTGTAGTTAAACATTATTACATTGGAAAAATCCCTTTTTCATTATAATAATGGGCATGGTGGCATTTTTCATCACATGTGAGGAAAATTAATTTTCTTCTTAAACCAATAACATAGTGTTTCCTTCCACAATAATCACATCTGAGAAAATAATTCATTACCATCATCCCATTATATATATTTTCCCAACTTTACTCGTCTTCTCTTACATTACTTTGAATCCATAAGTCATGGATAATCATTTTCTATTTTTTTGAACATGATATTATTTTTCATATGATGAGAATACTCAAGAGACATCATCTCATTGAATGATTGGAATAAAAGTATCTAAGAAATGATCATTCTTAACCATTGGAATATGTGCATTTATATGGTTCCCAATCCTTCATATTGGCTCTATTTATAAACATTGTAATATACTAGATTATATTATAAAATTATGAAACCTAGTACATAATCCCCAAAAGTTTTAAATATATAATATAAATTGATAAATCATTATTCATAACTGATATATTAATCATATACGTGGTTTCTTTGTGGAAATATTTATTGTTAAATCATTTATAATGGGTTTTAATGAAATTGATAATTATCTAACAAATATCCCCTAAGAGTGTCAAAGAAGGTGTCTAGTAAGGCCCATTGTTTTACTGGTTACTCTGAGACAGACCTACGATACCTTGATAGAGTTGTTCCCCCTAGTTATATCTTTGTGAGAACCAGGTTCACATGTTGTATCCATACATGGAAGTAATTATTTTAAGTCCCAATAAATATAAAACTTACAAAAATTAAATGATGTTCTTATATTACTATCCTAAAATTATATATTAGGGTTTTGTTCCCAAATTTATGTTTTCTAAATATAGTTTCCACAGATTATACTAAACATGCTATGATTCAAACATTAAAGACCCCAACCCTAGTAGCCTGATGTTGGTGCCTTGTTTTTTTTACATTAGAATACATACAAGACTCGATAACCCAAGTACCGATAAATTTAGTAGTTTTTAGGTTAAATTACACACATGAACAATACGTTACAATTTAAATTGATGAAAATATAGAAAATCAGTTATAAACTTTAATATGCTCGAATATTATCCCAACAAGTCATTTCTAATATGCATCTTCATATCCATGGAAAAATTAAACCTAATAAAGGGGTGAGGTCATGTGCTGAGTAATGTAAGGAAAATAGTATAATATATAATAAATTAACATAAACAATAGAAAATGATTAATAAACAGAGACAAATTCCACTGAAACATAATCTTGAGTATTATTTCATTGTAAGAAAAGCTAATTATATGTTACAATATAAATAATCACATGATAATGAAACACTACCCTGGATATTCTACTAGTTGAATAATCAAGTGGAATAACAATTAGTACTATTATAATAAGGGAATGCATAATTCCAGACATCATTAATATAAAATAACTACCTTGACAAATAAGTATACACAATTGGGAAAGGTCTCTACTAATAATTGGTCTAGTCTGCCTTATGTGACATACCGATGAGTCGGGGGGACATAGCAGGCCCCACCCATCACTTACTATGTCCAATGCATTACTCATACACAAAATAAAAAGTTATTTTTAAATAAAATTGTACCATTTCACTTTTATGCATTTTTATCCGAAACATTTATGAATGTGATCTATTAAATTCATTCAGAAACTCTTGAGGTAAACACCCTTCTTTCAAGTAGAAGGAAGGGTTCTTTTGGGAAATAACTTTAATTTGTCATAAAATAATATTATTAACATGTATATCCAAAAAACAAAAAGTGGGGAAAATTAAATTTTAATTTAGGAAGGACTAATTTCAAACTAAATTGAAATCAAGTAAAGAGATCATTTAATAATCTTTAAAAATGTACATCATTAGTTCAGTTCATGGAAAAATACTATAGTAATTAAAATTTATCATCAAATATTTTTTTCGTAAAAACAGAGAAATAAAAAGGTACATCTTGATGATTTAATGATTCATTTTATAAAAATAATGGATTTCTAAAAAATTATGGAGTGCATTTCAAAATGGGTATGAAACTCGGAAGTTCCCATTAACTGGGTTTGTTTATTAATAAGAATTAAAACGGAACCTTATAAAAAAATTTATTTCCAATAAAATAATGATGAAATATTATTAATATGATATTTTGGAACATATGAAAATAATTTATAGTAGTATATAATATTAATTTATAATTAAATTGGGCTAAATATAAAAAAAGTGCAACCCAAATGAAAAAATAGAGTTTCAGGAAGAAACCCTTACACTTGGAAATAATCAATCCATATGTGGTAGAACATATTTGGTAATAAAATAAGATATTTAAAAGAATGTAGATAATTTTATTCATGATACTATACTTAAATGGTATGTATTAATGGAACCCACTCAATAAATAGTGGTGAATAAGGAATATGTCTTGGAAAAAGAAGTGAGATGAGAGAACCCTTATATTATTTCCGAAAGAATTATGAACATGTTCTAAAAATCAGGTATAATGAAATTATATTCATTAAAATTATAATTTATAAACCTTTCAACTAGTTTATTACTTATTATAATTGTATTAAGATAATTTATAGAATTTTTCGTGAGTTACAATATGGAACGTTTTCTTTTTGGGGTGTTCTTTTCCTTGGTTTTCATGATTGTTTCACTTGTATACATGTACAAATGATCATGAGAGATGGAAATAAATATCCAAAAATTGATGTTATATGATATTTATTAAATTATTTAAATATTTATGGTTATATAAATAATTTAGTCATTTGGGGCGTGGATGAATCATTTGATAAGATATTAGTGATAATAGATTTTCTTATTTTTGTAATTTTTCAATCATCACAATTTAGTTTTGTTTCGTTAATTAATATTATATATATAAACTGGATCCAAAACATTATATAATATGTAATAAATATAATATAATCTAGTTTAACAATATAAATTTTTTTCTTTCATCCCTTTAATGAGTAATTTAAAAGGAAAAAATGCATCATCTATAAAGGAGGTCAATCAACACATCAACGATGATGTTTTCATCTTTAAAATAAAAGGAAGAGGATAATATAATTGATGGTGGATTTTCATTGTACAAAATAAAATTCATAAATAAAAAATATATATTACTTTTACTGTCACTTTGGAAATGGGAGGTGAGGGTTTTATAATAAAATAAAATAAAATAAAGAGTATGTTTACCTCTTGAAGTCTCCTCCTTAAGAACATCCTTAAAGGAATTAGTTTTGGAATTTTAATGAGTTAAAATGATCTAGTAATTAAGGGAGTATTTGGGAAAATGATTATATATAAATCAAAAAAGGCTCAAATCTTTGATGGTGTCAGAAAAATAGGGGGTTAGGGAAGGTATTTATATTGGATGAGATGGGTGTTTTTGGAATATTTTATTCGTTGGTTTATATATTAGATCAAGATTACAAATAGTTTTAGAAATATCCCCAAATATTATAAAATAATTAATGGGAGTCTGAAATTATGGTTATTACATCTTCCATGACTCAAATAGATTATTTAATTTATAATGTCTTAATTCGGTAAATTATCGTATTTTACAATTCAAAAACAATTCATGACATTTAGAAAAAATCCAAAAGATTAAACCCAATGACTTTTCAATTTATAGAAGTAAAAAATAAATTTTATTTTATGAATATAATATTTATGATATGATAAATTATGTTTTTATATTAAATATTAATTTACTCTAAAAATACAAATTTTAATATTATAACTATTTTTATGACACTTTGAAGAATTAATTAAGGTCTAATATAAATATATCATAATCATAAGAAAATAGAATTTTAATTTATAAAAATAATTTTTTCTTATTCATTACATTAATTACAAAATAGAAAATAATCATTTCTGTTTCAATAAAAATACCAACACCTAATTTAAAATTTTTAAATACTTTATTTATGTATTCCCTAATATGAATATAAAATATTTCTATTTATAAGAAATATAAGTTTTTAATATTTTTATAGGTGATATAATTTTTCTAATATCAACATTATTATTCCTAACTTTCATATTGTAATTCCAAAGGACACGTTAATATTCTTAAAAAATTAAAGATTATCTAAAAAATAAAAAAAATTAAGAAAAAGTAAAATTTTCATTTTAAGAATTCTAAAATTTTTTATATCGTCAAATATTGTTTTTAAATGTTTAAAAATTTATATTTAAATCAATTTCACCATGAAAATGTGTTAAAACAATATTTTGAAAAATATTTCCTTTTAATGTGTAAATTTTGGATTCATTCTTATCTTATGTCCCTAAAAATATTTTGGATGACTGTAAAAATATTTGATTGAATATATATAAATTTCATTAATATATTTCACTAATAGTGATTAATTTAATTTACTTAAATAATTTGTCATCAGCAGGATAAAAATAATTTTTATAAAAATATATCATTCATATTCAAATAGTTTTCATTTCTAATTAATTGGTAACAAAAAAATTAATCTTATAAACATATGTAATTCATATTTTCATAATTTCTTTCATTCATTCCCTCCATTACCGACATATAATAGATAACATTAATAGTTAAATAATAATATTTAATATTTCTCTAACTCATATTCTTTGAATAATGTTAAAAAAGTAATACCATAAAATATTGGGGTGTTACAATAGTCCCCATTTTTTCTTTTAAGAAGATGTTTTATTAACCCTTTATATGATTTGTGTTTCCCACCAAGGGAATTTAAAATTATCAAACCCTTCATTACGAAGAAAATTGTAATTTTTTATGATTTAATTTTTTTAATTATATATAATGTAACACTACAATATTTTAAATGAAATGTACAGTCTATATTATATACAACACACAACACCAAGATTAAACTAAACACAACATATTGTTGAAATATTATTATTCATATATGACCAAAATAACATAGATGTTAAATTAGATTTTTTAACTAGATTAACTAATTTATGAAATATATATAGTGTTCCTAATGAATTGAAATTTATTTATAAATTGTAACGAAATAAGTACTCAATTTTTAATAAAAATGTTTATTTCAAAAATGATTTCTAATAATATTGGGAGAAAATATTATAATAAATATTTTCATATTTTAGAAATTTTAAAATTTGAAATGATATTAATTTTTAAAAGAATCATATTGATATTAACTAAAGATGAAAATTTTGACAAATTTGAAAATATTTATTTTACTTTGAATAGTGAAAATACATAAATTTGTAAAATTTTTATTTCTTTTAATAAATAATATTAATAAAATTTGCCATTATTCAGTTAATTTTTTTAAATATAACATAATTATTATTTACTTGTTCTTAAAAAATTTAATTTTATTGGAATCACCTTTATACCAAACATTACTAAATGTTATTTTTAGGCCCAAAAACACAATTTTCTAAAAACAATTTTATATTTTATATTGTTCCTACATTTTAATAAATTAAAATAACCCATAATGAAAATTGATTCAAGTGAAATTTATATTATATATATATATATATTATAAATTTATATGATTAAATCTTCGAGTTACAGAGTTAATATAGGCTTATCTATTGCTCGAAAAATGGATTTATTGAAAAACCATATTACAACATGTATTATCATTTTATTTTTAAATTGAATTATACAACTTCTTGGATTTTAAATTAATATAATTGATTAAATATTTTGATTCAGATTAATTACTATTATTAAATAAGTCCACCTTAATTTTTTTTCAAAATGTATATTAAAAATAGTGTAAAAAATACTTACTCTAGAGAAATATTAACATTTAATGAAGTGAGTAACCTGATAAGTAAATGAAAAAACATGATTAAAAAATATTTATTTTTCGTAATGTTGGAGATAATAATCGATTATAAAACCTCTAAAATAAATTATTTATCAATTTTTGTGGCACATACCATGATAGTGGTTTCCGATTATTGAATATTTTCAAGTATTCACAAAAACGTCATTCCTCCTCAATTATAAAAGGGTTCATAATGCCATAAATTAGTTACAACCATCATCAAATTTGGCTCCAAATACCTAGAAAAATCTCTCCCCACCATATATATCTACATTATAGATATTTTTTTATTCCCTAAATCCCATCCTTTTGGTTATTAATATTTGATCTAGAGGAGGTTCTTTTTAACAATGGTAATCATATTAACTGAGCTCTTTTTTTAATTCTTATTTTTACACATCAAATTTATTCTAAAAAATTACAATATAATATCACCAATATAAAAAATATATATAGTATATAATATTTATATGTAATAGTATTTATCCATATTTATTCCATCAAATGGGAAATTAATTCATCATTCATGTGTACCGCAAACGATGACTTCACAAATCGATGTAATTCATTTGCAATTATTGAATATCAAGGATATTAATGATGATGAATTTAATATTTATTTATTATATTGATGAAACATTATTTAATATATAAAATCAATATATCATATAATTTCTAATCATCATATCCATGGAAGACTGAGAACATCGTTTGTGTATACTGCAGAAAATTTCCTTTCAAAACAAAGTGATTCATTTTTCTTATTATTGCATCACATATAGGAATATGAAAATTTATTTATAGAAATAAAATGATAATTATTATAATTTTTTAATTCTATAAATAGGATAACTTACCTGATTTCCATAATGATGATTTAGTAAAGGAATCATTACACATACATATTTACGGCTAATAGTTTCCATGGTTATTACATAATTCATTTTTCTTTACTATGAATCGTGTTTTTTTAATTATGATTCATATATAAAAATTCTATTAATATCATTATTAATATTTATTATGTTATGGAACATTACACAATTTAAAATGGTTAACACACTAACTCCATTTTAAAATAATGAACTAAGTGTCCTCCAAATACCCGATGTGGAAATAATTGATTATGTAATTATAATCATCATTAAAATAAATAATGTATGAGGTTTAATTATAGAGGATTAAAATGGTAAAATTTTAGAATGAATAAAATAATTTATATCTATTAATTATGTAGGAAGTAAAATATATACTAATCAACTCCTGGGCTCAAGGTTTGTATTTTGTCTCAAAACATCAATCTTTGAGAAACATGTTCATTTGTCGAAACGATTTATTTTAAATGGTGTATATAATTCATGTTTACATAATATATCATGAATAATTAAAAATTTATGAAATTTTATGTTATAATTCATCAACTTTATTAACTAGATTTATGATTCAAAATTTACCAAAGTAGTAACGGTGTATATTTCAACTTAATTTTAATTATGATTGTTTCTGATAAAATTGCATTTGTAAGAAATTTTTTATCATTTGTCAAAAAAATTATTTAAAATTATTATCATTTTTTTATTCCTGGAATTTTTGAATATTTTTACTATTTACTCTAGTTGTTTTCATAAAATTATTGAGAAAATGTTTTTAGGAATGTTTGGTATCATTTTTCTCTTTGGTCGAGATTCTTTTTCTTTCATATACGTGTTTTCTAAAAAATCAATAATATTATTAAAATGTCCCAAATTTATTATTAATAAAATCCCCCACATTAGAATTTTTATAATTTTTATTAAACAGATCTTATTTTCATTTTCCAAAATGAGTAACTTTTTATACATTCTACGACCATGATAATTAAATGTTTATTTATACTTATGAAATATATATATAATTAACCAACATTATGAACAGAAAAATCATGGAATATGAATTTTTATTTTCATACTGTTCTTTTTAATAATTTTTTTATATATTAGTTTTAAATTTATTAGATTTTGAATAAGTTATTTCAATGTGAAAATGATATTTTTCATATGAAATATTATGTGAAAATTTTAAACAAATTTTCCAAAATGATTAAAACCATTGATTTTATTGACTTTTCATAAGTAATGTTAATATTTATCTCATAGATATTCCTATATTATTCTCCCATACCAACATTGGTATCTATATTCCTTATGTTTATCTATCATATGCCTTCATAGTGATTTTATATGACATGAGACCAGATCATGCATCCCATTTCATTCCATGATAAATTATTATATTTACTTATTTTGAATGTATTCATTTTTGTGGCAAACATAATCCTGAACATTATATGATGGGTTCACCTATAAAGCACTCTAATTTAGTGAGTTATGTTTTTAGTCTCATGAGATGTTATGTATGAGATTAGAGAGTAAACCTAATCAACTACGGGACTTTTTTTTCACTATGAGATACTGTCCAGTAAGTTACCCTTGACCAATGTTTATTTATTTTAATATTTTTATTTCAAGATTCAAATGAATCCATGATGTTATAATAAAATTTTATTAATGTTATTCACCAATTTTATTTCCCTTGATCCTTGTGTTTTATTATATAAGTTATATGTCTTACACATATTTTCGATTTCCATGACTTGTCTATTCCCTAACCCGTCTTTTTAAATCAACCCTTTTTCAACGTATTCCATATGATATCACATGGTTAATTAAAAGATAATACTTCAATAAAGATTATAAAATAATAATTTTTTATTTTATCATCACATTGATGTATTATTAAAGTAGTTTTCCCATGACACTAGTTCGTATGATATTTGTGATGTAATTAATTTAATTTAATGATACAAATAATGAAAAAATATGTAAATATTTCGTGGGTATATATACAGATTAAATTGGAAGTGTATTATTTTATAGTGAATCCAAAATATATTATCCATATATTAGACAGCCATGAAAAACCATAGAAGCACAACCAAATATATAAACAAAAAAATTTATTCAAAATCAATAAGTGTGTTCCATATCATATATATCCACATTAAATATAAACCAAAAATAAATAGAAAACATGTATAAATGAAAATAACCAAATAAAAAGTGTAAAAATTGAAATACCATCTTGGTTGATAAAACAAGAAATCTTGAAATAGAACTAGAAATGCCAGATTTCCTTCATTTAACTCCAAATTACTCACCACAACCACACCAACACTCTGATTGACTATAAAGTTGATATAAAAAGTAAAATAGACTAAAAAACCCATTTAATACATAAGCGTTTCATACAAACTCATTATTCTGTATGAATGTTGTGATATGATAGGCATAATAGGATCTCACCAAAGATTATATGAAATTTCATTCAAGAAAAATCACAAATTATAGTTGTAAATAAATTATATAATTAAATTTATTATTTAAAATTCAAAAGTGAAATCAAACCACATAATTTCATGTTTAATGAATAAAACATTCTTTTTAATGTGAAAAACTTTTGCATTGTGTACTCAGAATTAGAACTCATTAAAACCTAAAATATGAGAGTTTGATTTTAAAATCCAAATGAAATTGTTTTCAATTATTTCCAACAATTCATAAAATTGAAAAATAAAATCCAATATTTCCTATTTTATTTTATGCAGTTTTCAAAAATGAGTTTTAAACATAAATTATAAAGTTTATCACACCATGAAGACTAAAAGGATAATAATGGTTTCCAGAACTATATAAATAAAATAACCCAAAATTAAGAAATGTATTGTAATCTACAAATAAAACAATCATTAGGGGATACATATAAATAAATAGAATCCCATATAAAAACTATGGATCATGGAACAAGTTTCATGGTGAAATTTCTATATCATATAGTTTTATAATCCTATTGCTACTATAAACATTATACAAATTTTCATTAAATTTTTTATCATAAAAATATAAATTCAAACATAAAAACACCCAATATCCACATGAAGGAACCCCCATTATATACCTAGATCATAACAATATTAGTGGGACACTAGACCATATGTGATATTAACTACTATAACATTACACAATATATATTGCATACTTAACTAGGTACACTTTAAAAAACCCATGTGGTGGTAAGAAAAAAAAACAATAGTCATCAAATACCAATTAATAATATGAAATGAATATCCTCTAAAATGCAACACCCACACCTGAAATAATCCATTTTCATTTCATCTTATAATTATAAAATAATATACATCTTGTAAGGTCAACACCTTATTGAAGGAATAATATAAAGGATTTCATTGAGGGCCATATAAGAAAGAAGAAATTTGTTTTATATAGTTAAAAACAACCCGTTAAATATTTAAAACATCTATTTATTATCCTAATTCATTTATTATAAATCATACATTTAAAATTCATTTTATAACCCATTTAGAAACAAATCCCCATTAAAATAACACATCAAAGCCTAGTCTATTTTCATTACAATCTAAAACTATGTGAAATCATTAAAATTAACATCCAAATATTACTAAATATCTTCCTTTAAATTTCTAAATAACATATTCCATGATAAAAATTTATTTCCAAGAGATGCCAAAATTTTATAATGTTCTTAATTCCAAGCATAAAATTGCTGATGCAATCTTATAAATTAATCATAAATATCATACAGGGATATAAATTCATAAAAAATAATTTATAAATCTCAGGAAGGTTATGAATTTAAAATCAATGGAATAATATAGAAACACATATATAAAACCCAATAGAAAAAAGCTCCAATATGTCACATTCCATCATGAACACTCAATCAAGGATAACATTCTCTCTATGGACCCAACGAAACCAAAAACCATTTTTTATCAAACCAAAAATCTAAATCCCATTCTATACAATTGTTAGGGTTTCAGGAAATATTTAATAACTTACTAGATATGGAGGGTGGAACGGAAGAAATAAATGTGAATAAGGAATTAATGTTTCCTTGAATAACACTTGAGATTTAGGGAAAAGGAAGCCAAAATTGAATGCGGATGAATAAGAGGTCATGTATATGAATATATTAGATTTATTTCATGATATTAGGGAAAAATTAGCATTTCGGTCACAAAAATAAAAGGGTAATTATATGATTTTGAAAAATTTAACTATCTTCTGTGGACCCATCACGATGTCATACGGTATGTCACTATATAAAAAATTCAAATATAAATCTTGGAATCAAAAGTAAGGAGTTTCCATAGAGTGATAACCTATATAACTAATGAAAATATCAAATCATAAAATTGGGAATCATTATCATGGAGTAATTAATGGTGTGAAATATTGTTTCATTGTGTGACGTACTATAGTATAGAACATCTTATAAATTGAATATGGTCTGGTCGTGGTTTGACCATCCTTTTTCCTGACATAACCTATATCAATCATCATTGTAGACTTCCAAAGACCCCAAAAAATAAAAATACTGATAAGAAATTTAAATAACGATATAAACCATTAAATAAATAATATTCATAAGAATGTTATTTAGGGGTGTGATAATTCCCCCATGATACCAATTTCTTCCCTCATAATTTCATTTGTCATAAATAAAAGGAAATGTTATATTAAATATCCACAACATAATAAATAGGTTTTTGGGTCAGAGAAAAACTAAAGAGGTTATTTTTAGAAATTAGCACAAGAAAAACCTGTCAAATCGTCAAAAAATGGAACCCAACATTGAAAACAACACAAATATTTATAATCTTATCTCACCCATTATCATCATTCTTCGAGTCATAAGAGGTTATAAACCATCAACATGTATTTCTAACATTTTTAATTCATTTAAAATAGATACATAAAAGAAATATGAAGAGGATACTATAACCAATGAGTAACCAATCAAATATATTAGGAGATATAACCCCTATGAACATCCAAACACCCTTATAAATGACCTCATCAAAACCATCAAAGGATATGTCTACCAATACCCACCAAAATAGACATGCATTAACCCACAACCATCCATACACCAACAAAAAATGATTTTCCATATTGGTTCACGACACTCCATAATGATAAAAATGACCTCTCCCACATAACATCTTATCACAGTAAAACCATCCAAAGTAAGCAAATATTATCTGACACATATCCTAAACTGGTAGACCACATGTTTAAGGATGAACTGTAAACATTTAATAATCATAAATTTATAGGAATGATTTAATTTTAATACATATTATGGATATTATTCTATATAGTTTTATATAATTATTCCACCACCATTACATAAAAAAATATTACATCATAAAGTGGATACTTGTACATAGTGTCCATTTTCCCATCAGAAGTAAACATTATTATATATACCATTTTATTTTCATGATATATCATCACAGTTATTATCTTCTCCTATATTTTGTAACTAATGATCCTTAAACACATATGAAAAATTTATAAAAAATGGGATGAGAAAATAAATTTTATTATGAGATATAAAAATAATGATATTATTAGTTAGTTGATTAATTATTTTAAACATTTTCTAATTTCAAAATAAATTTTTGGCTCAATGAAAAATGTTTCCTACCAATGAAATATATATCTCTTACTAAAGAGTTTGATAAAACATTTCATAATAAATATTGATGGAAAAATAAAATTAATAATGGTTTCCTTGAAATCATGAAAATATCTTGAAAACTGCATCTCAAAGTTATACTTTTCAAACATAAAAGGTTGAAATTCTTCAAAAATAATTTCATTATAATACATTGTGAAATAATGATATTTCCATAAATATATATATGTGATGAATAAATAAAACTTTTAAAATGATACATCATTATCATATCAATCTTATATACGGAGTAACCTTTTATGTGACCAAATGAATAAACTTAATAGTCTAATTCCTACATATATATTACCCAATACATTAGAGGGCTAACACAGAATCAACCATACATTGGTTATAACGAAAATTACCATATTTGGATAATAATAGAACTAAAATTCATCATAAAAAATTCCAATGAACCAAAATATAATATTAACACATAAAAGTGTTTATTTTGATATTACACTCATAAATATATTAAATAGACCCCTAAGAAAACAAATCCATATAATTAAATATATATATCATTTTAAATAATTTTTTAAAATAATTAGATCTTAGGAAAAGGGGTTTTTTATTTTATGAAATCTGAAATATTTTAATTGAATCAATACATAAAATAATGGCATTTCTGGTGGGATAAACTATTGATTCCTTATAAATTAAAATATAACATTCAATTTTTCTATGTTTTGAAAATGAAATTTATAAAATACATAAAATACTATTTAAAAATTCTAAAATAAAGAAAAAAGATAAAAATAATTTATATAATAACTAATTTATGTCCATAAAAATATATAAATAAATATAATATTCAGAAAAAGTAATTTGAAAAGAAATATTGATAAATTATATCATTTAATCATTCAATGTGGTATTAAAATTAAAGTATACCTTGTCATGATGTTTAATCATTAAATACATTATTTATATTTCAAAATAATAAAACTATTTCAGTTATTTATTTTTGAGTGACCTATATCATTTTTATTATTCTTTTTATTTCATTTTCATAATCAATTAATTAAACAATTAACATAATGTTTTATTTTTTTATTATATTAAACATAAATGAATGAAATTGATTTGATAAGAAGTCTACGATCAAAGAGGTCATTAGTACATATTATTTTGAATTATAATAATGAAACACATATTATTTTAATATATAGAATATATTTTAATACCATTCATGAATGATGATTATGAAAAACGAAAAACGTTATATTCCTAGGATGATAGGTCATATATATGAATGATTAACATTTTAATTTCTATGATCATTGTAGAATCAATGATAGTATAATTTTATCTATAAATAATACATATTTTACAAAAAATATATTATTATTTATTTAAATAAACATAAATTTGTAGCTCCCATATAATGTTGTGATGAAAGACATTCACATCGCCTTTTGGAGGTGGTAGTCCACACACACACACAATGAATGCTATCATTTTTATATGAATGGAGAGATAAAAAAATATATGATATATAATCTTCCCAAAATGAAAAATATTTCATTAATATGATATATTGAAATTAAATAAATTTTTATTTCTAGAAGTAGGTTACAGTGATGGAATAAAAATTACATCAATTTATGATATGGTAGTCCACCAAACACAGGAATAATGGTTTCAATTCTCTTTTATGGAATACGTAGATGGATATAATTAATTAAATTTTATAATAACCTATAATTATATTGAAAATAATAATTATATTATATCATAATGTTTAAAAATTAATTTATCGAGTAATATGTTGAAATAAAATTATAACAATCGATTAAATGTTATACCTTTTCTTCAGACTGTATCTATTTCTTTAAAATTTAATCCGCCTATGAAAGGTTTCCACCATAACCAAGACCAATATATCTAGGGGAGGGATTCTATGAATGTATAAGAGATGTTATTTGTAGAAACAATATGCTTTTGATGTGTGATGAAAAGATGAGAGAAGGTTCCCTATTATAATGAAGAGGTGGGACAGTCATGGAATTATATAATGATTTAAATTAATAAAAATTAATTTTCTGTGAAAAATAGAATTAAATTTACATAGTTAAATGATACGATTATTTTTGGTAAAAATAATATAATTCAATTGAATTTTGAAAAGTGTTAATTAGGGTTTTACCCATTTTTCATTTTTTTAACCCATGTTAACTATTTTTTAAAATTACCATGATAATGATGTTTTTACTATTTAGAGGTCAATGTCGTTACTATAAGAGAAAAATTATCATTTTAATAATTTAATGAAATAAAATTTAATCATTAAATAAAATTAAATCATTAAATAAAATTTTATTTATTATCAAATATAATTAATGTCATTTTGGATCTAATAGTTTAATTTTACATGAAAAAAATAAGAAATCATTAGAATTAGAATTTATTAATTTCACACAACCCTAATATGTTATATTTATCTATAATTTTTTTAAAAAAACATGTTCAAAAAAATAATATTATTTTTATTATTTTTAAAATAATTTATTTTAATTATCAATTAATTGAATAAGAACTTTTTCATCATAGTATAATAATTTATGTTAATAAATATATCATATAAAATTCGAAGAAAATTAGGATGATAAAAAAAATTAAATTTATCATTAAAATTCATATATATGTTTTCTTTATCCCTTACAAAATATATTATATATATTAAATTCAATAAAGTTATAATTTTTACAACATAATTTTCTCAAATTTCAAAAAGTTATTGTAAACCAAAAACAAATATGTAACCAAGTTTCTATATTTTCAAATAATTGATTAAAATTGATATAGTAATCTTATAAAATTGGATATTATAATTTATTTATCTAATATTATAGATTTTATCATATTATTTGTAACGTTAATTATACGATTTACCCTTACTTAGGTTACTAAAACATACCGATATTACTATTCAATATTACCAAAAAAGGAAATTATATTTGAAATTTGGGCCAAATGATTCCAATTATTTAATATGTATTTCAATATTAATTTCATATTATTAGTATAATTTATTATAAAATCAAACCCTATTTTCTTATGAAATGTGGTTTTTAGAATAATGTCTTTTTAGGTATGAAATTATGTTTTACCATATTAATGCATGAAATTTATTCTTAGTACTATAATTTAATTATTTTTGACAATTATGAAGTAATTAAAATTTAAAAATAATAAATAATATATTTTATCATAATAGTTATTTAAAAAACAAATTTTTAATAAAAATATTTATTTTATACTATTCATTAAAAATTATAATGTTTTAGAAAATTCCCTAAATTTCACCCAAAGATAATTCTAAAATTATGATTTCAAATGTAAACTATATTTTATAAAGTATAATATCTCAATTAAATATAAATTAATTATATTATTTACTGAATTATACTAATTGATATCATTGTTGAAGAAAATCTCTTTTTGAAGCACAAAATTGCGTAACTAAAAATTTAATTCTAATTTTTTATTAATTAATCAATAATTTTGAATTTAGTATAAATATATAATATAAAGTTCACTATTTTTATATTACTATTCATACCCTCCAATTAAATAGAAATCATATAATTTTTTTATTTAAATTATAACATCGAATTTTACATTAATGCTAACTATTTTTTTTCATACATGCTACGTAACATAATGTTTTTATATTAAAAAATGAGGGTGTTACATTTCCCACCACTTAGAAAATTCTATATCCATAATTTCAAATTGATCTTGATATTAAATTGTATGATATTTTCAAGTAGCTATGTTGAAATCCCATCTTTTCTAAAGGGTTTATCAAAGATCAACTTAAAAAGATAGAAGGGGATGTACAAATGATATCTTGAATAACATTTGATTATGTTTCCATAAAGGGTAACATTATTGAAATGTGAAAACATTGATAATGAAGAGAAAAAGTAATGTCAATGTGATTCTGGATAGTGATAGAGAAAAATGACAAGTAATTGTTCGATCATGATAAATTTAATGACCACATAACAATAAACCAGTGATGTTTGAAAAATATAGATATAACAAAAATATTGGTATTATGGTAACCTTTTTTGAATATCTTTTTCTTAGACTTAATTAATTTCATTAAAATTAACAATATAAATACAAATAAATATTCATAATTTATAATTATATGTGAACTCTTCAATTAATTCCAACCATAATAACATCTTTTTCTCCAAACGATTAGTATTCAAGATGAAGTTTTTAAAGCCCAAAGAACTAAAATCTACATCAAAATTACAAAATTATGAACAAAATGATAAAAATATATTCCTACATCTTTTATAAGTTAACCAAAATGATAATAGTTAGCTAAAGGTAAGATAATTAACCAAACTAACAAAATTTAATTTTATGAAATAAATAATTAATCTCCAATGTATCAATAATAACACCCAATTTTCTACTAATATATTGAATAGAAATGAACCTCAAAATTAACCATATTACTCACAACCATGGTCAAAACCCATAAAATTTATTATGGTTTGATCAAAAAATATTCTGGGATTAATTTTAAAATTAATCATTAATATCATTAGTCACTCATAATGTCATATAACATAAAATGTATATTTTTAAAACATATAATCTCTTCAAAATTATAATCATTTATATAAAAAACCTGAATCACCATAAATCCACAATAAAAAAATATATACATTCAAATATTGAGTCCACCTTTATCCATAATATTAATTCCAATAATATTTTATTTTCCTTAGTAATATATGTTTCTCAAAAATTAAAACTTTTTTATCCAAAATTAATATTAATTACATAATCAACTGTCACTTTTTTTCACAAACTATTCTATACGATACAAAATATCTTTGCAACATCAATATAATCTTTATTTATCTACCACATTATGTAAAGTCATTCTAACTAGTATATTAATTTTTCTTGCTGAAGGAATTTCCCATCGGTAGTGGGTTCAATCCCTAAGAATGCATAATGCAAAGAGTGGTCATTAAAAATCAATATTAATTAATTATTATAATGTTGGAAAAAATATGATGAACAACATCAAAAAACATTATTGATCATAAAATCACTTTTTAACATATATGTTTTTCTATAAAATTACATTTTTCACAAAATGAAATATTGTTAATTGACTATCATTTCCTTAACAACAATCAAATATCATTCTGAAGGAGTATTTATCCTTTTTTTAAATGTCATTAAATGAGTGTCTTAAAAAAGTATCAACATGTCTATAGTACAATTTTCAATGTAATTGATTCCATCTAATATAAGTTACAAAATTTAGAATAAAAATTACTTTATGCTAATCCTCAAGTGTTTCTAGATTATCATGATATTTATAAAATATCATAAGATAATTGATAAGAACATTTTTCTTTCCACGTTCTTCCATAAATATTAACTATTCTTTTGCATATTATTCCTTAATAAATTATTCCTAAAAATCACTGATATAAAATATTTCCATATGATACATCAATATAAACATAATCATGTTTCATATATATAACATAAGAAAATAATTCATACCTATAGTCCAGATATCATTGTCATATTTTATACTATTGATGTCCCATTTATCTTCCAAAATTAAGTCTATATCTATAGAAAAGATATAGTCAAAACCATAGTGGTATTTCCATTTACAAATGATAGTTAGGGGTTTTTATTTTGAAATAATATAAAATAAATTTCACGATCCAAATAAATTTTGTTAAAATAAAATGGTGTTGTATAGATCAAATAATTTGTTGAATGTGATTTGGATGATAAAAATGATTTAAAAATAATTTAAACAAGCATTTTCAATGATAATTATGATAAAATCATCATGAAGGGACAATGATGTTGTGTGTGCTTCATTTCCATTCAACTTGATAATTACACATCAATCTAAAAAATTAGTCATCATTAAAACATTTAATGAATTATTACATTTTAAAATTATTATGGTTCTTATTATGGAAATACCCATTGAATGTCTATAATAATTTAACAATAAAATTAAAAATATAACTACAGTCACCTCAATATTAAACAATATTTTACCCTCAATGGTTATCTCATAACTTTTATCATACATCCCCAAAATGTAGTAGTAGTCAACTTGAGTAATATTTCATGTTAAGGATAAGGGTTAAATATTCCTTAACCCAAAAAACAACTCTCAAAATGTCATTAATCAGTTGAAAATCCAATCACATTAAACCTAAATTATTTTTTCTTATACACTTAATCATATTATGAACCCTATACATTTAAAACAGTTATGGTATCAAAAACAATTAGGTTTTCCATGCATTAAAACATCATAATCTCTAAATTTATCTTGATAGTTCATCTCATACCAACTGTAATGACTTGGTGTGCAACAATGCATACTCAAGATTTTAAAGTCAAGACATCATTTTCTAACATTTATATATATTTATTGTTTAGAGTTGTAGGTAATTATGATATAATCCTTAAAAAATTAAATATTACATCACAAAGTGGAAACTTCAACTCATTATCAATTTTTTATTAAAAATAAAAAAATTATGAAATAAAAAGATTTCTTTTTTCACATATCATCAATGATTTCATATCAAACTCATTAGTTCCCCTATTCAAATTTTAAACCCTTTGAAAAAATTTATAAAATGTGGTATTAAAAAAACATATTTAGTGATAAATAATGAATTGATTATGAAATAAGTCATTGAATACATATAAATATTTTCAATTTAAAAAAATATATACTTTTGGTTCAATATAAACATTGTATTACACATGAAAAAAATTAACTTTGAAATAAATTCATAAAAAAATTAATATGAAAAATTAATTGAAAAATAAAACTCATAATGGATTCTTTCCAATAATGAATTTTTCATGAAAAAATTATCACAATGTTATACTTTGCACCCATAGGAAGTATACAATACTTTTATTTAAAGATAAATGTGTTATCTTACAATGAGAAATATTTATATTTAAGTAAAATTACTATACAGATAAAAATAAATAATCTAGGTCACTAAAAGCTTCAATTTCATATCAATCATACATACTAAATAACCTTCATAGTGGAAAATGCTATAACATTCACTTTCACAAATGGAATAACATTCACGATTGTAGATCGATTAACTATCATAGTTAATATTGTAAATATATCACTCACAATGAATTGTTGTGGAATCCTAGAATGACCATTCATTTTCATATAATGGAAATAATCATCATCATAAATATTTTCCAAATATCCAAAAATAAATAAAACCCTTAAAATTATTCACTTTCCAAAATTACACTAATAACAATAATATTTACACCCATAGGAAAACTTTTTTGGATATTGAAATATCCATTCTATTAAAAATGATGGTTGAAAATACTTAGAAAAATGTAAAATGGGGTTGTTATTTAATGAAAAAATGGAATCTTTTAACACAATAGAGATATCAAATAACAGTTATGGTGTCCAGAAAAAGGGTTAATGGCGTTTACATTAAAATATAACATTCCTTTATGTCTATTTTTCTAAATGATCAATATAATATATATATAATAAATAATTTTAAAAATATATTAAATAAAGTATAAAGACATATAAAATATTTAATTAAAATTAATTTATTTCCACATATATAAATCTATAAAAGGTTTTTCTCTATATTTTTATTGAATAGAAATATTTAGAAAATAAAATGTTAAAACATTAAAAATGTTGTTTTTAAAGTATTGTGTGCCTTAATTTGAGTCTTACTCATGAAATACTCTCTTAATATTATTGGATAATAAAATACTGTACATTATTTACAAGATTAATTATTTTTTTCAGGTTTATTATTCCTTTAATGTCATGTTATATTTAATTACATAATCATATATTTTATGTCAGATGTTTTGATGATAATATACTTATATGCCCAAAATGACTTCGGTCGATGGTCAATAGTCAAATAGTTCATTTTTTCATAATATCCATCACAATAATAATGAAATTGTTATTAATTTAATCTATAAATTATACTTTTAAAAACATTATGGAATAATGATTATCAAAAATGGACAATGTTACAATCATAGAGATGGTAAGTCGTACATATTTCTGAGTAACATTTCTATTTTTAAAATATCATGGTAGGGAGAGTGTATATCTTATTTTATCATTAAATTATATTGATTTAATATTAAATATAAAATAATTTTTTCTAATATAATTATTTTAATAATATTCATATAATGTGGTGTGGAAAAGTGAAATGCATAGCTCCATAGAGGTGATCGTCCTTATATACACATGAACATGGTTATCATTTTTCAATTAATATAATGGTAAGAAAATAGATGTTTTATTATCATTAAATAATGATGAATATGTTGTTAATATAATATATATACATTAAATACATCATTAAATATATTTGTTAGAGGAGCTGATGGAAAAAATACATAGGTTCTTGAGGTGGATGTCTGAATCACAAATGAACGATAGTTTCATTTCTCATTTAATGAAATAAGTTGGTGGATATAGTTTTTGAAATTAACAGAATAAAATTTCAATAGTTGGAACTTATTTATATCATTATATCATTATATTTTATGATTATTTGATGTAGGTGTAAGACAAAATAAAACAAAAAATATTGGATAAAATTTAAACTGATTCTTGATCAATCACTTTTACATTACACAATATTCTTGATAATGTTGGAATTATGTCAATGAAAAGACATCAAAATTGATGGTGGATTTATAATAATGTAATATTGTGGTTTTTTTGTAAACAAAGTTTATTTTAATGTGTGAATAAAATATGAGTGAAGGATCCCTTTTATAATAGAGAGAAGGGGTACTCATCGAACGAATTAATGTGTTTAATTAATATATAATAATTTAATGTAGAAAAGGCAACATAATAATATATTTATATTGTATTATTACTATGGGTATAAATAATATCATAAAATATTATTTTAACATGTTTAGATTAGTTTTTTACCCTTATCTATTTGTTTCATCCCCTAAAACCCCTTTTGGACATTAATGATGTTAACAAAATATTTACACATTGGGGGTCAACATTGATACATAAAATGTAAATTGGTCCCTAAAGTGAACATGGTGGATATTTTAAGCATTATCCAATTACCATTTTTGAGGTTAAGAAATTTGTGAAAATATAAAAATTTAAATAAATATTATTTATTATAAAATATCATTTTTGTTATTTTTTCACGATTTATTTAATTTGATGTTAAAAACAACATAAAATCAAAAAAATTAAAATATAATATTTTCATATATCCCTAATTTTTTTATATTTTTCTAAAAAATCCTGTAAAACATTAATTTATTCACACTATATTATATTTAATATTTTCAGTATCATTTTTTATTATTATGTTAATAGATTAAATTTTATATCTATGTTATGTGAGAATTTATGATCATTACTTCAACAAAAAGAATTGGAAACAAATTAAAATAATAAAAAACGAATTATTTTTTAATTTTCTATATATTTTTTATCCCTTCCATAATATAAATAGATAGAAAAATCAAGTATGTGACATTTAGGACGATATCTAATAAATAATTTTTATAAAGGTCAAAATAATAGATAAATGGAAATAAGTTACCGTATTTTTGAAACATTCTCCGAAATGGAGAGAATAAACTAAAAATATTGGATATATTCAAATCTATAGATCATTTTTCCCTTATCATATTATTTTTAACATTAATTACTATATTTATAGTACCATAATAATTTATTTTACTATGGTTATTATTCAAAATACCCAACATTAAAAGGGGCATATTTAAAAAATTTATAAATCCTTATTCCAAATATGGAATAAATTTTTAAATATTCAATAAACAAGAATGTTTTTATTTATTTTAAAATTAATCTAGAAGAATGTGATGATAATTAATTTATCCGATGAAACTATTTTTTATAAAAAAAATTTATACAAAATACCAATATTAAATTCATTACATAGACTGTAATTAGAAAATTTTAAGTCCAAAGGAACTATTTATAATTTATGATAAATAAAATATAATGTATCAATGTAAATACATTAAAAAATTATATATTATTCAATAAAAAGAAGTATTTTGATTTATTATTGAAAAATAAAACATTTGAGAAAATAAAAAAAAAATCTAAAACTAACAGAATTATTATATATTTATTTTAAAAATGTAATTTTTTTATTCAATTTAATGGTATATATTATAAACTAATTAATTATAATATTTTCCCAAACAATGAAAAAAAATTTGGACAAAATTATATTTTTTATGAATAAAATTACTTCTCAAAATTTAATAATTGAATGTAAGACAATAACATATTAAGAATAATTTTTTTCCGATTCATACCCCCAAATAATTAATTTGTTAAGTTATAATATCCATATTTAAATAATTATATTTCTTGTATTTCATAAGCATGGTGTAATGTTTTATATAAAAATTGAAATATAATATTTTTTTAATATTTAGGTGTTGGAAAATTTACTATATTACTGAGAATATACAAAATAGTTCAAGATTATATCCTGTCAACATACATCCTCATAATTTAAAACATTACACATACCAACAAAAAGAAAAAATAATACATCAGTCAATCGAGATCATGACAAAAAACATTAATATATCCCAAAATTCATTAAAGGAGTACCAAAAGGAACATCTAATATTAACCACCTCAATAACATTAATTAATTGCAATGGAAAAAAGGGAAGTAAAAAAAAATTCATCCTAAATAAAAATACACATAACCATTTGGTCAAAAAATTATAAAACCATTAAGGATGACCCAAGTGGGTACAATGTAGAAATGATCTTATTGGTTTATGATAAGAGACATTAGGCTTTTGGAAGTGTGGTTTGAGCAGCCAATGTTATTCAAGAGTGCGGTGGTGGTGCTTTCATTTTTGGTTCGTGGTGCATCTTTCTCAAAGATGATGGTGGTTCCAGTTTTCAGCGATGAAAATGATTATCAGGTTGAATTGTAGACGTGATTATGACGGGCCAATGACGATATCAATTCTGTTCTCACTGGTGATCTTCTCTGATTGGAGATGAGAGAAGGGTTCACGGCTTGATCCAGTTTTGCGATGCGAGGTGAATGCAAGGAATGGGTTTTGTCAAGTTTTTGTTTGAAATTTGAATTCTGGGAAATTTTATATTTTGAAATTTGAAATGTGTGGGGAATGTTGGGTATCGAAATTTTCTGTATGGTTATCAGTATCAATTAAACTATCTTTTTTGAAAATGAAAAAAATTCCTTTGGAGGTGATCATTAGGTTTCCTTGTAAACCCTTAATTAATTCATGTGATGGGTCTGTTAATATAATGATGTAAAATGAGGCCTATAAAGGAATAATCCTCACCCACAAGTTCATCATATTCATTCTCATCTAGTTTCATCTCCACACATGCCCAGTTGGCATAATCAATATGAGCTAAAATAATGGGTCTCCCATCTTATATTTTCAAAATTAACCAGCTTCCACATGAATATCCTTGTCTACCGCCTCCAAAATTATATAATTCTTGAAACATTACTGACTGGTATGAGTTCAATCTGAATTAATTCACCAGTGAAACATTCATTCATTGAGTAGTATATTACCATATTAAGATCCAACATCCCCATCTCATCAATGTGATCAACACACTCCTTCATTAACTCCAAACCATGATTATGGAATGATAACAGAGGAGATTTATCCACATTCACTTACATGGAATAGATACACCGAAAAAATATGTCCTTGAATATATTTAAATACATGTTCTTATTCAACTAAAAAGGAATAATCGATTATCATTACACTTGGCTCATTCTAAAAAGAAAACTCACCAAATATCTCATCCTTAAATCCATACGTGAATTTTAATAATTGATGATTCCCTCAAAATATTAAGAAAACTCCCCATAATAAACCAAAACTTGATCCACGTTGGTAGAAGGTGGATACTATTTTAGGATATTCAACATAAGGGTAGCTACAAAATATAGTTCTTAGTCTATCGTTTTATTCATAAATTGTGTATTATCTAGAATAGGGGTAATACTCCCAATAATGGGACTATGTTCAATTTGAGTATCAAATTTAGAAACACCCTTTTTTAATTTCATATGAATTATTCTAGGAAGAACACATTAAATATGAAAAAACATGAGAATAATCAATTCATGCCTTACAATATTTATTAAATAGTTCAAATAAATACATGGGGATAGATAAAGAAATATTAATCCACCAAATAAAAATTCATCATTCATACATGGTGAAAATAAATTAACTTCAAAACAATAAAAATCCATTTAAAATTAAAAAAAAATCACGAAGGAATATACATGAAAAATAACACAATTTTTTAAGAACTTGATATTCTATAAATTACAATAGGAAATTAAAAAATACATTTTCATAACATTATAATAAATTAAAATATTATAAAAAATCAGTATGATTTTTTTGAAAAAAATATTCCAAAAATACCACTTTGATTTTAAATCATCTTCCTAATTCAATAATGAAATAATAGAAATTATTATGTACCACTTGAATAGCTTGTGAATTTTTTAAACCACCCACCAAAACTACTATCATCATATAATGTTTAATGAAATTGCCTTTTTCAACTAAAATATCATTTCACAAGTTATGTATCTAAAAATAAATTCACACATCAAACTATATACATTTTAGCATTATAAAACCCATAAATAACTAAAATCCAAAAAGTGGAAACCACTTTTGAAAAAATCTAGAATTGAATGAAGTCAAAAATATTTGGGTGGGGAATTTGAAATAAAAAATTGTATGGGAATATAGTATTTTTGGCATTGCACATACCATTATTAAGGATCCATAAATACCTCAAAACAACATGGGATCTACACGGTTACTTGACCATTCTAGCTAATCGGGCAACATCGGTTCTTCCTCAACATTCACCCAAAATCACATGATAAGAAATAATATAACATACATAAATCATAAGGTATTAAAGAAATATATTGAAACATATGAATTATTCAAAAATATCAATGAAAATTATTTAAATCCAAGACTTGTGAATTTAATAATCGTGAAAACATTGTATTTTGAATGAGAAATAGCTACGAAGACCCTCCCTATTCCAACATCCGGAGTCCCTGTATCCCCATCTCTAAATAACCATAATTCCCAAATAGAAACTTTGATCATTGAAAACCAATGAATTTAACTATCCTATGCTATAATATAATTTCTAATAAAATAGTTTTATATAAACATCAATGTTACTTAGGTCAGACCAACACTATGATGGATGGGAATTTCAAACCCCCACAGACTAGAAACTAGTTCTTGTGAAAATATTAAAACACACATAGAGTGTTTTCTCCCTAACATCAGAGTAATAATATAGTAATTTTTTAAGAATATTCTTGACTATGACATCAATATAAATGTAATCCTTTTTAAACTATATATAAAAAACCAAATAAATAAAAAAATCAAATGATTCACAACTAATATGTATGATCCAACTCATTTATAAAATCAAAAATCATCATCCATAAATAAATTCGAAAAATAGTTAAATTATAGGAATAAAGCACAAAGACAAAAATGAATGTGAATCACAAACAATATAATGACACATCCCAAAATAAAACCATAACTAGAGGATCATCACAATGAAACACAATTCATCCCACCCCACCCCCGCACCATCTTTGATCCATAAAAATTATTTCAAAACTATAATGTGAATTAAATATTATATAAAACAACATAACAACATACACACACTTGATTTTGTATGAATTGTGTGAGATGACATTCCATGTATGATATCATTAATTTTTTTATAAAACTCCTTACATAAAAAAATTCCTAAATTCCATTATTAAATACAATAGGAAACACGTTTTTTAATTAAAGTAATAATTCATGAATGTAGAGCCATATAATTTTATTTTAATAAAAAATTTATTTTTTGTTTTTAATAAAAAATCATGTGCAATATCAACATATTATAGAATCACAAGAAAACCTAAAATGGGGGCCATTGATTACTAAGAAAACAGAATGAAACTATTTTCCCTCATTTCAACCCACTCATAAAGGATCAAGCATAAACAACCATTTCACTTATTTTGAAAACACCTTTCATAAATAGAGTTTCAACTCATTTTTGCAAGCTGGTCCAAACCAAAAAATCCCAATAATTATAGGAAGTACTATATAAATACAATACAACCAATATAGAAAAATCTATTTATTTCAAAAAAAATAATCCCAATATTATACATATCACTGAATGAAACCCCATAAAAAGAAACAAATCATGGAACAACTATCATGGGAAATATCCTATGTTCTTGAGTGATAATATCATAATAATAACATAAAATGTATACTAATTATTATCAAATGTTGCATCCTAAAAATATACCATCTCCCAAACTGTCCCACACCTTCCAAATTGAGATAACCACCTCTTGAAATAGTGTATAACACCACTAGAGGCACACTATCTGATGTGTGTTTTATACTAGTGTATTATAAGTGATGATCCCCCACATAATTATGAATATTACCAATAATAAACTAATATGGAGGTGACAAATAAATAAAAATGTATTCATAATATGCTTCATATGAATAGCTAATAAAATTCTACACACCTTCAACACCATTACATGAATCAACCGCTTTTTGAATGATATAATCATTTCGCAAAAATCAAAAAAAAATTCAGGGAAAATACAATAGAAAAAATGGAAAAAGGAAAAATAAAGGGTATTGAAAAAATAATAAAAAATTATTTTACAATGTTCCAAATTATCCAATAATAATATATGACATGTAATGCTAAAGGTTATACATTTCATATAATTCACTTTTTCAAATTTCCAGTTATAAAATATTTAAAAACACTCCCCATTTTAAAGAATCAAATTTTAAAATGAGGTTACATTTATTTAAAATACACAAATTGTTAATAATACCTATAATTAAAATCCAAATTATTTTGAAGAGCCTCATAATAACTTTTATAAACACGTGAAATTAGATAACATTTAATTTAAATGTGTTATATTAACTTAACAAAAAACACATTTTGTCTGCTTAAAAATCATGACACAATATTATAAATACCATAAATAATATCATATAATTTAATAAATTTTAAAAAAAATTATAATCCTCAAGAATCATAATGATTATTAAATTAATGAAATAATATAAAAAATATAACCTCATACTAAATAGAAAACAATTCTCAATGTGTCCCCTTCAATTGGAAGACAAAAAAAGGAAGAACCAACCTCTATAAAGCCAAAGAAACTAAAACTCATGGTTAAAAATAACCCAAACCAGAAATAAATACTTTTATGGTGGTTATTATTTCAAATATATATAATACTATTATGGAAATAGATGGGTAAATGGTAAAGTCAATTAGGAATATTATGGGGATATTACCTTGGAGATCACCAGAAATTTTACAAAATGGAATCTATAATCGAGGTAGTAGAAGGGGAAATCCATTCCTAGTGTCCTCTAAAACATAATACATTAAATTAAAGGAAGGTGAACCCTTTGGGGTATTAAAATTGAATGGTTAATCATGTAATTTTTTCAAAAATAGAATTCAAATCTACCTAGGACCAAACGTTACATTATTCCATCTATTATAGTATAATTTAATCTTTTGTGAAGATTTAAATTGATACTATTGGTTATGTATTGGTGTGACACCATGTATGATTATGTGATAGGCTCCACCATAAAATTTGGAATCACTAACATGGATTAGATTTTTTTAGTTACACATTGTTTTACAATGTGATAGACTAGAGTCTTGAAAATTATAGAAATTGGATAGTAGCTAGTCATAGTTTGACCTTACTAATTCATAGTTTTACCTGATTCCTTTTGTACTATAAATTTTCCAGTACTAACAATAATTCCTAGAATACTCAGAAAAATAAAAAAATGGATAAAATCCCAAAAAATTATACTTAATTGGGTATGGTCATTGTGTGAGAGTTTGGATAGGTTTTGTGGATATAGTTGAAAATAGAGTAGATATATTGGAAATACAATTATTATAGAAGAAAAAGGAAGGTCATGTTGAATTTCATGTAAGAAAGAACATTATTTATTTGTGTAATCATTATAAATTAATAATTAATTAATAATTAAGGCAAATTTCTTTTATCTATTAAAACATGTGTGTATCAATTTATATTATTTTAACAATTGAAAAAAAAATTCCACTCTAAGTATGACATTAAATTTTCCTCAATCGATGCTCATTATAGAGTATAATTGTTTGTGTTGATAAATAATAACATGTTTAGTATACTCATTATATAATTATTAGATAATTATTATTTTAATTAAGATACCAAATAATATCTCATGGAATTTTATACAATCAATGAAATATTATGTTGTGTATGAATATTATCAAAAAAATTTATATAAGGTTAGAAGTATACCTAGAAAGAGACCCTTCATACATTGATACATTTATTAAACAAATACATATGTATGATATATTGATGGGATGGTAGGGTGTGTTGTTGATCATATATTTATTTTGAGCTCTATTTATTTGTTAATTTCAATAATATGGGAAGAAAATACACTTTTTCATTGATAGAATTAGATTGGGGAAATGCATGTACATTATTAGTTTAGTCACATATTGTCATTACCTGGCCCACCAAGGCCCTATAACTCTATTTTAATCCATGAATAAAACCCCAATTCCCCCTCTAATAGGCCAAAGGTATGATACTCGCAATGAGTAGTCATTTCACACACACGACAGAACTAAAGATAGAGTACCTATACTCATGCACAAATCTCCACACGCCAGTATAGTGAAAAAAAATCAAATGATTCTATAACACATGAAAAATAAATAATCACACATCAGAGTATTAAAAATGGTATGAAAATAGTACAATAGTACTTTGTACAATCAAATAAAATCTGTTAAAGAGACCAACCAACTGAAAAAAGGACAATTATCAAATTACAACTCTAGAAACCATATGTAGTCTTCCTATGATGAATAATCTCCACATAGTTATGATCCTCATAGGACTCCATTTGAGTGGTCTTACATCTGTATGAGACATGAAATGTGTGGGTTTAACCCATTTATGAGTGAGAAAAAACTATCCCATTAAGACACCAAAAAATCACAAAATAGAAAGCATAAATGTGGAAGTCATCACCAAATCACAAATCCATGGGAATAAAAAATATATTCTAGATATTCAAAATGAAAAAAATCCAATCATAATAGAGAGTTAATGTACTCACTTCTAACATAAGATTTTTCTCATATCTCCATGGTAAAATTCAACAAAAATAAATCACTCATCGAGTCTATCTATACTATTATCAAATACAAAAATGTATATAATCATTAGTTCTATCCATTTCTAAGAACATGGGATCTAAGAGAACACATCTATGAAAATCACTAGATCACACTATAACTCTCCAAAATAAAAAATATATTGATACAAAGATAGATGATCACGCCTATGCTAATAGATGTCACATTACACATAAAAGATTAATCTATTTTGAAGAGGAAAAAAATATCCAAGTACATAGCTTGTGAGATACCTAAAATGACAGATGGAGAAGTATATTAATGAAGATCCAACCACTCATACTCATGGATGGATTCCTATTCTAATATATTGATGCAATATTACATCCAATGATCAGTACTAAATAAAACATGGAGCCCTCATGGGGGATTATTGAGAAAACTCACTCTATAAAATAAGAATGAGACATAAACCCCCACTAATATATTTATGTTGAATCACTGAAACACATACCATATAATTTTTTTATAAAAAATGATCTAATATAACATAAAATCAGTGCATGACTTGTCCCAAGGGTAACACATCATGTCTCACAGTCTTTGGGACATTGTTTTTCGCAACATCTCAAATGTAATGCCTTTCTCTTGATATATAGATTTACTTTATGATATATGACATGTATTTGTCCAACTGTTACTTTGTGTGATCCATTAACCCATTCTTATACTCTTTCCTAAGGGCAATAGGTATGTCCTTTACACATGGTGTGTTTAGTCATATGGTTTTCTGAGTATGTATCCCATATACAGTTCAATATTGATGGAAATAGTGACATATAATATGGTTTTCAACATTATAGGGATATTTTACTCCTTACATAAACCCTAGTCACTAAATTTACGGTTCCACATTGTATTTGTTCCTCTGAAATACATTGTGTATATATGAAATATTGAAAAAACAAATATTCTATTGATGCAGCTTCACTCATTTCATCACTACCTTGAGATAAAATATAAATATTTTCCATATGTCATAAAACAAACTTTACCCCCATCAATGGAAATAGAAATGTTAGATCATTGTTGTTCTTATTTAAAATTTTTTCTTCGTCCAACCCTCACTGATATATGTTCAATATAGATTGTGGGATTACAATCATCCAAACCATCTACAAACCCTTGTTACTACTACCAAGCCTCAGTCATGTATCCCAATTTATAATCAAAGACCATATCTATGATCCATTATACAAAATATTTAGTTTAGAATGATCAGTTCCTTGGGTATCATTAAATAATTATCCAATTGAAATGATATTTAAAAAAATAGAAGAATATTTGAACAAAGGAACAAAAAAAAGATAATCAATCAAAATCCATGTTCATCGTGACCATAGTCATAATAATATGAATAATGGGGAAGATTATAAAATCAAAACATTCAAATATTAATAAATCTAAAATTAAAATGTCTAAGAAGATAAAAAAATATTGGACAAACAAAAAACATGATCCAAGAATTATTTTTAAAGGAATTATTTATTTTTCTTCTCACAAACTATGAATGTGGAATTAAACCCTAAATTCAAATTCACCTCCATAGGTGGGATCAATCATTGTTGTAGATTGGTTCAATTTCATTTCTATTGGAGATAATAAAAAACACCATTAGTGATGTAAAATCATAATGGGTTCCACTCATCGATGCTTGATCCAATGACAGTAAAATATCTCATTCCTAGTATAGGCTCTCTTAGAATACTATAGATCCTATAGGGTTTTGTGAATTACCCTAGGGGATGATGTAAAAAATTGTTATATAATGGTGTGTCATTAGGGGTTGTAAATTAAATGAATGTTAGATTTATAAATTCATTTTATTAATATAACAAACCCATGATTGTACTCTACCATTGATTCCAATGAAAAAAAATTCATATGGAATTCTATGGATAAATCTCATGATCCATATTAAATATAACCCTCAGATTTATCATTCAAGACCATGTTTATGATTTATTCAAATTTTTCATAAAAAGTTTTTTTGATTGATATATTATATGTAATATATCATCACCCTAGATCTATAAGGCCAATAACTATTCATTGTATCCAATCCTAAATCCAAAAAATAATATTTGAATTTTTACAAATATAAACCTAAATTTTAATGTAACTATATTTTACCTATATTCAACGAATTTTTACCAAAAAAAGAGAAAACACACTCAGATAGATGATGATATTCTGATTAAATTTGGTTCTCATACTCCCTTAAGCTCTCTTAGGGGTTTTTGTGCTTCTAACAAACACAAAAATGGTTTATTTCTCTCCCTCAAAGGATAATCTGTTGAAAATACCTAGTGTACATTAGGAACTCTATGATTGTAGCTTCATCCTTAATGTCAATTTCTCAAAACTCAATAATGTATGATTGGTCAAACATACATCTATTGAGGTGTGACATTTGGAAAACACCATTAACTTCATGTTACAATCATAGTAGATACATGTGGTATACACCTCGCAAACACTTTTTAGTAACTAAAATAGCATAATTAATATAAAATATTTCTTTTCACTTCATCCAATGATTCCCAATTCATAATTATGTGAGACATTTTAGAAAAATAAGTCCCCATCTTCAGAAAAAATGTTATTTTTCCCCAGCCATCATGGAGATTTTTTCATATATCAAAAATCCTCATCAAGTACTAGATGACCTATACCTCACCTTTCCATAGTTGAACTAACTCCGAGCCCATTTTCCGTGTCCCCTGGCTATGATAAACATAGTTATGACCTTTTGAGTCTCCTGTAAAAGGGATAAAATGGTTTAACATTGATTTAGGAGTGGTAACTATTTTCATATTAAAAATACACCATTCATAAATGGTCTGACCATCTATGGAAAAAATAATATGATAGCTTGAAGCATTTCATCCAAAACCTAAATGGTCTGCTCTATCTGAATATCTATATATTCGAAGTGCATTGTGACAAACCATAGTTGAGTTCCAATTCGATATTGAGCACTTTTCATCAATTTAAATGAAGTGAGTATCATGGGATGAGATAATGATAAAGGAAATTCCATTTATCCAAACTATCCCTTATAAGAATCGACATCCTAAACACCTGATTGAAATATTATCTTCAATTGTTAGGAAGTTGGAGAACATTTTGAGTTGTTCTGCATTCTACCATAAGGACTTGGATCTCTCAATAATTAATGATTTTCATTCATGAAATCCATGATGATAAAACCAAATTTTCACATTCATCTCGACATCTTGGATTTCACCTATTAGTAGGTGATGAATATGGAGATAAACACATAATCACCCTATTACATCATTAGAAATCCCAATTGATAGAAAATGATCTTTGTACACACATAAATTTTTAGGATGTATCATTGAGGAAGATCATGAAACGCAAATAGTACATCATTTTGTATCATGAAAAATTCTATTATCTACCCTCAAACAATAATTATTTAATCCCCACCCTCAAAAAATTAATAAATAGCATGTACATTTGATAAATATTCATTAAATATCTCATAATTAATATACCCAAGATGTACATCCCATACATAATGATAATTAGGATAGGATAAAAAATTTAATTAAGGAACATTTCACCAACCTCGTTCATAAGGGTAAACTCGAGAGTGGTAATCTACACTATCACAACTCTCAATATTTTTGAAGGAAAATCCCTAATGTTATAATATTATTTCTTGTTCTCGTTTGTAAATGTATTGACTATATCAATGCCTAAAATAATCATGTAGAGTATCCATAACCTCTTTCTCAGGATAACATGTTTTGGTGAGAAGATATACCTTAGAAACTTATGGTAAGAAAATATAATGAATATATCTCCAATAAGATCACTTTTCTATAAAACCTGAGAGAACACTATCACAGCCAAGAAATTTGTCATGGGTAAGGTAATAATACTAATGGTACCTCAGATATCAAGTCTCAAAAGAATCATCATCTTCCACTAAATGATAATTCATTCAATGATATCTATATTGTAAATATAGAACACCTCGTAATCAACACCACCTTATGTATATCCCATGATGTGGTTTCTCATCAAAAAATTCTATAGCACCTAAAAATCTTATTGATAGTTTTCAATCAAAATGAAGGAAATCTCCTTTATGGTCATTATAGTGAGATGTTCCTCAATACCGGAGAAATAAATCATGATTACTTGATAATTACTCTCTTTTACATAGAAGTCACACACCTTTGACACTCTCATGGGTGGAATCTATGATATAATTGTATCAATATTAGAGAGTTTCACTACAACTCCCACTTCATAGGTGACTTTTCTCCAGATGTGGACCTCTAGAATATTTTTCTAACACTTATTGAGCTTCCCATAAAGTGGGTTCTTAAAATAATTTCCATTACCATCATAAAATTAAACTCATGCTCCTCCTATGAAACATATTACATGAGGATAGAATAAACTATGAACACAAAAAACTAGTGCAAGATGAGATGGAGGATCTACTTCTTGAGTATTGTCCATACTTTTGAGGTGTTCCATCATAATGATGTTAATCACCAAGAACTAAATGTAACTGCAGAAGCTATTAAAATTACCATTTGTTTTTCCTACTCTCATACTAAAATACGGTGATAACCTATCATACAGTAAAACTCTAGGAGCCACTTTGACTCTAACCACTTGTCAAGGAGGACATTGATTATGAGAGTTGGATACCTTTTCCTCATATTCACCATGGTTAATTGATGTTCACCGACACATAAACGTAGTATCTTATCTATATTTTGGTGAACTACATTTGGCTTCCCCAGTGGAATATATTGAGTTTAGTAATAAATTCGTATAATGTTTCTTTAACTGCAATTGTAGCTCTCAAAACACTGCAGGGTAATCATATATGCTAATAAATATATTATGTTATTCCTAGAAGTTGGTCTATGTAGATGTTGATATTTTTATGGGGATATAATCCATGAAAATAATTGTGGATGATTTCCTCAAACTACTCCAACACCGAATGAATCAAAAGATCATATAATCCAGTAATCCGAGTTTCATACTAGCTAATTAATGATAAATTGGTCATATCAACCTCCATAATATATCACACTACTCTGTCTGAGATTCCATCTCACCAAAGATGGAAAATTTCATCCCTATAAATATGATACATTAAAACCCTTATTCATTATAGTGATGAAGGTTATGGATTGTAGAAAAAAAATGCTTACTAAAAAAACTATCATAGGGCCTCATCAGTTTTACATAGAGACACCCTATGCAGCTTCACTCGAAGATCCATTTCACACATATATATGATATATTGGGACATTAAAACCTTATTATTTGGAGTAAACAAGAACATATATCGAGGAAATGGATTTACAAGAACCACCCAGTCTCTATCAAGGGAGTAATCATGAAAGTTTAGATTTATGTATGAATTTAAAAAAACAATAACTAAAGTATAGATGAAACATGTCACTTCTGAGATCACACTTGGAGCCTCTATGTTCTTAGGTCTAGAATAAGAATCTATACTTTCAATATTCTACTATTTCTCCACAAAATATAACTTTAATGAACTATCATATGAAAAATGACCTCAAACTCACAATTCAAAGAAAATTATCTATCATACCTCAATATTATTCTATTTTAGTGCCACCAACTCACCCACACGAAATTCAAGAACATCATGAGTGAATGTGTGTTGGTGGGGAAACTATACCTCTTATTTTAATTCCTGAATATGAATCCATATTTTTTATAACAAGGATCCATCAATTCCATATTTCCCCAAGGGGAAGTCACACCCATATAGCCAAAATAAATATATCTCTTAACTCAGTGGAACACTAATGAAACAAAATATATAAATCCTTATAATAATTGGGGGTCTCGATCAATATGAAATATTGGTGGTGTATATTCAAAGAACTCATGAAATACATTTATCATATTTTTTTCATTTTCCATTATTGTTGAGATAAACAACATCACATCCTAACTGATAGAATCCACCTAAACTAAATGAAGTGGATCAATATACTGCTTAACAGGTGGAGGCACTGTTAATTTTCCACTTAGATTAACCACCTCCTGTAAGGTATTCTAGAGTAAAGACAAGTCAACAAGTGGGTCATAATTAAGCTCCTACAATAGAATCTAAAATGGATATCATCATGGAGGTATCATACAATAAATGATAAACACCATGGTAAAAATTAAAATATCTAGGGATATCACTAAAGAAGGACATGGAAACATAATCCAATTTATATACGATTTATATTCAAACATTTACCCTTTAAATAGGGTATACATGTTAAAATTCACCTAGTGGGATAATAGAGAAATCATAATTAGATATGTCATCCACTATACTATCATTAGTATTCGTAAACTATGAGAACAACTTGATACACTTTAACATTATTTCCCTAGTTCAAAAATCAAAACCACATGGCTATATTATCACAAAACTATTCTTCTAGAAAAAAAAATCTTTTAATACATCTTTGTCATGGACCAACTCACTATGACATTCTTGGGTAAGGGTAAGTGGATAATTCCACCCCAATTCTACATCAAATTGTTGAGGGGTTTACCACCAGTAGTGATTATGTATATCAAACACATGGTAGGTCTTATCCTGAAATACCTACATACACACACATATCCATACACTAATATAATATGAAAAATAAAAAAATAACTATGTATATTCATGAATAACAACTAACACCACATCAGAGTGTGACAATGTACATGACAAAATAAAAAATGGCTAAGTGCAAACACAGTATAGATATAAGAGTGAAAATCCATCTAACAAAAAAAATTTTTTGTTTAAAAATGAGACTCCTGAAACTATATCCATTTTATCAGGAAATAAAAATCTACTCTTTATCCTAGTCCTCCTATGTTTTTTACAAAAAATTTATCATCATCATAATAATATGATATGTGTTAGAAGAGCCCATGTAGGGGTTACTATAAATATACCAAGAAGATGACCCTGGAATCATAAAAAAATAGAAGATAAAATAGAGATTCATCTACAAATAAAAAATACAATTGAATAAACAAGATACACCAGATATGAACTAGTAAAACTCCAATATCATGTTTAGTTCATGCCCACACTGTCTGGCTAGGATTATACTCAAGGCTCTATGGAAACATTCTTATAAGATAAAATGCTCATTGGGTCCGGACACATTGGTGAAAATCATATGAGCGGACATAATCATCATTTCATTCCCTAATCAATCATTTATTATGTAGGAGGGATTATCTCATATAATCACATGATTAAACTTCACATCATTAGAAAACAACATAGTTCGATACATAGATAGGGGAAAACACTTAATACCAATGTGGGACAGTGAACCATAATGGGATTATCCTACTAGTCAACATATAAAATTCCCTGATATGTAGGTTACATGATACTAAAATATACCAATGTAGAATCATGGGAATGAACATCTTACCCCAAGCCTTACAGAGGGATGAAATCTCAAATAATATGAGGGATCTTATATCCAATGAATATGACTAGATACCACAGTGAACCTAAATGAGGGAGGACTGAGGAAATTCTCTTCAAAAAATAAGAGTTAATTCATCCACATTGATATAGTTTGACAGAAATAAACAAATATCATACCATGGCTAGTATAAGAAGGAAAATGGGTATAAATCTCCCAAAAAGGAGTTTATGAGCTATCCCATGGGGTAAATGGGTTGTCTCACTGATCCTATCAACACCAGTGTCATTCAATATTACATGACATGCCTTTCTCTGGATACATGGTAAGATATTATTATAAGGCCCCAGCCTTAAACCTTACTTAATATTGAATTAAATGAATAATTCACATTGAGGTTCTTTTCAGGTTTAGAGTTTTAGAGAATTAGAATATAACTATTACATCTTAAAAGATTACAAAGTAGACACTTCTACTAAGTCTCCATAAAATAAAAACTCTTAAAAAGAAAGATGTCTAGATTCCATGTTTTAGCTAGCATGAAATTCCCTTGATCCCATCCTTGACCTTATTCCACTTTATGTCCTGTGAAAAACATTTCGAAAAACTTGGGGTGAGCATAAAAAGCTCAGTAAGGGATTCAAAAAGAATGAAAACTGTTAGTTTTTCAAACATCAAGTAAACCATGTATACTATATCAAAGTAATACCTTCACCTTCATGAAGTAGTAAAAAAAAATCTTCACCGAATAAAGTATCATTACTTACCTTTTTGTAACCAAAGGATTACCATAAAACCCATATAAAGAACACATAGAATATATAAAGGTAACTTGGGACATAAACATACTTAAGTGGAATAACCATACGATTGACTTCCACACATATCACATAATGGAATAGCCATACGGCCAATTTCCATACATACATAATGGAATAGCCATACGGCCGACTTCCATACCCAATGCATTGGAGGTTATAACGTAACCACCCGTCCTGGTATTCACGGAACCACGCGTCATATGGTTTATAACGTAACCACCCGTTAAAATGTCCAAGTACCAGTATAAAATCATAAAACATAAAACCAATATAAAGGAATGATAACATTTCCACATTTCAATCATGATATAACATAAATATATTAACATAATAGAATCCTTTATCAAAACCATTTTCAATACCAAAATACATAAAAGAGTATATGGTATTTATTTTATTCTAAAAACAATACGGCTTGTTGAGGAAGCCAAAGACCAAATAATACTCGCGGCGGCGGAAAACGTCGTTGTCACCGCGTACGTTAAAAAAACATTCCTTTTTTGTCGTTTAGTAAAACGCTTCGTAGAAAAAGATTCCATTTTTATAAAAGTAAAAGTTAAAGGGTTTATACACCGTATAAAAGAAAGTTGTGTATAAAACGAAATATGCCTCAATGAAAGGAGATTGAGACGAAGTCCCTTACCTTGGGTCTGACTTGACTCGATCGTTCTTTAACGTCCTGAATAATAAACTTGAGTTAATTTATACTTGATTAAGAACCTTTTTAAAGTTCATTATTCTTTTTATATCACTTATTGCCATGTTATAAACATTATGTAACCATTTAAGTTAATAATGTTTGTTTTGTCAATATTTGGTTCTTAAGTCGAAAGTTGACTTCTTACAATTACATGTTGTTCATGTGGTCAAAAGTTCTTTATATCCAGAATGAAATTCCTGATTTGGATATCATATATATCATATATATCCAAAATGTACATGTATTTATAATATTACATAATCATTTAGAGGTAAGAAATGAAACGCACCGTTCATGGAGACGGTAAGCCGTACGTACGCATGAACGCTACTTTCATTTCTTTGTCATATTAATGGAACTAAATGGGAGGTATGTATATTTTAATTCCAGAATTATATTCATCATTTAGATATATCATTAAATATATATATACATTATATACATGTAATTTCAATAGTACATTACATTTGGGGATAAGAAATGAAATGCACCGTTCATGAAGACGGTAAGCCGTACGTACGCATGAACGCTACTTTCATTTCTATCTCATACATTAATGGAAAGGAATAATAATGATATAGAGGTATATTATAATTCCAGTATAACATCATATATAATAACTTTAAATCCATACTTTACACGTCCCACATATGGCATTAACGAATCACATCACTTTTAGGGGGCGGTAGTCCGCACTTCCTTAAATGAAGATATCGTGTTTACACATAATGGAAACCATAAAGGTATGCCAAAAATGAAAAATACAGAAGCTTAAAGAAAACATAAACATATTATATATCATATATAAAAATAGTGACATCATAATGGCCACCCTTGAAGGTGTTAAATGAGTATTGAACAATCATCGTTTCGGGAGGCAGAATTTCACCATCCACGGAAACCGTATGTTCTTTAAACATTTGATGTAGTTGTGTGAGAGTGTAGCTAAAATAAATATTATAACAACATCCTAGTATATTGAAGATACTTGTGTTGTTACAAAAGAAGTAAATAAAAAGAGTTTAGAGGGTTGGAGAAGAAAAATAAAACAAATGAACAAGAGAGAATGAATTATCTTTAAAAGTGTAACTCCCTTTTGATTTGAGCCTAAAGGATTCCTTGGAAAGGATTCTGCCCAAAGGTAATCCTCTAGGATGAGGAGAGGGATGTGGAGAGAGTAATTGGGTAGGGTTTGGCAGATCCAAAGGCGTGAGAAGTGTGTGAAATGAGGTAGAGGTGGGGGCCTTTTATAAGAGTAGAGGAGGGGCACTTTTGGAAAGTAAAGAAATATTACTTTATTTGAAAATGTGTTTCGGTTTTAAAAGGTCCCAAATTGATATAATTCGTGGATAAGGTGACAAGGGTTCGAAATCCACTCATCCAAGTGGTTTTGGACATGTGTGGGTTTAGATTTTTCATTATCTTTCTATTTTCTTTAAATCATCAAATAATGATGTCATCGCTGCATCATTATTATGTCATAAATAATTTAATTTATTTAATGTCTAAAAATTATAAAAAAAACACTATGATGTAGGAAATATTTTTATCTTTCCAATGACTATTTATAATCAAAATTTGGACTTGTATAACCCCACTCAAAAATTATTTTAGTAAAACAATTTATGTTAGTGTCATTTTCACTTTAACATTAAATAAAAAATATTAATGTCATTTTCCAACTAAAGTGGCTCCATGGGGTCCCCAAGTTGGCCCATGGCTTGTCTTGGTCGGCCATGACTCACCCAATAGGTGTAGGACAAGTGTCATGGTGTTTTCACATTCTTATAATACCATTTTTACCTTAAACTAGACTAATTACCTCTAATCGCGATTAATGAAAAAAAGTTACTATTCACCAAAAAATTATTTTAATCTCATTGAACCACATTTTACTTCTTAATGACAACCATGTATGTCGGATTTTCAAAATTCAATACACATTAGTGGGAAACTTTCATTTAACTGAAAAATCAGTTTGCTTGATTACCACTTAGTGGCTTCACTATTAATCAAAAATTGAAGTTTTTCAGAAAATTACCAAAAATTCACCCTAAGCTATATTTGATATTCCGAATTCAAAAATGAAGTCCATTTTACAAAATTCGAAACATATAAGTCAAATTAATTAATTTAATAATTAATTCCCGCTGTCATGACAAATAGCGTGTTTTTGTGAAACAATAAGTATCAAAAGATTGACACCAATTTAAGTCCAATATCAAAGTGAAATTGATTCCAATGACCACCATTGGATTAACTGGTAAAAATATTTTCTAATTTCACTTTAAAACCAATTAAAATAATAATCTAATCATATAAATAATTTAGATTAAAAATAGGTTTTGAATTAAAATACAACATTTTACACTATTCATAAAAAAATGAACTTTATCAGAAAGGTACCAAAAATTTACACAAAGTAAAATTTGATGTCCCGATTATTAATAAGAGTTTTATTTGGTCCAAAATAAAGTATAAGAGTGATGAAAACTATATTTAATGATGGTTCACCATTAAAAGGTGATAAGTGAACCTTTAGTGAAAATTAGAGTATATATGCCCTAAAATTGAACTCTTTCCATATTTTAAGCCTTTATCTTTTATTGGGTAAATGTATAAACATTTAAAAACATATCCAATCATATTTTAGTTATTTCTATCCATTCCCGCCAGTACAACGGCTACTTGTTAACTATCATTTAAAATAATATTATTTTATTACTAGTGTGCTACGTAAGTTTCAAAGAAACTCATCGTTGCATATCGGGTACGCTATCGAACATAGCAACCCCTTTAAAATAAAATTAATATTTAATTCGTAAATATTAATAAATATGAAAATTCTTTATTCTTTATTTATTTGGGATGTTACATCCTTCCCCCCTTTTGGGAATAGCGTCCTCGTAATTTTATTCACTTATCAAAATAAGTGGGGGTATTTATCCCTCATAACATTTTCAGATTCCCACGTCGCCTCTTCAATCACATGGTTTTTCCACAAAACCTTTACCTGATGAATCACCTTATTCCGTAACACTTGCTCCCTGTGGTCAAGAATCTGGACCAGTTGTTCCTCATAAGATAGGTTCTCGTCCAGCTAAACTACCTCTGGACTCAAAACATTAGATGGATCTGGCATATACTTTCTCAACATCGAAACATGAAAAACATTGTGTACCTGAGATAAACTCGGAGGTAAAGCCACTCGGTATGCAACTGATCCAACTCTTTCCAGAATTTCATATGGTCCAATAAACCTTGGACTCAACTTTCCTTTCTTACCAAATCTCATCACGATTTTCCAAGGAGAAACCTTGATAAAAACATGATCACCTACCTCGAAAGGTAGATCCTTCCTCCGGTTATCCGCATAACTCTTCTTCCTGCTCTGAGCTGTTCTCATGTGTTTTCTAAATCAACTGAACTTTTCTGCCATATCTTCTACCAATTCTGGTCCCATCAGCTTCCTTTCACCCACTTTATTCCAAAATGCTGGAGTTCGACACCGCTTCCCATATAATTCCTCAAATGGCGCCATCTGATAATCCATAGAACACGCTCGTAGCATATCCTCCAATGTCTGAATTGTTCGTTCTGACTGCCCATCTAATTGAGGATGAAATGTTGTACTAAAATTTAATTCAGTACCCAACGACTTCTGAAGGCCTTTCCAAAAGTTAGAAGTAAACCTGGGATCAAGATCCGATACAATGGAGAGAGGAACTCCATGTAACCTGACTATCTCTTTAAGATACAGACGGGAAAGTTGATCAAGAGAAAAAGTATCTCGTATAGAAAGGAAATGAGTAGATTTGGTCAAGCGATCAACAATAACCCAGATTGTATTATTACCTCGAGATGTCCTCGGTAATTCTACAACAAAGTCCATGGATATGTTTTCCCATTTCCACTCTGGCAATGGTAAAGGCTGAAGCATCCCTTTCGGTAACTGCTGCTCTGCTTTAACCTGTTGACATGTCTAACACTTCACAGTAAAATCAGCAATGTCTCTTTTCATTCCATCCCACCAGTAATACTCCTGCAGACCTCTGTACATCTTAGTACTGCCAGGATGAAAAAACAACTCATTCTTCAAATGTGAATCACAAGGCACACATAACCTCTTCACAAACCTCAAAACACAAACACAAACTTATCCAAGAACTCAGGGAAAATTTTATTCATAAGGTCCATGAATACAGCAGGTGCATTGGTTAACCCAAAAGGCATAACTACAAATTCATAATGGCCATATCTAGTATGGAACGCAGTCTTCGGAACATCTTCTTCTTTTACGTTCAACTGATGGTACCCCGACCTCAAGTCAATCCTCAAAAAATACTGAGCTCCCTAAAGCTGATACCACTTCATTCGATGGCCCAACATCTGCTGAAGTTGTTGCAAATGATTTTACCACCCCTTTCTGCTTGTAGTCTAGATGCATTCCCCTAGTTGAGTTCTTCATTGGACACTCGTTTGCATAATGACCCATTTCAGTACACTTAGAACATCTTACCGTTGGCTTTTCATTTCCTGCTTGATCATCTTCCTTACAGTTACGAGCAATATGACCAGACTTACCACACCGAAAGCACTTACCAGACTTTGATAAACATTCTCCAGGATGCATTTTACCACACTTCTCACAGGATGGATATTTGGTTTTCTTACCTCCTTGCTTCTTTAATGAATTCTTCCCCTTTTCCTGCCAACTAGACCTCTTATTCTGTTGTTTGTCATAGAACACCTGATCATCGGAAAACTCCATTTCTACCTTCTCCGCACATCGAACAAGTTTTTCATAACGTTTGAACTCACGAGAAGCTAAAGCCCTTTGATACATTGGCTTTAACCCTGAGTAAAAACGGTTTATTTTTCTATCAAGATCTCGTATGAAGTTTGGAGCATACCTTGCCAATCGAGTGAACTTTTCTTCATAAGCATCCACTGATTCATCCTCCTGCCTCAATTCTAGGAACTGTTTTTCCATCCTAAGATGAACCACCTTAGGAAAATATTTCTCAAGAAACATACCTTTGAATTCGTCCAAGTGAAGATCCTCAATCTCATCCGCGTCCCTGATATTTTTAACCATAGACCACCACTGATCTGCTTCACCCTCCAAATGGTAAACAGCAAGACAAACCATTTGATGTTCTGAACACCCCATGACATCAAAAATCTTCTCTAGTGCTTTAATCCACCCTTCAGCTTGCACAGGGTCAGATGATCCTCTGAATGATGGGGGATGTTGCCTCATGAAATGTTCCACCACTGACATGTTCCTCTGTGGTTGATCTGGCTGATCTCGTGCATGTATACCACCACCATTTATAGCCTGAGTCAACTGTGCCATCACTGCAACAAACTGTTCAGTTCCGATTCCGACCATCTCAGGTTGCTGATTTGGAATGTTATCTACCTCCTGATGTCGTCCCAACATAGCTGCTTTGTTTCCTCCGCGGAAAACCATTCTGAACACAGAAATATCATAGGCGAAGCAACATGGTAATCCGTAAATGCTATATCATTTCAATCATATTATAATTTAACACTTTTCTAACTCCTAAAGTTGTCTAAACCGACCTCTGATACCAACTATAAGGCCCCATCCTTAAACCTTACTTAATATTGAATTAAATGAATAATTTACATTGAAGATCTTTTTAGGTTTAAAGTTTTAGAGAATTAGAATATAACTATTACATCTTAAAATATTACAAAGTAGACACTTCTACTAAGTCTCCATAAAATAAAAACTCTTAAAAAGAAAGATGTCTAGATTCCATGTTTTAGCTAGCATGAAATTCCCTTGATCCCATCCTTGACCTTATTCCACTTTATGTCCTGTGAAAAACATTTCGAAAAACTTGGGGTGAGCATAAAAAGCTCAGTAAGGGATACAAAAAGAATGAAAACTGTTAGTTTTTCAAACATCAAGTAAACCATGTATACTATATCAAAGTAATACCTTCACCTTCATGAAGTAGTAAAAAAATCTTCACTGAATAAAGTATCATTACTTACCTTTTTGTAACCAAAGGACTACCATAAAACCCATATAAAGAACACATAGAATATATAAAGGTAACTTGGGACATAAACATACTTAAGTGGAATAACCATACGGTTTACTTCCACACATATCACTTAATAGAATAGCCATACGGCCAATTTCCAAACATACTTAATGGAATAGCCATACGGCCGACTTCCATACCCAATGCATTGGAGGTTATAACGTAACCACCCATCCTCGTATTCACGGCACCACCCGTCATATGGTTTATAACGTAACCACCCGTTAAAATGTCCAAGTACCAGTATAAAATCATAAAACATAAAACCAATATAAAGGAATGATAACATTTCCACATTTCAATAATGATATAACATAAATATATTGACATAAAAGAATCCTTTATCAAAACCATTTTCAATACCAAAATACATAAAAGAGTATATGGTATTTATTTTATTCTAAAAACAATACGGCTTGTTGAGGAAGCCAAATACCAAATAATACTTGCTGCGGCAGAAAAATTCGTTGTCACTGCGTACGTTAAAAAAACATTCCTTTTTGTCGTTTAGTAAAACGCTTCGTAGAAAAAGATTCCTTTTGTATAAAAGTAAAAGTCAAAGGGTTTATACACCGTATAAAAGAAAGTTGTGTATAAACCGAAATATGCCTCAATGAAAGGAGATTGAGACGAAGTCCCTTACCTTGGGTCCGACTTGACTCGATCGTTCTTTAACGTCCTGAATAATAAACTTGAGTTAATTTATACTTGATTAAGAACCTTTTTAAAGTTCATTATTCTTTTTATATCACTTATTGCCATGTTATAAACATTATGTATCAATTTAAGTTAATAATGATTGTTTTGTCAATATTTGGTTCTTAAGTCGAAAGTTGACTTCTTACAATTACATGTTGTTCATGTGGTCAAAAGTTCTTTATATCCAGAATGAAATTCCTGATTTGGATATCATATATATCATATATATCCAGCATGTACATGTATTTATAATATTACATAATCATTTAGAGGTAAGAAATGAAATGCACCGTTCATGGAGACAGTAAGCCGTACGTACGCATGAACGCTACTTTCATTTCTCTGTCATATTAATGGAACTAAATGGGAGGTATGTATATTTTAATTCCAGATTTATATTCATCATTTAGATATATCATTAAATATATATATTCATTATATACATGTAATCTTAATAGTACATTACATTTGGGGATAAGAAATGAAATGCACCGTTCATTGAGACGGTAAGCCGTACGTACGCATGAACGCTACTTTCATTTCTATCTCATACTTTAATGGAAAGGAATAATAATGATATAGTGGTATATTATAATTCCAGTATAACATCATATATAATAACTTTAAATCCATCCTTTACACGTCCCACATATGGCATTAACGAATCACATCACTTTTAGGGGGCGGTAGTCCGCACTTCCATAAATGAAGATATCGTGTTTACCCATAATGGAAACCATAAAGGTATGCCAAAAATGAAAAATACAGAAGCTTAAAGAAAACATAAACATATTATATATGATATATAAAAATAGTGACATCATAATGGCCACCCTTGAAGGTGTTAAATGAGTATTGAACAATCATCGTTTCGGGAGGCAGAATTTCGCCATCCACGGAAACCGTATGTTCTTTAACCATTTGATGTAGTTGTGTGAGAGTGTAGCTCAAATAAATATTATAACAACATCCTAGTATATTGAAGATACTGGTGTTGTTACAAAAGAAGTAAATAAAAAGAGTTTAGAGGGTTGGAGATGCAAAATAAAACAAATGAACAAGAGAGAATGAATTACCTTTAAAAGAGTAACTCCCTTTTGATTTGAGCCTAAAGGCTTCCTTTGAAAGGAATTATGCCCAAAGGGAATCCTCTAGGATGAGGATAGGGATGTGGAGAGAGTAATTGGGTAGGGTTTGGCCGAGCCAAAGGCTTGAGAAGTGTGTGAAATGAGGTAGAGGTGGGGGCCTTTTATAAGAGGAGAGGAGGGGCACTTTTGGAAATTAACGAAATATTACTTTATTTGAAAATGTGTTTCGGTTTTAAAAGTCCCCACATTGATATAATTCGTGGATAAGGTGATAAGGGTTCGAAATCCACTCATTTAATTGGTTTTGGACATGTGTAGGTTTTAGATTTTTCATTATCTTTCTATTTTATTTAAATCGTCAAATAATGATGTCATCGCTGCATCATTATTATGTCATAAATAATTTAATTTATTTAATGTCTAAAAATTATAAAAAAAAATACTATGATGTAGGAAATATTTTTAGATTTCCAATGACTATTTATAATCAAAATTTGGACTTGTATAACCCCACTAAAAAATTATTTTAGTAAAACAATTTATGTTAGTGTCATTTTCACTTTAACATTAAATAAAAATATATTAATGTCATTTTCCAACTAAAGTGGCTCCATGGGGTCCCCAAGTTGGCCCATGGTTTGTCTTTGTCGGCCATGACTCACCCAATAGGTGTAGGACAAGTGTCATGGTGTTTTCACATTCTTATAATACCATTTTTACCTTAAACTACACTAATTACCTCTAATCGCGATTAATGAAAAAAGTTACTATTCACCAAAAAAAATTATTTTAATCTCATTGAACCACATTTTACTTCTTAATGACAACCATGTATATCGGATTTTCAAAATTCAATACAAATTAGTGGTAAACTTTCATTTAACTGAAAAATCAGTTTGCTTGATTACCACTTAGTGGTTTCACTATTCATCAAAAATTGAAGTTTTTCAGAAAATTACCAAAAATTCACCCTAAGCTATATTTGATATTCCGAATTCAAAAATGAAGTCCATTTTACAAAATTCAAAACATATAAGTCAAATTAATTAATTTAATAATTAATTCCTGCTGTCATGACAAATAGCGTGTTTTTGTGAAACAATAAGTATCAAAAGATTGACACCAGTTTAAGTCCAATTTCAAAGTGAAATTGATTCCAATGACCACCATTGGATTAACTGGTAAAAATATTTTCTAATTTCACTTTAAAACCAATTAAAATAATAATCTAATCATATAAATAATTTAGATTAAAAAGTGGTTTTGAATTAAAATACAACATTTTACACTATTCATAAAAAATGAACTTTCTCAGAAAGGTACCAAAAATTTACACAATGTAAAATTTGATGTCCCGATTCTTAATAAGAGTTTTATTTGGTCCAGAATCAAGTATAAGAGTGATAAAAACTATATTTAATGACGGTTCACCATTAAAAGGTGATAAGTGAACCTTTAGTGAAAATTAGAGTATATATGCCCTAAAATTGAACTCTTTCCGTATTTTAAGCCTTTATCTTTTATTGGGTAAATGTATAAACATTTAAAAACATATCCAATCATATTTTAGTTATTTCTATCCATTCCCGCCAGAACAACGGATACTTGTTGACTAACATTTAATATAATATTATTTTATTACTAGTGTGCTACGTAAGTTTCAAAGAAACTCATCGTTGCATATCGGGTACGCTATCGAACATAGCAACCTCTTTAAAATAAAATTAATATTTAATTCGTAAATATTAATAAATATGAAAATTATTTATTCTTTATTTACCTTGGATGTTACAATTATTATATACATTTGAATAAATGTCGGTAAGGCACTCATTGAACTACATCTTCCCATGCCCATTCACTTTACATTGTACATGGGTTGTGTTCATCAGAAATGACATGAAGGTTTACATGGCTTCCTAGGTGTGTACTCATAATACAGACTCAGCTAGATAGAAAATGTTAACATTTTATGTGGGTCCCCAACATGTAGTGTGATATTAACTCACCACATAAATCATTTCCACTTCATATATGGGTCAAAATGATATGTATTAGTTAGATGTAAATATTTTCATGCCATATTTTTAAAGAAAATCATGTTTTTAATGTGTAGTTTTTTTCACCTTCACCTTTGGATCCATTGAATATATCAACCATAACTTCCATAACATAGTTAAGCACCATCAACAGAATATAAACAGTCAAATTCTGGCTATTCTTTACTCAAGAAACAATCATCACCATACCACTATATATACCTACTAAATAAATATCATGGAATCATCATAACTGAAATAATTAATTGATTCCCATCATTATCTCAATCCCTCAATTACATATTTAAATCCAAAAATTTAACATCAATCCACAAACAGTTGAACTATATAACTATTTAACAATGATCAATTCCTTTTTTATCCATGAATCATTGGTCAACTGAAACATTAATTAAAAAATAAAATAATAGAGGGGGAAAGGAACGGAACAAAAAATTTACAATCAAACATATGTAGTGCTCATTTTTTCTGTAATTATCATAATCTAAGAATATGGTTGGTTAATAAATCATAAAATTCCAAAATGAATAATTATATAATTAACAAATCTATAAAGAGAAAAAATGAAGTGTACAAAAAAAGTGTGATCCAAGATTTTATTTTAAAAAAATTAATTCATGTTCACCACAAAACCCATGAATGTGTTAACAAATAAAAAATAAAACACACTACATAAGGTTTTATTGATCATTAATGAAGAAAAAATTATTATTTTTTGTTATTGATGTGATTTAAGGACAATATCGATGATAAAAAATCTTACAGTGTTCTGATCATCAATCCATGATTTATAATCACACAAAAAAATTAAATTCTCCACAAGTTCTCCCTCAACATCCTCATGATCCACTCAGGTGACATGGATAACCATGAATTCTAAAAAGTAGAGTATATAGAGAGATGTTTTTATGAAATTATAATTAAAAATAATTAAATATAAAAATTAATTTAATTAATTTAACCTACGCATGATGACATAATGTTGAAGCATCTATAATAGATAATACTTATGTTAGGGCTTTGATAAACCCCACACTCAATATTTCATAGTGCCCTGACATTGTTATATTATACACTTTTGGTAGTTATTTTATTATTTATGAAATAACCATGAATATGACATGTATTATATTTGATATATAATCTAATAGGCTCTACAGGCTTTATAACCATGCACTATCACCATGTGTATCATCCAACATATTATACAAAATACTCCAATTCATAAATAGAAATTACAAAGTCAATACATTCTACCCCCCATTATTATCATTCAACATATTATGAGAAAACTCACCCAAATAGATGGGTATAGTGATCTCACATCTAGTTATCCCTCTCCCAAAATCCATTCTGAATGATCTAATACTTCAAAATAACATGAACTATGTGAATCACTTTCTCTAAAAGGATCTTCTCATTCTGATACCTACTGTTCACCAAGTACAATGGGAGGGTATATTTAAATTCAATGTACTGATCAAAAAGTTCTATAATTTATGGTAGGTGACACATATATATCCACAAAAATGATATGTATCAAAACACCACACACCTTGTCTAATTTTGGGGGTGGTTTATGTGGTATTCCACCTCACCAAATCCATTTAGTAACATAAAAAAAGCCACATAATCTCTGATTATTATTGAGACATCGATGAATTCCTCTAAATTATTTCTAAGAAGGGGGCCTTAATAAATAATTTTTCTCCCTCATAAAAATAAAAATGAATCTGCCATCATACTACATATGGATATTGATAGATTTGATATGTCCTCATCAACTTCATGATGATATATACGTTCAATGTCATCGATCGAACTGAATCTTGGCCCCAAAAAATGTTCCCCAATAACTCTAAAATGTACATCAGTGACCTACAAGGTCTCCCATAAAAGGAATTATGTGGTGAAAAATTGATGATGGATTGTTAACTGTTGTTATACGAAACTCCAACAATATTTGATGATTCTCCCAATAAAGGCCAAAACAGACATGAATTCCATAATTATGTCCTTTGAAACCTCAATAATATAATTCTTAAGGCCATATGTCTATGGTAATAATGTAATATTCAACTAAAATTTAGTTTCAAAGACTTCTTAAATCCCCTCTATAATCATTATGTTAAGTACATATCATGGTGTGAAATGATCATTGATGAAATTAAATGTTTCTAACCTATCTCATGAACATATAGGCCTCCTAGACTCTCTACTGATCATTTATCTTTGGTGGTTTGGAATTTGGTAGACATGGTGAGTTGGTCTAGGATTGTCCAGATTTTGTCACAAAACCCTAACAAATCATGAAATTCCTACCATGAAATTCATGAATATACAATTACATTAACAATTCCATCACTGCACTTCATTCTTCACATATTGGTAGGTGATGCATCATGTTTTAAAATCAAAAAAAAATCTATAGTATTTTTATCCACCCAATATAATTCCAAAGGATCCTGTTTCATCCATAAATATACTGCTAATGGGGGTCATGAAAATCCCTCCCTACCTCATTTAACATCATGAAAGTTATCGCTGTCTATCATCGAATAAGGATGATGAACTCAACACCTTAAAAAATCTATCAAGAGCATTTATAGTTTATATATGTTCATGAAATATCTCATAATGGATATAAAAAATTTCTGTCTTATTGAAACACTAAATACCTAGAGGGTAAAAAATAATTGATTTAGGTATATTTTACGATTATCTTTCTAAATGATCAATTATAAATAGTTCATCTACTTTATTGACTCGCTCAAAAACTAGGAATGGAAATACATTTTCTAAGAATCCTCTTAACAATACCCTTACATAGAGTATTTAATATCTCAAATAAAAAATTTGAGAGAACTCTTGTGAATATATCTACCTATGGATAATATCCTTCAATAAAATATTATACAAATGAATCTTGTGGTCAAAAAATATGATTAAGTACTCCCCCATTATATATTTTCACTGTTGTTTCTGGGAGACAACTGCCACATCCATATTTATGTTAAGGGCAATGTAGTGATAGATAGTAGGCCACAATTTTTGGGATCTGTAAGAATTATTGTAACACCCCAATATTCTATTCATGGTTTTTATAATTTTTTTATATCATTGATTTTTTACTTTTCACCAAACAGAGAGAAAAAATAAACTCCAAAACATTATTATTTCATTGTTATACTTATCACATAGTAGTTGGAATGGAGGTAATTAATGAGATTATCTAAATTATGAAAATATAGTTTAGACATGTTTATAAAATGAGTTCAATTTTTACAATTTAATTAGAAATTGAAAAAAACTAATGGAACATAAATCACATCATTAAATAAAATAATTATTTTTATAACCATAATGGAATTTTATGATAATAAATTAAATTGAACTTTATTATTGATATATGTTAATGATATTTTTCTGTTTTGTATATATTTTTTTTAATTCATACAATAAATTTGATAAGATTAAGATAAGAATAAATCTAACTTTTTGCATAAAAAACAATATTGTTTCTAATGTTTTTTTATTTCCATTGAAGGAAATGCCTATTTTAAAACTAAATTTTAGCACTTCAACAAATTTTATTTTACAAAATAAAAATTATTTATAAATAAGAATTTAAAAACTATCTTAGTGTTTGATATTTTTTGAAAAATGTTTCAGTTTTTATGAATATTGAAAATACTATAATTTATTTAAAAATTATTTTTCATACAATTTATTTATATAGTCATATGTCATTTTAAATTTGTTTTAAAGTATATTTAGTTCAATTAGATATTAAAAAATATAGTTTTTTTAATAATAATAAATTTCACATTGAAATTGGATATAAAAACATTTCAATCTATGGAACATGGTAACATTAAAAACCATTTTCCCATTTCATATATGAGGTTACTTTTAAATATTAGTTTTCTAATTACGAAAATTTCATTTTATAAAACTAATTCCATATTTTTAATATTACGTTCCAAATTAGGTATTTCATTAATTATAGTTTTTAGTGATTAAGATGTTATTTTGGTCAAAATAAAGATTTACCACAGTACAGGTAATGTAATGATTCTTGTTAATGTTAAAGGTAAAGGAATAAAAAACCAAAAAATAAAATTATTAATTGGTATTTGAGGTATTTATAGACCCTAAATACTTTAAGACATTTATTTTTATCCAAATTCATGGTAATTAATTCCCTCGAACTATGGTTGGATTTAAATATATAATAATAAATATTTAATCACATAAATCAACCTCTCTTCATGTATAAATACCACCCCTAAAAATATAATTTCTCATAAAAATACATTAAACTAATTTAATATCTGAAATAGGATCTTACCAACACTCCACACATCCAATTTATTCTGGGCTCAGCAAATAAAAATTTCAATGTTATTTAAGGGATCCTTTGAGGAGGTGATATTCATGAATTAATTTTATCAAAACACATGTATTATTTTCTTTTCTTATTATAAATTCTTCTAACCTCCTCCATCCATCATGAAATGATAACTCATTAATATTTTATATTGCATAGATTTGGTTTTCTTTTCTAATATCTCATAGTCATTTTTTCTAGTATCCTCTATTTCAATGAAACAAAAAAATTCCAAATTATGTTGGTTAATCACCTCGAATAATAATGATTTTTTTGGTTTTCCGTTACAGCCTTTAGGAATGGACATAATAGTATAATTTTGGTTAAATGATATTTGGTTGTTATATTTTGGACTAATTTATATTATTTAACTATTATATAGACAGAATATTAAATTAAATAGAATTTGTTTTTATTGCCGACAAAATTATCATGTTAAACAAAAAAATTATCATTGTCGATTTACATAATTAATCGCCCTCGTGTATAAAATTATAAGGATATATGGGAAAATTTAAATATATTTTAGTTTTTTATGAAAATTTGTATTTCATTTATTATTTTTTCATTCCAATAAGAAAAAAATCCATAATTTTACAAAGAACCAATGATGAAACAATTTAACAAACATGACCAAAACAAATGGAAATTTTGAAATATTATTAAATAATGTGTGGTGATATGTAATAAAAGTATACCATAAGTATGTATAAATATTATTATTGTTATTGAAATATTTCATATGACTATTTAATCTTTTATATTGGGGGTTAAATTACTCAATACTAAAGGGAAGTGTGAGAAAAGGGTTTCTTATCTAACATTTTCCTCTATGTGTTATATGGAATTTTCACGACTTATTTATTATGTGTTTTTTATATAAGGACATTGATATATAATATCATGAATCTAATTATATTAATGTTATTAAATGATTCATTTGATAATTATCTCTTTTATGGGGTATATAAATGAACTGATTGTATTGTGGTAAGGGAATTCATGGCATTGATTGGGTTATTCATTTACATAATTTATTGTGTTGTGATATTATTATGTGTGGGATGAATTATTTTGATCTTATGTTGTAAATAAAACTATAATCTGTGTATTTAAAAATAATACTAAAATATAATTAATGATTTTCAATGCTCACATAATTGATATGATATTTATAATAGATTTTATTTTAAAAATTATTATTCTAATGATTCTCATAAAGCATAATTTTTTATCATTTCCATGCATTCTATAATAGTATCCAAGAATGTTTTAACTATTATTCTACGATTTTTATTAAATTAATTTCAACGCATGATTTGCTTGTAACAAAATCTTCTAAAAGGTGTGTTTTGTAGTTTTTTAAATGATATTATTGGTCAAAAAATATGCAAGGAATGTATTTTTTTAAATTATATGTATTGAGAGTAATTCCCTCCATTATAATAATTTAATGATTTTATGTGTGATTTATAAGATTAAAATTCTATGTTCAATGAAGATATTTTCCCTTATAATTTCATTTCATTATAAGAATAAATTATTTGAAAATGAAAATTGTATTTCATAAGAATAATTTCATGTGATATTTCAAAATTACTATCAATAAAATATATCTTAATTTGATGTTACTTATACATTAATGGGGATATTAATCAAGGATATTATCCACTTTATTTTACTGTTTTGTTTATTTTTACGATGGAATGATGTTTGCGAAGCCTCTTTCTTTTCCATGAGATATATTTTTATGAAATTATTATGAAACTCATTTAATCTCGTGAATCTAATGTGATGAATGATTTATGACCTTGTGGAACAGATATGTATAATTTACATTTTGTGATTGGTGGGATCTATATCTTCCTCAAATAAATTGATTAAATATGGATAACTCATGAGTTAAAATGTAATGTGTGAACCTAATTACATGTCCAAAATTTTTATGTGTGAACCAGATTAAATGCTAAATATTGTTATGCATAAAACTAATTACATGTTCACAAAAGTTATATGTAAAAAAGATTACATGTTCATAATTTAATGTATGAACCATATTACATGTTCACAGAGTTATGAATTCACCTATATTTGATGTCCATATTTTTATGAATGGACCAAGTTTTTACATCCATATTTTTATAAGTAGACGTGGTTTCATGTTTATATGTTTTTGAAAGGGTATTATTTCATGTCTTTACGTTGATGAGTGAACCTGTCTGTATTTATACATTTTCCACAAAATTATAATTTTATGTGTAGTGAAAATTCCATGTATCATGGTAATTTTTTCCCATAGGTATTTGGTTCCATTATAATAAATGTCTTTTGAACTTTTATGATTTATTCAATAACTTAATATTTTGATCCTTTCTATGTTGGGTATAATTTTCAAATGTTATGATCATGTTCATATACCATTATGAATATGTAATATTTGATATATTCCTTTATTTCTATTATATATCATCTAGGGTAATAGTTTTCATCTATTTATATTTCCAGGGATATGAAATAATATAAAACAAATGACATGTAAAAAAGGGTCCTAATTATGAAGGAATAATTACGCTTGAATGTATACAGTTTATGAACCAGTTGTTTATGATTCCATATTTCCCAAGAAACTAAACCCATACAATTCTGGTGTAGTTATTTTATTTTATGCAATGAATATCCGTCGATTTAGATTTAATATCTATGTAACAATATAATGGGTCCTTAAAGTTTGTATCATATAAAAGATTAGTTTCTATTTTGAAACTAGGTTAATAAAACCACAGTAAGAAACCTACATGTAATTCTATTTTATAATCCCACAATCTTGGTAACAACCAATCATAAAGCCTAAGATATTATAGTTTGAATTTTTATAACTACTTTCCGTTTTATTAATGTTTTTAGAAATATGACTGTTTTTATTTACATTAATTATTTTGTTTTAGTTGATTGATGGAACCAGAAGGAATCCTACTAACATTGAATCTAATGAAAAATTTGATTATAATGATAAATTAAATATGATGTTTATGGGAGATAAGGATATTGTTTTTATGACTATTAACTATGAATATATATTATTAAAAATGTGAATATTGATGATACTTCTAACACCATGATTAATATGATGATGGGAATTTATAAAATTTTATGTGGTTTTGATCATATAAGAAATAAGATTTTTCTTCTCATATGTCAAGAGGGTAGGATAAAAACCATCATGGAATTTCTCAAATGTAGTGGAATGTGTCATCTGTATAGATAATAAGGTCATATAGTTTTTGAGGAGTTAAATTCCTTATGTGTGGGGAATATGGGTATTATCCAACTCAATGGCCAGACCCATGAACTAACATCATGACAATGGGAATACCAATTCCATGTAAATATTTTATGTGGGAAAGGTATGTATTTATGTATTTATATAAAAAATTAATATGGAAAAATTACTTTTATTATATTGTGTAATAATAAAACATCTATAGATTCGTCAACTATTATGTTTACTTAGGGAATTTAAAACATTTTTTTAATATTGTGGGTAACCATTAAAATTTATTAAGGTGGTAAAGAGATATTTATAGAGAACACATTATTAAGGGAAGGATAATCCTCAATATTTTCATGTTTTTCATATAATAATGAGAAAAAGATATATTTTATTATAATAAAATAAAAATAAAATATTGAATAATTGGGAATTGATTTGTAATATGATTAAAATGAGGTTTGTGGATTTATTTTATAGAATTTTTGGATTTACGGTATGTGGAAATAAATAATTTTAGGAATCATGAATGCATTCACTAAAGTTATATGGTAATTAAGGATATTAGCATGTTTAACAAAATACATGATGATGATCCTCACATGTCATGTGTGTGAAAATTATGATCTATATCATGTAGTTTTATGGATTAATGGAAGGTTGGTTTTGAAAATTTATTGACATTCATTCAAATTTTTTGGATTTTATTCCTCTAGAAGGTTCAGAAGGGTTAAATTTTTGAAATTCCAAAATTTCAATTCTTTGTCGCGATTTTAATGAGTTATGTGTCACCTCACCATGTAAAGAGATACAATAATTTGATATCTTATACAATAAATTTTTTACGATGATGACTATATTCATTTATTTTTTTATCACCTCACCTTGTAAAGAGATACAATTATTTGATATCCTATATAGTAAATATTTTATGATGATGACTATATACCACATGAATGACTTTCATCTCATTATTCATATTATAATCCACTAGTTCTGTAGGAATCAATGTTTTATCTTCATTAATTAGAGTAAGAAATGAAAAAGATATAGATCATTGAAGAACCAAATAGTTGAAAAATACCCATTAGAAATATGAAAATAAAGTATATCTACTCATATAATTTGAAATAAAATGTAATCCAATTATCATAATTTTTTGAGATACTAATGGTCTTTTCAGACCTATTTAATATAAATCATTTTTTTCATTAACCTTATAATGACTGTGTTCTCTATAATTATCAATCATAACATGGTAGTTATAATTCTCTTCTATGTCCATGTTTTCACATTCCATTATTGTTCTCCTAATTTAAATCCTATTTATTTGGTGATCTTTATCTTTTGAATTCAGTTATTAAGAGGATGTTTTTTTGACGTATTTTATAATGAGGTGTTACCACAAAGGAAAGAATAAAACATCAATATTTTATTTTAAAATGCAATTTCAAATTTGGGAGAACTGTTTTTTTTTTAATTCAAGATTGTATCTAGATGGTAGATTATCTGTTGGCTCTTCCACTGAATCTCCCTCAGGTTTAAAATGCATTCCATGTACCTCTCCTTGATATGTATATACATGATATTTTACATTTACTAAAATATGAGGATTTAATATTGGATAAGTATATTTCTCATACTGAAAAACTGGTAGAGACTGTAGATCATATAGACGAAGTTAAATGAAAAAAATACAACTCATATAGTTAATGTTATTCAAAAACGAAACTAGTTTTTGGAAGCTATATGTGAACATGGGGATTTGATTAGGCAAAATTATCTTCCTATTTTTATATTTTAATAAAAAAATCATTGGATAAGTTCCTTTTATGGTGGGTATTGTAACATCCCCAGTAAATAAAGAATATTTCATTTTCATATTTATTAATATTTTTGAATTAAATCATAATTTAACATCAATGATGATGCTATGTTCGATGGCGTACCAAATACGAAACAACGAGTTTCATTGAAATCCTATGTTTCACACTAATAATATAATATTATTATTTTAAATAATAGTTAACGCCTTACCATTTTATTGGTGGGAATGGACAGAACTAACTACCATATGATTATATATGTTTTCTAAATTGTTTTACATTTACCCAATAAAATTTAGTGAATTAAAATGTGAATGAATATAATTATAAGCATAAATACTCTAAAAATAATTAAAGGGTCGATTTAGTTCCATTGGATGGAAAACGCTTTTTAAATCTAGTTTTTTTCACTTCTATATGTTCTATTTGATAAAATAATTTTCTTCTTTAGAATCGATACATCATAATTTACTTTGGATGAAATTTTGATATTTTTCTGATAATGTTCATTGTTTAATGAATAGTGAAAAGTGTTGTAGTATAATTCAAAATTTCTTTTTGATATAATATATTTATATAGTTATATTATCTTAATAAATGTTTTTAATGTATAAATAGATTATATTGTTACCATTTAATCCAATTTTGTCTATTGGATGCAATTTCACCTTAAAATTGGACATTAACAAGTATCAATCTTTTGATTGTCATTATTTCATAAAAACATGGTTTTTATATGATGGGAATTATTTATGAAATTAATTAATGAAACATTTATGATATTAATTCTGTAAAATAAACATCAGTTTTTAATTCGGAATAACAAATTTATCTTAGAGCAAATTTTTTGTATTTTTCTGAAAACATTCAATTTTTGATGAATAGTGAAAAACACAGTGTTATTGTTTAAAAGCATCTATTTTTTAAATAATTGATTTTAAATTTAAATTTGGTATAATGTCAAATTATATACATAATACCTATATTAATACAATGTAATTAATTTTAGTTATTTTATAATAATATTAGATATATAAAATTTTATTGAACTTTTTAACTTCTTTTTACCAAACTTATATGTTCTTCTCCAAATTTGCATTAAAAGTAATTTTATAAAATCTGTGAATGGAATTTCAAAAATATTATATACATGGTTGTCATTCTTAAGTAAAATGTGCTTCAATAGAATGAAAATAATTTTTGGTGAATAGAATCTTTTGACTTTTATTAACTGTGATTAAAGGTAATTAAAGTAACTTAAGGATAAAATAATATTATAAAATTATAAAATTGCCTTGAAACATGTTCTAACCATATTTTAATAGTCATGTCCTCCCAATACAATTCATGGGTCAATTTTGGGTCCCCATGGAGCCACATGGGTAAGATAATGACATTAATAACTTTTTATTTAAAGTAAAAATAAAAATGTCATAAACATGTATTACTTTACTAAAACAATTTTAATGTGGGGTAATGTAATTTATATATTAGGATAAAAATATTAATTATAAATATAAAAATATTTCCTTTATCATGGTAAATGTTTTATAGTTTATATTCATCAAATGAATAATATTATTAAGACAAAATGATGATGGAGTGTTTACATCATTAATGAAAGATTGAAATAAATAAAAAGATAAATATTAAAAAAGAATCCAAAACTTGTCCAATTATAATTTGATGATTTTATTTTGTCCATGGGACACCTTATCTTCAATGTTAAGGATTTTTGGACCTTTAGAAACCCAAAATCATTATATAATAAAAATAATATTTTCAAACATTCTAAAAGAACCCCTCCTCTCCCTTATAAAAAGACATCACTTCATACACATTTCTCAAAATTACCAAGCCCTTGGCTCATCAAACAATTTCTCCAATAATATCCCAATATCCCTATATTAATCCTATAAGCCTTACCTTATGCAGAAATAAATTCAAGAAAACTTTTTGGTACAAACCAAATAGAGTTTACCAATTTAAATGTAGCATATTCTCTTATGTTTTTTTGTTTTATTTTACTTGTACAATCTCCCTAAAAACATATTATTAAATCATTTTATAAAATAACAAGTATAATCAATATACATGGATGTTTTTATGAGAATAATTCGAGCTACAAATACACACACCTCCATCTAATGGGTAAAGAACATACTGTTTCTGTGGACGACTAACTACTGTCTCACGAAACGGTGAAGGTTCAATTATCTCATACCACTTCTCATAGTGGACATTATTATGGAACTGTATTTATATACGATATAATTTATTATTATGTTTTATTTATGCATCTTTATTTTCAATTTATATCATAACTTTATAGTTTCAATTATGGGTAAATGCACTAATTTAATTTGAGGAAGTGCGGACTACCTCCCCCTCAAAGGGATATGACTCCTTCATTCCATTCATGGAACTTATAAAGGATATAATTTATAAACTTATGTAACATATATGACATATATATTATAATAAAATTATAATATACCTATGCATCACTATGTTTTCATTCCATTAAATTATGAAATATAAATGAATGCAGCTTTCATGCGCACGTACAACTTACTGTCTCCATTAATGGTGCATTTCATTTCTTATCTAAAAATGTTATGTACTATTATAAACAAATATTTATTATGGATATGTATTATATATGAGAAATATAAATGATGAATATTAATCTGTAGATAATGGAATTTTGACTACATGGACAATTTATAATTATAACATGTTCCTTTTGGACTCAAGTTCTGAACATCGACAAAATGTTCGATATGAACTCAAAAAATTAATTAATTTTAATAGTAGGTTAATTAGTGATATAAAATGATTAATAAAAATGATTAATATTATTAATCCCGTATAAATTAACTTATGTTTATAATTGAGGAATAACAAAGAACATACGAGCAAGTCAAGTCGGACACGTGTTAAGGGATTCATATCTCACTCTCAAGTCGGAGAGATTTCATTTTTTTCTCCACTTATTTCATGAATGTGGTGTATTATGTAATAAAATTTGATATATATTATCTTGTTTCCATTTATATTAATTGTATTCTGTAATTCATTTTGTGGTTATTATCTTTTGGGCATACGACTCGATTGATTACAATGAGTTAAGGGTGTTTTATCTCACATTTTATTCCCCTGAGATTCACGCTATATTTGCCACTATTTCCATTGTGTCGTATATGTATTGGAAATGATTATAATATTTGTGTGATATAATTTAATTTATTTGTATTTAAATATACATTTTATGTTTCTTTTTTGATGGGGTGTATGTTTAGTAAGTTACCAAATCGGTAGTGGAACCTTTCACCGTCCTCTTTTTAAAATACTACTTTTTGTTCTGTCATTTAATTGACATATTATTATGTTGGGATATGTTCTTATATATCCATATTACTAGAAATTTTATTTCCATGTGATGAGATACCATTTTATGTATCATCAACTCATTTTTGGAATTTTAATGTGACGTCATTAGGCTGTCAAATTTCTCTACGGGAATTACTTTACCTAATTTCAATTATTTGGGTTAAACCTCTATTTCTTGATTATGTCGTGATATGAATATGTGTGAATGACCTAAAATTTTCTTACACATATATCCACATATATTGGGTTTATTTATATTTTTCACACATAATTACGTAATTGATTTACCCTTAATCTATGTATACCGCCTTTATGAGGGATTTTGTCTCAATTTAGATTCTATTGAGTCTTCATTGTTGTTATATGACAATTCACTTTTATATGGTTTATATACTGTCCTATGAAATATTATATCATGAATACCTTTAATCTCATGATATAATAATTTCTTTATTAAATGTTATTACTCAATTATTTGTATTCAAGAATCTTCTATTTGGTTAACATCTCCTTAACTAAAAATCATTTTAGCAGGCAACCCATAATTTTTTATTTTATAATTACACATTTAAAGGGTAAGTTTAGACCATCACAAAACCACCAGATTCAACACATCACCAGAATTTCTGCATATAACATTCTAATTTCAAAAAAAACGCTATAGGCTACCTGGTCGGTACCACCATTACTGCCTTCCAAAAAACGCATTATTCAAAATTCAAAAACCATCCAACATACATGTGCCTGCCTCAGAAATCACAACCTTCCCACCAGTCATCTTGTAGATAAAATAACCCTCGCTAGACATCGACATCACCAAATACGTCCATCATTGAATAAATAATGACACCATTGTCAACATCGTCATCGTCACTCGACACCTTCATTCATCGACATCGTTGTTTCTTGATGCACCATACCGGAATACCAACGTTGACCATCAGAAAAATGAATTTTGACCAAAACATCGAAGGAGATACCATCATCCACCAACATAGAAACCACGAACCAAGCGTACACAAAACCATAAAAGAAATATGCACAAATTGAACCTCTTATTAGTCCTCCGAGAGAAACACATGCTGATGCGACCACCACGTTCATCCCTGAGACCCAAAAGCCGGCAACCGTCTTACTAAGTCATAAAACCACAAGTACCCTCTAACACATCATAATATAAAAATCCCAAATACTGGGAAGTTCCCCATGAAAACTAGTGAGCTGTTGAAGAACCTGATCCAGGAAGAGAATACCATAAATCATATAGTGGACGCAACACCATCGTCACTGCGATCCATGGCTCAACACCAACACCACCCTTTTCCATCACCAAAACACCCAAAGAAACACAAAGACCTCACCCAAGCACATGAAGAATCACCGGGAGCCTCCTCCACATCGCACCACACACCCAAAACATCATGCAATTTAGTGCACCTGAATTACCTAGATGGAAGCAGACAGCCTAGAGGCTAGAGAGAGTGCGAGCAGAAGGGCCTTCCCAGCAAGCCACCAAGCACATCGACAAACACCCCCAAAAAGAAACATAACGAACCAAAAAAGGGGAAACGAAGGCCTTCTATAAAGAAACACCACAAAGGGATAAAATCATAGAGAGGAATCCAGGACTGAAACCATAAACCAAGGAAGAAAGGAGCCACTGATAAACCAACTACCGCCTAACCGCTTAACCCAAATCCTCAATTTTTTCCATCGCCCCATATCTGACCTGGAGAGGAATGATGGAGCACGATGATAGAGAGAAAAATAGGTATCCGAGGATAAAGTAGAGAAACTTATCATTGCAAGAGAGAGAAAAGGAAGAACAGATCGGAGCGGAGTGTCGGAACCACCACCGATGGGGAGAGATCGAAACCCTAGGAAGGTGAAAGTGAGCTGAGAGCCCGAGACCATCCCCGGAAAATGAGGCGCCATTTTCTAGGAAAAAAATGACGTTTTAAGGATTTGTTATTCTAAATATTTCTCATTAATTTACAAGAATTAATAATGGTTTAAATGATATATTTATATGGACATTACTATTTTAAAATTTTAATTCCATTAAAAGTTCCAATGTGGTATGGGAAACTTTGATTCAAATATCTCTATATTAAATGACTTGAATGGTTTTGAAAATTGTTTGATAAAGCATTGATTATGCCAATATCTTGAAATGATATATTGTGATTTCAATGTGAAAATATTTTCTTTAATTTAATCTTGTTTTCTGTGTTATGAATATGTTATGGTTATTGGGCATTGTTTACATATACGGGTTGTTCCGTGATAGACCTAGGGCGGGTGAGCTCGAGATAGCTCCCCAATGCATTGGGTAATGAGACGGAGTTAAACGTCAATGCTTCTCTTAATAGATTTAGTGAATATATTGTGATGGGTTTTCCAATCTTACACCATATGTAGATGTGATAGCTACATAATAAGTATGTTATGTATTCCATAAGATACCTTTACAATTTATGATTTCTGAATGTTATTCACAAATCATATTATTTAAGGGGTATTTTATGATTGAGATGTATGGTTTAATTGATTTTTATTTATTAATGGGAAAATGTTTTCTTTCCTTGTTTTATAACACATACTGAGCTTTTTATGCTCATCCCATGCTTTTTAAATGAATTTCCCAAGACATAAAGAGGAATAGGGTCAAGGACGATATCAAGGGAAACTCATGTTATCTAAAATATATAACTGGGCAGGGCTCTTTTTTAAGAGTTAATATTTTATGAAAAAAAATTTCTATGTAGAAGTATATACATTGTAATTTTTGAGATGTAATGTAATAGTTATGGCCTAATTCTCTAAAAGTCTAAACCTGAAAAGATCCTAAATGCGAATTATTAAATTATTTCCAGATTATGAAATGTTTTAAGGCTGGGTCCTTATAGGTATAATGTAACCAACCATTAGTTTATTCCATGCCACTTTTCTACATAAATTTAATCTCATCAATGGCTTACTTTCTACAAGACACATATCTTAATCAAACTGTACAATGTTATAATATAATTTTGATAGTTATCACCTAGAATATGGAATTGATTTAATGAATGATATTAACTAAATTATGAAAATTTATTTTACACATGTTAATAATATGACTTCATTATTTAAAGATTAATTATAAATTAAAAAACAATTGAACATAAAGGATGTGTCATCATAAAAAATAATTATCATGCTCACAATGTAATTTTATCTTACTAAATTAAATAATTCACAATTATGTAAATATATGATAGAATTTTATACATTATATATTCAATAAAATATTTTTATATTCATCAAATATGATTCATATGCATAATTAAAGAAATAAACATGTTTTAAGAATAAAAATATATTATTTTCTAAGGAGAATTTATTCACAATTTAGTGGTTCACCTATTTTAAAATTATATTTCGAAAAAGTCATAAATATTAGATTATATTATTTAAATAAATTTTTAAATTTGTAATATCTATATTATATTAGGGTAAATTTTCAATACTTTTCATAAAACATACATTTTTTGATGAATAGTGAAATTTATCTGAAATTTTCATTTTCATATTATTTATTTATATATATATATAATATTTTGAATTTGTATTAATGTATAATTAGTTATATTATTCATAATTAAATCCAATTTAGTTCGTTAGAATCATTTTCACATTGAAATTGGATAGTTGTATTATTAATTTGAAATTTCTCACTATTCATTCATGTCGCATATGTGAAGTTACTTTTAAAACTAAATTTTCCAATTACGTGACTAGAATTTTGAAAAATGTACTCCATATATTTAATCAAAATTTAAAAATTATCAATTAAGTTGATTTACATTTTTAGGGATAAAAAATATATCATGGTAAAAAAGGAACGATTTACTGTAGTATATGCAATATAATGAAACCGGTAAATTTTAAAAGAAATACCTTAAAATACATAATAATAATAAAAAATTAATTTATTTTTTAGATATTTATCAGCCCAAAGAAGAATTTAAAACGTCAATTATCATATATATTTTTGGAAATTAATTATACCCATGCATGGTTGGCTATGACCATAAAATATTCCTTATTTAGTCACATAAAACCACCCCTCCCAAGTATAAACACCACCCTCACCACCTCATATATCACCAAAAATGTGAAAATACTCATTTATATTAAAAAACATATCATACCAACTATTTCTACATCCATGAGATTATGTTATCCCCCAATGAGCATTTCCAATGTCATTAACAGATTGTTCAAGGGGGTGATATTCAAGAGGTAATTCTTTTCAAAACACATCTCTTATTTTATTTTATTCGACTACTATATTCTCATCTTCATCATATATGAAGTTATGATAAATAGATAGTCAAATATATACTATATTTTTCAGTTTCAAATGGTATAACTAATATATATTTCATTTCTTATATTCTCTTATTTAATGAAAGGAAACAATTGTAAAAATTATAATGGTTAATCGACATAGTGAATAATATTTTTTTCAATTTCCATTTCCAAATCCATGGAAGGACATGAAAGTATAATTATGGTTAATTTATATTTTAATAGATATATTTTGACATATTTCACATTATATACCTTTTATATATACATAATATTAAATAAAATTGAACATGTTTTTGATGGTGGAAAAATCACCAAATTAAACTACACATTTATCAATAACTATTTGTTGACCAAATTTTACTTATGTAAGGAAAATATGATATATGGGATTATTAAAACATTAATATGTTCAATAATACTATTTCATTTCACTTATGGACTTTTATTACCATTTGGAAATAATATCCCTTATTTTTCACAATTGTAACAATGATGAAACCATGAAATGAACACACCCAAAAATGAAATTAATGAAATATTATTAAAAAATGGGAGATAAAATGTCATGAAAGTAATAAATAATATATTATAAATATTATTGTAGTATTAAAATTAATGAAAACCACTATTTTAACTTTTATAATGTTGGATAAAGTCAAAAAACATAAGGCAACTGTTAGATAAGGGGTTTTCATCTCACAATTTCTTCTAGGGGATATATGACTTATTCACCAAATATTTCTTATGTGGAGGGTATATAATTACAAATATATTTATTTTTAGGAATAAAATTATATTTATTTTATTAAATGTATCATCTTATAATTACCACATTTATGGGGTATAAGGTTCGACTAATTACAATGTGCAAGGGAATTCTTAACCAAATTTTCATTATTTGGGTTAAACTTCTACCTTATTAATTGGGTCACTATATGATTATGTGTGAGATGAATAATTATTATATAATTTTTTCTTTTAATTTTTTTATTTTTATTAATAGTGAATACCCATAATCTAATAATGGTGTTAAATCTCACCTCATTGATATGATATTTATAATGGATTTTATTTTAAAAAATTTATCTTTAAATTTTCACTTAAAAATATCATTTTGCAAAGTATCAATGAATTATATTAATATTGGTAAAAATAATTTCTTTATTATTTTATTATTTTTTAATTTCATATTATCTCTTTTTTTAGTTCTTATAAATTATTTTGTAAATACTATTTTTTCTTTTGTTAAATGATGATCTCTTCCAACCAAAAATAGATGGAATGCTTTTTACCATATATGGTATCAGTATATTTTACCACCATTAAGACAAAATAGTGATTTAATTCCACATTACAAGATTATTAGGTAATTTTAAATGAAAATTTTCCCTTTCTGTTTTATCTGGTAATTAAAAATAGATAATTTGAAAAATTAAATTTTATTTTTCTACAAGTGTTTGTTGTGGTCTTTCAAAATTACTTTTCATATGTGATAATGATATTTGAAGTTACTTATTATGTAATAGGTATTGTATTCAAGAATTTTATCCTCATAAATTTTGTTGTTGGTTTATGTTTATGATAAAATTGTGTTTATGAATCTCATTTATTTTCCATGAGTTCTGTTATGATGAAATGTTTTTGAAACTAGTTTCATTACATACGTTTTGATGTGATAAGTAATTTATTATCCTATTTAACACATATGTATTATCTTAATTTATTTTAGTTTGGTACCAATATCATTTATCCAATGAATATGATAAATATGGATAACATGGGAGTAATATTGTTATGAATGAACTTGTTTACATGTTCACCAATGTTATGTATGACCTTATAATGTGTTCTCAAATGATATGAATAAACCTAGGGACTTGTTGAAAATGTTTTGTATGAACCAAATTATATGTTCAATGTATTTTTCATGGTATGATATTTCATGTCCATAAGTATAGGCATGGATCTGGTTATAATCCATATATATTTATGTGTGGACCTGGTTAATGTTCACAAGTTTATATTCAGTATTGATATCATATCCTTAACCAAAAGAGTGGACTTGTTCCTATTTATACTTGTTTAACAATTTATAATTTGATGCGTATGACACATTAAATTTATTATTACAATTTTTGTTATCTTATCGATCATGTTAGCCTATGGTACATGTCTTATGAACTTCAATGTTTTATTCCATGACTCGCGATTTTGATCTTTATTATGCATGCTATAATTTTTAAATGTTATGACCAAGTTCGTATGACATTATGATTCTATTAATTTTGTCATCTCCCATTTATACCCCTTACCATGTATCTGATATCACTATTTATTTTTGTTTATTTTTTTAGGTATATAATGTATGATATTATTTATGAAACATCAAAAAGGGGTCTAGTTGTGGTTTAATAAATGGGGGATCATGTAAACATTTTATGGACCAATTATTTTTTTCCATGTTTCTAAAGACACAAAACATATATGATATAGAGTTTTTTAGATAAATTGTGTAATTAATATTGTTTTTATTTAGATTTAATATCAATGTTTGAAAATAGTGTGTCTCTATAATGACTTCATATTGCTACATCGGAATTCTATCAAGACCAGCTATTGGGGAAATGTTGAAAACAAAGTACTCAACCCCTTCTTCGGGTTGTCCCAATATGTGGGTGCTCATCATCCCAAACCACAACTTCTCAAAGTTCTATTGAAACTTCTCAACTGACATTAAAGTAATCATCAATTTAGTCATGCTATATATAGGTTCCTTTGTTGGGCGGAGAAGAAAAGGAAGTTATGGTACGAGGGGGGTGAATTGCCTTTTAAAAAATAATTAACAATTTAAAATCAAAGTGAAGGTGCAGCGGAAATAAAAGAGGCAAGACACACAACTTGATAACGGAGTTCGGCTTAAACCCAAGCCTACGTCTCCGCTCCCAACTCAACCGTTGAGAGATTTACTACCGCTTTCTTTTCAATGGTTTTAGCAAGAAACCCACTAGACTTTTCAGGTTAGTCTAGAACCTATTACAGCTTGCTTTTGTTGGTTGAGCAAGAACCCACTTGCTTTCAATGGTTGAGCAAGAACCCAGTAGCCTTCTTACAGGTGAAGGCTAGCTCACCTTTGTCTCAAGCCTTTTATAGGAAAGGCTTGACCAACCTCTTCACACCTTGAAGGTGGTGTAAAAACCCAAATGAAAGGATGAGAGAAAGAGATGGGGTTTGTAGGCACAAACCCAAAATGATGCTCAAAATAAATAAAACAATAAAAACTGTAATGTGAAAGTCTTGGATGCCAATGGATCGAAGGAGTTGATGAAGAGCACTCCCAAGCTTCTTTAGTGGTGCTCCTTGGATGTGGAAGTGTGTTGGAGCAATTGGGGTTCCTTGGAAGAATCCGCCGGAGGTTTTCCAAATGATGTAAAATGTGACTCGTGGGCTTCCGTGGCTTGGTTATGGTTCCAGTTTTTGTTCCGGGGCTTCCTAGTCCTTTATTTATAGAGGGGGAACCCTCATATGACCTTTGGAGGTCTTCGGAGCCGTTGGAAAAGGCTTCGGAGCCGTTGGGAGGCAAGTGGACCGGCCTGGTCAAAGGCCCTACGACTAGTTTGACTGGCTCCACCGGCTGACCGGTGCAGTGCCACCGGTTGGCCGGTGCTTGCAAAATGGAGAGGCCTTCGGGCTCAGGCACCACCGGCTGGCCGGTGAGGTGGCCACCAGTTGGCCGGTGCTGAGGCAGTAGCAAACACTGTTCTGTCTGGGTGTCACCGGCTGGCCGGTGGTGAGACACCGGTTGGCCGTTGGTCTGGATAGAGGAATGCCTTCTGTCCAGGCCTCCACCGGCTGGCCGGTGGTCTTCCACCGGTTGGCCGGTGCTGAGTCAGTGGCTCAGTCTTCTGCCCAGGTGCCATCGGCTGGCCGGTGGTGAAGCCACCGGTTGGCCAGAAGACATGAAAACAGTCCACTTTTGCTTTCAGCCTTCTTGCCCCAATTCCTTGGCAATCTGAAATTAGGCCTATCAACCAAAAACACTTAAAACAATATTAGATAAATAAGAGAGTGATTGTGATCATGAAAATTAAACCACGAGGGGTATGAGAGGTACAACAATCTCCCCCTATTTTGATGATCACAATCACCAAAACAAGTAATGTAAAAGATTGAAATGAAAGGAATGCTTTAAAAGATAAATTGAAAACAAGCAATGCATGAGAGAAAGATTTCTCCCCCAATCAACCATGAATTTCTCCCCCTTTGTGATTATCAAAATAGCACGGGGCATAAAACTTGATTGAGGGAAAATTATTGAAAAACAAGGTAGAGATTTTAAACCAATTGAAAGTTTTGAATTGAAAATTTTGAATTGAATGTTTTGAATCGAAAATTGAAAATTTGAAAGTTTTGAATTGAAAATTGAAAATTGATTTGAATGTTTTGAATTGAAAATGTTGAAATGAAAGTTTTGAATCGAAAATTGAGAATTGAATATGCGAAAAAGCTTAAACAATCCTAACTCCCCCTAAATAAAAACAACAAATCACCGGGGAGAGGTTTTTGAAACCGAGACAAATTTTGGTCCGGTGAGACTCGCTAGAAGGGATTTTTCAATCCATACTTGTCTAGTGGCGGATCTTCTACTATAAAATTCATCATTAAAAGAAATGGTTTTGGGCCTTCCATACCGGGCATTTTAGCAATCGCACTCATAAATTAAGTTCCCGTGTTTTTTACAATAATTGCAAAATTTAAATTAGGAGCTCCCCCTTACAAAAATAGTTGGAGCATGGGAAGAGGAAGCTTGCTTGGAATAGCCAAGCCCTTCGGTGGTTCTAGATATGCGTTGGGAACCAAGGAGTTTGGTCAAATTTTGTTCCACTTGGGTGAACTTAGCTAAGGATTCCCTTAAATCCTTGATGGTTGATTCCATGGAATCAACATCGGGAAGGTTTTGGATTTTGAGGGACAAATCCTCCTTTTCTTTGAGAAGTTGTTCCTTTTCAGAAGAATGTTTTTTGAAATTCTTTTTTAAAGCAACAAATTTGGAAGAAAGTTCGTGAAAACCTTCCTCCAATTGATCTCTTGCATTTTGGAGATCCTCATAAGACATGTGATTGAAAGAATTTGAAGAACTAGAGGATGAGGAGTCGGAAGATGTTACCTCATTAAATTCCATTAGGCATTTTGTACCATTGTCACTTGAGGAGGAGGAGGAGGATGATGTGGAGCTATCACTCCATGTGGCCTTGAATGCCTTTTTCTTCTCCTTTTTCTTGGCCTTTTTCTTCTTGAGTGGACAATCGGGCTTGTAATGGCCTTTCTTGCGACACCCATAACATGTTACCTCGGGCTCGGATTTTTCGTTGGATTGAGCCTTGCAGGATATCTTCTTCTTGTGCTTCTTCATAAATTTTTTCATCTTGTGGGCAAGATTCTCCATTTCGGAATCGCCGCTTGAAGAGGAAGACGAGGAGGAGGAGGAGCTTTCTTCTTGTTGAACTTTGAAGGCGATGTTCTTTGGAACTTTGATCGCTTTGCCTTCCTTTTCAGCTTTCCTCCTCATGGTGATCTCATAGGTCATGAGAGATCCGATGAGCTCTTCGACCGGCATGTTCTTGTTGTCTTTTACTTCTTGTATTGCCGTCACCTTTGGTGCCCATGAGCTTGGTAAGATCTATAGGATCTTCTTGACCATCGTCTCTGCAGAAACATCATCTCCAAGAGATTTTCTACCATTGCAAATGTCAGTAAAACGCGTAAACATTTCATGAATATTTTCATGTGGGTGCATGGAAAAAGACTCAAAATCTTGACGGAACATATCCAATCGAGTATCCTTGACTTTGTTGGTCCCCTCATGGGTAACTTCCAAAAGATTCCAGATTTCATGTGATCTGGTACAAGTGGAAACTCGATTGAATTCATTACGATCAAGGCCGCAATGAAGAGCGTTCATGGCTTTGCCATCATGCTCGAAATTTTTAATATCGTCTTGAGTCCATTTGGATTCATCGGGGGAAGGGAGAGAATAACCATGCATGACAATTTTATAAATGGGATAACCTATACTTCTAAGAAAAGTAGTCATGCAGGTCTTCCAATAATTATAGTCGGTTCCATAAAAAAAAGGAGCACGACCCAAAGAATATCCTTAGGGGGCGAAAGAGGTTGAAGCCATAAAAAATGGATCTGGAATTTGAAACCGGTTAGGGTATTACTCAAATTTTGCCTTTGATACCAATTGTTGGGCGGAGAAGAAAAGGAAGTGATGGCAAGAGGGGGGGTGAATTGCCTTTTAAAAAATAATTAACAATTTAAAATCAAAGTAAAGGTGCAGCGGAAATAAAAGAGGCAAGACACACAACTTGATAACGGAGTTCGGCTTAAACCCAAGCCTACGTCTCCGCTCCCAACTCAACCATTGAGAGATTTACTACCGCTTGATTTTCAATGGTTTTTAGAAAGAAACCCACTAGACTTTTCAGGTTAGTCTAGAACCTATTACAGCTTGCTTTTGTTGGTTGAGCAAGAACCCACTTGCTTTCAATGGTTGAGCAAGAACCCACTAGCCTTCTTACAGGTGAAGGCTAGCTCACCTTTGTCTCAAGCCTTTTAAAGGAAAGGCTTGAACAACCTCTTCACACCTTGAAGGTGGTGTGAAAACCCAAATGAAAGGATGAGAGAAAGAGATGGGGTTTGTAGGCACAAACCCAAAATGATGCTCAAAATAAATAAAACAATAAAAACCGTAATGTGGAAGTCTTGGGTGCCAATGGATTGAAGGAGTTGATGAAGAGCGCTCCCAAGCTTCTTTAGTGGTGCTCCATGGATGTGGAAGTGTGTTGGAGCAATTGGGGTTCCTTGGAAGAATCCGCTGGCGGTTTTCCAAATGATGTAAAATGTGACCCGTGGGCTTACGTGGCTTGGTTATGGTTCCGGTTTTTGTTCCGGGGCTTCCTAGTCCTTTATTTATAGAGGGGGAACCCTCATATGGCCTTTGGAGGTCTTCGGAGCCGTTGGAAAAGGCTTCGGAGCCGTTGGGAGGCAAGTGGACCTGCCTGGTCAAAGGCCCAACGGCTAGTTTGACTGGCTCCACCGGCGGACCGGTGCAGTGCCACCGGTTGGCCGGTGCTTGCAAAATGGAGAGGCCTTCGGGCTCAGGCACCACCAGCTAGCCGGTGAGGTGGCCACCGGTTGGCCGGTGCTGAGGCAGTAGCAAACACTGTTCTGTCTGGGTGTCACCGGCTGGCCGGTGGTGAGACACCGGTTGGCTGGTGGTCTGGACAGAGGAATGCCTTCTGTCCAGGCCTCCACCGGCCGGCCGGTGGTCTTCCACCGGTTGGCCAATGCTGAGGCAGTGGCTCAGTCTTCTGCCCAGGTGCCAGCGGCTGGCCGGTGGTGAAGCCACCGGTTGGCCGGTAGACATGAAAACAGTCCACTTTTTCTTTCAGCCTTCTTGCCCCAATTCCTTGGCAATCTGAAATTATGCCTATCAACCAAAAACACTTAAAACAATATTAGATAAATAATAGTGTGATTGTGATCATGAAAAATAAACCACGAGGGGTATGATAGGTACAACATCCTTGATCCTAGAGAAACATATAAATAAAATATTCTAATAGATCTTTATTCCATGAATGTTCCACACCATATACATGATCTTTGGGGGGCTCCCGTGATAGAATTTATTTGATCATAGAAGGGTTTACTTCTACTCCCTCTTATAATATTACGTATATCTTAAAGTGGAATTTTATAATACTGAACGAACACTTCAATATCATTCCATAAATCTTCATCTCCCAAATCATAACTAGTACCATCCTCAATAATCTCATTAGATCCCCCTTAGACCTTGAGTACATGAGTATATCATCAATGAAGTCATTTTTTAACCATTCTATGATGGTATAACTGATATGTTTCATTAGCACCTAAAATTAATTAGGTATGTTCCATAAAATTTAATAGAATAACCATAATATGATATAAACTATATATGTGCATGTAAAAAACATATATTATTTACATGTCTTGTACCTGTAGTTGGTGATAACCCATCTGGAGTTCAAGATCTAAGATCCACTTCCCCTCAAACAACTAGTTAAAAATTGTACAAATTATTGATGGTTGAATCCACCTCCTCACATTCTATAGTTTGATTGAAATAAATCAAGGTATAACCTCATGAACTCATCTGTCTTTTGGGTGAACAACATTAGGTCTCCCCAGGGGAAAGTACTACATCTAAAAGGCCCTTCCATTGTAGATCCTATAGTTGTACCTTCATCTATCACAACTCTCTATGGTAATCCAGTATGATGGAACATAAATAATATCATCATTGGGTGCAAGTTTGTACGGATTTCGATCTTTCAATGGGGTTGTAAGATGAGCATTTCCTCATGCGATTTTTTCCTCATAATCCGCCATCACTAAAAGAGATAAATGCTCATATAATTTGTTATTCCAGGGGCGATACAATATAATTAAAGATAAATTTGTGGTATCCACCTTAAAAATATTTAATGTTTCTCTTCCCATGATTCCTTCTTGTAAAGTAAGGAACGTTTTATCACATTAACATAGAAACACTAAAATACTCTCCTTTTATAGTCAAGATATCCATGGATAATTTTAAAACATTACATACCATGGGAAAAATAATAGTGTATCATCGATGATATAGAGAGACACACATAAATAACTCCTCCATGATTGAAATAACATAGACAAAACAGATGTGAAATCGTCATAACATCTCACGTAGGTGTCTCTAAAAACAATGGTTGATTAAAAGTAACTATAATAATGTCATAGTTTCAAACCAAATATGTTCTAAGGAAGGATTTTCCATGGCCTACATCTATCACAAACATAATTAATATATATAATACACATATCACTACATGGATCACACTAGGAATCATAAGGTTATCTTGCTCCATAGAATTCAATTATCAGTATCCAATCATGTATTCTATATATTATAGATTTACCTTTTACACCATATAATATAAAAAATTTCATTATAAACACAAGTCAGTGTAAAAAATCAATCAAACCATGATAATATCCACATTGGGTGGTATTGACACTCTTTTATATAATTAAAACACATCATAGAAGAAAATGTTATGGTTGAGGAAATTTTACTCTTCCTTACATGCATGAATACACATCCGTATAAAGATTACCCAATTCCATGTGTTACTTAGGATAAGACTAACCTCTAGGACAACCATCAAGAGGTATCCTAACCAGGCCAAACACTATCTCTACAAAATCGAGTAATTACTCTACTAACATGGTGACTAAACCACCCAAAATTCATTTTCTTCCAATTAACTAATATATTTGGAACACAATATTAAAAGGTGTTTCATATTCTAGTACCACTATGAGTAACTACATATCAACCTGATTGGGGGTCTCTTCCTAAACCCTCAAAAATTGTCCTGTAGTGTAATGTACTAGTCCTCCATAGTCCATTACATTGTTAAAATGTTGTCTTAGTGGTGTTCTGGGAGGTTATGGTGACTTTGGGTGCATTTGGGTGGTCTTTTAAGGGAACCTAAAAGGTTATTTTATTCGCACGGGAGGCGAACATATTGTCTAAACTGTGCGTCCAAACGGTGCGAGGTTGGTGTTGGAGGAAGTGGCTAACGCACAGTTAGCGCATGGTTTGCCTAACTGTATAGACTAACTGTTCGAGGAGTGGTTGACGAGGAAGTAGTGACCACATGGTTAGTGCACGGTTTGTATAACCGTGCAAGTAGACCTTGAGGGAAATTTAACTAGTTCCTAAAATTGTAGATCTAACACATTTTTCCCTCTAAATGGTTTTTTTAATCCCATAAGTAGCCATAACTCAGGATTACCCTTCGCCGAAGGTAGGAGAATCTCTCCCAAGCATTTTCTAGGTGATCTGATGGATTCTCTTAATGAATTGAAGTCAGTTTCTTGAGGTATCTAATCGTTCTTCCTCGTTCTTTTTTGGTTTCTTATATCTACTTAGATATACTTCTATTCTCACGGTTTCATAGATCTACGCCCATTATGGGTAGATCTAAGAGGGTGGATGTCAAATATGATGAGATTTGGCCTTGATATTTCTCGGAGGAGAGATATAATGCGGGGTTTTGGAGAATCGACCCGGGTTTCGGGATCGTTTTTGACCATTGTGGTTTTCGTCCAAGAAAACCATTGAGGTAGACGATGTGTTGCTTCTCTTTCGTTTACATGAAACTGTATTGTTAGCATGTTTAATCCTACTAGATGAAAATGGAATTAACATAATAAATACTTTGAACTGGATAAAGAAATTGTATCGATCATGTGTTATTGCCTCTTGTTTTTCTAGATGGTGTGATATCTATACATTCTTTGCTTAGTTTTTGTCCTTGATGGAAATCGGTAAATAACGTAATCCATGACAAATTGATCTTTGTTTGGCCAAAGATAAAGAGGCCTAAAATCGAATCTAGTTCCTGAGGTAATTTGATGTTAATCAAACAGTCATAGTAAGAATGTATAATATTTTGTGATTACTTACTAGTTCGGTTACAGGTTTTGGAACCAACAAATTATAAATCTATTAATTCAATATGGTTTAAAGATTTGATTGTTTGATAATTACATAATGGGTTCTGAGTTACCCAATTGATTTTTAAAGGTCCATGAGCCCAATATATGTGATTTTAGTTTTTCCAACTACATGTGTTGAGACGTGAGCTCAGAGGGGTGTTGCGATATGTGGAGGCATAGAGGACTTCTTGGATGTGGCAGTGGATGATGCCTAGAGTGGAGAGATGCATCAGTTTATGTATGTGGGATTCAGAGAAGACACCAAGTATAATGGAATGGGATTGATATGATTGTTGGATGCTTGCTGACTCTTATTGGTTGTTTATCTGCATCACATTTCCCCACTTCTCAAGGAAGCTAGTCTTTCTTACCATTCATCCGAAGGAGGTAAAGACATGTGGGGTATTCCACGTGCATTCTATGTCTATATTCTCAAGGTAGGATGGGTCTAGTCTCTTGTGATAGTTGGAAAAGACTCGATGGGTAGTACATCTACTAATGGTTTTGAGCCCCCTTGTGCTAGTATCATAGAATGCTTTTCTAGAATGCATTGGAATATGGGAAAGTGTTTCTGTATTGAATATTTGAATAAATGAAGTTAACCCATGGGTTTGGTGTTCACTGAAACATAATGATGAGGTTGTAATATTTTGAAGGAACGATTTACTTTGGATGTGATGCTAATGAAATTTAATGTGGATTTTTTTCTGGTTAAATAATATTTAAAAAATTACATAACAGACAGTGGAATTGATAAAAAGGGAATGATGTAATATAATAAATCTATTTAAATGGTTCTTTTCTTATAGGATACCTAGTATTTGAAGTGGTAGACCAGAGTCCGAGAGACATTAGCTTCAGTTATGTCTACAACAAGGTTTTTCCCATAGTGTGGTTGTGAGTTATAATATATTATGTACTTTTTTTGTTTCTATATTCCACTCCACCCTATTAGTAAATGAAACTGACACCCTGGGTATTATGATCCATGCAGATGTTTTCCCCATCATTCTGATGGGAGGTTGAATGGTTGACTACCACCTTTGGCCCCAATCTCTTCTCTTGGTAGATACTTGTGCCATTAGGCACAACAGTTATATTTCCCCATATATGTGTGTATAGGGCTGTACTGGCTTCTAGTTATTCACACACACACATTCTGGATATAGAATCCAATGGAATACTATAGGTGTAACTTGTATAGGCTGTGATGGATTGAGGATCCTTACTCAGAGTATGGGCTGTAATGGCTTGAGGTATAATACCCGACGTATGGTACACGTTATGCGAGCTGCGGTGGCTCCCGGAAAGATCTTGGTTACTTTTGGGTGTGGGGAAGGTTTTTTATTTTTCTAGGTGTCTGCGGGAAATCCTTTGTGTTGCACGTGGTTCATATTTTGGTTCTTCGCCCAGGTGCCTGCGAGAAAGCCTGTTTGGAGAGAGATGCATAGGAGGTGCAATGTTGGGGAAAAGTGGCAAACTAGTGGGGAAGTTTTAGTGGGGGTACCCTTGATATTATTTATTATATGATATATTCTATTTTGAATTACATGGTGAGAGGTGACATGGGGATATTGGTAACTTAGTATACCTATTATATGATGAGTTAGTTTCCCTAGTTGTTCACTGTGCTTTAGCATGCTTTCTTTACCTTTTCATGAGAAGCTCCAGGGAGGATCCTACTGATTATACTATTATACTCACCCTACATATATATAAACTATTTTTTTGGTCACTCAGATAAGGATGGAGATCATTCTGGTTTCTAATAGCTCGGGGTTGTAGGAGCATTTCAGGCTTCTAGTTACAACTGTTTTACTTTCTTTTGGGTACCAGATGTTGTTCTCCATTTTGTTGTAGAAATTTTGAATGAAATTCCATTTGTGCACTTGGGTTTATGTTATATTTCCAGTTCTAAGTTGGATTTGTTTGGTGTCTTTCTTATCTCTCTCTTCTGCATGTGTTATCTTAGAGGTTAATGCCTCCCTTTGTCTGTCAATATACACTCGGTGCTAGTTGCAAACCCGGGGCCTACTGGAGGCTGGTCTCGGGGGTCATTATCTACCTTGTCACATTGCTGACCAAGGAGGTGTACACTTTTTGGGGAGAGGGTTGTGACAGAGTGGTATCAGAGCTCTAGTAGAGGGATAGGATGGAGTTTGGAGTTAGGAACATGTGAGTTTGCATGGGTTGGTAGGGAAAAAATTTCATTAATGTTTAGTAAGTGAGGTAAACACTAGATTTCGGCTAAGACATAGGCATTTATGGCCCCTTATGATATGATGAATGGATTTTATGTATACAATGGCTACTAAAAAAGGTGATACTAGCTACAGGGTAGAGGCCTAGGAAAGGATCATGCAACATTCTTCTTTGTGCCTATTTTTGAATGGGTAGCCCATGAGATAGGTTTACCAAAAATCAATAAAAGGAAAAAATTAATTAATTAATGTTGATTCTTCTGTATTCTAGGTTTATGAGTTCTAATAGTTTTTATTTTACACGTAATGCTCTTGGTAGATGTCCTCATCATGTCTGCGTAGAAAATTTCCTGTTGGTTGTTCCAGCAGATCGCTGTAGGGTAGAGTTTGATGATGACGACACTTAGAGGAAGACACTCCAAGAGTTTCAGCACCAGAGTCTGCAGAAGTACGAGGGATCCGTTTCAGATGCAGTCACGGAAGACTGGTGGGGGAGGTCAAGATAACCTTTAGTTCAATCCATGATCGGAAGGAGCACTTAGTGTCCTTAGTTGTGATGATTCAACTTGGAGCAGCAAGATGTTGGTGGTTCTTATTCCTTGGGGATCGTGAGGAGTCAGTGATCTCATGGGAGGAGTTCCGAGACAAGATTAGAGTCGTGTTCATTTCTTCAACTGCGATGGTGTCCAGTTTCTAAGAGCATCATAACCTGTGACATGGGAGGTGTATTGTTCAAGAGTTTGGAATCTGTTTCAAGAAGCATTATGATATGATTCAGACCAGTTACAAGATGAGGAGGCCAGGGTGAAACATTTCGATTAGGCTTTGTGCCCAGAAATCTAGCACCAGGTCACCCCGTTAATGATGAAGACATATCATGAGGTAATGGAGAGGGCATGCGTTTTTTGGAGAACTTTGGCCAGGACAAGGTCATCACGAGAGGGAGATCATCATTATCCCTCATGAAGAAAGGTTTTGGTCTGTGGTTCTAGTTTTTCAGGTCAGAAATGTTTTCATTCAGCTGAGGGTAGGCCCCAGCCCTTCACATCTCGTTTCACTAGAGGTAGCAACTCTCAGGCCTATACCAAGGGATCATGCACTTATTTTTCTTGTGGTGGGCGTGGCCATCAGAAGATGGAGTTCATGACCATTAAAAGTGGTCATCGTGCACCTGGAACTATGCTCCAGGTTCCTCCATTGAGGCAGTTCCAGCCGAGGCAGAAGTAGCCAGTTTCACCAGCTTTAGATCTGTAGAGGGTAGATGGGGCTGGCAGAGGACAGCCCCATGATGCTCCCCATCCTCAAACAGAAACGTGTGGCTGTGGTGGTGGTCTTCATCAGGGTTAGAGAGGTCATAGAGGAGGTCGTGGTCTGCTTCATGCTCTAGCGTTGTCTTCACCAGACAAGACATATGTCATTCGAGGTTCCCTTTTCATGTATTCTACCTTGATGTGTGCCTTTATTGATTCAAGAGTGACACACTCCTTCACATCACCTACCCTTGTCCATGCTTTGGGACATGAGGTAGAGAGGCTTCCAGTGCCCTTGGAGTTGACAACACCAGCTAGAGGTCTAGGTGACTTATTTGAAGTATGTAGAGTCTGTGTGCTAGTGTTGAGGAAACACTACTCTTGGGGAGATTTCCAATGTTTAAGAATACAACCATATGATGACATCCTCGGCATGGATTGGTTGTATTCGATGCAGGCTATCATTGATTGCTTCAGGAATAAGGCCGTTTTCTTTGGTGCGGATGGAGGAAAAGTGGTGTTTGTTGGTGAGAGAGATCCTCTTATGGGTTATAGGATGGTCCCATCCTTATCATCCGTGATGGATAAGATAATTCTGAGTTCATTAAAGGTTCAACAGTTGGTGTTTCCTAGTGTCATAGAGGAGTACCTAGATATCTTTCTAGAAGAGGTTGTAGAATTAACCCCTCAATGAGAGATCTAGTTTGGGATTGATCTATAGCCTGAAGAGTCTCTTATTTTTAGGTCTCCATATAAGATGGACCCTTCTATGTTAAGATTGCAACGTATACAGCTTGATGTTCTGTTACAGTGCAGTTTTTTTCGGCCAACCGTGCCACCGTGGTGTGCACCAGTTTTATTCGTCAAGATGTCTGACGGCAGTTTGCAGTTTTGTGTCGATTAATAATTCTTAAAAAAAGTGAAAATAAATAATAAATATCCTATTCTGCATATTTATGACATATTCGATCAACTAAAGGGTGAAAGTTGGTTCTCAATGATCGACTTACGGTCAGGATATCATCAGACATGTGTGAAGGATGAGGATGTTTTGAAGACTGATTTGCATTGTCGTCATGGGAATTATGAGTTCGTTTTAATGTCGTTTGGCATGACAAATGATCAAGTTGTGTACATGGGAATGATTAATTGTGTTTTCTTTGAGTTTCGGGACAACTTTGTTGTGGTTTCCATCGATGACATCCTTGTGTACTCCAAATCTGAAGAGGAACATGCACAATATCTACAACCAGTTTTGGGAGTTCTTCATCGACATCAGCTGTTGGGTAGTTTTGAATGTGTGAATTTTGGACTCGAGAAGTCCGTTTCTTATGGTATGTTGTCTACCAATAGGGATTTTCTTTGGATCCATCGAATATAGTTACGGTTGTGTCTTGGGCAGCCACTAAGATAGTTTCAGAGGTGTGAAGATCTCTTGGTCTTGCAGGCTACAACATGAGGTCCGTAGCCAATTTGACATGCGTTGCAACTCCTCTGACAGCTTTAACCAAGAATTATCAGGCATCTATATTGACTGATATGTGCTAGGAAGCTTTCGAGTATCTATAGGAGTAGTTAGTAAGTGCTCTAGCCCTTTGTCTTCAAACTGAGGGAGTTCAGTTTGATGTTTTCTTTGATGCATCATATCTGGGGTTAGAATGTGTTCTCAGGCAGTAGAGGTCATTTGTTTTTTATGGGCCTCGGCAGTTACGTCACCATGAATCCAACTATTCCACCCATGATCTTGAGTTAGCAACCATGGTGTTTTCTCTGATATTGTGGAGACATTACCTCATCGATGAGCGCTTTGTGGTTTTCACCGATCATAGGAGTTTGAGGTATGTTTTCTCCCAACATGACTTGAACTTACGACAGCGTCGATGGATTGAGTTCTTATAGGAATACGACATCAAAATATTTTATACACCTGGAAAAGGGAATTTTGTAGCTGATGCGCTAAGCTGAAAGTCACGTAGTGATGCTGTGCGTGAATGTGGTGATTCCTGGAGATTAATGGAAGAATTTTCAGCATTACATCTTGATATGGGAGAAGCTGGGTGTAGAGCCTTACTTTTTTAGATGATATAACAGTCATCCCCGATGCAGAAGATAGAAGAGTCCCTGTTGGGGGATCTAGAGGTGGATGTCTGGAGAGACCAAGTTTTTTGTGGTGAGGCCCCTGATGGTTGGTTTGAGGATGAGAAAAAAAGTGTGTTGTATCAGGGAATGATTTTTTTCATTTGATGATGCACAAGATGGTTCTCTGATAGTTCCATAGTTCTCCCTTAGTAGTACATCCTGGCGTGACAAAGATGTACCGATCCTTTATGATTCCGTTTTGGTGTCCTGGGCTGGAGCATGCAGTTGCGGAGCTTGTGTCTTGATGTTTATACTTCCAGAAGGTGAAGGTTGAACACAATGTTGTTGGTGGTCTTCTTAAGCCATTAGAGATTCCTCAGTGGATGTGGGATGACATCTCAATGGACTTCTTTTCTGGTTTACCTTGATCTCTGGGAGGATATGATGCTATTTTGGTGGTATTGGATCGTTTAACAAAATCGACCCACTTTATAGCAATCAAGGAGTCAATATCAGAGGATGTTTTGATGAGGCAGTATCTAGTGGAGGAGGTGAGACACCATGGAGTACCTAGGAAGATAAATTCTGATTGAAATCCTCATTTTACCTCTAGAGTGTAGAGAGGTCTCCAAGAAGCTTTTGGTTCTTAGCTATGCATTAGCAATTCTTTTCATCCTCAAATGGATGGTCAGATAGAGAGAACCATCCAACCTCATGAAGACATGTTACTCTCTTATGTTCTTGATTTCGAAGGTTCCTATATGAGGCACTTACCCTTGGTGGAGTTCGTTAACAATAATATTTTTCACTCCACCATCGGTTTGGTGCCGTTTGAAGCCTTGTATGGTCGTCCTAGTCATTCTACGTTGTGCTGGACTGGGGTCGGAGAGTCAGCAATTCTCAGACCGTAACTAGTACATAATACAACAGAGATGGTTCAGGTGATTCGTGAGAGGATGAAGACAGTGTAGGATCGTTAGAAAGAATATGATGGTCAAAGAAGGATACCTTTAGAGTTTAACGTTGGGATCATGTGATTCTAAAGGTGACTCCCCGTCATGGGTAGTGTTGGTTTAGACGTGTAAGTAAGCGTTCTGCCCGGTTTGTTGGGCCTTTCAAGGTGTTTTCTCATGTTAGAGCTGTGGCATATCAAGTAGCACTCCCCCCATAGGTGAGTCGAATACATGATGTTATCCATGTATCACAGCTCCATCATCATCTTCATGATGACTCTCACATCCTCGATTGGGGAGAGATCGATGTTGATGATAAAGCAACCATTTAAGAGCGACATGTGGATATCCAAGACCACAAGGGGAAGGTGTTGCATGGGCATTCTATTCCTTTAGATCGTGTCTTGTGGCAACTCGGTGGATTGGAGGAGAGTACCTAGGAACATAGGTCAAAGATACGTTCTCAGCACCCAGATTTGTTCGACGTTTAACTCTTTTCATGTATCGTTGTAGCTAATGTGGTTATGAAACAGTCATGTTTATGAGATGGCTATTTTTGTTTCTTTTGTGGCTTGATCTCTTTTGAGAGGTATCTCGAGGGGTTCTTTTTCTGACCATTTTTCATTTTCAATTTGGGTGGGTTTTGTATTATTGGGGATGAGAATGGTTTGATAGGTATCTGATGTAATATCCAGGACCTCTCCAGTCAATTACATTGTGAAAATGCAGTGTTAGAGGTGTTCATGGAGGATAAGGTGACTAGGGGTGCATTTGGGTGGACTTCTAAGGGAAACTAAAGGGTTATAGCTCTCACACGGGAGTCACACGGTTTTGTATAAACCGTGGGGCCAAACCGTGTGAGGTTGGTGTTGGAGGCAGTGGCTAACACATGGTTAGCACCACAATTTTTCTAACTGTGCAGCCTATATGTGAGAGGAGTGTTTGACGAGGCAGTATTGACTGCACGGTTAGCGCACTATTTGTGTAACCATGCTAGAAAACCGTGCAGGAACTTAAATTAGATCCTTAAAATGTGTATCAAACACATTGTTTTCCTTTAAATGATTCATTTAAGACCTTAAGCAGCCATAATGCAGGATTACCCTTCCCCGAATGTAGGAAAATCTCTCATTAGGGTTTTGGAGGTGATCAAAATGCTTCTATTGACAAATCAAAGCCTGTTTATTGAGGGATGTGATCGTTCATCCTCGTTCTTGTTTTTTTTCTTAGATCTACATATATTTACACCACCTCTTCTCTCGGTTTCTTAGACCTACGCCCATTATGGGTAGATCTGGGTGGGTGGTTATCAAATATTATGTGCTTTGGTCTTGATCTTTCTAGGTTGAGATATCTAAGGTTGGGTTTTGGAGATTCGACCCGGGTTTCTTGAGCATTCTTCTACCATTGTGGTTTTTGTCCAAAAAACCATTAAGGTAGGGGATTCATCGCTTCTCATTATTTTACGTGAAACTGTGTTGTTACCATGTTTAATCCTGATGGATGACATTGGAATTGACATAATAAATACTTTAAACCTGATAAATAAATATTATCGATCGTATGTTATTGTATCTTGTTTTTCTAGATGGTGTGATATATATTCTTTCTTTGATTATCTATTTTCCATGATGGAAATTGGTAAAGAATGTAAACCGGGACTAATTGATATTTTTTTGGCCAATGATAAAGAGGCATGAAAACGAATCTGGTTCTTGTGTAAATTTTATGTTAGTCAAATTGGCAAAGTAAGCATATATAATCTTTTGAGAAAGCTTATTGGTTAGGTTCCCAATTTTGGAACCAACTGATTATAAATCTGTTAATTCATGATGGTTTAACGATTTTATTTTTTGTTAATTCCTTGAAGGGTTCTGAGTCACCCTCTTGATTGTTAATGGTCCATGATTCCAATTTATGTGATGTTTTTTTCCTGATGATCATGTTGAGACGTGACCATGGAGGGGTGTTGTTATATGTGGAGGCATATAGGCCTTTTTTTGTGGCAGTGGATGACGCCTCTGGTGATGAGATGACTCAGTTTTTGCACGTGGGTGTCGGAGAGGACACTAGGGATAATGGAATGGGATAGATGTGATTGTTGGATGCTTGCTGATTCTTATAAGTTGTTTATCTGCATTACATTTCCCCATTTCTCAAGGCAGTTTTTCTTGCTTACCATTCTTCTGATGGTGGCGATGATGCACGGGGTATTCCACGTGCTTTCCAAGTCTTGATTCTCAAGGGAGGATAGTTCTACGCTCTTGCTATAGGTTTCAAAGACACGACAGGTAGTACATCTATTCACCATGTTGAGCCCCCTTGTGTTAGTAGCATAGATTGTTTTCTAGATCACCTAGGAATATGGGAAAGTGTTTTTGTATTGAATGATTGAATTAATGGTTTCATCCTATGGGGTTGGTGTTCGCTGAAACATAATGATGAGGTTGTAATCTTTTGAAGGAACAATTGACTTTGGGTGTGATGCTAATGAAATTTAATGTGGATTCGTGCATGGTTAATTTATCTAAATGAATTAATTAATGTATAGTGGAATTGATAAAAATGGAATGAAGCAATCTAATAAATATCTTTAAATGGTTGTGTGCTTATAGGATACCTAGCCTTAGATGTGGCATCCCGAAGTCCGAGAGACGTTAGATACATTTGTGTCTAATACTATGTTATGCCCATAGTGTGGTTGTGAGTTGTAATATATTCTATACTTTTTGTGTTTCTATATGCTACTCCACCCTGTCAGTAAGGGAAACTTACACCCCGGGGATTCTGAGCCCTGGGGGTGTTTTCCCCATCATTCCGGTGAGAGGATGAATTGCTGAGTACCCCCTTTTGCCCCGCTCTCTTCTCTTGGTAGATACTTGTTCCATTAGGCATAGCGGTTAGTTTTAGCCATATATGTGTGTAGAGAGTTGTAATATCCTATGTTTATTCATACACATTTATTCTAGATATAGTATCCTATGTACTACTATAGGTGTAACTTGTATAGGTTGTGATGGCTTGAGGATCCTTACTCAATGTATGGGTTGTAATGGCTTGAGCTATAATACCCAACGTATGATACACTTTATGCAATCTATGGTGTCTCTCAGGAAAAAAATGGTTACTTTAGGTTTTGAGGATGGTGTGGTGCTTCACCCATGTGTCTTTGGGAAAGCCATTGTGGTGCATGAGGTGTAGATTGTGGTGCTTCGCCCAGGTGTATCCGAGAAAGTCTTTTTGGAGAGAGATGCTTAGGACATGCGATGTTGTGGAAAAGTAGCAAACCAGTGGGGATGTAGTAGTAGGATACCCTATATATTCCTTATTATATTATATATTCATGTATGTGTTACTTGGTTAGAGTAGCCATGGGGAGGTTCAGGACTTAGTATACCTGTTAGGTGATGAGTAAATTTCACATGTTGTTCACTATGCTTTAGCATTATTTCTTTACCTTTGCATGAGAGGAATCTTGGAGGATCCTACTGAGTATATTTTTATACTCACCCTACGTATATATAAACTGTTTTTTTGGTCACTTGGCGCAGGTTGGAGATCAAGCCGGTTTCTACTAGCTTGGGTTTGTAGGAACTGTTCGGGCTTCTGGTTACAACTATATTACTTTATTTTGGGTACTTATAGTTTTCCCCCTTTTTGTAGTACTTTTTCATGACATTCCATTTGTGCACTAGGGTTTATTTTATATTTTCAATTTTGAGTTGGAGTTGATTGGTGTCTATATTATATCTCTCTTCCGCATCTGTTCTCTTAGAGGGTAATGCCTCCCGTTGTGTGTTATTATACCCTCGCTGCTAGTCGCCAACCCGGGGCCTACTGGAGGCGGGACTCAGGTGTCATTATCTCCCTTCTCACATTGCCGGTCCGGAAGGGGTACACTTTGTGGGGAGGGGGTCCTGAAATGCAGTCTGCATAAGGGATGGAGGCATTATAATATTTCCACCTGGAGGAACCACCTCATCCATATAACTCTTAACTAAATTCTCATAAGAAAGTGGTTCATAATCATGATCATACTATATAATCCAATCCATTTTTCACCATGATGGCATAAATCCATATCCAAGACAAACCATGGTCTAAATATAATATCTATGGAGCTGAATCAAGAAGATAATGGAAACCACCACACATTCCTATATGATGCATGTACCAAACATTCACCTGCAACTAGTTCATACACATTACGAGTAAAAAAAATTATTTAGATACATAGTAAATTTGTATGTTAGACAACACACCATCACTAGGATCCCTAACCTAATAACCAAGCTTCAAAAAAATCAATACATTTAGCATAGTTCCATAACAAAAGACTTATTACTACACTATAACAAAACACTGGTCCTAATACAACATCCATAGATACTACAATATCATGCCATGACCCACAAGGGCTCACCTAGTCAGTGACATGAAGTGAATGATACCCACATCCCACCTCGAATAGTCCATTAGATGAGAACTATCACTTAGTTGACATATCATCACATGGTAGGCCTTTATGATGACATAGAATTTCTAAATGATATTTGTTTCCTGAATAAATATGTGTCCTTTTATAAATAATTAAACACATACAATAGAAAGAGAAACTAAGAAAACATTATTTCTTTAATAAAAATCATTACATTTCTCATTTTCTAAAAACATAAAAATGAATAAGATTTTAATGTTAAAAAATATTCCTTATGAAAAATATAATTGGTAGCCATGGATCATTCAGAACTGCCAGAATTATTACTCCCATGGAGAGTGTTGTTGAAAAAAAAACAGAATACTATTAATCCAATAGAAAATATAGAAATGTTAAATATATATCATTTTGAGTAATGATTGTGAAGAATTTTTGAAGGAATGAATATGAATATATGGGAGGAATGATAAACATTGAAATAGTATTGTAAACAATAGAATAGAAACTAGACTGTTATGAATAGAAACCTAACATTTTTATATAATAACATGACTATTATAATAGTAATCTGACTATGAAATAATAAAATCTAATTTGAATAAAAATTATAATGAATTTTTTAGGAAAATATAAATAAGAAAACTTTACAACACAAAAATATAAAAAATATCAATAAAATTAATGGCACATTTTAATAAACTATATTTAAATTTATTTCTTAAAAATATTATTTTTTATATTAATAATTATAATTATGTATAATAGAATAATATTTTCATAAAAACAATCTAATTTTTATAATCAGCAAATAAAAATTTCCCGAGTTTGATGATTTAATAATTTAATGAGAATGTTAAATTTTTATGTGACTAATAAAAATACCATTTTTAAATACCACATTGTCAAGACATCATTAAGATGTAATAATGAAATAATAATTTTTAAATTGGTTATTTGTTACAAAAATATAATTAATAAGAGAAATAATTCATTTTTAAACCATAAGTATAATTTCAAAATGTAAAAATTATTATAAAAAAGACTAAAATTCTAAAGTGTCCCTTTGAAAATTTATTTTTCTATTTCTCTCCTTTAGTATTGATTATAACTATAAATTTGAAATGTAATGAAATTTAATGTTTCCAAATCATGATATTTTATCCAAATATAATTCATATTATCAGCATTATTATTATTAAATATATTACCTTAAATATAATAATGTAGTCAATATATAATCCTTAAAATTCCCCTCTCCACACGTATACATAACTCTTCACCACTCCAATGGAATAATAATTACATTTCACATAAAAACTAAATTATTTATACAAATACCATCCTTTGGTCAACTTATTATTCTTAGAGACCTCATATCTCCTCTCAACTCCATGATCTCAATAATATTAAATCCTTAGAAAAGAAACAACACTTAGAAGAGGGTAAATTTTCTCCTACTTCTCATCTCATTTTCAACTACTCTTCCTATTTTTATCAATTCTATTCAAACTTACAAATTTTAATATTAATTTATTCTTAGGCAATAATATATTAATTATGATATTTATAATGTATTTTTATTTTATAATTAACTTTATTCCTCTTTTGAAAATTTCTTATAAATGGTTGGTTAACCACTAAATAGTACATTACCAATTATTTTATTATTATCACCCTTATGTGTAGTAATAATAAGTTATTTATAATATCTAAATTTATTATAGTTAAATCTATGTTTCTATATTTTGTCATTATTTAACACCCCAGGTAAATAAAGAATATGACATTTTTATATTTATCCATATTTGTGAATAAAATATTAATATTACATTATAGGGGATGCTACGCTGGATGGCGTACCCAATACGGAACAACAAGTTTCTTGGGAATCTTACGTTGCACTCTAATAATGAAATAATATTATTTTAAATAGTAGTTAATTCCTAGCCGTTGTAAGGGCAGGAATGAACAGAACTACCTACAAAATTATTATATATTCTTTTCAAATATTTTTACTCTTTAAAATAAATGTTAGAGGATTAAAAATTCGAATTAATCCAATTTTAAGCGTAGACATTCTAATATTCTTTTAATGGTCGATTAACCGCCTTTTAAAGGAGAATCTATATTAAATCCACTTTTTGACAATTTTATGTGTTATATTTGACAAAATTAAATTATTATTTAGAAGTGGGACATCAAAATTTACTTTGTTTAAATTTTTGGTATCTCTCTGATAAAGTTCCTTTTTTAAATGAATAGTGAAAAATGTTGTATTTTAATTCGAAACCTCTTTTTAATATAATTTATTTATATGATTAGATTATATTTTTAATTGGTTTTAAAGTGTCAATAGAATATATTTTTACCATTTAATACAATTGTGGTCATTATAATTAATATCACTTTAATATTGGACATAAACGACTGTCAATCTTTTGAAAAATATTGTTTCATAAAAACACGCTATTTGTTTTAATAGTAAGATTTAATTATAAAATTAATTAATGGAACTTCTATGTTATGAATTTGGTAAAATAGACATAATTTTTGAATTTGGAATATGAAATATATCTTGGGGTGAATGTTTGGTATTTTTCTGAAAAACTTCAATTTTTGATGAATAGTGAAACCACAAAGTGGTGGTTACAAAATTTGATTTTTCGTTTAAATGGGACTTTACCACTTCTGTGATTTTAATTTCAAAAATCCAATTTAAATTATTTTAATTGTTAAGTAAAATTTGGTTCAATGGGATGAAAATATTTTTTTATGAAAAGTAACTTTTAAGTTTTATTAATCACGATTAAAGGTAATTACTGTGATTTAAGGTAAAAATGATATTATAATAAATTGAAAATATATTTAAACTTGTTCAAACCCTATTGGATGAGTTATGGCCGACCAAGAAAACCGATGGGTCTATTTTTGGTACCCCATGGAGCCACTTGGGTTTGATAATGATATTTATGCCTTTTATTTAAAGTTAAAATAAAAATGTCACAAACATGATTTGTTTTACGAAAGCAATTTTTACGTGTGGTTATACAGGTCATAATTTTGACTATAAATATTAATTAGAAATATAAAAAGATTTCATACATCATAGTATTTTTTTTATAGTTTTTAGACATTAAATAAATTAAATTCTTTATGACATCATGATGATGCAGCGATGACCTCATTATTTGACGATTTAAATAAAATGCAATGATAATGTAAATTCTAAGACCTACACATTTCCAAAACCTATTGGATGGGTGTATATCTAACCCTTATCACCGTATACTCGAATTATATCAATGTGGGACCATTAAAATCTGACAACCATTTGAAAATAAAGTAACATTTTATACTTTTCCAAGAGTGCCCCTCCTCTCCTCTTATAAAAGGCCCCCACCTCTACCACCTTACCCACTCCTCTCAAGCCATTGGTTCGGAAAATATATGATCATTGTGTCTCTCCACATCGCACTCCTCATCCTAGAAGCCTTATCTTAGGCAGTAATCTCTTCAAGAAACCCTTTTGGTTCAAACCAAAAAGAGTTACCCAATTTTAAGGTAACGTCTTCACTTGTGCTCTTTTATTTTATTTTGCTTCTCCAACCCCCTAAACTCTTTTTTTTCATTTATTTTGTAAACAATAAAGTATATTAAATATAGTAGGATGTTTTTATAATAATTATTTGATCTACACTTACACACACCTTCATCTAATGGTTAAAGAACATACAGTTTCTTTGGATGGAGAATTTCTGCCTCACGAAACGATGATTGTTCAACACTCATATAACACCTTCAAAGGTGGCCATTAAGATTTAACTATGTTCATATATTATATATAATATTTTTTTGTTTTACATAAGCTTCTGTATTTTTCATTTGTGGCTTACCATTATGGCTTCCATTATGGGTATACACGATATCTTCATTTTAGGATGTCCGGACTACCGCCCCCTCAAAGTGATTTGATTCGTTAATGCCATATGTGGGATGTATAAAGGATGGATTTAATGTTATTATATATGATTTTATACTGGAATTATAATATACCTTTATATCATTATTGTTTTCTTTCCATTAAAGTATGAGATTGAAATGAAAGTAGCGTTCATGCGTACGTACGGCTTACCGTCTCCATGAACGGTGCATTTCATTTCTTATCATCAAATGTAATGTACTATTATAAGTACATATAATGGATATATATTATGTATGATACATATAAAGGATGAATATAATTCTGGAATTAAAAATATACACATCTCTCATTTAGTTTTAATTCCATTAATATCACATAGAAATGAAAGTAGCGTTCATGCGTACGTACGGCTTACCGTCTCCATGAACGGTGCATTTCATTTCTTACCTCTAAATGAGAATGTAATATTATAAATACATGTATATTCTGGATATATATGATATATATGATATCAAAATCAGGAATTTCATTTTGGATATAACGAACCATTGACCACACGAACAACATGTAATTGTAAGAAGTCCACATTTGACTTAAGAACCAAATATCGACAAAACAAACATTACTAACTTAAATGATTACATAATGTTTATAACATGTCAATAATTTATATAAAAGGAATAATTAAATTGAAAAAGGTTCTTATGCAAGTAAAAATTAACTATAGTTTATTATTCAGGACGTTAATGAACGATCGAGTCAAGTCGGACCCGAGGTAAGGGATCCTACTCCTCTCTTTCTTTTTAAGTAAGATCTTTTGTGTCATTCCTTTTAAAGATAATCTTTCTTGTTATTGGGATGTTATTTTATTTTACTCTTACTGTAATTTTTATGTTCATATGATGAGAGACTCTATTCTCTCTCATCAATCCATTTTGGAAGTTTTGAGTGGCGCCGTTAGGCTGCCGAATTTTCGTAAGAGATCTAACCTCTCTCTTTCTTTTTAAGTACTCTCCTTTATGTCACTTCTTTTATGCTCCTCTTTGTTATGATAGGGGATGTTCTTTTATATTCCACTTTCTATAAAAATTATTTTAATATGATGAGATAGCCTATTTGATCTCATCAATCCATTTTTGTATATTTTATGTGGCGTCGTTAGGATATCGAGTTTTCGTAAGGAATTTTTCATCTCACTTTTATTCCCGTGAGATTTATGCTACATTTTCCACCATTTCCATTGATTGGTGTATCTACATCCCATTATTATACTCTTTGTGTAATATAATTTCATTTATGGGTACTTAAATATTCATTGTATGACCCTTCTTCAATGGGGTGTATGTTTCGAAAGTTACCCATGTCGGTAAGGGAACCTTTCACCCTCCTCTTTTTAAAAAGACTTATTTTGTTATATCTTTTAATTTACATCTTCATATGTTGGGATATATTCTTATATATCCTTATTGATGTAAATTTTATGTCCAAGTGATGATATACCCTTTTTATCTCTCATCAACTCATTTTCTGAATTTTTTTAGTGATGCCATTAGGCTGTCAAATTTTTGCAAGCGAACTTCTTAACCCAAATTTGATTCTTTGGGATAAACTTATACTCCGTGAATATGTCGCTCTTTGAATATGTGTGAATAACCTCTTATTTTTTTACACTTAATATCCACTTATGTTTGGTGTATTCATTTGTCACACATAATTATGTAATTGATTTATCCTTAAACCAAGGATACAGTCTTTGTAAAGGACTTCATCTCAATCTCCTTTTATTGAGGAATATTTCGTTTTATACACAAATTTCTTTTATACGGTGTATAAACCCCTTTGACATTTACTTCTATACAAAAGGAACTTTTTTTACAAAGCATTTTACTAACAACTAAAAGGAATGTTTCTTTTAACGTACGCGGTGACAACGACCTTTTACGCTGCCGCGAGTATTATTTAATCTTTGGCTTCCTCAAAAAGCCGTAATGTTTTTAAAATAAAATAAATAACATATACTCTTTTATGTATTTTGGTATTGAAAATGGTTTTTATAAATGATTCTATTATGTCAATATATTTAAATGATATATTGTGATTGAAATGTGGAAATGTTATCATTCCATTATATTGGTTTTATGTGTTATAATTTTATAATGGTACTTGGAAATATTAAGGGTGGTTATGTGATAAACCATATGACGGGTGGTGCAATGAATACTAGGACGGGTGGTTACGTTATAACCTCCAATGCATTGGGTATGGAAGTCAGCCATATGGCTATTCCATTAAGTATGTATGGAGGTTGGCTGAATGGCTATTCCATTAAATGATATGTGTGGAAGTCGACCTTATGGTTATTCCACATAAGTATGTTTATGTCCCAAGTTACATTGATATGTTATGTGATCTTTATATAGGTTTTATGGTAATCTTTTGGTTACAGAAGGGTATGTAATGAACTTTTATTCAGTGAATAGTTTTTACTACTTCGAAAAGGTGATAATTATTACTTTGATAAAGTATACATGGTTTACTTGTTGTTTTGAAAAACTAATAGTTTTCATTCATTGTGTATCCCTTACTGAGCTTTTTATGCTCATCCCAAGTTTTTGACATGTTTTTCACAGGACTAAACGTGGAATAGGGTCAAGGATGAGATCAAGGGAAAGTCATGCAACCTAAATCATGGAACTAGACATGTTTCTTTTTAAGAGTTTTTATTTTAGGGAAACTTAGTAACAGTTTCTACTTTGTAATCTTTTGAGATGTAATAGTTATGTCATAATTCTCTAAAACTCTAAACCTGAAAAGATCTTCAATGTGAATTATTCATTTAAGTCAATATAAAGTAAGGTTTAAGGCCGGGGCCTTATAGTTGGTATCATAGGTCGGTTTAGACAACTTTAGGGATTATGAGTTTTTGTTTGACACATGATTTTTCCTTATAACTATTATTTCAGTAAAATACTTGTTTTATAACTTTTTTCAGGACAACTAAATTAGGTTACGAATGGAAGGAGAAGGATCTCAAATGAAATTCCTATCTCTTCCTGATGACATTCTTGCAATAATTATTGCAAAGTCATGTTTGGATGATTGTGAAACTTTTTCTAGCATACAACTCACTTGCAGGCAGTTGGTTGAGATATCAAAAACCTCCACTATACCTCGTTAACATCGTGGATCATGGTTTTTTTAATCAAATACTATTTTCAAAATATTCTCATATTTTCAAGAAAGGTAAATATTATCAATGTATTTTCAAATATTTTACCTTATCACAAGAATTTGAAGCATATTATGATTTTAACGATGGTGCTGAGGAAGGAGACCCTTGCGCAACCTATTTATATATAGTCTCTCAGCACATACTTATGGTATTTTAAAAGGACCAATAATAGAAAGTTTCAACTCAAATTATCTCTGAATATTTTATAGAAATCAAGTTTTATCATATGTTTTGGAATTATATGTCATACATGATTATTTTCCAAAAATGTTTTTCTGTGAACACCCATATGACCCATGTTGTACAAGGTGTATTTGGATGGAGGAAGCAAATGATTTTTAAGGATCTCTAAATAATTGTTGTAATGCATGGGAATTCTACCTATGTGAGCAAAATGACGATGAAACCGAGTGGATGCCATGATCAATGTATGATGTTATTCATTTTGGGAATTGTTTTATTTTATCCTATGGTGGTGAAATAAGACTTCAAGAATTAATATGTTGATACCGTAACGAATTTGGATGAAAATGAGATGTATAATGAAACTATTAATGTTAAAACATGTTAGTGTTATTTTTGGAGTTTTATAAAAAGGACAACATGCAGACCGTGTGACAACCCGTCGCGTCGGACAAAGCTGCGGGAATCGAACCCACAACGAAAGTGCGACTCGTATTTATCACCTACCACTGGACTACGTGAAGTCCCTGGTGATTATGGCTTATTCTTTTTAGTTAGGTGAATTTATTAATTAAGAATAAGTTGATTTTGGTTTTTATGAGAATTATTAACTTATCATGGAGGATATGTGATTAGGTTAATTACATTTCAATGCGAGACTTTAGTAGCAACTGATGTTTTTTGGAGATAAATGTTACGACTTAACTTGGAAGACTATGTAACTAAATCCTTCAAATATTTGGGATTCAATCTTAGTTTGGCCTAATTTGAAGAATTTTATGGACAAATTGTTTATCGAATGGTCCTCGTTGAAATTTGTGTTTTTTTGGGAAAATTTTGGACATTAAGAATAGATTTTCCTTTTATAAAGGGTTATCCTTTTCCAGATTATATGATCTTGTACTAACCTTTTTTGTTTTGGTTTTGGTTAGAGTCTAAGGACATGGTAAGTATATAGTTCTCTTTTTTGGATTAGGTGATTCTCTAGAAATTGATTATAGTACTCTTAATGAAAACAAGTCTTCCTAAATACTCATCTTTTGGAGAAAAAATGAGTTTGATTAAGGAATCTAGTAAAAGTTGGAAGTCTACGTGACAAGTAAGTATGTTTCATTAAGATTTAGTTAGGCTCAAAAATAAATTCCTCAATAAAGAGTAACTTAAAACAAAAATGTTGTCTGTTAAATTTTCCTACTGGGGAATCGAATACCGTTTAACCCATTACAGGTTTGTGATTTTCTTGTGGTTAACTTTCTCCTAAACATGTTTTCTATCACTCTTCATCAGAACATGACCCAATGTTTTTCCTCCATGTCCATGGTTTCCTACATGGAATCCCAGTATGGGTTAACTCGGGTGACATCTGTACTTATCTTTATTTATTTTAAAGTAATTGTTTTACTGACTCTTGTTCCGATGCGGGAATTTCAAGGATATTTCCAAGCCCAAATTTAAAATTGCGAGGGTGAAATTCCCAAAAAGAGGGGAAGGATGTAACACCCCAGGTAAATAAAGAATATGACATTTTTATATTTATCCATATTTGTGAATAAAATATTAATATTACTTTAAAAGGGATGCTACGCTCAATGGTGTACCCAATACGCAACAACGAGTTTCTTGGGAAGCTTACGTTGCACTCTAATAATAAAATAATATTATTTTAAATAGTAGTTTATGCCTAGCCATTGTAATGGCAGGAATGAACAGAAGTACCTACAAAATTATTATATATGTTTGTCAAATATTTTTACTCTTTACAATAAATGTTAGAGGATTAAAAATGTGAATGAATCAAATTTTAAGCTTAGACATTCTAATATTCTTTAAAAGGTCGATTAACCGCCTTTTGAAGGCGAACCTCTTTTAAATCCACTTTTTGACAATTTTATTTGTTATATTTGACAAAATAAAATTCTTATTTAGAATCGGGACATCAAAATTTACTTTGTTAAATTTTTTTGTTTCTTCTTGATAAAGTTCATTTTTTAATGAATAGTGAAAATTGTTGTATTTTAATTCAAAACCTCTTTTTAATCTAATTTATTTATATAATTATATTACCATTTTAATTGGTTATAAAGTGTAAATAGAATATATTTTTACCATTTAATCCAATGGTGGACTTTTTAATTAATATCACTTTACGATTGGACATAAACGAGTGCCAATCTTTTAAAAGATATTGTTTCATAAAAACACGCAATTTGTTTTAACATCGGGATTTAATTATAAAATTATTTAATGAAAAATATATGTTATGAATTTGGTAAAATAGACATCATTTTTGAATTTGGAATATCAAATATAGATTAGGGTGAATTTTTGGTATTTTTCTGAAAAACATCAATTTTTTATGAATAGTGAATCCACAAAGTGGTGGTTAAAAAATTTGATTTTTCTTTTAAATGGGTCTTTACCACTTCTGTGATTTGAATTTCAAAAATCCAATTTAAATGATTTTAATTGTTAAGTATAATTTTCTTCAATTGGATGAAAATAATTTTTGATGAAAAGTAACTTTTATGTTTTATTAATCGCGATTAAAGGTAATTAGTGTGATTTAAGGTAAAAATGATATTATAATAAAATGAAAATATATTGACACTTGTACTAACCCTATTGGATGAGTTATGGACGACTAAGAAAACCCATGGGTCTATTTTTGGTACTACATGGAGCCACTTGGGTTTGATAATGACATTTATGCCTTTTATTTAAAGTTAAAATAAAAATGTCACAAACATGATTTTTTTTACTAAAACAATTTTTACATGTGGTTATACAAGTCATAATTTTGACAATAAATAGTCATTGGAAAGCTAAAAATATTTCCAACATCATAGTATTTTTTTTATTTTTATACATTAAATAAATTAAATTCTCTATGACATCATGATGATGCAGCGATGACCACGTTATTTAAAGATTTAAATAAAATGGAATGATAATGTTAATTCTAAGACCTACACATGTCCAAAACCTATTGGATGTGTGGATTTCGAACCCTTATCACCGTATCCTTGAATTATATCAATGTGGTACTATTAAAATCCGAAAACCAATTGAAAATATAGTAACATTTTATACTTTTCTAAGAGTGCCCCTCCTCTCCTCTTATAAAAGGCCCCCACCACTACCACCTTACCCACTCCTCTCAAGGATTTGGTTCGGCCAAGCTCTGATAATTTTGTCTCTCCACATCCCTATACTCATCCTAGAAGCCTTATCTTATGCAGGATGCTCTTCAAGAAACCCTTTTGGTTCAAACCAAAGGAAGTTACCCAATTTTAAGGTAACATCTTCACTTGTGCTCTTTTGTATTATTTTACTTCTCCAACCCCCTAAACTATTTTTATTCTTTTCTTTTGTAACAACTACAAGTATATTCAATATACTATGATGTTTTTATAATAATTATTAGAGCTACACTTACACATACCTTCATATAATGGTTAAAGAACATACAGTTTCTGTGGATGGCGAATTTCTGCCTCACGATATGATGATTGTTCAACACTCATATAAAACCTTCAAAGGTGGCCATTAAGATGTCACTATGTTTATATATGATATATAATATTTTTATATTTTACTTAATCTTCTGTATTTTTCATTTGTGGCATACCTTTATGGCTTCCATTATGGGTATACACGATATCTTTATTTTAGGAAGTGCGGACTACCGCCCCCTCAAAGTGATTTGATTCGTTAATGTCATATGTGGGATGTATAAAGGATGTATTTAAAGTTATTATATATGATGTTATACTGGAATTATAATATAAATTTATATCATTATAGTTTTCTTTCCATTAAAGTATGAGATAGAAATGAAAGTAGCGTTCATGCGTACGTACGGCTTATCGTCTCCATGAACGATGTATTTCATTTCTTATCCTCAAATGTAATGTACTATTATAAGTACATATAATGGATATATATGATGTATGATACATATAAAGGTTGAATATAATTCTGGAATTAAAAATATACACATCTCTCATTTAGTTATAATTCCATTAATATGGCATAAAAATGAAAGTAGCGTTCATGCGTACGTACGGCTTACCGTCTCCATGAACGGTGCATTTCATTTCTTACCTATAAATGATTATGTAATATTATAAATACATGTATATTCTGGATATATATGATATATATGATATCCAAATCATTAATTTCATTCTGGATATAAGGAACCTTTGACCACATGAACAACATGTAATTGTAAGAAGTCCACTTTTGACTTAAGAACCAAATATCGACAAAACAAACACTATAAACTTGAATGATTAAATAATGTTTATAACATGTAAATAATTGATATAAAAAGAATAATGAACTTGAAAAAGGTTCTTAAGCAAGTATAAATTACTCATGTTTATTATTCAGGATGTTAATGAACGATCGAGTCAAGTCGGACCCGGGGTAAGGGATCCTACTCCTCTCTTTCTTTTTAAGTATGATCTTTTATGTCATTACTTTTAAAGATCATCTTTCATTTCATTGGGGTGTTATTTTATATTACTCTTACTTTAATTTTTATGTTCATTTGATGAGAGACCCTATTCTCTCTCATCAATCCATTTTGGATGTTTTGTGTGGCGCCGTTAGGCTACCGAATTTTCGAAAGAGATCTAACCTCTCTCTTTCTTTTTAAGTACTATCCTTTATGTCACTTATTTTAATCTCATATTTGTTATGTTGGGGGATGTTCTTTTATATTCCTCTTTCTATAAACATTATGTTAATATGATGAGATACCCTATTTGATCTCATCAATGCATTTTTGTAAGTTTTATGTGGTGTTATTAGGATGTCGAGTTTTCGTAAGGAATTTTTCATCTCACTTTTATTCCCATGAGATTTATGCTACATTTTCCACCATTTCCTTTGATTGGTGTATGTACATCCCATTATTATACTCTTTATGTAATATAATTTCATTTATGGGAACTTACATATTCATTGTATGACCCTTCTTCAATGAGGTGTATGTTTCGAAAGTTACCCAAGTTGGTAAGGGAACCTTTGACCCTCCTCTTTTTAAAAATACTTTTTTTGTTATGTCTTTTAAATTAAATCTTCTTATGTTGGGATATGTTCTTATATATACTTATTGATGTAAATTTTATGTTCAAGTGATGAGATACCCTTTCTATCTCTCATAAACTCATTTTCTGAATTTTGTAGTGACGCCATTAGGCTGTCAAATTTTTTCAAGGGAAGTTCTTAACCCAAATTTGATTCTTTGGGATAAACTTATTCTCCTGGAATATGTCATTATATGAATATGTGTGAATAACCTCTGATTGTTTTACACTCAATATCAACTTATGTTTGGTGTATTTTTTTTCACACAGAAATATGTATTTGATTTCTCCTTAAACCAAGGATACCGTCATTGTAAGGGACTTCGTCTCAATCTCCTTTCATTGAGCCATATTTCGTTTTATACACAACTTTCTTTTATACGGTGTATAAGCTCCTTTAACTTTTACTTTTATACAAAATGAATCTTTTTTTACAAAGCGTTTTACTAAACGAAAAAAAGGAATTATTCTTTTAACGTACGCAGTGACAATGACCTTTTCCGCCACCGCGAGTATTATTTGATCTTTGGCTTCTTCTACAAGACGTAATGTCTTTAAAATAAAATAAATACCATATACTCTTTTATGTATTTTTGTATTGAAAATGGTTTTGATAAATTATTCTATTACGTCAATATATTTAAATGATATATTGTGATTGAAATGTGGAAATGTTATCATTCCTTTATATAGGTTTTATGTGTTATAATTTTATAATGGTACTTGAACATATTACGGGTGGTTATGTGATAAACCATATGACGGGTGGTGCCGTGAATATCATGACGGGTGGTTACGTTATAACCTCCAATGCATTGGGTATGGAAGTCTTCCATATGGATATTCCATTAAGTATGTATGGAATTTGGCAGAATGGCTATTCCATTAAGTGATATGTGTGGAAGTCGACCTTATGGTTATTCCACTTAAGTATGTTTATGTTCCATGTTACCTTTATATGTTATGTGATCTTTATATGGGTTTTATGGTAATCTTTTGGTTACAGAAGGGTAAGTAATGAACATTTATTCAGTGAAGAGTTTTTACTACTTGGAAAAGGTGAAAAGTATTACTTTGATAATGTATACAAGGTTTACTTGTTGTTTTGAAAATCTATTAGTTTTCATTCATTGTGTATCTGTTACTGATCTTTTTATGCTCATCCCAAATTTTTGAAATGTTTTTCACAGGACTTAACGTGGAATAGGTTCATGGATGGGATCAAGAGAAAGTCATGCAACCTAAAACATGGATGTGGACATGTTTCTATTTAAGAGTTTTTATTTTATGGAAACTTAGTAAAAGTTTCTACTTTATAATCTTTTGAGATGTAATAGTTATGTCCTAATTCTCTAAAACTCTAAACCTGAAAAGATCCTCAATGTTAATTATTCATTTAATTCAATATTAAGTATGGTTTAATGCCGGGGACTTATACATTAAATTTTATAGAAAATAATAAATCAAGATCCATAATTTGAAGTGTGTCGGGATATTTTATGGAAAATATGATATTAAATCCTTTCATCTTTGGAAATGGAAATTAAGAAATATAATTAAATTATTTCACTTGATAAATTGTGACAACTATTAACATAGTTCACTTATTTTCCATCATATTGTAAAAATATATGTATTATTCATGGGGTTTAAATGTGACGGAATAAAGTGGGATTTAGCATACAATGAATTTCAAAAAAAATCCCTATCATTTGGATGATCCTTTTTTTATATTATTCCAGTATAGAAGATAGTATTTTTTTCATTAAAGTGTAATTCCAAAATTATTTTCATTTTTATCTTTGTATATAAGTGGTTTTAGATATTCATAAGGATTTCTGATCCAATTATAAAATTTTTTCTGAAAGAAATTTATTTTTTCAAACATCTCATTAACTCATATTGAGTTATTTTTTTAACAAATAATGTTTTTTCATGGAAAAATACGACCATCCATACTAATTTGGGCCCTCCATTGTTTATTTTATTATGTATGATTTATTTCAAAAATGTGAATCCCATTCATTTCCATGGGTATATTTATTAACTATCTTTATTATATATATCCCTTCCATGTGAAATTCTTGTTTATAAGAATTTCATGGTTTTATTGGTGGTCCAATTATTATATATCCCTCCAATACATTGGTTAATGTGATATATCTCATGAGATTATTTTTATTATGTCGAAAATGTTTCTATCTATTTTTATAATCACGGTTTCATGATTTTTGAATATATGATATGTGTGAACGTGATGATATGTTTGCTTAAAACTACGGGCGGTATTTGGCCACTATATTCTGATGTATAAATATTTTTTATATACTACATTAGATGCCTTTATCAATTTTTTTCTTATGATAATTTGATGATGTTGTCATTATGATATGATGATCATGATTATTATTTCCATGTATTTTTTATTAATATCCATTTTTTTCTCCAATGACATTCTTCCCCTTACTGTGATACTAGCTGGGACCATTCATTAATATAGACCCCCAGGTGATTACAGATACTAAGACTAATGTGAGATATTTTTTGAGTACAGAGAAGAAGAATTTAAATAATTTTGATGTTTCATCAGGTATATGTGATGTATGTGTTTAATTTTTCAAATAAAAGAAATAATTCAATCCATTATTGATTTAATAATTAGTTGTTTATCTAAAAAATATTTAATAGCCATGTAAAAAAAGTGGGTTTGTTATATTCTTATCCTAATGTAAATTTATACATGAAAAAGTTTTAATACATCAGTATTATAAGGATATGATAAATGATAGATTATATAAATGAAATCATAACATCTAATCCCACATCAGAGTATTAAAAATACAAAAGATCCAATAATAGGCCTATAATATATATACAAGTGTCCATCCATCTCACATAAAAGAACTTATATCAAAATAAAACTCCAGAAACAATCCTTGGTCTGCCTTGAATGATTAAGATCCACCTAATTGTAGTCCTTATAGGACTCCATAGAAAGATCTGTCATCTATACAATAACAAACATATGTGGAAAGAGCCCATATTGTTGTTAGTACAACCATAACAAATTGAAAAACATGAAATAACCAAAAAAATCTATCAATGGTAGAGAAATATCTAAATAATAAAGCCATGTGTATTAAAAAGTAAGAACCAAACATGATCAAAGGAAGACACAATGTTTTAAGGTGGATTTACTACCCACTACAGGCCTAGGAATATTCTTGTGGATCTAAGGTAACATAAATACGATATAACTCACACATCATATATCACTATATTGATAAATCTCATTTGATATGACATAATCAAAATGTAATTACATGAATAATTGTGTAGTAATTAATTCCCATCATTCGAGATACTCACTTGATTGGACTACACCTTACTAGAAGAAAACATTTACCAATACATAGATAGTGGATCACACATAAAGAGGATGGGGCACACCTAACCCTAATTGTATTAACCCTGTATACAGGGGATCAAACACCATGTTCTGTTGGTTATGTGACACCTTACTCTACCTTGGGAGAAATATGGTAATATTTATCCTATATTTTTCCTTATATTGGAATTCCCAATCTAATCCACTGTGGGGATCTTATGTCCAATGCTAAAGAGCAGTTACCACTCTGAACCTTCATGGGAAGGAAAGATAAAACTCACACCCCAACAATATAAGGAGGGAGGGATCCCACAGTAATACGTTTTGAGGGAATTAACCCATGTCATACCACCACTGGTCTATGAGTAACAAGGGATATATTCTCTTTTAGAAGGATTACATGTTATGTCAAATGGGGTACATAATGTGTATCATAGTTCCAAATAAAATATATGTCCAACCACCTCACATGACAATTATTTATCAAAATATATTTGTTTCTATTATGATAAATTGCATGTAGAGTTTTAGTGAGTAAATTCCCTATGTCATCTACACATGCTCTTGAATTTTTGGATGTACACATGTTTTTACATTCACACAAGCTAGGTAGGGTCACCTGACATCCTCAAAATGAAATCTCAATAATTTCTATTCTTTTAGGAAAATGGTCGCATGATGTGTGGGTCCTCTATGTGGAATATGATATTTAACTCACCAGATAAACCCTAACTGCTAAATATAGGGATCCATATGGAATGTGTTTCTCATAACTATATGTCATTTATAACGTATTTTGATAAAACATTAATATATTCAGTTTTTTTCACCTAAACCATTGAAACATTCAAATCTACTAGAAATATCATTTTTAACTCCCCTAATAACATAGTCCACTATCAATTTCTAGCCCAAAGTATGATTTTCTATTTTCATTGTAGGAAAATAAATCATTGTTGTCACGAACCACCTTCACCAAATGGAGGGAAGGGACAACATATTACCAGACCCCTCATTTTTTAAGTTGATGGAGAGATAATGACCCCCAAGACCTGCCTTCAAAAGGCCCCGAAGAGGTGACTAGCACCAAGGGTATATAATCACACACAAAATGGAAGGCATTACAATTTTTATTTGTATAGGTTCGAGAGATAAGATAGAAACTCCAACAATAACAAAGATGAAAGTTAAGGAAAATCAAAAAAGTAACCCTTTCCCATATGCATGTTCAAAAGTAAATAATACAAGACTCAAAAACTCCAAAGGTAATGTACCATGAAATGGAAAATGAAAAAAGAAACTGCCCTGAGATCCGAGCTAGTATGGTCCGACACGATCCTTGAAGTCCTCCTGGAAACCTGAAATAAGTTTTATATACGTAGGGTGAGCATACAGGTACACTAAGTAGGGAAAACCAAAGACTCTCGTGCACAAGTAGAGAGGCATTCTAAATTGATATGAGAAATGAAAAAAACAAATGCACATATCAAGGAAAACAATCCCCCCAAGTCTCACCAAGGTACACTACCAAAATAATGCAAGGAAAGTAAAGTATATTCAAGGAACATCGATATTTGGGTACCCCGTACCACTTTCCCACTTGTTATTGAAGACATCTTATAAATCAAACCAATCCCGCCATTCTCACCGCAGTCCCACTGCCAAACCCCGCCCGCACACTCCTGGGCCAGAACCACACCATATTCCCACTGCCAAACCCCACCCGCACACACCTGGGCCACAACCTCACCACAGTCCCACTTCCAAACCTCACCCACACACATTTGGTCCAGAACAACTACTGCCATGCCTGAAGACACTAGGTCTAGAACAACTAATTGCATCCCCAAAGACACCTGGGCCTCGTCCCAAAGACACTATTGAAACAACCTACCCGTAGACACCTAGTCCAACCACCACAATTACTGCCACACTTGAAGATTCATGGGCTAATAATGGACCTCAGGCTATCACAACCTTATCAAATAGTCTTGGGCTATTTGGGAAAGGGATCAGAAAAGGAGGTAATAACAAGCCACTCATAGGAGTGATGGGAAAAACACCCTACCTATGAAATGGGGTGTTCAACAATAAGTGCTCAACATGGGTGGGGCATGAATAAGAAACATAAGAAATACCGTATATGTATAGGTAACAGGCACTCATCCTAACCTAGGTGTTCCAAAACCTAATCACAAATATTGTTGTTACAATTATTTCACAAAAGAAGCCACGACACTCAAGAAAAATTCACCACTCATTCCCAAACTAATTCCCCATTCAAACCATTACTATTTCAGGTTCATCTGATCTCATTAGGGTGAATTCTGCACTACCAGGAAACTAACAGCTATAACCACCAGCCAAAAAAAAGAAACATCCAAACAACAGTTTCTGCTTTCTCACCCGTTTCTCTTGTAATGTTGCATCAATAAAAGTGATTAGTGAGATCCCTAAAAGTACTAGAACCATTGAAATTCTCACAAAATGGATAAATGAGATTCCTCGAAGTACTGGAACAATGTAAACCCTAAGACACAGCCCCACATCCCCAAAACCGGAAACCAACCAATTCTCAATGATAAGGGATTCCACCCCAATTCGTGATATAAGCTGAGAAACCACAACCCCAGATTCACAACCAGAAACCATGCTACATCATAGGATCCCATCCTCAACCACATCGCCCCATATGAATACAAACAGAACAATTCCCCTACTACAAAAACAGATTAGAGAAACTTCCAGGTTCAAGCACATCATTCATTAGATTCTTTTTTCTGTTTGTTAACCGGGGTGGTCGCACAATGATTCTTGTTTTACTGAACACCCATTTAAACCAACTGGGTTTACGTGACTGACCAATTTCTAGGTTAAGTCATTTTATAATAATAGAAGTCAACGTTTCATTAGTGTGCAATCAAATACCACCAGTGACCATGATTTTCAGTGAGCATAGGCCCTCACAATTCCCAACACATTCAATATAAAAGTTATACAACCGAACCATCGATCACGCCCAGTTCATTCTTTTAAAGCCTTTTAATCATATTCATTATGTTTAGATTCATCAATTCCCATAGAGGCAAAAGCATACCCACCCCACATCATACACATAAGGGAGAGGTAAATGAAAACCCTACCTGATTGATCAAAGATCGAAGTTCTTCTCCACGTTCCAAGAATTAAGGAAAAGCGCGACTCGTAGGGGAGGGACGTTGGGAACTCCAAATGTACTATGAAGAAAGGAAGCCAGCCAAGAGGAAGAAGAAGGATGAAGAAATTCCCATGCGATATATAGATAAAATCATGATGTTACAGGTTATGGGGATTTGAATGGCTTTAAATTTTGATTATGGTTCCCCACACGGTTGGGTGGTTACTCATGACAGAATTAATTGTTATTTAACTATCCATTGAGGAGGAACCTAGGGATTTATTTGGAATTAATTATGGGATTTTAAAGGTCTTTGAACCACATGATTTTTTTTTGAAAAGTCTAAAGTGGTGTTATGGGAAGAACTGTAAGAGAGAAACCGACAAGGTTGGGTGCCACCGATCGGTCGCGCCGATCGGTTGTGCCGATCAGTCGCACTCTAAAATGACATCCTACCACAGAGACGTCACCCCTAGGATTTGGAATTTGGTAATGGGGTAGAATGCGTGGGTCCGGGTCGTCACATTAGATACCTCTCAAAGCATTATCTCCCTCGAGAATTTAAAACCAAACCTGATGACAAGAGGGGGGTCTGAACTACCTCCCTAGAATATACATCTCAAGAGTGTACATGAAAAATTACAATCACCATTAAACAATGGATTAAACCATCCGGTCATGTGGTGAGGGGTTTCCCTTCCTCCATGATAAGATATTATCCTCTTTGGGTGGCTTTGACTCACTCTCATAGGTTAAGTCACATCCACTCTAATGCATCTTACCTAGGGATTAGGTCCTCCCATCCCCACATCTCATGATACTTTACACACATCCATAAAAAAGGAAAACCAAACATTCCATAGTTAACAAGGTAAAGCGTTCAGTCACAAAAAGTAAAAAATAGAACTGCACAATACTCAAAACAAATCTGGGTATTGGGAACACATCTATGATTACCATTCCCATGTACTTTCCTCAAGTCCACCATGCCTCCACAACACATGAACCAAAGGAATGGTTCATCCACGAAGCACCTTATCCTCACTATCCTCGATCATCACTGGCCGCTCCACGAAAGTTGCAATGTCTTCAATATCTACCTCTCCCTAGTCAAAGATATGTGAATCGTCATGCAGATACCGATGGATCTGGGACACATGCAAGATGTCATATATCCTTAGTAGCGGCGGTGGTAACACTATATAATAAGCCACGTATCCGAAACACCGCAACACTTCAAAGGGTCCGATGAATCTAGGAGAGAGCTTCCTCCCCCTAACGAACCTCAATTGTCCACGCCGAGGGGATACCTTCTAGAACACATGGTCCCCAACCATGAACTCCAAGGGTCTCCTCCTATTATCTACATATGACTTCTGTCGGTCCTATGCCGCCTTCATCCTTTCCCATATAAGTTGAGCCTTCTTCATCATGCTCTGCAGTTCTTCCGGGCCATGAACACTCGCTTCCCCAACATTAGTCCAAGACACGGGTGAGAGACATTCACTCCCTACAAGGCTTCGAATGGATCCATTCCAATGGTGGAGTGATAGCTATTATTGTAGGAAAACTCTTCCAGAGGAATGTATCACACCCATGATCCTCCAAAATCCAGAATACATTCCTACAGCATGTCCTCTAAGGCCAGAATAATGCGCTCTGTATGTCCATCTGTCTGGGGATGGAAAGCAGTGCTAAGACGTAGCTTGTTGGGAAAAGCATGCTACAATCTCTTCTAGACTCATGAGGTAAACCACACATCCCTATCCGAGACTATGGATCTGAGAACTCCATGAAACCAAACCACCTCCTCTACGTACCTTCGTGCCAAATCATCCACTGCACTCGAATCCTTGATCGCCAAAGAGTGGGCCAATTTCGTCAACCGATCCACCACTACCCTGGTACCATCGTAGCCTCATCGAACAATGGGTAGCCCCATGATGAAATCCATAGATATGTCCACCCAATTCCACTTGGGGACATCTAAAGGTTGGAAAAAGTGGCCTGGGACACGGTGTTCAGCCTTCACCTACTGACACACTAGGAACATTGTTACGAACTCTGCTACAGCCCATTTCACCTTAGGTGACCAAAACTGTCTCCTCATGCCCTAGTACATCTTGGAAACTCCCGGGTGCACTGCTAGGGGTGAGTTGTGGAAATCACTAAGAACATTGCTACGCATTGCCTCTGGAAAAAACTGCTTTCCTTGGAAAATCATCTAGTTCTGACCATCCTCTCTCCACCATTCCGGAGCATTGCCCTAGTCAACTCAGTCACACATCACTTCGCTTACTGAGTCTACCCATTGGGACTCCTCTACCTGCCACAACAGAGATAGATGCACCATCATTTGATACAAGAAACCTCAACCACCTTCCATCCTAGCAACCGGGTGTAGGGTAGCTAACTCCTCCATCACCTTCCAAGTATCTGGCAACTCTCGGACTGCATCCTTCCGCAACATCCTTCTCAAAGCATCAGCCACTAAATTCCCCATTCCCAAGGAGTAGGAAATATCAAAGTCGTAGTCTTGAAGGAATTCCATCCACCTTCACTGTCAGAAGTTCAGGTGCCGCTGGGATAAGATTTACCTCATACTTTTGTGATCCGTGTAGACCATGAAGCGCTCCCCAGTGAGTTAATTTCACCACATATTTAGTGTGAACATGAACGCCGCGAGCTATTGGTCATGGGTGGAATAGTTACGGTCAAGGGGACGTAACTTCCTAGACCCATAAGATATCACCCCTTACTTTTGCATCAACATTGATATGAGGAATTTCCCAGAAGAATCATAGAAAACCTCATATGCTGCCCCTTCTTCTAGAACCTCAGCATTGAGGAACTAACCAACATCTTCTCTAGATAGTTGAAGGCTGCCTCACACTTATCATCCAATACAAATTCCTGGTCCTTCTTAGTCAAGACTGTCAAGGGTGCCGCAACTCAGGAGAAGTTGGGAACGAACCTCCTGTAGTAACCTACCAGCCCGAGGAATCTACGAACCTCCTCCACGCTCTTGGGTGATGCCCAAGAAACAACGACATCGACCTTCGATGGGTCCACTACTATCCCCTGCTCGGACACCACATTCCCAGTTAAATGCACTTCTCTCTCCAGAACTTGCACATGTACAACTTCCCATAGAGCTGGTGCTGTTGGAGGACCTCTAATACCATTCTCAAGTGCTCAGTGTGATCCTCCTTTGATCTTGTGTAGATCATGATGTAGTCAATAAACACGACGATGAAACAGTCCAGATATTCCTAAATGATGGAGTTCATGAGCCCCATGAACATGGATGGAGCATTTTTAATGCTGAATGACCTGACCATGAACTCAAAGTGGCCATATCTGCACCTGAAGGCCATTTTCGAGATATCGCCACCCTTCACCCTCACATAGTGATATCCAGACCACAGATCGATCTTCGAGAAGCAACCTACTCCCCTCAGCTGGTCAAACTGATCGTCTATCCTCGGGAGAGGGTAACGATTCTTGACCATCACCTGATTCAGCCTCCTATTGTTTATACCCAGCCTTAGACCACCATCCTCCTTCTTTGAAAATAAAACAGGAGTACCCCATGATGATGCACTTGGCAGAACAAAACCCTTATTCATCAGATCGACACTCAGGATCCACAACTCTCGCAACTGAGAAGGTTCCATTCGATAGGGAGCCATCAAAATCGGACATGCACTATGTTGCATGTATATCATGAACTCAACATCACATGGAGGGGGAAGTGTTTCCACCTATTTAGGGAAGACGTCAATAATCTCACTGACGATACCTAGGACTTACACCATTTCTACATCGACCGACTCCACTGACAGCTCGTCCAGCAAGGACAGGATTGTTCGCCTTTCTTTCTCTTTCCTTGGAAACCCCACTCGCCGCTAAAAGTCCCTCGTAGACTGCCCATTTCTGAAAAAAAACCTTTCCCTTAAAGTCGTTAATGACGGCACATATATAGAACATCCATTCAATGTTATGGATGACATCGTATGGATGTATCTCCAACAGTAGAAGATTCCTGACTGACTGATGTGGCCCAATCATCAGTATGCACCCACGAAAAACATACAACAAGTTGGTATGTCCTCTGACCGGTGTTCTCAGCACCAGGGGCACATGAAGTCTCTCAGCATCTAAACACATAGCATGGGATAGACTGGGTGTAACAATGTAGTGCGAATATCCTATATCGAACAAGGAATATAAAAGGGTTCTAACCAAGCTGATGGTACCTCGAACGACTTATGTCCCTTCTGGAACTGCTACCTCTACGGCATACAACTGCCCATGCCTAGCTCCACTTCCTCTCGTGACACACCTCCCAGCATGTGCATCCTATCCACCACTTCATCCATATTCTGCACCTCTATGTATGTCAGTAGGGTGAAAGAGGTAACATCATACTAAAGAGATGGTCAGAGTGCCTTCTTTAAAAGTCTTGCCCGAGATTCCTCATCTTGAAAGAGGTCTGGAGAAAAGCGAAGGAGATCCATGAACTTGATCCCCAACTCTCTCACTGACATACTCCCATACTGGAGGGAGTATTGCTCCTACCTCTACTCGGACTTCATCGTGGAAGAGAGTAATTCCTCCCAGAACTCCTTCTCGATTTCATCCCACGCAACCTCATCTTCCCTCTTCTCTCCAAGATAATTCATCCAACCCTGACGCGCTACTCACTGCATCTGGTAGACAGCCAGAGGAACCCAATACTCCATCGGAGCCTGAATCAGGCAGAAAGCGATCACTAGTTCCTCGAGCCAGCTCTCTGTATCCGTATCAGAGGTGCGGCCCTCATACTTACCGAGGGTCTGTCGCTGAAAGGCATGAAGAGTCTTCTGCCACTGGAAATCCTCCTCTTCTCGGTCAGACCTCCGTCGATCAACCGAGTCAACCTCCTGGGCCTCATTCGTTCGAACTAATCATGGTCATCTCCCAGGTGCCATAGCTACAATGTAAACAAGGAATGCCTAAGCCTGATTACCATAGAATATTGTTCTCAAATTTTCATAGACTCCTTTATTTATTTTAAATCCACAAGACACCCATGAAACATAAGAACACAAGTCATTATGATTCATGTACCATTCCTATGGTCTCTACCCTGCAATTAGTGTAGTCTCACATGGTCGTTTGGTAGTTCCAAAGTCCATGTATCGGTTCATAGTTGTCCCTAAAATACCATGTCTTTGTCTGTCTTCTGTGGCCTAATTCATGAACCAATGTCACCCAACACCGTTTCCCTACCACCCCATTCAATCCTCACCATGCCAAACTCCAGACTTCATCCTACATCTCAACCTCTCCTTTGATACCATTCTGTCACAACCCACCATCACCAAAAGGAGGGAAGGGACAGAAGATTTCCAGACCCTTCCTTCTTTATGTTGAAAGATATATAATGACCCCCGAGACCCGCATTAAATAGGTCTCGGAGTGGAGACTAGCACCAAGGGTATATCATCTCACACAAAATCGAAGGCATTACCCTTTTTATTTTTATAGGATCGGGAGATAAGATAACAACCCCAAAAATGTCAAAGACGAAAGTAATGGAAAATCCAAAAGTAACACATTCCAATATTCATGTTGAATAGTAAAAAATACAAGCCTCAACAACTATAAAGGTAAAGTACTAGGAAAAGGAAAATGACAACAACAATTGCCCCGAGGTCCGAGCTAGTACGGTCCCGCACGATCCCTGAAGTCCTCTTGAAAACCTGAATGTAGTTTTATATACGTTGGGTGAGCATAAAAGTACACTGAGTAGGGAAAACCAAAGACTATACTGCACAAGTGGAGAGGTATTCTAATGCCCTGAGGGAAAAGAAAAAAAACCAAAGTACCTAGAAAAGAAAACTATCCTCCCATGTCTCACCAAGGCACACTCCACAAATAATAGAAGGCAAGTAAAGTATAGTAATAGCACATAGATATATGGGTAACCCACACTAAATTACCACTAGTTATTAAGGACATCCTATGCATTAATCCAATCCTACCATTCTCACCATAGTCCCACTACCAATCCCCCCCCCCCCCGCACACACATGGGCCACAGCCTCACCGATGTCCCAATGCCAAACCCCACCCGCACATAATTGGGCCACAACCTCACCGCAGTCCCACTGCCAAACCCACCCTGCACACACCTGGGCCAGATCAACTACTGCCACACCCGAAGACACCTGATCCAGTATAACTAATTCCACATGCAATGACATCTGGGACTCATCCCGAAGACACATGGGAAACAACTTTCCCACAAACACATGGGCCAACCACCAAAACTACAACCACGCCTAAAGATTCTGGGTCTAATAATGGACCACATGCCATCACAACCTACCTGAAGAGTCCTCGGCTATTCGGGAAAGGGAGTACAAAAGGAGCTAATAACCAGCCACTCGTTGGAGTGTTGAAAAAAACACCCTCTCCATGAAATGGGGTGTTCGGAAAGAATTGCTCAAACATGGGTGGGGCGTGAATAAGAAAAATAAGAAATACAGTATATGTATAGGTAAGAAGAACTCATCCCAACCTAGGGGCACCAAACCCTATGCACAGACACCGTTGTAACTATTCATTCACAAAAAAAGCCACGACACTCCCGACCAAGTCACAACTCATTACAAAACTAATTCCCCATTCAATCCATTCTTGTTTCATGTTCAAGTGATCCCATTAGGGTGAATTCTTCACTACTGGGCAACTAATAGGCATAACCAGAAGCCAAATAAAAGAAACAGCTAAACAGAAATGTAAGCATTCACACCCGGTTCTCTAGTAAATTTGCATCAACAAAAGGTATTAGTGAGATCCCTCCATGTACTGGAACCAAAGAAAACCTCATAAAAGGTATAAGTGAGATCCCTCTATGTACTAGAACAAAGAAAACCCTGAGAAATAGCCCCACATCTCCAAAACCAGGAACCCACCGAATCTCAATGATAGAGGATTCCACCCCAATTCGTGATATAAGCAGAGCAACCACAACCCCAGATTCACAACCAGAAAACGTGCCACATCAGAGGATCCCATCCTCACCCACATCGCCCAATTGGAAGAAAATTATAACAATTCCCCTACTACCAAAATAGAGTAGAGAAACATCCAGGTTCAAGCACATCATTCATTAGGTTCTTATTTCTGTTTGTTAACCGGGGTGGTCGCATAGGGATTCTTGTTTTACTGAACATCCATTTAAACCAACTGGGTTTACGTGATTGACCAATTTCAAGGATAATTCATTTAATCATCATAGAAGACAAAGGTTCATTAGTGCACAAGGAAATACCACCAAAGACCATGATTTTCAGTTAGCATAGGCTCGCACAATTCACAACACATACAATATAAAAGTAGTATAACAGAAACATCGATCACTCCCCCCCTTCATTATTTAAAATTGTGTTAATCATATTCATTATGTTTTGATTCATCAATTCCCATGGAGGCAAAGGTCACCCACACCGCATGTTACATATAAAGGATAGGTGAAGGAAAACCCTACCTAACTGATCAATGATCGATGTTCTTCTCCATGCACCAAGAATCAGGGAAAAGCACGACTCATAGGGGATGGACGTCAGGAACTCCAAACCTACTAAGAAGAAAGGATGCCAGCCAAGAGTAAGAATAAGGAAGAAGAAATTCCTGTGCAATATATATATAATATCCCATTGTTACGAGATATGGGGTTTTGAACGGCTTTAATTTCGGATTGTGGTTCCCCACACGGTTGGGTGGTGACACACGATAGAATTAATTGTTATTTAATTCTCCATTGAGGAGGTCCCTCGGGATTAATTGGGTATTAATTATGTGATTTTAAATGGCCTTGAACCAATTGAAAAAAATTGAAAGGCCCCAAGAGGCGTTACGGGAATAAATGTAAAAGAGAAACCGAAAAGGCTGGGTGACAGCGATCGGTCACACCGATCGGTCGCACTGATCGGTCACATGCCGAAATAACGTCCTACCACAAAGACGTCACCCCTAGAATCTGGAATTTAGAAAAGGGATGGACCGCGAGGGTCCGAGTCATCTCAATTGTCATACAATCAAAGATAAACACCGAATTTGGATTGTCTTAGCACCATCAAATGAACATTCTTCTTATTTATATCACCACAAAAAACTCTAAATCAAATAATTTATCATGTAACAATGTTATGTTACCCCAAATAATGGGTTCAAAATGAATAGTTACCTAGGGATCATCAAATCGGCATCCAATCAAAACACATATGAATGACATCAAAGAAAGGACGAAGAAAGGCATGAAACATAATAGTGATAACCAGACAATGGCCATGTTCATTTTACATATAATCATCAGAATACAAATAAAAAGGTGGAATATTAAATCAATAAATTCAAATATGAATAAATATAAAATTCCAAATAACAATAAGATAAAACCAGCATTCTAAATACTAATAGAGTAAAATCGGTGAATTAATTATATATTAATTAATTCATTTTGGTCACAATATCCCAGAATGGGGAATTAAATGAAGGAAATAAATTCCCTACCTCATGTTGGATTGATTGCTATATAAGAAATATTATTCATCAATTTTGTTGGAGATATTAAATAACATCATTTATGATTAGAAATCCTATAGTGTTTCGATCATCATTCTGTTTTCTTGTGATCACCCTCCAAAATGTTCTCCATCAAGACCCTCTCTCCATCATATTCGTCCTCATAAGTTATGTGATTAAAATATGATAATATTTTGTAGATGATGTTATTAATGAGTTTCATTAGGCTTTATAAATTAATTTTAATTTAATTCATTTTCCAACAAATGTCTACACTCAATTGAAACGTTTGATGCTGTAAGGACTTATGTCATGATTAAGTTGAAAATAATTATCAAGATTTCATGGAAACCTTAAATTTCTCATCTATGGTATCGTCTGATACCATCTATGTTATGTTTGAATAATATTTACACACATAGTATATTATATTAAGAAAAAATCACTGAGGCTATATGTTCCCCAGAACTATGCACCAACCCCGCAACTAAGTCAGAAAATTTATTTATATAATCAAAGGTGTAAAAAGTAATTTTAAAGTCATTAAAGAGATAATTTGTTCCTATAAATTGATAAGTGACATGTGATGTGTCAGTAAAAATCTTGAATGAAATGAGACACATTCATCAAATGGGGTAGTTTTTTGTCAGAAAATCAATAATGAATTATATGGATTTTACAATATTTTCACTGTTTTATATCTAGTAATCAGCCAATATCATGTGAAAGGGTATTATATAAGTATTAATAAGATATAAATTTAACATATTGAGGTTAGAAGTTTTTTTAGGATGTATTATTATTTTTTATAGTCATCATACTAGAACCCATAGTAGCTTATGAATTACTAATTATTTTCTATATGCTTCTCTTTGCTTACGTTTAGGAAACAATTATTTCAATGTTATTTAAAATTTAACTAAATCCCATAGAGTGTTATTGTTATTCTTCTTTATAAGGATTATGTTTTATAATATTTATTTAATATAAATAGTGATGATTTTAATAAAACATATTCAAAAAGGACTTTGATTGATTCAAAAAAACACATGAATCATTACATAAATGTATTATTTTATTATAATGAATGGTGTTTATTTTTTGATGTGTTCTGAAAAGAATATCATAGCTTATGAAATCCCAATATTTTTAATGCTAGATATATTGAGGAATAATATAATATTATATGACATTTTCAAAATCATAATTGCATTGGGATATCATTGGTATCAAATATTATGTTATATGGTAGGCATACAATTAGGATTTCAAGTGTATGAATTCATACATGTTTTATGAATAGTTTTAGTATATTATGAATAAATGAGAATGAGTTTTTTAATGGTATTCCATATAAATGGTCAATATACATTATCACCAATGCAATGTAATTCATTGAATACTATGAGATGGAATCTAAAGCTCCAGGATAATTACTCTATTCATTAAATAAAGAGTTCTTATAAAAGTGATATAATCCCTACCTTTAGTGGTTATACAAGATTCTTAATATAAGGACAAATTATTAAACATTAAATTATCTTTAATTATGTTAATAATTCTCCTTTAAGATCTTTTAATGTTTATAGTTATAGAGAATTTGGCCATAACATATACATTACATCTCAAATATTGTAAAGTAGACACTTCTACTCAATATCAAATTTTTCATAAAATAAAAAACACTTAAAAAGGGAGTCATGACTAATTTCTTGTTTTAGAAAGCATGAATTTTCCATAATCCCATTAATTACCATATTAATCTTTATTTACTATGAAAAACATTTCTAAAAAAACTTTAGATATGCATAAAAAGATCAGTAAGGTATACACAAAGAAGAAAAACTGTTTGTTTTTCAAAACATCAAGAAAATCATGAATACATTATCATAACTAGTAATCTTCACATTTATGAAGTAGTAAAAACTCTACAATGAATAAAATATCATTACATACCATTTTGTGAACAATAGATTACCATAAATCCCATATAAAGAACACATAACATATAAATGTATCTTGGGACATAGACATATTTAAATGGAATAACTATACAGTCAACATCCACCCATATCACTAATTGGAATAGTAATACCGCCGACATCCATACCATATGAATTGGAGGTAATAATGTAACCAACCATCCTAGTTTATCACGGCACAATCTTTCATTTGGTTTATCTTGTAACAACACGTCAAAAATCCATGTACAATTATAAAATGATAACATATAAAATATTCAAAATATAAACATTTCATTAATAAAATTTCATTTTCAATCACAAAAATCATTTCAATATATTGAAATACTCAATACATTTAAAAACCCATTTTCTGTACCAAAACACCCAAAAATAGAATAAGGGATTTCTTTTCCATTTACAAACATTAACGCTGATAGAGGAGGAAAACTAACGATTATAGTGGCCGGGAGCTCATTGTTTCCACAATCGTTAAAAACATTCTTTTGTAGTTTATTAAAAATATTCATAGAAAAAATATTCCCTTTGTATGAAAATACAAGTTAAAGGGTATTATTATATACCGTATAAAATAATGTTGAGTATATTATAAAAACATTCTTCAATGAACACAGATTTAGACGAAGTCCCTTATCTCTTGTCTAATATGACCAGTTTATTCATTAATAATAAAATAAATTTAATTTCTAATTTATTCAGAACCTTTTTCAGGATTATTACTCATTTTATATCACTTATTAAAACATTATAGACATTATAAAATCAATTATGATAATAAAGGTCATTTGGTCGATATTTGGTAATTGAGCCAGAAATGAACTTTTTTATAATTACAAGTTGTCCATATGGTAGAAGGTACATTATATCCAGAATGATATTCAATAATTAGATATCATATAAATATCATATTTATTATGTATATATATATATGTATTTAAATGAGTACATAACATTTGATGATAAGAAATGAAATGCACCTTTCATAGAGACAATAAGTTGTACATACAAATGAACGCTACTTTCATTTCTACATTGAATTTTAATGAAATGAAAACATAACGATTGATAGGTATATTAAAATTAGATTATAAAATCATATATAATTTTAATAACCCCACCCTTTAAATGTTCCACATATGGCGTGAACAAGTCACATAACATTATGGGGGCAGTAGTCCGCACTTCTTCTAATGAAATTATCAGGTTTACCCATTATGGAAACTCTAATTGTATGCTATTAATAAAAAATATATAAGTATATATACTATATAAATATAATATAAATAACACATAAATATTTTTCCATCATAATGGCTTCAATGAGAGGCGGTTGGAGATATTTTAACAATCATTGTTTCGTGAGTTAGTAGTTCACCATCCATAGAAATAGTATGTTAATATCCATTAGATGGATGTGTTTGGAAGTGTTGTTCGAATGATTCTCATAACAACAACATATTATATTGAAGATACTATTTTTGTTATAAAATAAAATTATAGAGCTTAAGAGATTACGTTACCTTTAAATCGGGTAACTCCCTTTGGATTGAACCAAAAGGATTTCATTAAGTGAATTATTCCTAAGGTAAGGCTATTAAAGGGAAAATAGGGATTTAGGGAGCTTAAATGGGTATTGTATGTACAATAAAAGCGGCTTGAGAGGTGTGAGTATTGGGTTAGAGGTGATGACTTTGTATAAGGGAGAGGAGGGGCTCATTAAAAAGTTTTAAAATAATAATTTATTATAATCTAATTTTTAGATTCAAATGGTCAAAAACTAATTAAATTAGAAGATATGATGATTAGATTGAAAAAAATCATACAATAATAATGGGAAAGGTTTTGGATAGTTTTTTATATTTTATAATCTCATTTGTTTAAATCATTCATTAATAAGGTAATCGCTGCATCATCATTGTGTCATATATAATTTAATTTATATGATGTCTAAAATGAAGAACTAAAATAACATGTTGTATGAATTATTTTTAGAATTATTATGAATATTTATAGTCTAATATATATCTTATATAACCCCATGTAAAAAATTTATTTACTAAAAGATATATGTTTATTTCAAAATTTTCATTACATTTAAATAATTAATATAAAGTTTCATTATCAATTACAAGTGTTTTCATGGGGTCCCAAAATTGACCCAAAGATGACCATAGTAGGAAATGTAACAAATATAGGAATACAAACCATTTTAGGATAATTTAATATTTTTATAATTCAATTTTTTACATTTATTTAGCAGATTTACACTTTCACCATTGTAAATAAAATATTTACTGAAGTACATATTCATAATGTCGAGAAATAAAATTTAACTATTTTAAAAATATGGAACTAATTATTCCAAATATAGACTATATTTTTTAAAATTCAAAACACCTATTCTAAAGAAATAAATTTAATATTCATTCTTGTTATTAAAACAAAAAGTGTATTTCATTGAAATAATGACTATCAAAAGATTGACACTTGTTTATTTCCAATTTCAAAGTGGAATTACAAAAAATGAACAAAATTGGGTTAAATGGTAAAAAAAATTCTTTATTTACACTTTAAAACAATTTAAAAATATAATATATCCATATAAATAATTTATATTAAATGATAGTTTTGAACTAAAATGCAATATTTTTCACATTTAATTATAAAATAAACAATATCAGAAAAATAACGAATTTTCATCCAACGTAAATTTTGATTTCATGATTCCCAAGAAGAAGTTTATTTTTTCAAATATAACATATAAAAGTGACAACCCCTATATTTAAAAAGGGTTCTCCATCAAAATGCGGTAAATAGTCATTTTTATGAATATTAGAGTATTTATGTTTAAATTTTGATTCATTCAAATTTTATGCTTATAAATATTATTGGATAAATATAAAAACATTTAATAAACATGTGTAATAATATTATAGTTTGTATTGTTCATTTTTTCTATTACAATTGTTAGGAGTTAACTACCATTTGAAATAATAATAATATATTATTATTATTCGGTATAACTCTACGTTGCGTGCAACATATGATTTCAAAGAAACTCATTGTTGTGTATCCCTTTAAAGTATAATAAATATTTAATTCACAAATATTAATAACTATGAAATGGTATTACTCTTTATTTTCCTGAGATGTTTCATCCATCCCCCCTTTTGAAATTTTATCCTCGCAATTTTATTCACATATCAAATAAGTGGGGGTATTTATCCCATATAGAGTTTTTAGATTCCCACGTTGCCTCTTCAAAAATATAGTTTTTTTTTCACAAATCCTTTACCAGATGAATTAACTTTTTCCATAACACTTTCTCATATTGGTGAATAATTTGGACTGGTTCTTCCTCATAAGAAAGGTTTTCTACCAACTGAACTACCTCTGGACTCAAAATATGAGATGGATCTTGCATATACATTCTCAACATTGAGACATGAAAAATATTGTGTACCTAGGATAAAAATGGTGGTAAATTCAATATGTATGCTACTGATCCATATTTCTCTTAGATTTCATATGTTCCAATGAACCTCATACTAAACATTCCCTTCTTTCCAAAATGCTTCACACTTGTCTAGAGAGAAACATTGAAAAAGGCATGGTCACCTACCAAAAAAAGATCCTTCATTCGGTTATTTGCATAACCTTTCTGCCTACACTAAGCTGTTGTCATGTGATTCTGAATCAATTGAACTTTCACTACCATCTCTTCTACCAATTCTGGTCTCATCAGCTTCCATTCACTTGTTGCATCCCAAAAAGATGGAGTTCAACACCGCATTCCATATAATGCCTCAATCATAGCCATCTATATATTTGAATGAAAACTGTTATTATAAGAAAATTAAACCAAAGAATGATGTTGGTCCCAACATCCCTGGTAATCCATTAATAAATCACATAGCATGTATTCCAATGTCTGAATTGTTCGTTTTGACTACCTGTCTGATTGTGGAATAAATGTTGTACTAAAATTTAATTTAATACCCTAAAATTTTGATGGCCTTTCCAAAAGTTAGAAGTGAACCTCAGATCACGATCAGATACAAATGATAGGGGAACTCTATGAACCAAACTATCTCATTAACATATAATCCAGAAAGTGGATCAAGAGACACAGTATCTCAAATAGAAAAAAATGAGGATATATTGTCAATCAATCAACAATAACCTAAATTTCATTGTTACCTCGAGAAGTCTTGAGTAACCATGCAATGATGTCCTTGGATATGTTTTCCAATATCCACTCTGGCACTGTTAAAGAATAAACCATCCCTTTTGGAAACTGCCTCTATGATCTAACCTATTGACAAGTCAAAAACTTCATAGTAAAGTCAGTAATATTTCTTTTCATTCCATCCCACCAGAAATAATCATGAAGATCTATCTACATCTTAGTATTTCTCAGAAGAAACAGAAAACGAAGAACTATGAGTTTCCCCAAACAACCCTTTCAACAGCTGTGAATCATAAAGCACTTATAATCTCTTTCAAAACATCAAAAAATGGCCTCTATCAATATTTTACTCATGTAACTTACCCTTATGAAATAATTAAACCTTTTTCTGCAACTCATTTTCATCTTTATACGCATGCGTTGTTTTTTATGTTAGGGATGATTATACTGAAACCAGTAATAGAATAAATGAATTTCTTGCACCAAAACCATCTTATCCAAAAATCATCAAATAAAAAAACAAACTGTATGGTTCCAAATTTATCATGGTAAAGGTAGAATTACCCATTCGATTCAAAGAATGATCCACATTATTTTTATTTCTCGGATGGAAATGTATTGTCAAATTATAATCATTGATTAATTCTAATAATCTCATCTATATCATGTATAATTCTTTATGAAGAAATATATATTTAAAACATTTTTGGTCATTATATAGTTCACATTTTCCTCCATAAATATGAGGCCTCCAAATTTTAAAACAAAAAACAACAGCAGTTAATTCCCAATCATGTGTATGTTAATTTTACTCATGAGGATTCAACTGATGTAAAGAATAAGTAATTACCTATCCATTATGCATTATAAAACAAAAAATTACTTTTAACAGATCATCACTTTAGATAACAATCTCATCATTTCTGGATGGTAGTGCCATAACTGGAGAATTCAACAATATACTTTTCAATTCCGGAAAACAATCATCAAATTATTTTCCCAAAAGGAATATGACTCCTTTATGAGTTAACTTAGTCAATGGGAAATATAATCATGAAAAAGATTCAACAAACCTCCTATAATAAGCCACTAACCATGGAAAACTATAGATATCAGATATATTTGTGTGTATTTCCCATTATTCAATAACTTTTTTTAGAATGATAAAAAAATTATGCCAGTTTTTGATACAATATGACCAATGAAATAAATTTCTTGTAACCCAAACTCACACATGCTGAACTCCCCATACAGTCTCTTATATTTAATGGACTGAAATAAAACCCTTAAGTGACTCTTGTGTTATAATTTATTTTAGAATTTACCAAATTATCATAAATACAAACAACAACAAACATATCCAAGAACTCATAAAAAATTCTATTCATAAGATCAATGAATACAATAGGTTAATTGGATAACCCAAAAGGTATAACTAAAAATTTATAATGTCCATATATAGTACAAAACACGGTCTTTGGAATGTAATCTTTCTTCAGTTTCAACTGATGGTACACTGACCTCAAGTCAGTCAGTGAAGGATACTATGATCCTTGGAGAAGATCAATCAAATCATTATTATGAGGCATATGATACTTATTCTTTATAGAGATGTTATTAAATTCTCTATAATCAATGAAAAGTCTCAATGAACCATATTTTTTTTAACAAACAAGATAGGAGCACCCCCTAATGATGTGCTAGATCAAAAGAACCCTTTTTCTATGAACTCCTACAATTTTTCATTAACTTTAAAACTTCAATTTGACTTATTTGATGTGGGGGTTTTAAATTTTCTTATGATAAAGAACTAAGTCAACAGTAAATTCAATATCCTGATCAGGGTTTATACAAGGAAACTCATCATAAAAAACCTCACGATATTCTTTTACAACCGCCACAACATTAATAAGGATAGTTCCATTGTTTTAAACAATATGTTCAAGATAACATTCATTTCCATATTTTTCAAGTTTCTCAAAATCTTCATATGATATAAAATCTAAGGGTTCATTCTTGTACAAAAATTGAAATACCTTCTGAAAATAATCCACCATAGATATACAGTTAATCATGTCCTGATAATCAGAAAGCCAATCCATGACCAAAATAACATTGAACTCTACTAGGGGAAAAACAATTAGGTTTTATAGTAGATTCTTTCCACACACCAGGGCCTGAAGGTTCTTATATTTTCATTTTTTCTCAACATTTCCACCCAGTTATTTAAAAATAAGTTCATGATTCATATCTTGAGATGAAATTCCCAATTTTATAGAAAATATATCAGAAATGAATGAATGTGTAGACCCTGAATCAAAAAACATATTGTAATAACATGTACAAAAAAATAGTGTACATGATACAACTTCATTCGATGGGCCAAAATCATCTGAAGTAGTTGCAATGGATTTCACCACCCCTTTTTACTTTTAGTCAGGCTTATTTCCCTTAGTTTAGTTCTTCATTGTTCACTCATTTTCATAATTAACCATTTCATTCAACTAAAAACATCATAATTCTGGATTTTCATTACCTTCTCGATCATCTTCCTTATAGTTATGAGAAATATGACTAGACATACCGCACTCGATGAACTTTTTTGAAATTGATAAACATTATCCAGGATTCATTTTACCACACTTCTCAAAAGATGGATATTTATTTTTCCTACCCCGAGGCTTCTTTGATTAATTATTTCCTTTTTCCTACCAATTGAAACTCTTCTTTTGTTTTCTCTCTTGGAACACCTAGTCCTTAGAAAAATACATTTCTACCTTCTATCCATAGATGAAAATATTCTCATATCTTTTGAATTCATGTGAGGCTAAAAAACATTGAAATAATGGCATTAGGAATGAGTAAAATAGATTTATCTTACTATCATGATCTCAAATGAATTTTGGGGATTCCTTTCTAGTCAAGTGAAATTTTCCTCATAAGCAGCCACACAATCATCCTACTACAACAATTCCAAGAATAGTTTTTCAATATTTTTTCAGACCACCTATGGAAAATATATTTAAAGAAACATATCTTTGAATTCATCTGAACAAACAGAATCAATATTTTTAATAGCCATAATATTTTTCACCATCAACCACTACTGATTGGCTTCACCTTCAAAACGATAAATAGTTAGAATAACTATTTGATTGTTTGTAAAACCAATGACATCAAAAATATTTTTCCACTGATTTGATCCACCATTCAGCTTGAACAAGTTCAGATGAACATATAATTGATTGGGGGAATTTCCTCATGAAATGATCCACTATTAACAAGTTCCTCTGTGATTGTTCTGGATTACCTAATGCATTGATACCACCACCATTTATAGCCCGAGTCTCATGTGCCATAACTAAAAAAAATACAGTTCAATTCTGATTCTGACCATCTTAGTAAAATGATTTTTATGGTTGTTCTTCTATGTTTACCTTCCCAACATATCTACCTTGTTTCCTCTAGGAAAACCATTCTGAACGTTGAAATATCTTTGGTGAAGCAACATGGATTTCTGTAAATTCTATATCATTCCAATTTTACCATAATTTAATTTATAGATATTAATATAACAATATTCCATCACTTAAATATGTCTAAACCGAGATATGATACTAAATATATTGACCCATCAATAAACATTACATTTTCATTAATTAATTTAATAAATAACTTAGAAAATATTTTTAGGTTAAGATTCTTAGAGAAATAGACCATAACATATACATTACATTTCCCATATTATAAGGTACACACTTCTACTCAGTATCAATTTTTTCATAAAATAAAAACTCTTAAAAAAGAGTAATGTCTTGTTCTATATTTAAGGTAGCATGATTTTTCCATAATCCCATCCATAACCCAATTCATCATTATGTTCTGTGAAAATCATTTCAATAAAACATTTTATGAGAAAAAAAATCTCGGTAAGTGATACACAATGAAGAAAAGATGTTAGTATATTAAAACAATGAACATTTCATTAATACATTATCATAAGTAATTCTTTTATCCTTTATGAATTAGTAAATACTCTTCACTAAATAGAATATCATTGATTACCCATTTTTAACCAATAGATTACCAAAAACCCCATAGAATGAAAAAATAACATAAAAAAGTAATGTGGAACATAAACTTATATAAATTGAATAACCATACGGCCGACTTCCACACATATCTCTAAATGGAAAATCCATACGACATACTTCTATAGCCAATTAATTTGAGGTTATAATATAACCACCCATCCTGGATTATCATGTCACCACCCATCATTTGGTTTATCACATAACCACCAGTCAAACGTCTATGTACCATTATAAAATCATAACAGATAAAATATTGAAAATAAAAAAATTTCTCAAATAAATTTTCATTTCAAATCCGAAGAAATAAATTCAAATAAATTCAAATCATAAATCCCTATCAAAAAGAATTTTCAATACCGAAACACCAAAAAATAGAATAAGTGATTTCATTTCCTTTTAAAAACATTATTTCTTATTGATGAATCCAACTAATGATTACAGTGGCAGAGAGCACATTGTCTCCACAAAAGATAAAAAAATTCATTTTTCTTTTAATAAAATGCTTCACAGAAAATATATTCCCTTTTAATGAAATAAAAAGTAAAAGGGTATTATTATATACCATAAAAACGAATGTGGTGTATATTATCAAAACATTCCTCAATGAAAGGTGGCTGAGACGAAGTCCCTTACCTCATGTCCAACTTGACCTGTTCATTCTTTAATATCCAAAATAATAATCTACATTTAATTTATACAAACTACATAACCTTTTTATGCTTTATTATTAATTTTATATAACTTATTATAATTCTATAAACATTATATAATCATTTAATTTAATAATGGTTATTTTGTCAGTATTTCGTACTTGAGTGAAAAATGAACATCTTATAATTACAAGTTGTCCATGTGGTCAACAGTCAATTATCTCTAGAATGATACTCATGATATAGATATCATAGGGATATTATATATCCTATATATATATATATGTATTTATAAAAATACATAATATTTTAAGATAAAAAATGAAAAACACCATTCATGGAGACAATAAGTTGTACGTACGCATGAACACTACATTCACTTCTATTTCTTATTTTAATAGAATGGAAACTAAATTATACATAGGTATATTATAATTCATTTATAACATCACATATAATAATATAATCTCCATCTTTTATAGGTTCCACATATGGCATTAATGAGTCATTTCACTTTGAGGGGGTGGTACTTCCCACCTCTTTAAATGAAATTATCGCATTTACCCATTATGGAAACCATAAAAGTTTGATATAAATGAAAAATATAGAAGTGTATAGGCAATATAAATATAATATATATAACATATAAATACATTTCCATCATAATGGCCACCATGAGATGCAATTGGTGATATTTGAACAATCATCGTTTCGTGAGTCTGTATTTCACCATCCACAAAAACAGTATGTTCGTATCCATTAGATGGATGTGTATAGAAGTGTAGTTAGAATACATATCATTAAAACAACCTACTATATTGATAATCCTATTGTATTTATAATATAAAGTAATTAAAATAATTTATGGGGTTGGAGATGTTGATTAATATAAAATAACTTAAGAGAAGATGTTACCTTTAAATCGGGTAACTCCCATTGGTTTGAACCAAAAGACGCCCTTTGAGTTCCTTCTACCTAAGGTAAGGATTCATGGAGTAATAGATGGATTTAGGTAACTTAATTGGGTAGTGTTTGGAAAATACAAGGGGCTTTAGAGGTGTGAGTAATGGGTTAGAGGTGATGGCTTTTTCTAAGGGAGAAAAGGGTCTCTTTAGTAAAGTTTGAAAATATTAATTTATTATAAACTGATATTCGGTTTCAAAAGGTAAAAAAACAATAAATTAGAAGCTAAGATGACTTTTGTTCGGATTAATATCATCCAATATCAATTGAATGGGTTTTGGATTGTTTTTTAAATTTTATAATGTAATTTATGTAAATCGTTCATTAATGAGGTAATCACTGGATCATCATTGTGTGATAAATAATTTTATTTATTTCATGTCCACAAATTATAAATAAAATACCATGATGTATTCAATGTTTTTATCTTTCTAATTAATATATACAGTCGAATAGATACCTTATATAACTCCATGTAAAAATTGATTTACTAAAGGATATATGTTTATGTTATTTTTGTATTTAATTTAAATTAATTAATATAAAGTGTCAATATCACTCCCATGTGGGTCCATGGGGACCCAAAATCGAACCATGTATTCCCATGGTGAGAAATGTATCAACCAATATGATTATGACATATTTAAGGGAAATATAATATTATAATAATAATAAATTTTCACACTTATTTACAAGATTTACCCATTAACAATTTTAAATAAAATATTCACTAAAATAAATATTCATAATGTATAAAAATAAATGTTACCTATTTACAAAATTTTGACCTCCTCATTCCAAATATAGAATAATTTTTTTCAAAATCAATACAAAAAAGTGGAAGAATTTAATTTAAAATTAATTCATATTGTCAAAACAAAAAAAACGAGTTTTTAAGAAATAATAACTTTCAAAAGATTTTCATTTTTTTGTCCAATTTAAAATTTAAAATACATTAAATGACCAAAATTGGATTAAATGGTAAAAATATAATCTATTTACACCTTAAAACCATTTAATAATATAATATAACCATATAAATAAATTAAATTAAAAGGAAATTTTGAATTAAAATACAATATTTTTAACTATTCATTAAAAAATTAATATTTTCAGAAAGTATTAAAATATCATGAAATGTTAATTTTGATGTCCCAATTCTAAAGAAGAAATAAATTTTTCCAATATAACATATAAAAGTGAAAAAATAGATATAAAATGGGTTCTCCATCAAAAGGATATAAATCAGCATTTTAGAGAATATTATAGCATTTGTGCTCAAAATTGGTTTCATTCACATTTTAATCCTATACTTTTATTGGATAAATATAAAAACATTTAACAAACTTCTGAAATCATATTTTAGTTATTTCTATTCATTCAATCCTTTACAATGACTAGGTGTTAACTACCTTTTAAAATAATAATATCAGTATATTACTTTTTGGTATAACTCAACATTGTGTGCAATGCAAGATTTCCTAGAAATCCGTTGTTGTGGGTCAGGTACGTCATCGAACATAGAGGACCCATAAAAATAAAATTAATATTTAATTTAAAAAATTATTAAATATGATAATGTATTTCTCTTTATTTACATGGGATGTTACACTTGAATGTTTGGATGAAACCCTCTTTAATATCATATAATAATGATCCACTAACAAGAAGTCAGTAACACCCCTTTGGGGATAGTTAATCATATTCATTAAATTAAAGATACATTAGTCATTTTACCACCGAAAGAGGAAGGAGGCATTTAATTATCATATTTTTAGTCCTTATAAAGTGATCATTGAGGGGTAATGATGGAGGTGATGAAAAAATATGTCGATCTAGTTTATTATTATTTTTTATTTATTTTTTGTTAGTAATAGATTGTCCACAAACATCCTCAGTTTAATCCAATACAAATGACCGTTATATGATTTATCAAACACATTTGTATCATGGATTAAAATATAAATATATCCTAAAATATGAATTGAATATACATTTTATTTTTCTATTTTTCAGACTTGAATTTAATTTGATTATTTATAAATAATTATTATTTAATTAGAATTTAATATGGGATATTTTTTTCTATTTTAAAAATTAAACAATTATAAATTTTAGTATTATATTTAATATTTTATATTTACAAAAAATTTAACAAATAAATAGCCTCATTATTAATTATGAAGAATAACATTCATTTTATCTCTATATAATTAATTATGACTTGATATGATGTGTTCTTATAAAAAAGATAAGTTAATTTATAAAATATATATAAATAATATAATGAATGTAAAATAAAAAATAGTTTATGTTGAATTATAAATTATTCATAATATTTAATATGATGTTTCCAAAATAAAGGACATATTTGAGATTACAAGATGAAAAATAAAAAAAATTACAATAAAATAAATTTTTATTCATAAAGGAAATTTAGTCTAAGCATTAAAAAATAACATTTTACAAGATGACAATGGTAAACCCCAAGGGAATCCAGATAAATAATACTTTTACAAATAATAGGTATTGAGATAAAAGAGTTAATGTAATCCAAACAACAAGAATATTTTCCAAAATATGTAATATATTCAACCCCCATGTTTCCCACTCAACATGAGAATATAATTGAGGTCCCATATTGGATAATCCACTTTCAAGCTCTAAACTCATACTAAAGAGATCAATGAAATGATTATGATCTATTAAGGAATTTGTAATGAATCTATACCCTGAATTAAATGATATATTTGGGAATCCCACTATTGAACCATGTTAGAAATCCATGGAGTAGATTATGGACTCCCTATTAGATTGATGATCCACCTTCACCAAAAGAAGAAAAAAATGCCACCTTCACTAATCCTTAAGAATCACAGACTACTTATCATATAATATCACAAAACTAATGAAAAATATGATAGGATTTAACAAATAAACATCAATTGTAGTAGTCTAACAAACCCATTTATTCCCTGGAAGATAAACATGCATAAATCAATCCTTTATAATTTAATGTTGAAAAGAGTTAGGTAGTGATAAGTATTCAATTACATTGCTTAAAGCTATATATTAATGAATCATTTTAGTCGATTTATTATGGAGTACCATAAAATGGGATTTAAAAGGCTAAAATCATTTATTACATATTATCTACATTCTTAGACAAAAAAATAAAAAAAAATTGGGTAATTTTACCTTGAAGTGAACGATTAGAGATTATAGAGAAAAATGAGTTGATATAGCCTTCTATGGATTGTATAATAAAATATTGATCAATTAGAATTACAAAAACAATAAAATGAAACTAATAAAAATATTTTTCAGAAAATATAAATAACAATATTTAATATTTATATTTCCAACAATAGTATTAATGTAATGTGATAGAAACACCATAGTTTTAAATCATATAATCTATTGGGATAGACTTCTTCAGAAACACCAAATAAGAATACTGTAATTTTTTTACCACCAATACTAGTCTCGGAATGGTCGTGATATCTAAATGAATCTCGTTATTCAAAATGTATATAAACACAATATTTTAATCAAAAAATTATTTACCCACAACTGAAATGATAATTATGAGATAAAATGAATTTAAAAATTGAGGAAAGAATGAGTGTAGATGTAATGTTCAAAAAATTACAAAATAAAGGGGTAAAAACTATGGGATTATAGTGATAAGAATTGTGAATAGAGAACTTTTGGTGATATATTAAGATAGGATCAGAAGGAAAATTTATATTCTTCTGGGTGAAACATACCAGGAGGTGTACATAGTTAACACATTAACTACCTCAAAAGGAAGCATTAATGAAATTGTGGCATAAAAAGATTCGTTGTAAAATCCCAAGACAATAAAATATTTTAATTTTGGAATATATTTAATTTTTTTTGTTTTATATATTAGAAACACCATATTTATCATACAATTCACACAATAATGAACTGTATTGCGTAACATGCAAGGCTGAGTTTTACCAAAAAAATATTTTATTAAAATATTATTATTTAATATAATATGAAATAACATATCCTTCATGTTTGAGGTTATAAATAATATTAACTAAATTTTGAAATTTTGTTGTAGAATTTATTGGATACAAGTAAATTATAAATTAATATATGATCCAATTGAATAGATATGAAATGTATTTGTAGAGAACTAATTTTATTCTCTCGAAATCATTTTATCCTATTATATTTAATTAATTATAATTAGTGAATTATATTTATTTAATATATATATTATATTAAAAAAATTATTTTTACATTCATCCAATATACTCTATAGGAATAAATTAAAACAACCCTAATTTTTTTCATATAACATTATATTTTTCTAAAGGCAGTTTTAAAGACACTTAATAGAGAACCTATTTTAAAATCAAATTTTGATACATTAATATATTTTATTTTTAAAAAATTTTATAATATAATATTGTGAAATATTAAAAGTTAACATGGTCATTGTTTTGGAATTTTTTGATAAGATTCATGTTTTGATAAATATTGATTAAATATTGCATTTTAATTAAAAATATTTTTTTTAAATAAATAATTTATATTGTAAAGTTACACTTTTAATTGATTATAAAGTATAATTTGATAATTTATTATAATTTAATATAATTTTTCACATTAGAAGAAATTTCTCTTTCAGTTGGGCATAATATTTTTTCAATCATTTGATCATTTTAAATTTAAAAACAAATCTCCTCATTCAATCAATGGAATTAATTTTAAAATAATTATTGAAACTTCAATGTTTTGAAATTTTAAAAATGGATTCAATATTTTTAAAAATTTTGTCCAAATTATGTAAAAAGGTTCCTTTTATTTTTTTAGAAATATGATTAGTAACATTAGTTTTTTTAATTTATTATGGTTAATTGTAAATTGGGTAATTAAATGTAAAAATAAAATTATAAGTACTATAAAATTATCCTAAAACATTTTTTAGTAATATTTTATTATCTATTTTTAATAAAAGTAATCATTGGGCCGTTCTTATGGCCTTTTCGAGACACATGGATGACATGAAACAATTTATATTATTTTATTCTAAGAGATGTCTAAAATGTCACACTCTTGTTGGTAATAATTGGTACATTTTTATATATGTTTTTTAGAGGACATATTAGATTATAAATAGAAATTTTAAAGATTAAATATCCAAATTCGTCAAGATAATTCACTTTTTTATTTGGGGAAGAAATTATTAAAATAAATTATTTCACAACGATGATGTAGTAACTTTTTAATTATAAGACACATAAAATAGATGTTATTAAAAAATTTATCAAAATACTTTTATACAATTGATGTCATCAATGAATTTTCTATATGATATATAAATATTAGGGGTCTATTGATGGTATAATTAAATTGGGAATTATTTATTGTTTATTTAAATTCCAAAAAAAATATTGTCAAAATTGGAATTTATGATATTTTTAAAAATATTTAAATGATAGAAAATTAAAAAACATAAACATATTCCAAATTAGTGGGATAATGTTTAAAATATCATCCAGGAATCATTCATGGTTATTTTGGAATTTTATAGTATCTATACTAACCATTTATGAGTATATAAGCTAAGTCATTGCAGTAAGAGTTAAAGTGTTCAAATAATTGATAATAATAAAAGATAAGTGTACTAATGTGACATAAATTTACATAAAAACTATTTTTTGAGATTACTTCGATCGAAGACAATCTTATTTTCAAAATAACATTCATTTTATCCAATTTTAAATGAAAATTAAATTAAATTAATTTAATATTTTCAGATTTTTTAAATTTTCCTTTCACCTCTACTGTTAAAAGGTACCTTATCCCTCAATTTATTACATTTCCATGAGATTTATAGATCATAGAAATTATTTTATATGAATATACCAAAATTGATCCCATAATCCTAGAGGCCTCACTTTTTTATAAGAGAACATCAATGACATATTTTTGTATATACCAAAAGATGCTTTCCAAATAAGATGCAACACTCTTCAACTAAAACTTATGTATGATTTTTTTCTGCACTCTTTCATTTATTATTATAACATTATTATATATTATCACTTGTTTCATCACAATAATTATATTTTTATTTAATTTGTTATATATACACCCACAAACAATTAAATCAAATGGGTAACAAATTTACCATTCGTGTACAATGATCAATTGTCTCGCAAAATAATTCCATTTGTTTTTTTTAATTTTAAATGTCTCATGGTTTGTAATTATGTTGGAAAGTATTATTTTATATGATATATATTCTTTTTCTGTTGTATTAATAATTCTTGAATTTTTAAATAACATATACCTTCATGATTCCTAGTTTTTGTAAATATGATAACATCATTTTTGAAAGTGTGGGTTACTGCCTCCTCAAAGCTATGTGATTTATTCAAACTATACATGATCATATAGAGGATGGTGTAATAAAATATTTTATACATATGAAATAGATATGTTGTTGGAGTGATAATAAACATATATATATATATATTATTTTTTAATCGGTTAATATGGAAATTAGATGAATGTTTCTTTCATGCAAACATATGGATTACGGTCTCCAGGACCGATGAATTTCATTTCCTATATCCAAATTTTAGGGATTATTATATATATATATAATTAATATATATTATATTGAAATAGTTGTTTATATTTCTGAGGATAGGAAATTGATATCTATGTAATTCAATAAAAAAATTGCAAGTCAAAACATAGTCGATAAACTTGGATATTAACTCCCATAATAGAAAAAATGATGAATTATTATTAACAAAAACGTGATTAAATAATATAATAAGATAATATATGATATTATAATTATGAATAAGGTTATGATATCAAATAATAACATTATTTTAACCATTATACAGGTGGTTAAATAACATAAAAATACAAATAACATGTGAGGTAATGAATTTTCATCTCACTTGTTTCATATGTGAGATAAATGTCACATTTACCACCTAATTATTTTATGTGGATTATCTGCTTCCCCATATGATATATAAAAAAATAAATATTTCAATTCTCATTTTATTTAATATTTAATATTATAATTTTTTTCTTTTCTAGGGAATATGATTAAAATATTTTGAAGGGTTATAGGAAACATTGATTTAGAAATATCATTTTAAAATGATTATTCAATATATGAGTGATGATTTGGACATGTATTACATGTGTTAGGGAGAAGTCGATGAAATACCCATGATGTATCGGTAGTCTTATGAGGTGAAATCAATTGGAGAAAACCCCTTCTTGTTTTTTTCCAAACAGAATAGATATGTTTCTACCCAAAGATGTAAACCATCCGTGGAAGGTTCCTAATGGTGGGGGTTCATATTCCAGATACATAACATCCAATAATTATGAATTTGATTAATTTTATTAATTATTGATCTATTTTATTTTTCATCAAAATTTCAATTCATTCAAATTATTATTATATCATTGATAAAATGTGATGTTATTTAGTTATGTTCCTTGTGATATTTATTATGCATAATCATGTTATTTTTATGGAATGTGTTGCTAGTTATTTACCTTGTGGTGTTGAACTATTCAATTCAATTAATTATTTCTTCCACATTACATAGTCTTATAGTGAATTTGATGTCACCCTTATCTTGATTCTTTCCCCAATTTATAACAAGGAATAATTTGAATGAGTTTCAAGGATGAAGATTATTTTTAATTGATATATATTATGTTATTCTCCCTATGTAAAACTGTTATCATATATGTAATTTATATTTACAAAAATACTAAAATAATATCTCCTCAAATATTTTATTCCTTTTAATTATGCCAATATAATAAAGTAATACATCTAGTTCGGGGTTCTAGGTTTGGGGTGTAATTGTTGGTATCTGATCAAGATTAGAAGAAACATTAAACATGATTAAGAAAACATAGATTAGGGAACATAACCCTAATATAGTCATTGAGGATATGTATATAAGAACATCCTAGATTATTAGGAAGTTACAGATAATGTGACTCTTCATACAAATACATCTAATCAGAAAAATACAAGTGGATGTGGTTCTGTCATAGATGTGCCTAATGGTAAAAACTATGAAAAGGTGTGTTGGGGATGACTCATCATAACCTAGTACATAAAAATGTGCCTTACTACGGAGCTAGTTCTCACTCCCAGGAGTTTCCCATAAGATAATTTTCATTTTCATTACAAACCATTATAAAATTTTCCAATTTAATGATATCCCCAAAGAAACAAGGATAATGACATTGAGTTGAGGTGTACATAATTTTTTCATCTTATTTTATATTTGTAACTATTTTTGGTATTATTCAAAACATTTAAAATGATATGATCTCCTATATTATTTTCCATTGTTTAAAATTGGAGGTTGGGAGGATTAGTTGTATCAATACACATGGAAAATGTAGAGATTTATCTAATGAGGAATCCAATACAACTTGTTTTGGAACTATGAAAAATATGTCCATACTATGGAAGCAAATATTGTATGGAATATAACTGTTTCCAATTAGATGAAACAAATAACCAATGAGATTATCTGATGTTAGGTCACTTTATGCGAAACATTCCCCCATTTTTTAGTGGGACTACTGATAAAATGGAGGTCGAGTAGTTGATTAAGTGTTTTGGGAGGCAATTTATTACATATAAATCATTTATATTTTATTCTTTTAATATGGTAATGAAATTAAACGAGCGTTCATGTGTACGCATGACCTCTGCCTTTATGAACGATGTATTTCATATATTATCTCCAAATATTAAGTATTATAATAAATATATATATATAATTAATATATATGATATTAAAATCAAGGTATATATTCCTAATATTATTATATAATGATTTATTTAAATTAAACCAAAAATAAAAAGTCAAAACATTATCATGAAACTAGGAAATTAACCCCAAAATATTGGAAACTATGGATGTTTATTAATAAAATGGTGCTAAAATAATATATTAATATTATATATGATATAATAAATATTTATAATGTTTTTATGTAAAAAATATACATTCTTTAAACCATTACACAGGAGGATAAAACACATATAAATAAAAAATATGTTTGAGGTAAGGGATTAACATCTCACTTTTTACATCTGTTAGATAAATGTAATATTCTCCACATTCATATTTTTCATGGAGTATCTACTACCTATTTTTATATCTGGTGTTGAATCTATTTGTCTTCATGTTATTTAATGTTTCATTTGGTAATTAATTACTTTCAAGGGTCTTATGATTGAAATATTTAAAAGTCATATGCGACACATTTATTTTGAAATATAATTTTAATTAAATAATTCAATATATGTGGAACAGTTTGGAAATGTAAGACATTGGTTGGGGACCAGTTAATGAAATCCCCTAAAACCATTGATAGTATTAGGATATGATATTAGTTGTAAAAACCATTATATTTTGATTCCAATAATAATAGACATGTTTCTACGAAAATATGTAAATAATATTTAGAAGTGTCATGATGGTAGTGGATCTTTTTCTAGATACATGACGTCCAATAATTTAGAATTTCATCAATTTAAGTTATAATTTATCCATGTTATTTCTCATTCAAATATCAATAGATTAATTTCATTCTCATTTCATTTATTAAATGTCATTCATTTTAGTTATTTTCCATTCCATATTAATTATTTCTTATATAGTTATTTGAATGGAAGAAGATATTATTTATTTACCTTTATATGTTAATTTATTCTCTTTAATTCATTATTTATTACTCTTTCTGTGACCATATGTAGAATTTTAGATCACCCTTATTATGGTTCATTTCCACAGGTTATAATGAGGAATACATTGAATGAGTTTCAAGGATATAATATACATATATTTGTTATGTATTGTGTTCCTCATCAAATATAAAATGGGTATCATGTATGTAATATTTTTTGACAAAATTTGATACAATATTTAGTCCATATATATTAGATTCCCTGTAGTCTTGCTAATGTAACCAATTAATTATTCAACTCTAGGATCTTGGGTTGGGGTGTTATATTGGTCCTATGTATGAATTTGGTATAAAGATTCTTGATGATCATAAGTTGTAATGAAGGATTAAATATATATATCAACAACATTTTTAATCAATTTATTTTAAGTATAAAATATTGGTTAATGATCAAGAAAACAATAATCATATGAAAGTAGGTCCTAGAATTAATCCATTCTATTGTTTTTAATGTACCGTTTATATCTCTCGGAGCATAATGTTATATTCTGTAGATGATTGGTAATTATTAATAGAGATGTTAGGTGTATCCAATCAAGAGGAAAGCATGTGTTTTTTATATCATAAAAAATGGAGATCATGAATGGATCTTGAATCTAGAAGTAAGATAATGTGTTTTGAGGACTAACAATAATGGATAATATAAAAGCATGGAGTGTGATAATTTTCATCAATGGGAAGGTACCAAGAGAAATTTCATGGTTCCCTAAAAACCTTAGTATAATATATTGGTAGTGTGGATTAAAAAAATAAATTAGATAGATTAAGGTAAATTTTCAAGACTACATGAATTTCCAAAACATGTTAGGTATATTGATTGAGTCCCACATGTTATGTGATTATCCAATCACATTCAATTGCGATTGATATGAAGAAACTGATCAAAATGATGATCAGTAGACACCAAATATTTTACTAGTTACACATATTTATAGATATCATATATTATTTTTATAATAACCATGAAAAATAAAAGTTGGATTCATGATCCCGGAAATGAATCATCTTGGGATATGATGATTGTGTTAAGGGGTATCATTTATGGGAAACCCCTTCCTAGAAACATATCATCAGAAATGATTTCATTTCTTTATATGACAAGGTGAACATGTAAATTTATAGAAACATTCTGAATGATAATATATAAAACATAATTTTTTAGGTCGAAGGAATATTCGTGGAAGAGACAATTTACTATGAATCAGTACCTATGCATCGTGATCAAGTACATGTTGATTCTAAACCATGATGATCAACTCATGATAAAAGACCACTAGTATTGAACTAAAAACAATGGATATAAGAGAAATAAATAGTATTTATTTTTGATGGAGTACTGACATCCCTGTTCTAGAGTATAAGTGAATTGGAGTACATATGTATCCTCATGAATGGAAGAACGTTAGTGGGTGATTTATCCATGATAGAGGTTAAGTACAAAGAAGAAATATAGGCTTCAAAAGAGTAAATTTGCATGAGATGGTTGTTGGATAATATTTGGAAAAAATATGATAATATTATATTGTTTTGTGAGTGTTATAAAACCTTAAAAATTTCATGAAATCCATATTTTCATTACAGGATGATGCACATTAGGTTTCCATATAATACAGTTTGAGATGTGTTAGACTAAGGATGTGTTGAAATCTATAAAATTCACACTAAATAAACCTTGAAATAATTACTAATGTTATATATTGAAAATATTAATTCAATATAGTGTAGAAAATTGGTTATGATTTCCAGGAAATAGGTAGCATGGTCTGGTGGATTGAAATGATTGTAGGATATTTGAGTGGATATAAATCAATTATACAAGTAGGATATATTTTAAAAAAATACAATATTACTATATGGTTATCACCCATCATCCCATTATTATTCATGTGAGGGTAGGTGTGTCTTTTTGGGGGCTTCCAAACCCCACCAGCTATATGGTGGATGAAGTCATTAAAGGACAGATCCTTCTGTTGAACTGTGTGTTTGAACACTTTATTCATGAGTATTTCCATTTTCATTACTTTCATTAATGTCAAGAAAATTTAACAATAAATTGTCACAAAATAATCACTTCACTTGTCGGTTAATTAGTTTTTATCATAACAATTTATATCAAATAAAGGTTATACCTCATTTTTTTTTACTTTTTTAGGTATTAATAAATCTCAATAATTTGATAATTCTCTATGATTATTACAATGGATCATTTTTTCACCTATAAAAAAGTCATTGAGATTATTAATTACACAATAGTGAAAGAAATGTTGTTTAGGACAAATAGTGTTCCTATATTGTCATGAAAATTGAGACAGAAAAACTCAATGAGAATAATTTTACATTATGGAAATTAATATGAAAGATGTATTAAAAAAATTAATGTGTCGAAGGATCATGAAGTCACACTAGTGGGGTGAATCAGGTGTGACCAAATTTTACAGAATTATTTTCAACCTTTTAATTGAATAATATATCACCTATTAGGATGAGTTGATCATTCATGAAATGTGGATATTAAATGAAACACATAACATTGTATTTTTACATGGTTATGTACTAATAACTACATCCTTTCCATGTTTGTTAGACCCCCCAACATGGTCTTTCCACTACAATATTTTTATCAATTATAATAGTTCATGAAGAAACTGTTTATACACCTCAGCAATTGATCCTCCAGTAGCTCCTAGTTACCCCCTCATCAATCCAACTTTTATGACTCTGTTGGTTAAACACCCCATCTGTTGAACTAGTTATAACCCCCAGTCTCATGCTCCTTCTTCTTTTTCAATATAATCCACATATAAGATGATCAATTAATCCTCCTCCTCAAGAATGAAGGATCAAACTATATCGTGTACAATTCAAGTACATTTAAACTAATTATGGACTTTCTATGATAATTATGATCTCTAAATATAATCAACGTATTTAGTAAAAAACTATTCGACCAACGATTAATCCTTCAATTGAAGACCCAGCCTCACTGGCCAATGAAAACTCAAATTAAATATTTCAAACAATGATATTAAAACTATCATGGACTCGGTCTCAAATCACTTTAAAGAGATTATCCAATATAAAATTCATGTACACCACTATAATCCTTATTCATATAAGGAGATTCTTTTTTATATATTGTATCATGAATGGTCTTCTCAATACATGTGGATGTATAAAAAATTCATGCATATATGAACACACACCAATTATTTATTATTTTTCACTCAAACAAATCACATGGTCAATATTTTCTGAAAATCACAACAATATAAAGAATATACAACACATCCTTAGCAGTATAATGATGTAAAGATTAAAAAAATATATTCACACATGTATATTGTCCATATTTTATTCATACAAACAGTACCATATGAATACTTCTCTTCTACACAATAGTTATGGACAATACCAGATGTATATTAAATGTTTATTCATGCATGTTCTTCTTAGTGAGATAAAACAAGTGTAAGAAAAGTGATGATTATTTTTTTTCACACAACCCATGAAATATGTAGTATCTTCCTCAAACTGAACATAACAGTTTATGAATACAACAAAAATAGTGTTCATTCTTCCATATTATTGAAAAATCATAATGATTATAAGCTATTTTCCCACAAGGCCATCTCAAGATTCGATGTTTGTAGACACTACAATGAGGTTACTAAAAAATTTTGACACAAAAAATTGGAATACACTTAATAACATAGTGCTTCTGAAGTGGATTTGCAGAACACTGTTCATGGAAAATAAGAATAGGTATTTCAAACACATGTCATCTAAATACATTCATGAAGTCATCATCATGCAAACAAAATTTTTGTGGATCCCTTCATGAACAAAACTAATTCATAGAATTTGTTCTCTCAAAAAACAATGCCCAAATATGTGATAAAATAATTATGGAAAATGATCATGAAATTGGTATTTATATGCGTCAAATATCACCATATAACCTTATAGTTCAACTGAGAAAACTCTTTTTATCATCAGCTCTCTTGAAAAATTCCACTATTCCACGACATAATAAAAAACACTCACAAGATGATCTATGTTTTGCACATAATAATCCATGATTTTTTCATCCTAATATTGTGAAAATTAACATGCATAAAAGCTTTCAATCATCCTCATATTTTTAATGTGGTGATATAATGATAAAAGTCCTTTGATCGAGCTTGGGATGAGATGGAATGGATCTTCCACTGTTCAGATGTCCCATTGGAGGTTACTGATGAAGATGACACAGTTGTATGGAGAACATAATGCCAAGATGATATATTGAACAAACTAGGTGGTCATGGTTCTCTCTATTATTTTTTATAATCGATGATCTGATCAATGGTTAGGATAAAATGATAATGTGATAAGATAGTCCATGTTCTTTATGTGAAATCCCACATCAAAATACCCTCTACATTTCCACTTCTTTATGTATGAAATAATGAAATAAATAACTCAGAAATATCCTCCCCTCCTTAATACATCCCTACCTTGTTCTTTCAAGTGCACTCATATTCCAACCTCCACTACCATACCACGCTTCACGGTGCTACTACAACACTACTATATCTCACATAGGAATTCCCAGGCTCTCTATGAACCCATTCTGGTCAGAAAGGGGTTAATATTTTCCTCCCAAGAGTGGTTTTCTAAATCCCCTTAGCTGGATGGTAATGGGGGAAAATTCATTATAGTTGAACATATCAAAAAACATAAAAATTATTAACATAAATTTATAATTGAAAATAAATATAGAGTATCTATAATTAACTCATGAATGAATAACAACAAACTTATAAATTCCTTATGAAAAATAAAACATTTCACCTGAGACTCCTTTAAATGGTGTGAACATTATAAAATCCTATTTGCACAAGTCATGGGAACTAAAGACCAGGTCAATAGTCATCTATTTAAAAAATCATTGATTTTCATCTCTATAACTAATTTAAAAGAAATTCAGCAACACTAAATTTCATAACCACTTCAATCTACCCCTTTTCATTTATTGACAATATACAAGTCCGATTATGGTAATGATGTCATCTCCCCCTTATTGAAAATAAATCCACAGTTCTACTCAGTGGAATGAATTCCCCTTATCAAAATTATAATTTCAAAAATATACTCCTCTTTTATTACACAAATTGTATGATATACATCTAAAAATGATGGAAATTCTAATATCATAGAAAATAACTAAAAAAAGTTAACCAAATAAATGTGAGTTGTTATCTATGTAGAATATATGAGTGGACAATTTTAACGTCAATATTTCCATTAAACATTCAGCATGTGATACCAATCACTAAAACCACTTATGAGGGGTTTTTCAAATGAATTCAGACTATTCCCATGAATAAAAATCAACAAATAGACTAAAAACAGTCATGTGAAAGAATGTATTTGACCTTTTTCCAGAAATTAATAAATCACTCCCCATTTTTAAAATTGTTGAATATTTTTCCATGAAAGTAGTATTTTGTAAGAAACATAACTTAGTGGTGACAAGATTAAATTTCTAGATATTTAGCTTTAATAATTATCATATTCATACCTCATTAGAACATAAAATACTCATATGATATCAATTGAGAAAGAAATATATGATAGATGATCACTTATACCCCCATCAGGATATGCACTCAAAATTTTCATTATAATGATTTACTTTCGTCAAGAATAATTTCCAAGTGTATTGTTATGATGTTTTATATGTTGATGGAAAAAATACAACATGATGAAAATATCCTTCCACGAGGGAAATAAATTGAGATGTAGATATTTACAGATTTTATAAATTAATGTCTCCACCCAAATATATTATTCACCATCAATTCCATCCATGAAAAACAATCATAATATATTTAGGAATAAAGTGGTTCGCTAATGTCCCTTACATAGAGAAACCGAGCTGAATGTTTCTTCTCAACCAAACAATCATCTTAGATGAAAAATTATTCTTCAAATTCTGTATAAATTTAGATTCCTTTCACTATTATTGCCCCATCTTTCTTTCCACTTCCAACTTCTCTAGCCATATGATCAATCACACTTTAAGATAATGCCCATTATTCACTCTTTGTGTAGACTTCTTTTTCCCAAAATTTTAAGTCATATATGCTTTACCCATATTCTTCAGTAATTGTTTTCAACAACATATCAATGTTAATAAAAATTACATGAATGCATAGACATGTGTCACCAATCGCACAAAACTTTAGAATTCAACAAGTCTCCAATATTACAACACATTTTAGATTCATTATCAGTAATGTTAATCACCAAAACTGTTATGATTTTTTTCATCTATATTGATTCTCTCTTTGATTTCATATTTCATTAAGAAATATGATTGTTCATAGAAAATCCATAGTGATCTAGGATATAACCTTTATTTCAACAGTATAAAATTATTTTTATTTTTCAGACACTCTTCACATATTTACTCAAAAAATTCATGGGTGTTTTTTCAGAACATCTTTCTTCATCTATTCAAATCCCAAAGATGAACATTCATCTTCATTTCATATTTTATTAAATTATTATTATGGTATCATATTGGCATTAATTGTTTATTTTTTCATGATTATTAAAAACCAATACTCATCACAATAGTGACCACTTCTTTTTCAATACTCACAGAAACATTCAAATAAAACATATTTGTATTTAATAAACTAATTATCATTCCATTAATTTTTCATCTATTGTGTAGGTTTCCAATTTTCTACATCATTCATCCCACTAAATTCATACATTCTAAAATTTTTTACAGTGAAATATTGTCACAAAAATTAATTTATTGATTCAAAAACATCCAACCGCCCCAAAAGTAGCCATAAAATACTTATTTTTTCTATTCTAAAACATTATGAAATTATGTGACATTTTTCTACTATTGGGTTTTACATTTCTTTTTCATTTATTTCTTTGGGAAAAATTAAATTTTATTTACCAATGTTTTAGAAATTTTATGGTGGAATGTGCACTAGTCATCAAATCAAAAATAATACACACTGATTTATTAGGATAAATGGTATCATTTTTCAACGATCCAACTATAGATATATTCGTAGATACATTCAACCTCTTCTTTCCACTAGTTTGAATATATTTTAAAACAGTAATTTTTTCAAATGAATCCTTGGAAATACTTTATTCTCATCAAATTGAGAAGTTTTATCTTGTGTCTCTTCAAAATTTCTCTGTATCATTTCTAGTTCAATACAATATACAATGAGAGAAATATTACTATCTTTAAAAAATTTCATCCTTCATCCCACATAATTTTCGTCTTCTGAATCACATGTTCTTGATCCTGATTTACCATAAGTAAATAATTTTTAACCTCGTAAATTCTTTTTTATTAATCATTCATCAAGTCAAATTTTACATTCATATATATACTATGTTATTTTTCATGGGCATGAATACCTGCTATAAAAAAATTAATTTCTCACAATCATTATATTCAATTTGCTCACATATTTACACATATCATTATTTGAAATGATAAATTGTTTCTTTAATTTAATTAACATTTATTATAACTGTTTTGGATATTCCAGCCTTTTTAGTGAATTCTTCTTCCATTTCATTTTCCTCTTCTTCTAGTGGAATTTTTTTCCTGAAGTTCCTTGAAAATTATGGTCATTAATCAAAACATTTATTTAAGAAGATTCTTGATGAGTTTTTGTTTTCAGAATTTAATATATTATCTTCACAAATTGAAGTTGATTCATATACTGATTTCACTCAAAAATATAATCATCTAGGATATATATATACCAGTATATTTTCATTCATCATTGAATTATTCATCATCTTCAATGCCACTTTTTTCTAATTTTTTTTTCATAATTTTGCTGAAACATTATCTTTCGTAACATCATGAGTTGAGAAATGAATTTCATTTTGTTGTTCATTTGAATTTTACTCAAAATCATATTTTCACTTCATATATTTCTGATATAAACCAATAGAAAATTATAGTTGATCCAATCTGAGGTAACCTATCCCTATGAATCTTATTAATGTATCCAACGGTTGTGATGTGACACTGAGAATTGTGGAGGTTAAATAAGTTGTGAACAAATTTTAATAAATTGTTTTTATCCTTTTAATTCGAACCTCTGTGACCTGTTAGCGTGTATGGATCATGCATGAAATGAAAAAATTAAATGAAACACAACACACCATAATTTGAAAAGGTTTAGTACTACGACCAACATCCTCTCCATATTTTTTGGACCCAAAACCAGGGATTATCCAATATAATATATTTTTCAATTATAATATTTTATGAAGCAACTGATTATACACCCCAGTACTTGATCCTTCGTATGGTTCTTGTTATTCACTCAATCTATCAATATTTTCTAAATAGGTTAGTTATAAAACCAAATCGTTCAACTGGTTAGACCCCCCTAGTCTCTCTCGAGCCTCTTCAGAATCATGTTAGAACCCACTACCCCAGTCACAAGCACTTTTTTCTTCTTCAATATGATCCATAGATAGGATGATCAGTTTATCCTCCTCCATGATCTTCCTTGATTAAACCAGATTGTGAATAATTCTTGTAATTTTATACAAAATTACGGTATTTATCTGATAATTATGACCAATAAATATAGTCTCCATCATACATACAAAGCTAATCAGTAAAAAATTCTTTATTATACTGAATACCCGACCACACTAACCACAAAAAAAATCTTATACAAAATCTAAAACACTAAGATTCAAATTGTCACATTGTTAATCTCAAATCACTTCACATTGATTATGAAATATAAATTTTATGTGCAACACTTCATTCTATATTCCTGAAAGGTAATTCTACGTTAATATATTTTATCAGGAATAGTATTGTCAATACATTTTCATGCCATTTTTTCATGCACACACACACAGAATGTTTGTTTTTAATTTTTCATTAAAATAAATTGCTTGTTTTGTATTTTTTGGAAATCATGTGTATGTAAATCATATGAAACACTTCATTATCAATATAATGATGGAAGACTTCAATGAAATCACAGATTTATATTTTCCTTATTTCATGCATACAAATAGAACATTATGCTGACTTCTCCCTCACCCAATGTTTTTCCAAAAAAAAATTTATATTAAATGTTTATGTGCACAAGTAATTATTTAAGAGAAAAAATGGGTGTTTTAATGGTGCTGGTTCTTTGGGTTTCAGACAAACCAAGATATATGTATTTTATTACTCAAACTTGGCTTAACAGTTTTTTATACATATATTAAGTATTTGTTGCTTTAAGACACCAAATTCGAAAGATGACAGGAATAACCTTATGAAAATTTCCAACGTGGAATTTTTTTTGAACATGTGGTGTGAGTAAGTTAGATGAAATTCCAAATTATCAACATAAAATACATCCTTATGATATAACACATAATATCACTTCTTATAATATCCTTTTCTTGAGACCACACTAATTTTCTCTATGGATATTGCTTCAAATATAAACAAATCATTAAAATCTCTTAAACATCCCAAAAATGGAATATAAATTAATAATAATATTATACATTTTCATTAGATAATGATTTTATTCACATTATTTAGGGGTTATCTTTTATAAAAACCATCTATTATTTTTGTGCCAGACACCACATCAAGGATACGGAAGACAAGTCATTGATATTTAGAGATAACAAGGTATCCCTATAAAACTATAATTAATATCATACATGTAAATCATCATTGGAATAATGACGACATAAATATTCACATAAAATTAATAAAAAACATCTTCACCTATTTTAAACATAAATCCTTCTATTCATCCATTCTAAAAAAACCACTTCAATTATTTTCAAAATACAACCATCCTTTGGTTATTATGACCAATGCTCAATAAAAAAAGGAAATGAATCATTATACCACTTGTTTGACATTATCAATAAATCCATCATATAACCTATTTTTTGAAACAATATCTCCATTTGTATTTTTTTAACAATACTAACCATTCCATAAATACTTCTTACACTTGATTTATGGTGCATTCATGATACTACCCCTTTTTAATAAGATGTATGTGTAATGAAACATACATAATCCAATTTGAAAATAAAAATACACTGAGATATTCTCATCCTCATTTGGATCATTATATACCCCACTTTACTCTCATAATCCAAGTCTATATAAATTAAACGATGTTATGGATCCTTAAAATAGAGGGATTTAATAAAAAATTTATTCTATACAACTTTGTTGATATAATAATGGTAATATATATTCAATAAAATTATAAATATAATACTAGCACCAATATATTTTAAATTGAATTGTGGAATTAATCTAATATAATCTTCATCGAATCATTAACTTCCTAAAATCATCGCACTTCTTAAAAAAATATTTTCAGTGTCGTATTAATTAGAAATAAGAAATATAAAATATATTAAACGTACTCGGTCTGAATACAAGTTAGGAAATTAGATTATTTTTTAAAACATAAATTTTATCCACATCGCTCAATAAATTCCATCAAAACACTTTCATATTAATAGATTAATTACTTTGACAAAAACTAGTTATGCCCTCAATCACTTTAACAAAAAACTATTAGTAAATACATAGTTATGTATAGGACTATGATTCAAACCACATGTTGAATCAATTAATACCACTTATAAATTAGAACCTAGTGATAAAACTTAATATCAATGATAATAATTTCATCATAGGACTTCTTAATTATCATATGATCATAATCACGTATAAAATCATAACCATTTATTGGTCTTATGGAGTATATTCCCAGTATCACTTAGTATCCAGATGAAAAATAGTCACACGATACTATATTTTTAGTATATAAATATATTAACCAAATTACACAATGATTATAACTTCTTCTCCACCTGGTTTTCCATTTACATTATCAAGGAAATCCACTACATGGTATGCTATTTTCCCCACAGAGAATTAGGCTGTATACCACATGTGATTCTTAATTCCATAATGAAAAGATTAATTTAGCATTGATTCTACAAAGGCGACTTCATAATATAGCATTAAATTAATGTTTAGACATGAAACTGTTTATAAATAATTATCATAACATGAATCTCAATATTCACTAATTTTTTACTTCTAATTTAGCAATAATTTATATATCTAAAAAATGGTTTCATTAAACACAATTGTTTCAAATTTTTGAAATAGATTCAGAATTATCCATCCATAGTTTGAAGATAAACACTAATTGTTATGATTTTATTAATTATTAATGTATCTAGTGTATCTCTTTACATTTAGCTTATATTAATGTACACACAGAGTATACACATCTTCAATTAATTCACATATATTTTATACACTTCCCCTATCTGTACACACATTTCAGATTCATCATGGTGAATATCTATGCTATCATCCAACATCAATAAATAATTTATTTTCATTAAGGGAAGGGATACATATAACATCCTAAAATAAAGGAGTGTGGTTATTATAAATAATCCAGCTTATTTATTGAATCTTTTCTATAATTATACTAAGTGGTATTTCTTCCAATGATATAACTAATGAAATGATATTCCGTAATTTTTTCATTCAATAATTATTCATTTATTATATATATATATATATAATATAGAAGTCTTGTCAATGATTTCACCTATTATTGATTCTTTACGTATGACAATATGAAACAATAAATTTTTCTTCCATGGTCTATTTATTATATACTTAGTGAGACTCATCTCTCTAGTGTATGTCACCTTCATTAATTAACCATATTTGTATTCAACATCATTATTAGGTTTCCATATTATAGCAAACTCACTGGTTATCTTATGTTCCTTTTCATCTATGATTTTTATTAAATTCAATTCTTATTTTTTAGCATTGATATCCACTTCTCAGAATAATTATATAAATTCTATTTGATGATAATATAGTTATTGAACTTGTGAAGTAAACATTATTCATATACATTCTCCATTTTTTCATGAGAGAAATAAATTAATTCCTCTTAAATAACTTTGATTATCCTGAATATTTAAAGGATATATGATAGGAATCAAAAAAAAACTTTATTATTGTTTCACTTGATGTTTCCTTCCTAACTGAAAATATTTTAAATACATAAATATGTTATTTGTGAAACTAATTTTCATTCCATGCCAATTTTATTTTTACCGTTAACTGAATCAATAGTCTTACTCAACATTCATTATCATATTTTTATATTACTTATCATACAAATAATACATTTTTAATCACATTAAAAATATATTCTCCAATCATAATAACAACTTTTTCAGATCATACATGCATTCTAACTTATAAATACCATTAAACCTTCACTCATTGATTAACCATGATTTCTAAAACAAAACAAATCTCCTCAAAAATGTTATTTTTGAACACCTTTTATTTTTAATATATTCCCTTCCTAATTTTTATCTATTACCCAAACAACCATAACCCCGACTAGATAGACAATAACCAGAACATTATGGATTATTACTTATTTCTTATGGTTTATATGACTTTGATATTTTATTATATTCAAAATAATAAATTAATCCAATTAATACATTATAAAAACTCGATTTATTACTATGAGTACCATAATAAGAACATATAAAATAATATTTCCATTATTGAATCATTTTTTAATTATTTATGAACTTTATTCACTATCTAACTTTCATTCCTCGATTTTTATTGATAGAATCCTTTTATATACATTTTAAAAATTATTATAGGTTTCTTCAAATCTCTAAATGATTTTATATCAAACGTCAACCATTATTTCTAAACAAATAGTTGATCAGTTATCTTCAACACAATCTATAAGTATTAATAATGACTCAACAAATCAATATTTAGTCTTCTTACTTGTTTCCGCTAATTCTTCATTATTTCTCCATATCACATCCACACCAAATCACTTAAAATTGTGCGGATATAATTAATTTAATAGATTCTTTTCATTTTATTCACACACTCTTTTTAGATTCAATAAATTTTTTTAATTTTCATCATTAAGAGATACTAATTCTCTTTCTTGTTATTTAATATATTTTCTCATTACATAGAAGCATTCTTAAATGCCACCCTTGATTTGAATTCTTTATCCATTACATTTAACCATTATTCATGTTTTATTATTGTTCATTTATATCGAAATTCATCAACATAATCCATTGATTAATCAAGAAAATATATTCCTAGAACATTGTTATCAATGATATCATTAAATATCCTTGTTATATTAACATCTAATTTTCATAGAACTATCCCTAGATATATAATTCTACTCTTAATTTATTATTCAATAACCTTCTTTGAAAATTTATCTAGATAATATTAATTGGTACTATAAGCATATTTATTTCCACCCTCATTTTTAACAGCAATATTATTAGATAATGACATCATAATACATAAACATTATACAAACAAACAACCAAAGACTGTAGTTCCTGTAGTGCATTTGGAAACATTATTACTTAAACATGGGTACATATTCGACCTACATCATATCCCTCTAGGATCTTCTTGACTATCACCCTTCTTAGACATGTCAAACATAGTAAATATCATCATAACATGTGGGAAATGAAAAATTAAAGCAATGATCTTAAGTGCTCAACAAGGTTAAATAAGGGATACATGTAAGCATAAACATGTGTATATGATTATGATAATTTGATCTTGTAAATAGAAGATCATACCCTATATATCAATGTTCATAAATAAAATAATGTAATAAATATTGGTTGCTCATAAGACATGAATCCTATGAAATAAAGAATGTAATCCATGAAGGCATAAGATAGAAATAATACATTTAATTGTAACAAACACATAATCATATAATGATTTACATAGTATCCAAGGTATCACATCCACAGTCATATTAATAGTGTGGGTTCACACCCCATACCATCATAGTAGTAATGGATCACTCTAATGGCCATCATAGTAGCATGAGTACCCTATTCATACTATATTACTAGGTATGGTTCACTCCCATGGCCAACACAATAATCAATGTTCACTCCCAACACCATCATAATTTATCTCAATTGATAAAAATCATTACCCACTAAATTGGAAGGAGATATTGGTCTCACCCCGCACATTATTAAATCATACATACCTAGACCACAAGATCATAATTATTCATATAATAAACTATGAAATGAACATGGTTTAAAAAACATTTAATGATATCATAACCTCTGGAAAAATATACATGATTCATAATAATTTCATCAAAATCATAACTCATAAAAGAGAAACAGATTTGATATCTGAATAACTCATGATGTATAAATTTATATCATAAAGATCATCACATTAATCATAACTCTTTCATATAAAGGATGTGGATGGAAAAATTAGATCATTTCTGATAAATGCATGAGAAACACCAATTAATGTCATATCAGATGGAAAATAATTTTGAAATATACTGTATAGATGTTTCATGTTGATAATATCTTTTCTTTTTTGAAAATGGATTTTTAATACATAAAACCATTTTAAATTAATTTTCATAGAAAATTCCTTGAAAATTTATTAAATGCTTTTGAATCATTTATCATCAAAAACTTTTATAATATTCATTATAACGTTTTAGAACTAATTTTCTTTGATTTTTTTAACTTATAAAAATAGAATCAAAATGTTTTGAAAACAATATTACATGAAAGATTATATAATGGGATGGAAAAAATTTTGAAAAAATTTTCTCAAAAAACCTATAAAAGATGAATGGAGTTTTTTTGAAAGTAATTTTCTGAAAATAATTTGAACACAAATGTAAAGAATTATAAAACATTTTGAATAAATTTTTCATATAAAATATTTTTGAAAACATTATTCAATCCATTTCATTAAAAATACATTGAAAACATATACCTAGATCAATAAAATGATTTAAAAACCATTTTTCTTGAATACTTATTAATGAACCTTGGAATTGTTTTGAAAATAATTTCATTAAAAATATATTTAAAACTTTTAAATAGAGCTTGAAATTAATTTCTAAACAATTTTTCATCAAAAATATATATAAGATTCTTAAAAAGGCAATGAAAAAAAAATTTCGTGAAAAATACTTTTAAAAATATTTTCATAAAGAAAAACCTTATGAATATGCAATGTAAGCTTAAATTAAATTATTGCAGGTAAATCTGTACCTGTCATACATGATCAAAAGAACATTCCTTCTTCTTGGTAAATGATGTTATAAAAGGTATTTTTTTAGAAAGGGAGATGAAAATTACCATGAATATATTGGTATATGAAAAAAGTGTAAAATATTAATTTAATGCATAAATTATATGGTTATAATATTCCTGGAAACACTTATTATAAAACTAAAATGTCTATCTAAAGATGGTACAAATTCAAGATTTCTTAAAAAGACATTTTTAATAATATTGTGTACCAATGTTTAGAATATTGTACCAATACATAAGTATATCATTAAATTATATAGTATAAGAGAAATCATGAGTATTAATTAGATATGGATCAAAATATTTTAACAATGTAAGCTTAAATATATTAAATACTAGAAAATGGTGTGATTACCTTATTAAACTCTAATCACCCGGTAACTTGAGGTCATTCCATACATCTAAAAAATTTAATTTATATGAAGCTAAATATATCATGTAAATAATTATATTCATGATATAACATGTAAAATTTAATTATATACCCTTATATGAAGATTATAGGTGCATAACATAAAATTAATCTCAATGATGGATAATTGAGAAAAATTAGTTTACCTATTTGGTATCTTTTAGATGTTAAACCCCACAAATAAAGGACTATAAAATGGGAATGTGGTTCTCTAAAAATTTAAGTACAGGATACAAAAAATACAATTACGTTAATTACTTACACCATAGAAATTGAAATTGTGGTGAAAAGATCATGTATCACACAGTAATTACAAGTGATAGGAATTCCCCAGACCTTGTGTCTTGACTATTTCCATACTCATACAAGCATATAGTATAATAAATATAAGTTTTTTATAAATATTTGATAGAATAATATTCATATACATAATACCTGGTATGATTTTATGATGACCATATATTACCCTCTTATTAACGGTCATATGTTAAAGATTCACTTCGGGTAAAATTTAATTTTTTTCCCATGTGTCTTAATTTGTTACATATTTTTTCATTATACTTATTTCATGATTCTATAATGTAAACCATGATATAAATTTATGTTATACAAATTAGATTATTATTATAATAATATATATAATATAGGATTAATAAATGGAAGAATCCATTCATGGTGATGGTATGTCATACGTACGCATGAACGTTGTTTCTTTCTTTATTGTCATTTTGAAAGAATGTTTGTAAATGACACAAACACACACACACACACATATATATATATTTATTTATTTTTGTATATATTATTATTAAATTATATTTACTATATAATATATAATATATAAATTCATTATAAATATCATTAATATATTCCATGTTGTATGTGAACGAATCAAATCACTTTAAGTGGTGGTAGTTAACACTTTGTCAGATAATATTAACTTATTGAATACAAATGGAACGAAAATAGATTTAAATTAAAAAAATCAATAAATAAGATTAATTAAATAGAAAATAAAATACATTATAGATATAAAAAATTATTTCCATCGTAATGGACATCGTGTTTAGTGGTCGTAGAGAAATGAACAATCATCATTTCGTGAGGTAGTAGTTTTTCATGCATAAGAACAATATATTCAACATACCTTAGATAGAGGTGTATGTAAGTGTAGGTTGAAATATTTGAATTAAAAAAGACTATTATATTTATTATGCAATTTCTATTTTAAAAACATTTAATAAATTGTGTGGATAAGGTGAAAAGTGAAATAAAGAAAGGAATTTGAGAGAAGACATCACCTCTAAATCAGATAACTCCTTTTATTATGTCCCAAAAGGATTCCTTGTGTAGAATTATGCCCAAAGCGAGACATAAATGTATAAGGAAAGATATTTTGAAGACTATTTTGTATGATATTTTATTACCATAAATGGTTTATATTGTTGATAGGAATTTGTATAATTTTAGCCATTTTACAGTGAAGGAAAATGACTAATTTGGAATTTATTGAAACATGTTAGGTGTGCTCATGTTTTGACCTAAAATATGTCATAAGGATGTAAAAAATAACGATAAATTAAGGTTTATGGAGTAAATATGGTCGTATAATGTTTGTTTTACTGGTGTATTGGTAATTTGTGAGATTAATTTTAAGTATATGTTGCTCATTATGATTAATTTGACCTTAATAACTTTGATTAATTTTAATCACATTTACTAATAATTTGGGAAAAAAATTACATGGTCTTATTCGAAACAAAATATAAGATAGAATATAATTTATTATCTATTATTTTTTAAATTAGATTCATAGAATAATAAAAATTAATATTCTTGCAAATCCATTTGACGGGTCGAAATAACATGGTTTTAAAGTACGAAAAATACTAAAAGATTGTTATGATTTTATATGCAGTTTCAAAGTGAATTTTATTATAATGATTTAAATTGTAATAATAGATGAGATATTTATCTAATTTGACCATAATAAACAATTATAATTCATTTTATCATTAATAATTAATTATAAAAATGTTGTTTTTACTTAAAATCTGTATTATTTCACTATTCATTATAAAATAAGGTTTCTCATTAAAATCCCAAAAAAATCTCCATAGGATAATCTACATGTTATGAATTCAAAATTGAATTTTATTTTATAAAATTTACATTAAAATCATTCCTTAAATTGATTTTATTATTAAAAATTATCTATTTAAGAAAACTATATTTTTTACATAGGATTTTACAAAAAATATCATCTTTCATCTTCAGTATGTTTATGTTATATAATTAAATTATAAAAATTATTTGGAAATTAGTTATTACTTTTAATATAACTCTAATTAATTATTTGGTTTTAATTATCTCATTAAATTAAATAAATAAATATATGTTTCATTGAAACATAGTGATGAATGCATCGTACGCCAAGTCAGTGTTGCTTGTAATGCAAGCCAAGATGGTATTTCGGGTAGTGAAAGACTATGTGGGGTTTCATGTGAAATTAATGTTGGAAATATTGTTTTAATATATATATATATATATATAAGAACTATTTACTGTCTCATGAGAATCAAAAAACATTGAAATGATATATTAATTTAAAAATAATAATTCTCAAAATCTAGGGTTGTTACATTCTTTTCACCTATAAAAGAAAATTCTCCCTTGACATTCGTCTTGTTTTTCCAAGGTTTATTTCAATAATTTTTCATTCATAGAAATTAAATCTTAAAAATTTATATTTAATCTTCCCCTAAAAATGGAAATTTGGAACCATAATGACTGCCCAAAGTAACATATTACTATGTTTTCATAGACAAGAACATATGTTGGGAGTGAAAATTAGATATAATGAAAAGGTATAATTATTTACTAGTATTGATTTAGGTTATCAATCACATACACTTGAATGATCAAATCTAATTTGAGGGCCTCAATATCATAAATTTGTGATCATGTAAAGGGTCATCATCTCAACAAAAATTAAGGTATTATGACAACAATTTTTCGATCACTTTCTGAACATTTATTAATTCCTGATAAATTTATATAAAAACACCATTATTGTGTCATTATTTGAAAAAATTCTAATACATCCATTATCTCATGGTATGAATGTCCAGAAATTGACATTGATGAATAAATCACTAAAATATGCTTTTAATGGATCTTAAGTCCCATAAAAGAATAAAAAATCTAACTACTGGTCTCATAAAAAATAATGAATCCTTAAAATAGAAAAATAAAAGTAATATTTTAGATTCATAAAAAATATTTATTGAAAAAATATAATTATATATTAATTAGGACATCGCGTAAGCTACTGGTGGGCATGAAATCCTTTCTTCCTACGATATTTTGTTCAAGACCTACGACCATACCAGAATTTATTGGTTGTCAACATACATACATGAAGTCAATTTATAAATCCACACTAATATAATATATAATATGGACATCCTAAAAATAAGTTTAATCATTTATTAGCCTTATAACAATGGTTTTCAACACACACATTGTGCACAAATACTACCTCCTAAGATTATCTTAAACATTTTATGGAATAGGTAACCTATTAACAATTCTCAAAGATAAGAAAACCAAAACATTTGAAATAGAGTTATAGAAAATGATTTAGATTGATTCCACTATATATAACAACATATCTCTTGGTTGTCACATTCCAAACATGTGAATACCCTCATCATATGTTATCTTGAAACATTATAACAACATGAATTGCCATAAATCCTTTTAAAAAACAAACCTGATTACTTATTCTAATGTTTACTCGATTTAATCCATAAAAACAAAAATGTTGTAAAAATCATTATCTATGTAATAAACCACCTAATAAAAAGTAATTACTTAGTTCAAAGGAAATCAATAATGTCGAATTTACTTATTTGTATCCCATGTATATTTATCTGTACAACATTATCTTATTATAAAGAACATATTAAGGGTTACCATTTCACAGTTAGAATATCATCTTGTCATTAAATCACTTCACTAGTCTATAGGGAAAATTCAACATAAATATGTACAAAAAATAAGTATAAAAATCCTTGTATATTTAACCATTCATAAATTTTGAATCCAAAAACAATAATATTTCGATTACATTATCATTATTACATTAAAAATGACACCTAATCCTATTACTTAATAACTCCTTACATTAACATTTGTTTTATAGTCTCACCATCATCAATAATGTAATCATTACTCACAACACCATGATTAGTCTATTTAGGAACATTCCACATGGGATATTGGGTTTCATAATGATGATTTTCTCCACACTTAAAAAACTTATCATTCGAAGAAATCATATAGAGCCAAAATTCCCATAAAATTAGTCAACCACACTCTTAATTATTCACTTGATGCAAATAATTTTGTTTCCCTCTTTTCTACACTTAAAATACCTTCTTCTTCCACTAATAAATTCACTTAGGTGATTATTTCCACATTATTGACATGAATGTAACAAAATATTCTTTAATACATGGTATCAATTACCCCAACTGTCAATGAACACCTTCTTCTTCCATGGTGAGTCCAATAGTTGGTTATGGTAAACTTTCTTAATCATGTTCCATGAAAACAGATTAGCCAGGATCACAATATATTTCACTCTAATGATCATTACACATGATTTATCCTTAGAAAACCATCCATCACATTCACCATTAATCCAGATCCTTTCGGTTCCCTCCATTAACTAAAAACAAAAGAATAGTGTGACAATTACTTATAATAGTAGAAAACTACATAGTCATAAAAATATATACTTATAGGATGTCAAAATCATAAAACCAACAATAATATATTAATCCATGGGAATATCATAGGTTATTCATTGCAATCTTATATCTAAATCCTTAATGATGTTTTTCGAAGAGTTTGCTAATTCCAAAATCATATCCCCCAATATTTTCAAATAGGGTGACCAACAAGGCCCATTTTCATGTATCAGATTACACCAAATCAAGATTGGAACATGTTGTCATAGTTGATACCCCTATATACATCTATTCCTGAGACATATCCACTTGTATTATTCTAACAGTGATATATATTTCTGAAACCACTCACCCTATCATTTACTAATATTATAAGACAATTTCCTAATAGTTAACTCATCTTTATAATTACCCTTAGATACATCCCTATATGTATACTTATAAACACAACTAGGGATCTTACTATGGTTTTATCATCCTTGATTCTAACGGTTAACTATAAATTTTCTCTGATACCAACTATAATGACACTCACATTTAACAACATTAGTATTACATAAATTTAGTAGATAAATTAAACCTTAAACAAACATAATCCAAAATAATGTAGTTGGAATAATGCCTTTGGATACATGAAAAAAAACACTACTACATATGTGACCTTCATCATCTCTCACTTGTTTCTTCATTAATAAAACCCATAACAGAAATATAAAACATTGTACATGTCATCATAACCTTGGGGAAAGCAGACACAAAATTGGTGAGTTCAGTCCTTATAACATATTAGTAGTCATAGTACCCTCAAATGGACATCATAAATCTAGGTTCACTCCCCACACTATCTTAGTTTATATCATGAGATATAAATCATTAACCAATGCATTGGAATAATATATAGGTACCACAAATACTATAAATAAATCATACATACATGTTCCACATGATCATAAATGATTATTTCCTAACCCATGAAATGAAATGGGTATCATAAACATGTAATCGTGTCATAACAGGTGAACAAAGATGCAGGTTTCATAATAATTTCATCAAAAATCTATCCTTTAAAATAGAAACAGATTTCATATATATATACCTCAAGAAGAATAAATGGTTTTCATAAAATCCATGACATTGAGAATAAATCTTTCATATAAAGGATATGAAATGAACATTTAGATTATTTCCGTGAATGGATTGAGTAACATCAATAAATGACATCATATATGAAAAATAATATTGATATATCCACTAAAACATCTATTGAGGAAAATATCCACTCTTGTTTGAAAAATTCTATTCAATACATAAACCCATTTGAAAATAATTTTATTACCAAATCCCTTTTAAACTTATGAAATCATTTTGGAAATATTTTTCCTTGAAATTCTATAAAATAAACTTCAAAACATTTTTAAAACATTTTTATTTGAAAACACAATGAAAAAATATAAAAAAATCATGAAAACGTTTTCATTTCCATTTTAAATGAAAACTTATAATATAATCATGAAAACGTTTTGAAAACCATTTCATTGAAAATAATTTTAAAACATATTAATATAGTTGGAAAGTGTTATGAAAACCATTTTTATTATAAAATAATTTTTAAAATGTCATATAATCCTTTTTATTGAAAATAAATTTATAACTTATAAATAGAGCTGGAAAAGGTTTTGAAAACCATTTTTCTTGAAAACCTATAAAATAATCTTGGAAACGTTTTGAATACCATTTCATTGAAAATAATTTGAAAAAATATAAATAGATCTTGAAACCATTTTGAAACCAATTTTTATTGAAAACTAATAAATGAAACATGAAAAAGTGTAGAAAACCATTTATCTTCAAATATACATATTAATTTTTATTAAATATAACCCTTTTAAAATGAAAAGTAATATTAAAAGGAATGATGATAAGTAAATCCGTACATTTCGTTCGAGGTCAAATGAACATTCCTTTGGATGGTAAAAAATGTTATAAAAGTTCCTTGATCAGAAAGAGACAAGATGATTACCTTGAATAGATTGGTAAAATAAAAAAGTGTAAAAATTTATTTTAAATAATATTTGATAATGGTATAATATTCTTGGAATCCCTTTTTATAAAACATATATTTTCAACCAAAGAGACCATCAAGTAAGGCTTTCTTCAAAACAGTTTTTTCAATATATAATGCAACAATGAGTTGAAAATAGTACCAATATATGAGTAAATAATGAAATAATAGTGGTAAAGGAAGATAATGAATTCACTTAAGGGATGGATCATATGATTTAATTAAGGTAATCATAATCATAAATAATCATAGAAGGTGACGAGATTATCTGAATAAAATCTAGTAATTCGGTTACATTTGGATCTTCCTCTCAATGTAAAAAAAGGAAACTACATAAAGATTACTATATTTTGAAAATAAGTATTTTTATGATATAAAATATATAATTTAAGTATATAAACCTAAAAATAGTTTATTTTCGTAACAAAACTTGAATCTCAAAGAAGGAATATTATGACCATACTCTTTTAAGATATGGTAACTTTTTTAAGATAATCCCCAAGAAAGAAGGTTCATCAAATGGATATATTAATACCCAGAAATTTTAATACAGGATAAATATAATATGATAATATTCAGTACATACACTACACCAAATGAATGAGTAGTGAATATTGCTTGTATCCCATAAGAATTAGAAGTGAGATGAAATCCCCTTACCTTGTGTCATGACTCTCTCTGTACTCCTACAAACGTCGTGTACAATATTTATAATATTATTATAAATAATATATAGAGGAATATTATTATAAATTATACCATATATTGTTTTGTCATGGCCTTACATTTCTTGCTTGTTAACCACCTTAGGTTAAATTTTCAATTTGGGTAAAATTCACATTATTCTTCACATGATATTAAATTTGTTACATAGTTTCTCTTAATACTTATATAATTATCCATAAAATTAACACATGATATAAATATCAGGTATATAGGTTATTTTTTTATTATAATAATAAATATAATATGGGAGTATGAAAAGGAATATACTGTTCATTGGGATAGTAAGTCGTATAAAGGCATGAACGATGTTTTTATCTTTGTTGTTGTATATAAAGAATGTATGTAAATGACCTATATATATCATTATTCCAGTAAAATTACTATATTATTTATATCATATAAGTTAACTAAACTAATTTTTAATAAAATCAATGTGGTGGGTTAATGAATGACATCTCTTGGAGGGAGCGGTAATTCACACTTCCCCAAATAAGATTATCGTATAAACACCAAAATGGAAAGTAAGGAGATGTGTGATTTAAAAGGAATAACTAAGCATAAATACATATAAAATATAATATATTAAATATATAATAATTTTTCCATCATATTGGCCACCATTATTTGTTGTAATGGAGAAATGAAAAATCATCATTTTATCCGGCCGTAGTTCATCGTACAAAGAAACAATATATCAATATCCATTATATGAAGGTGTGTGTAAGTATAGGTTGAAATATTTTCATTAAATTTCATATTATTTGTAGGATACTATGTTTTTATGCAATAATGTAATAAATATAGTTTAGGGGTGAACAAGCGAAATAAATGAAAGGTGATTGAGGGAAGACGTCACATCTAAAACGGGTAACCCTTTTTGGTTTCTGAAAAAACGCTTCCTTGAAAGGATCTATACCCAACTAGAAACTTCAATGTTGAAGGGAATATATACTGAAGGCTTTTTGAGAATATATAGGATGATATTAATAGGTATTATAGGTTTGGGTAGTGGGTAGAGGTTCTAGACATTTATATTGAATGAAACTTCATAGTTTAGAATTTTTAGAAACAATTTAGGCATGCACATGTTCTAACCTATAAAATGTCATAACAGACCAAAAAACTAAATAATTGAAGTTTTATGGACTATATATGAACATAAAATGGTTCTTAGACAAGTGTATTGGTCATATTACCCTTAATTTAATGGTTTAATCCCTCATTAAAGTTAATTTGGCCTTACCTGCTATGATTAATTTTAATCACATATAGTAAATATTATGGTCACAAATTAACATGGTCTTATTAGGATCTAGATACTATAACAAATACAATGATTTATGACTAATTATAAAAATTCAATTCACAGAATCAGAAAAAATAGGATTAGGGCTAATCTCATAGACGATATGAAATAAAGAGGGTTTAATGTATGAAAAAGATCAAAAGAGTGCAATGAATTCATATTCAGTTTCTGAGTGATATTGATTCTAATAGATTAAATTTTATTGATATATTTAATATATATATATATAATGTGACCTTAATACATATTTATAACTCCATTTATAAATAATATTTTATTATATAGAAAAGAAATTTTATCTAAATGCAGTATTTTTATTATTCATAAAAATGATGTTTCTTACAAAGATCCCAAAAAATCACCCTAGGAAAATTTCAAAATTTTGAATTAAAAAAATAATTATTTCATAAAATATAACATCTAAATGTTTATAAAATTAATTTCGTTATTTAAAATTAGTCCATTCAAGAATATAATATTTTTAACATAAAATGAAAATTCAAAAAAATCACATTTTCAATTATCAATACATTTTATTAATATAAAATAATTATAAATTAAATTTGGATACTAGTTATGTCTATTAATATAACTTTTATTAATTGGTAGGTTATAATTTTATTAGTTAATTACTTATAAAAATAAAGATATTCAATAGAAACTCATTGTTGCATGCATCGTAAGCCATGTAGGAGTTTCTTGTAGTGAAAGCCAAGTTAGTATTGAATCTAGTGCAATCCAAGTTGGTATTGTCTATGAAAGGAATATTGGAAATATTTTTTAATTATATATATATAAATAAATAATTTTAATGTCATTTGAAAAGAAAAAATATTGAAAATAATAATCACTTTGATGAAAAATAGTTCCCAAAATTATACGGTGTTACAATATTCTTATATATCATCTTCATAACTAAACCCCATAAGGTATATACATAAAAATAAATAATCATTTATAGAATCATCATGATATATATATTTTAACACAATAATTTCATCCTCATGGGACATAATTATATCATTTAATTCTTCAGTGAGACAACTAAGGTATTCAATCAACTTGAAGTGTTCTTAATCATTTTAATTTAAAATGACATCTAATTTTTATTCTTCTAGAGAATCATATAAATGGTAAATAACTTCTTCATTCATAATTAAGTCAGTAATCGGTTATTAAACATACTCATATAAAAATTTCAACAGTCCTCTTATATTTTATGGATTATTCATTTTAATGTATAATTCTATATTGGTATAATCAAGATACTCTTTATGATCAAAAATTAATATAGGTTCATTGTCATCTTGAGAAATATGACTCATGATAAGCATTTAATAGTTTGTAAATACTCAATTCCAAAATTTAAACAAATATTCAACAGAATTTTTTTTATGAATCTACAGTAGATCCAATTGGCTTTCATACCACTTATAATGTCCCTAGATACCTTGAGAGGGGGTGAAATAGTGTTTTAAGAAATTTTAAAATTTTCCTTATAATATGTACCGTAAGAAATTATTCCCTCTCTAGAACTAACTTAATTAAATCTATTTCATCATTCAATATATCCAAATCTAGTATCATAGATTTTTATAGTATATAAAATTCATGAGAACATATATTTTATTTAGTTCACCTACTCTCGGATATATTTATGTAGCATACACTCAAAATTTTCGTGGTTTACCAAAATTAACAAAAACAATAAATTTTAATGGATACAATGTCTATTTGATATCACCCTTTAACAAGTATCACAACCAGTATAATTTATAATAAGGTCACTCCTCAGCGTGGGATACATCCTCTTTTTTCCTCCATATATTACTTTGATGAGGTATCAGTTTATAAACATCTTGGTATATTTTCAATTTTTTAACATAATAGTCACTCTATGTCCTGAGTATGAAGTAATAGTAATAAATTAATAAACTTTAAGCTCTATTGAATTAAATGTGCTAATCCCAATTACAATTTCTAGTATAAAATACTCCTTATGAGATGTGTTATCTCTTTAGTCTTCATTTCAATCTTTTAATTATGTAGTTCTTGCATCCAATAAAATGATTTTAGGTACTTATTGATCTCTATACTGAAATTCCATATGTTTATTATTGAATGGAGTCGTTAAGGGAAAAGATTCTAATTTTATTGAGTTTGTGTGGCTATTCACAGTTGGATCATGGTATGGATAACCAATCTATTTTACCCAGAAATCCATTTTCACTTTTATGGGATACTATAATGGGGTCCATAGTTTTTCCAAACCTTGTGGTCATCCGTAAAAATCATCCACCCTTCAATAGTATAGGTTTTCATGTTTTATCATGTTTAAACTAAGATCTTATGAAAATTTTCACCCCATATAAAAGTACAGTAAGGACACATGGGCAGTCCACATAGTTACTACTAACCATTCCATTTAACTATGAATCCATGTTTGTGGTAATCAATCCACAAAAAATTATTTCTAAAATCCCTATACCCCCATTTAATATTCCTATACACCCACACTTGATAGTAACATGATTTACTAGCCTTTAGATGCTCCAAATATGTGATATTAACCCATTTAACCTATTATAATTATGGGTCGTAGCACTGGTAATTTCAATCTATGTCCTTCTAGTAATTGATCTCCTTCTATTTGTTTTCATGGAAAATTACCATCCATCATTCATAGAGAGTGAAAGAGAATCATGTTATTCATGGATCAAATATTTAATTTAATGTGTCTTTTTTCATGAGTTTTTCACATTATGGTTTTGGAATTCATCTACGGTCCTGGTTCTGGACGAATATTTAGTTATATCCTTGGTAAATCAGTGTGAAGGGTTTGATTTTTAGAGAATTTATTCTATCCATTCCTGTCCTGGATTTATTCATTTCATTAAACCTTGAGATTTGTTGAAAATATGTGTTTTTCAGAAAGAAATACTCCGTGTCATTGTTAGGAGTAACCATGCAACCCAGCCTTGGTAGCCACACATAATCTCCTGGGTGAGACAGTAGCTAATGCATGGTTAGACATACTGTGCGGGAAGGCCATGTGGCCGATCTGTTTCTCAATAGTACCATTCTTTCAGTATCTACACGGTTTGAAAACCAGCGTGTACTAACCATTCTTCATGTTTATATTTTTTAAAATCTTTTCCCTCTCCCACGTTTTTATACACAAAAACACTCATACCTCACATATTCAGTTTTTCCTCCATTGGAACCTCCTCCAATTCCCTTGTCTCTTTTGATCCTCCATTTTCATACATTTTGGGTGTGATTTCTCCTTTGGATCATCATCCATGTTCTCTCTCCCTTGGTTTCTCCCTTCTATCTAGGTATTTATTCTAGTTTTGTTGGGTTCCCTCTCTCCCTCGGTTAGTGTTTCTATTTTTTAGGTTTAATCCTATATTTTCTGGTTCGATCTTAGTGTAATAGGTTGGATCATTCCTATCATGGGTGTAGTTTAGGTACGATTAATTTTTAACACCAAATCCTATATGTTCTACGATATTCGAGGTTGCATCCCTTTTCTCATATTCTTTAATGTTACGGCTTCATTGGTTTCTTGATTTTCCCCCTCTATTAATTATTATATAGTGATATTTCATTATTTGAAAGATTGTTCCATGTTATGTAGATGAATTTTCATAATCTGACTATATTTGTGACATTGATTTGGTTGTTTTTTCACACCAAATGCTTTTAAAATTAACTGGTTATCTTTTATAAATATTTATTGATTTTTATTAGGAATAGTTTGGTTTTATAAATGATAGATTTTTATTTAAATGGTTTTTGGTGTTTCCAAAAATGGGTTTTAAGTTGGATTGATTTTTAAAATTGTTTTTGGGTGGTTGTTTCTAAAGGATTTGATATGTGAGTGTGACATGGGGACTATTTGGAATTTTTCTTAAAAATCATTTTGAAAACCCCTTTAGGTGTGAGTCTTGATATGTTGATTGATCATGGGATTGGAGTGTCCTCATTATAGGACCCCCATTATGTAAAAATTGTTTTAAAGTGACGACTAATACTTGTAGTGTTCTGGATGATTCATGTTTTATTGATATGTGTGGTGGTATATATATATATATATATATATATTTGTTCAGAATCTGTGGAACACCCCATTGGGAGAATAACATGGGAACCTAGAATTTCCAAGAGAAATTATGAGAATGTTGTTTGTAATTGTAGTTCATGCATTGACCAATGGCCCATAGTAGGTGAAGATATGTGCTTATTTATATTGTATTGGGTCCTTCATTGTATCGTGATTTTGGGTGGCTTGGAATTTGTGAGTTTTGATTTCATCATGTGTGTAATGCTCCTCAGGATGTGGTCTCATGTATGAGTATGTTTTGGTCCTCCTCTGAGTTCTTGGGTATTGTTGTATTTCTCCAATACTAGTATGGTTAGTTCCATTTCCCTCGTAAGGTAGAACTATATTTTTGGTACATGGTATTGGTGTTTTCTTACAAATGGTTAATCTATGGATTGCTAAAAATATTTGAAGATACTTTTTTTGAATGAACAAGTGTTTTCCATTTTTCAAATTAAAAAATTTGAACACTCTCTATTTGGTTTTCTTGGTCCCCTTATCCCCTTGAACATTGATTTAAAGCATAATAGAAATGGATTGTGATTTGTGAATTTTTTTCATTAAAATGTAAAATATGGAAGAAACATATATTTATAAATTTTAATTCAAATATATTAATATTGTTTAATTATTTTAACTACTTTAATTAGGAATAGAATTATATCAGCCTACTTAATGAGTTTTAATAGTAACATATATATATTTTTCATATGTTTAGATTGTGCTGCAGGCTCGTGCATCAGTTCATTCCCCTTGAAAGATGGATGGTTTTGGATTGGTGGGTGAAAATTGGGGTCACATAGAGATTTATTTGGTGTCAGGTTCCATTTTTTTCCGAAAAATGTTTGTTGTATTCTTTATAATAATGTAAATGATGTTGAGATTGAAATCCATATTTACATTTGTTAGTTATTTTATATATTCCATAGATTTTGAATATTTTTATATTAGGAGAAATCATTATTATTGGTACTCTATTGATGCCCTAAAAAAGGTCCATTACACCAGTGGATTAGAAGAACCTCTAACTCCTTGTCTGAGGTAGGATCTTGTGACCAGTTCGGGGTCAATCTATATAGGCTCATGAAAAAATTGTATCGATGGTGAGGGTTAGATCTTTAGAGGCCATTGTTTTCCAGAGTTCCCATTACTACTTGGGGATGTCAAGGTTGATGGAGTAGGAATGTCAGGTCACTAGAGGTTGGAATGAGAAGGGATTCATGAAACCTTTCTTGTTCAGATCCTCGGGATACCATGGTATGTTCGGCTGTGTTGGTGTCATTTGGTTTTGGTGGATTGTGTGTTGATGGGAATTTAGAACAGAGTTTGGAATGTGGCATCCATGATCTTGTAGGTCCTATAATGAAATGTGGAGATAGATAATTACCCTATAATTCTCTTCTTGATTATTGATTTATTATCGTATGGCCTCTAAATGTATCTCTAAGTTATCATTATAGGATTCTTTCCCTTTTTTCAATCATCTGTATTTTCCTTAATTGTAGATTTATGTTTTGGAAATTTACACTTTTGGAATTGTAAAACATTAAATTTAAAATGGTAATGGATTTTTTTGTAAGTGGAAAATGGATTCTAATAACTTATTTTAGGAAATGAATAGAATATTAGTTTTTCCATTAAATTAATTTAGGGGTAAACTTAAAATGGTCTGACAAGATGGCTTGAAAAACTGAAAATGGTTTGAAATCGTGAAAATTGTTATTTGTAAATTTTTTTGAATGGGATGAGATTATTAAAAAATAAATGGTGGAGTTCAAAAATTATATAGGTTTGGTGGTTAGTGAATTTTGTTATGTCTTCTAAATCATGAAATTTAATTAAAGGTTTTATAATGGATGTGTGAGATATGATATTGGCTTTTAAATTGAAAGGTACAAATTTTTTTTTGAATGGTATTGTGATATTTGAATTTTTTTAAAATATTTATGGTTATCTATTTCTATAAATAGTCTTTAAAAGATTAGAATAGACATTGGGTCTATTTCTATATTTTTAAAGTAGGAAAAAGTTTTCTTTTTTACCATTGGTGTTTTCGTGGCTGACCAGAGACATGAGAATATGTGAGAAAGTGAATGGGTTCTCAGTATGGCCTAATGATATGCATTTGTGATACTCTATGGGATTCATTCGGTGGGTGTGTAACCCAAAAATATTATTTTAATTTGAAAGGGGATTTTTTAAATATGTGGTGTGCCGTGACTTCTTGTGTTTTGAGAATATAAGGTTTGAGGGAGTTGAGCCTAACGATTCTTTTAGGTATATTATTTTTTCATGTTTTTATTCTCATTGGTGGTTTTTTTGGAATATTTTTTATGGATAATGTGGTGGTGGTATTCATTGTGTTTTGGTGTCTTTATGCAGTATGTTTTGGCATATGAACCAATTATACTAGGATATTGCTTCCCCTATTTGGATAGAGTCTTCCCCATAAAGTGTTATATTGTGTTCCGTATGTGTTCATGGATGACCTTGCTAGTGTTAAACCCTCTAGTTGATCAATGAAAGTATTTACATGTTGGAAATTTGAACTCGAATGTTCCTCTATAGATTTTTGTTTGAGTTGATCCTCACATAGAGGGTTGGATGATACAATAGAGGTGGAAGAATGATTTAGATTCTCGATTGGCCTATGTCATTAAGAATGGAATTAGGCACAGTTGTGTATGAAGGTTCAATTTGGAAAAAGTGATGGGGATGTTCTAGTTATGAAGTTAGACACATGGTCTCAGTCTACTAGTTCTAGGTTCTATCATAGAAAGGAACTTTGGATATTTCATTATTTTCTCAAATCTAGGGACATTATAGGCCATGAGGGTGTTGAGTTAGGTCAAATGGGGCTATTAGAACTGTTTTAGGAATCAGGTGCTTGTTGGGAGATTGGTTAAAAACCTTATTCTTATAATGTTTCCCTCATTTTCAGGTGTCATGTTTAGTGGTGTCTGTAAATGTCGAATTCTATTTAAAATGAAATGGTAGATGTTTTGGAGCCTTTTGGGACATCTTTTTTTACCGGACTGTGTCCTTCTAACAATCATTCCAAACTTTTTTGTTTCAGATATATGTGTTTCTATTTGAAGACTTTCTTTTGTTGTTCCCTATTCATGGTGAAAATGATGATGAATATGCATATTATAAGTCCCTGTAATGGTAAATTGACATGTTGAGGAAGTTTGAGTCTTGGGGTTTTGTGGCATCTGTTAGTTTGGATGGTAATGTAGTGTTGTTTCTTGTGGCGCAATAAGAAAAAAATTCATTCAGGGGGTCGTAGAGAATGTCTACAAGGTAGAATATTCTTCAACCATCAGATCTCAAGCTATAGGTCTTGGATTGAAGTAGGTGTGTAGTCTTGATAACACTAGAGGTGTTAAAATATTCTTGTGTAATTTCTATACTAACTACAGATGATGGAGGATGTTCATGCATTTAGTGTAGCTATTTTCTTTTTTAATGGTTCCATTCAGTGTAAAGTGGTGTGGGGACATTGTTTCCACATTGTTACCCATTTTATGGTAGATGTTATGCCTATGTTACGGAGAGGTGTATCCATTTATTTATTCTTAAAATACTAGTGGTTGTATCCCATCGAGTGTTATTTTTCCCTTTTTATTTCCAATTTGTGGATTGTCTATCTGAATTGACTATGGATGGGTTTTGGTTTTCCTAGGATGTTAAGTGTTGGTGTGCTATTGGTTGTATTTTTAATGGAACATTAATTTTTCACTTCCCTCCCCTTCATTTTGGAGGGGATCTTTGGTTCTCGTGGTAAGGTTATCGTGTCCTTTTAATCTTGATAACTCTTATGGTGGGGAGAACAATTATGGGTCTCATTGAAATTATACAGAATGAATTGGTGTAAACAAATCTCTTATGGTGGGAAGTCTGCTCAGGCCTCCCCTTGCCGGTATCCAATTTTAGTATTTGTTTTTATCCCATGAGGTGGTTTGTTTTTAATGGTGGGGAATTTTTTCAGGACTCCCCTTGTAGGAATCTTGTTTTGGTTCCTAGTATTGGTTTTTTACCAGATGGTTTCTTATAGAACCATTGAATTCTATATCTTTCCATTGGGTTAATGTTGTATTGGGATTGTTCCAATGTTTTGGTTATGAAAGGTAATAGATGTCTCCAGGAGATAGGTTTTTGAATTCATTTGTTGTTCAAGGAGAATGGTATGAGTTCTGGTCGATAATGAACTAGGTGTTATGTTTTGAAGTTGGATCATGAGTCTTGAATGTCATATCCCCCTTTTGGACAATTCATTTAGAGGTGTTAAGCATTTGGGGTAGGTGGTACTTATTCGGGAGTACATTCCGTCTCCCAAGTACATTTTTTATCTCTTCATTATTGGTAGTGTTTTTGTAAACCCTCTGGTTTCCATTCGTTTAGAATCTCATTGAGTTTTAACGTAATAGAAGGTATTGCTTTCAGTATTTTACTGGGGTTGGATTTTGGGGGGTGAAAATCATTGTGGTTTTGAGTGTTGTCACATTATTGTTTTATAAATCATCTTTAGTCCAATTTCCGGTCTATTTTTTAGTTATTTCCTCAACAACCAAGTGTGATGGGTTTTAGTTTTTTGAGTATTTTTCCTTCAATTATTGACCTTACTTTTTTTGTTGGTTTCCATTGTGAACATTGGAGAGAATATGTGTTTTGGGGATAAATTGAGTAAGGCACACACCTTGTTCATGGTTAGGAGTAACAACAATCCTAGCCTAGGTAACCATGTGACAGCTCCTAGGTGAGAATGTAGCTACCGCACAACTACCAAATGGCTAGTTTTACTATGTGGGTAGTCTATACGGTCGAATTTTTTCTCAGTAGTAGTGGTCACCTGGTATCCACTCAGTTTGGAAGATTGTGCAGAATATCCATCTGATCTGTCATGATTTTTTAGACTTTTTTATCTCCCCCCTATTTTTATAACCAATGTGATTATTACCTCCCCTATTTAGGTTCATCAACCCCAGGTGCCTCCTCTCATTCTGTAAGCTCCTCTGGACCACCATTATTTATTGTTTTTGGTACTAATTAACCTCTATAGCATCATGTATGTCTTATCCCCAAGGATTTATCCCTCCGTTCTAGGGTTATCATCCTATTTTGTGGTGTATCCTCTCTCCCATAGATAGGTGACTGAGTTTTAGCATTGAATCCTAAATGTTTGGGTTCTATATCAATGAATTAGATCAAATATTGTCTCCCATGGGTGTGGGTTTGGTGATAAGAGTTTTCACATTGAATTCCTGAGGTTCTAGTACATTTGATATAGGATCACTTTTCACCTCTTCATTAAAGGTAATTTATCTCTGGTTTTTTAATTTTCAAACATCTATTAGTTATTATATAGTGATGTTTCATGATATGAATGATTCTTCCATGTGAAATAAACAGTTTTTCATAATCTCATTGAATGCGTGATATGGATTTGGTTGGTTTTGCACACAAAATTCTTGTTTAATTACCCAGATAGACTTTCAATCTAGTTTTTTATTTTTAAAGGACACCATTTGGTTATTAAATGATAGTTTGAAATTAAAATAATGGTTGGTGTTTCCAAAAATTTTTTTATAATATGTTTTGATTTTGAAATTTTGTGTGTTGTTGTTTATTATGGAATTGATATGTGAATGTGAATTGGGGATCATTTCCCATTTTTCATTAAAAGGGTTGATTTGGAAAATCCCTTTTTAAGGGGTCTTTCCTTTTATGATGATCAGGTGACATGACTGTCCTTAGTATGCGACCTCCATTATTTAATAATTGTTTTATGGTGAGACATTTCCTTGATGTGGTTGGGGTGGTGTTAGTTTTTATGATGTTTTTGGTGGTATATATATATATGGTCTGTTTTTTGGAATGTGTAGAAAAAAACAATTGTGAACATATCATGGGAACCTATCTTAGAAAAGAGGAATTCTATGAACCTTTTCTACACTAGTAGATCACACACTAACTAGTGGCCCATACTAGGTGGATATTTGTGTTTATTTATAGGGGATTGGGTCCCTCACTTTGTCCTAATTTATGGTGGTCGATCATTTGGGAAATTTGATTTCACCGTGAGTACCAAGATACGAGTGATGGGGTATCATGTATTAGTATGTTCTTGTACTCCTCCATGTTCTTAGGTATTCCCTTATTTCTCTGAATCTAGTATGGTCAGACCCATTTCCCCCATAATGTAGAATTGTGTTTCTAGTACATAATTATGTTGTTTTCATGTAAATGGTGAATTTGTGTCTTGTAATTAATTTTTTCCTGAAAATCGTTTTCAATTAACAAGAATTTCTTGGTTCACTTTCATACAAATGAATACTTCATATTTGGTTCTCTTAGTCCCCATCAGACCTGGAAACAGGTTTTAATGCATGATGGAAATGGACTACGATTTTGATTTTCATAATTTAAAATGTATTATGGGGAAAACCTATATGTATTAATTTAATTTCAAACATTTTAATCATTTTTTAGTTATATAAATGATGTGAATTGGTAATAGTATTACCCAAGCATACCTACTGAGTTTTAGGTTGAGTCAATAAGGATTTCATTATGGCTTTTCCATTTCATCATACTTGGGAGAGTTTTTTGAGTCAATAAATATTCCTTATGACATTACAATTTCTCATGTTTTGAAAATCACAAACACCTTATCTTAACGAAAATTCGTTTACATTTATAAGGAAAATTGTCCTTCCCCAAAGAAATTTATCCTTACCATGTTTTTAATTGATTATCTTTTCTATGTGTAAAATTCAGTTTCATATCTAAACCCTTAGATTAATATAATACATAGATATAGAGAATTTTGTTTTTAGGGTATGAATTTTGATTCTGAGTACTCTGAATTCAGAATCCAGACACATATGAGTTCTGACTCCGAGTTCTATGAATTCACACTTCGAACTCTTTTGAGTTATAACTGTGAGTTCTCAAAATTCACACGTTGAGATCTTCTGAGTTCTGACTCCGAATTCTCTGAATTTAGACTTCTAATTCTAATATGTTCTGACTCTGAATTCTCATGAATTATGACTTCTAACTTTTTGAGTTCTAACACCAAATTTTTATGAATTCAGAGTCCGAACATTCACAGTTCAGGTTCCAATTTCTAATGAATTCTGACTCTAAAATTGTTAAATTCAGGTTCTGAATTCTTGTGAATCCAAATACTGAATTTCCTTGAAATTTAGACTCTAGAATTCTATATAATTCAGCTTCTGAACTACTTAGAAAAGAGAATCTGAATATTTTTGAATTATAGACTCTGAATGTATTTTTTATTAGACTCCAAACTTTTCCTTTCATTCATTCCGAACATTTTATTTTGTTTATGTAACCACATGTTTTCATACATTAGTTTTTGTTATAAAATGATGTCATGCATTCATTTACTAACCAACTATTTTTTGAGTGACACATGTACAGGTCCCTCAGAAATTCATGGAAAAATATTACCGTTGGAGGAGGGAGCTGACCATTAAATTCGTGCCTATATAAAGGAGCTCATTTTAAAGAGCTCAACACTATTTTATGACTCTAGATATTACATGCTGTTGAAGTGATTTCTAGAGAGAGACTATCATACATATTGCGTACTTAATGTCATATTCATATTTTCTTCATGTTACTCTGAATGTTACCGAGTACATTTAAGGGCTTCCAGATATAGGAAGACAGAGGTGACGACTACCTCAAGGCTCGAATACTTCCTTGCTAAGGAAGATAGAGGTGCTGACTAAATTGATGTTGTTGGCTAGAAGGGATATCAAGACAGACTCTGATCTTCATATCAAGAATATACCCATCTTTGTGTAAGACACACTTTTATGAATGTATAAATCAAGATACCTTTATCCATGTTTGTTGGATACACTTCTCATTGGGTTAAAAGATTTATTACTTGTTACATGGTTTGTTTCATGTTATCCAATGAATATGGTTTTTTAATGATTGTATAACTATATTATTCTTTAATATACTTGTTCTATGATTTAGTGAGATTCTATATGATATAATGTAGAATATTGGTGTTTGAAAACTTTTGTTAAGTTTCATTTTCGGAATTATATTTTCATAATTGCATTCAGGGAATCATTTTTCCATAATCAATAAAGTTTTTAGAACATAGAGGTTTTGTAAATTCACCTTGTTTAACCTTGTTAAACAATGTAAAGAATTCTAACCAACATTAAATGTTCTTAAAGAATTTTTAAAGTTTATAATTCACACCCCCCCCTCTTGTGTATTGAGCATCATTAGATACTACATACAATATCTTCATTCATTATTTCGATCCAAAAATTGGTATCAATGGATGGAAACCTTTTACCCTGAACCAATCCTACAATTGGTATCAGATCAGGTCTCTGAAATACTTATATTCACATAAAAGTTTTCATTTCACAAGATTTCATTTTTCTATTTTCCTTGTTTAGGAATATTTTCCTTGAATTCGAGATTTTCTATTAACATGTTCGTGTGGAATGAAATTTTATTTAAGATGACAGGAATCAATGTTTGTTCCATAGACAATATCTACCAAACAAGACCACCTATTTTTGAGGGAAATTATTACGAATACTGGAGATATCATATTAAGACATTCATTATCAATACTGGTTTGGATAATTGTTTTATGCTTATGGGAGGATATAAAATCCATGACATGGATGTTAATATCTTCACAAATCAATAAATGCATTAATATCAACTAAATTATAAGGTACACAATAGTTTGCATTGTTCTATGAATAGAAATATATATATCCACATTTCATCCTATGAAGAAGCATAATTGTATTTGGAAGAAACTAGAATTTACAAACATTGGGACTTCAAAAATTTATCAAAACAAGAAGAGCCATGCTTAGAGCTGAATATCATGGTTTCTGATTTCCTTACAGGGAACCCATATGTAAGTTGCTACAAAGATTCATGACTATTGTGAATAGTTAACAATCCATGGGTGAGAAATGATTATATGATAAAGGTCTTGTTGATAAGATTATAGACATCATGCCTAATGAGTGGGAATCCAAGAGAATTGCTATTGATGAGAATAAAAAGGTTACCCAGATTTCTCTTGATGAAATTTTGGGAAACCTTCTTCAACATGAGACTAGAATGAAGAGAGATGATGACAATATTAAGAAGATGATTGTGAATGGCAGTGTTGATTTTACTACAACTTCAAATCATATGAAATCCAAGACTCCTGAGAGAGTTACTAGATCTAAGTCTAAGAAGGTTGTTATACAATCCGAATGTAGTGGTAGTGAATATTCAGAGAATGAATTAGGAAATCATGCTCAAAGGATGAACAAGATAGCAGGAAAGAGGAACATTTTATCCTGATAATGAAGAAAGAAAATAATGATAATAATGACTCAGAAGTCAATTGTTATGAATGCAAGAGAGATGGATATATAGGGCCATATTGTTCAATGCTTATGAGAAAAGAAATAAAGGAAAATAATTCTAAGAGAAACAGAATTAAGTTCTACAAGGATAAAGCTAAGAACTTTCAGAAATCAAATGACACATGGAGTGCCAGTGGTGGAGACTCTTCAGATGAATCTTCATATTATGAATCTTCTTGATAGATGAATCTTGGTATAATAGTCATACTACCTTTTGAAAATCATTGTTTGATGGATAAGGTACATAATTCGGAATCTATGACCAATGTTTCATTAAATTCTAATTATAGTGATTGTAAATAATATAACTCTTCTAATGAAGAATCTTCTCCTAATAAAGATATTACTTTACCTAATTATTAAGAAGTGTCTAGGTTTTCCAAAATACTTGAGAATGAGAATTCTAAACTCAAGAAAAATCTTGATAAGGAAGATTCTAGGAATACTAATCATACTAAGGAAATATTAGATCTTTCTAAAGATCTTGATATAAAATTGGTTGATTTTGAAGGTATTTCAAAAAATAATGAGGAAGTAAATTCTGGGAAGAATAAACTTTCTAAGGATCTGGAAAAATTAATTTCTAAGAAAAATGGTTTCTAGCCTAGCTCTAGTTCAAAATAAATAGTTTTAGAAGATAAGAACATAGTTATCAAACTAATGTCTGAAATTGTTTCATTGAGGAAGTGTTTGTCAAACTTTACCCTAGGTAAGGAAAATTTTTATAAGATGTATTCCCAAATCCGACCACTAAATAATAGTTCTGGTTTTGGTTATACTAGTTCTAAACTTATTTTAATAACAATTATTTTGTTCCTCAAATCTCTCCATTCTTTTCTATGTGTCATTGTGGTGGGCATTGGGAAAAAATTTCACTAAACAAAACCCAGTATTTAGGATTTCATAAATCCTATTTTTCTAAGAAAATGTGTGTTTTTAATGTTTTGAATTCTAAAATTTCCGATTCAATGAAAGTTTGGATTCTGAAAGCCTAACTCTTTTATTTTCATGAAAGTAGAGAATGTACCAACAATAATACATGGTACATGGATAGTGGATGTTCCCAGCATATGACTGGTAACAAATACTATTTTGAAATTATTATCAAGTCAAAAAGATGAAAAGTTAATTTTGGAGATAATGATAAGAGAGAAATTATTTTTATATGTAACATCATTCTTCATTGAAGAATATTTATTTCAAATGTTTTATTTTTTAGGGGTCTTAAGCCCAACCTCATTAGTATAATCCCATAATGTGATGAAGGAAACCTTGTGAATTTTAGGAATGATAAGTTCTTAGTACAAAATTACAAGGAAGAATTTATTCATTCTTCCAATATGCAATAGAATATATACACACTAAACTTAAATGACCTAAGAATCCATGAATTACGATTACTTAGTATAATGGAATATTATTCTTTGTTGTGGCATAGAATATTTGGACACAATAACCATAGGAAGCTATGCAATAATTTCTATGAAAAGATTAGTAAAGAATCTACCGGAACTTAGATTTGATTTTTCAAAAGTCTCTGATCCTTATCAATATGGAAAGAAACATAAATATAGTTTTGAATCAACTATTGAGGTCTCAACAACTAATGCATTGCAGTTAGTGCATATGGATCTTTTTGTCCCTATACAAACTAGATGCATTGGAGGCATATATTATGTATTGGGTCTAGCTGATGACTAAAATAGATTTACATGGGTCTATTTTCTAGAAATAAATATGAAGGTTTTTCTTATTTCAATAGTCTTAGAGCCCTAGTTAATATTGAGATAAACCAACCTTTGATAACTATTCATAGAGATCATGGAGTAGAATTTAAAAATTCTGATTTTGAAACTTTTTGTATTAGAAAAGGCATTAATCATAACTTCTAAGCACCCAGAACACCTCAACAAAATGGTGTTGTTGAAAGAATAATTATAATTCTTCAAGAGATAACTAGAAGCATGTTGAGTAAGTATTTTGTTGTCAAAATATTTTGCGTTGAAGTTGTATATACTACTTTTTATACTATAAATCATGTTTTTATTGGACCCTTTCTAAATAAAACTCCTTATGAGTTATGGAATGGTTGAAAACCTAGACATTCATACTTCAAGGATTTTGATTGTAAGGTATTCATCCTTAATACTAAACATAATTTATATAAATTCCCACTAAAATCTGATGAAGGCATTTTCTTAGGCTACACGACAAATTCTAAGGCTTATAGAGTTTTCAACAAAAACACTTTTATTGTTGAAGAGGAAGTACATGTGAAATTTGATGAAATTGATCCATCTATTTTTAAACATACCTAACCTACATCCATTGATGTGTTTTCAAAAACATATTATCACCCTTTTTTAGAAGACCCTTTTGATATAGAAAATGTCCAAGATGATTTTTATGAAGCATTTACCCCAGATGATTTCCTACCTTATGTTGATGAACAGGTTTTATAAAACCCAAATCAGTTTTTTCTAAAGAATCATCCTAGTGATAGTATAATAGGTTATGTGAATCAATCTATACGGACTAGAAGGTCCTTATGAAATGATGTAGAAAATCAATCATTTCTTTCCCAATTAGATCAAAAAACCACTGATGAAGCTTTAGGTGATGATTATTGGATAAAATATATGCAATATTAGATAAATGAATTCTAAAGGAATAATGTCTGTTCCTTGGTAGAAAGACCTAAGAAAACATCAGTTATTGGAGTAAAATGGGTCTTCAAAAATAAGTGTGATGAAAATGGAATCATTATAATAAATAAAGCCAGATTATTTTCTAATGTATATATTCAACAAGAAGTAATAGACTATGATGAAACCTATTCTCCAGTAGCTAAACATATATCTATTCGTATTTGACATACCTTTGTAGAATTATTTAACTTCAAACTTTTTCAAATGGATGTGAAATGTTCTTTCCTTAATGGTTGTGTTCAAGAGGGTGTTTTTGTTGAAAAAACACCTCCTTTTTATGGTACAAAACATCCTAAACACGTTTTTAAACTTACCAAATAGTTATATGGCCTTAAACAAGCCCCTTGAGCTTGGTTTGATAGACATACATGATTTTTTCATCAAAATAACTATTTTATGGGAAATGTAGATCTGAACCCTTTTATAAATAAAGATAAGAAAAATGTTTTGATTATTCAAATTTATGTTGATGAAATTATATTTGGTTCAACTCAGCAATCTTGAAAATATTCCTTTGCAAATCTAATGAAATTTGAGTTTGAAAGAGTATGATTGCTGAGTTAAGATTTTTCATTGGTTTTTAAATTTCTCAAAAACAAGAAGGAATCCATATATACCAACATAATTATATTAAATATCTTCTTAAAAATTATGTATATGACCACACTAAGAGTATTAGTACTCCCATCGGTACCTCAAACACACATCATTTTGATGAAGTTGGGAAACTAGTAGATCAAACATCTTTTTGAGGAATGATAGGATGTCTTATTTACTTGATAGATAGTTGTACATAATTAATTTTTTTAGTATTATTTTGTGTAAGATACCAATAAAATCCTACGGAATATTATTTAAAATAAGAGAAAAGAATTTTTTTCTAATTATAGGAAACCATGGATTTAGGACTCTTTTATACGTTTGGAAAGAATTTTGTTTTGAGATGTTTTTCAAATGTTGACATTGGTGGATGTAGACTGGATAGAAAGAGTACATCCATAAATAGTCATTTATTAGGAGATTCATTGGTTTCTTGGTCATGCAAGAAGCAACACTCAGTTGCACTCTCCACTCCTGAAGCTAAATATGTAGAAACTAGAAGTTGTTGTCCTCAAGTGTAGTGGATGCAAGACACACTCACAGACTATGGTAGGAGTTTTACCAAAACACAAATTTTGGGTGGTAATTCATGTGCCATTTACCTTAGTAAAAGACATGCACATCACTCTCGTGCAAAACCAATAGATATTATGCATCACTTTCTTAGTGATCAGACACAAAAAGAAGATATTATTCTACAGTTTATCGGAATACATGATCAACTTGCTGATATTTTTACAAAATCATTACCCTATGATAGATCTGAATAAATTAATCAGAAGTTAGGAATGATAACTATAAGGTAATCATCATTCTTATCTTTCTTTTGAACCAATCTACTTACAGCAATAAACCCTTTTCATATGGGGAGTACATCTTCTTGTTTGTTCAAAATGATTTACAAAATTTTCCTAATGATGTTATTGAAAAAGTTTGTAATGATATTTTTCTAAATTTACTTAATGAGGATTTTCAAAATTTTCATAATGATGTTTTTCAAAAATTTTGTAATGAATTTTTTCAAACATTTTCTAATGATGTTTTTCAAAAATTTCTTAGTCTGTTTTTTTTATTTTATTTCTGTAGTCATGTTTTTTTCTAAATCTAATGTTTTTCAAGCATAATTTTTCCTCACTACAAATAATTTTCTTAAAAATCCGAAAGGTATGTTTTCTTTCTAACTTTTTCATAGTCTTAATTTACTTGCAGGTATTTCCATTTTTGTTTTAAATTTTTAGGATTATCTTTTCCATAGATCTGATTTTTTTCTTATCAACCTCAAAAGATCAAAATCTTTTAAGCTTTCCTTGTTTCTATCATATCAACCATCAGATCTAATCAGAAATTTTCTCAACTAGTGAATTGTCTTTGGAAGTTCAATTGTCACATCAAACATCTATATAAAGGACCCCCTAAGGGTTGTCTCACATCAGATTTTAAGCCTTTGCATGCTAAAGCTCTTCCCCTTTCAAAAGCTCGTTCCAAACCTCCCAAATCTTGCTCAAATCAAAATTTTTGTTGAAGTTCCTTCAAAAGAGATTTCAACTATCAAGTCAATTTTGGAGTGGCAAATTTAGAGAGAGAGGATGGTTCAACTGAATTTATTTTCCATGTACAATTCGATTATCTCCAAAAATATTAAGCTGAATGGATGGGAAAGCATTTTCATGTCAAATCTAGGAGCTCAAGATGTTGTATATCCTGATTTGCTTGTGGGATTTTATGAATCTGTGATTTTTTTTAAAAGAATAAGAGAGGAGTAAATTTTCATTCAAAATATATTGAAAAATTCATATCCTTTCATACACCGTGGATGGTAGCTTGGTGGGGTTGTCTTATGAAGGGGAAGCTGAATTATGTTTCCACATGTTTCTATATGTTCAAGTAAGCATTATAAAGGTGAAGGATATGGAGTGTCTTGGATATTCAGATGTCAAGACTCTGAAGATTACTCATTTTTATATAAATAATTGGTTCCTTGAATTGTGGGTTCAAGGCTTCATCATTCCAAGAAAAGGTGACATGGAAACCTTCATAAAAATTGACATGTATATCCCAGAGTTTGTGGTGAATCTGAGGAAAATAAACATGATGAAGAATATTCTCATTACCATTGATAATATTAATATTGGGAACATGGAAGCTTAGATTATCATGTACGTCACCATCCTCTCTAAGCTAATAGTTTGGTGCCTTGTCTCTTTCAAAATCCCTTTCAGTTCATTTCTGAGAAATTACAATGTCATTATTAATAGTGATGATACCCTGAAAAGGATGAAAGTTGGTTTTTCTAAGGAATTAGGAGAATTCTATGATCTACCATTGGAGGAAGTTGATGTTGTTCTGAAAGAACAAGAAGTGGTTGAACCATCACAAAAGGCTGGAATAGAGTGTAAATTGAATGTGGTAGAAGAATTAGAGAAACCCCTAAAGATAAGGAAACAAAATCCGTACCTCCAAAGACCAAGAAGTAGAATGATTATCCGGATGTGGGTGTATCAAAATAGTGGGAAGTCAAAAAGAATCGTAAGGAAGGAGAGAAATAGTTTGGCATGGATCCTGCAAAATCTATGGCTTTAAAAGAAAATAAATTAGATGAGGTAGAAAGGAAATCCATAGAAAATAAGCAAAAGAAGATTATGTCTGAAGATAAGATAGTGAAATCCCTTCCGAGGGATACTAATAAAGCATTAGAGATCATTCTTGTACCACAATATTTCTTGGTAGAGCCTTTACCTGAGACACTGGGGAAGAAATTTCTCACTTTGGAAAAAGTCCATGAAACTATTGTTTAAGAAAAAGAAGTAGAAAAAGGTGTCGAAGAAGAAGAAGAAGCTCAAAGTAGTGGTGAAATAGAAGATCACATAAAGAAAGTTGAAGTCTTTCTTGATAAGGAAACTGCTTCCGAGAAATTGTCAATCCAAATTTCTCAAGAAGGAACATCAATGAGTGTTACTCCTAGGGTAGTTGAGAAAGGTGAGATGAAGTGAATAATCTATCTGAGGAAGAATGTTTCAATAATTATTTAATTCACCTAGAGGATGTTGTTCCAGGAGCCATGCAGGAGAAAATAGATGAATATAGAATTGTTCAGCTGTCTGACAGTACACAAGAATCTTCAGATGAGGAAGACGTTCCGAAATCTTATAAGGGGAAACCAGTGGTTGTTCAAACACCTACTAAAGATGTATTAAAGAATAATGAAGTTGGTGGATATTCTAATAGAAATATTTTTGAGCTAGAGAGAGAGTCTTCACCAATAAAAGTCTCAGATTTGGAATCATCATCCCTATGACATGATTTCATTGTGCAATCATTGAAGAACCTGGTTGACACCATTCAAATCTTTCCATGAATTGACTCGAGATGTCAAATGCACCAACACAACTTGAATCAGAAATCGGATTTTGTATCCATGTTAATGGATATGTTTATAAAGCTTGAGGTTGATTACATGAACTTCTTTATTAACTATGATTCCCAAAAAAGTTCCTATAAGAAAATTTTTAGCTGGTCAAAGAAGGTAGTTGAAGACTTGAGAGAACATGATGAGTTCCAAGATGGTTTAATACTGTTTTTGATATCGAAAATGGTAGGATCAAAGATCATACATCTAGTTTTGATGAAAAGTTAACTCTTGAGCAGAATGCTCAAATTCAAGAATTTTAGGACTTGAATGGGAAGTTGAATATTGTTTCCAAAATCTAGAATAGATAAAGGGATCTTCATATTGAGATCGAAGAGAAGCTAGTTAAGCAAGATGAGTTGTTAAAGTCTTAGGAAGAGGTTTTGAAGTCCCAAGAAGAAATAATCAAGACTTTAGAGAGAAAAGATAAGGATCAAGATTTTCTTTTCAAGCAAGCTAAGGATGATCATAAGGATCTAAAAAAGATAAGGACAATAGTCAAAAAGCTAATTCCAAAAGAAAAGTATGGATAAAATTATTACAATCTGATAATTTGTTTAATTTTTTCAATGTACAAATTCATCCTATATTAAGGAAAAATTTGGTTGCTCATTTTTGTTTAGATTATTTGTATTAATATTTCAGGTACCACAATTTCTTTTCTATTCCCTAAAATTCTTTTTGAAATTCAAAAAGGAGGAAAATGGAAAAATAATTCTAAGTAAATAAGAAATATCCCTATGTATTGGGGAGTTTATCTAAGGGGGGGTTTTCATTACAAAGATTTCCGTATTCAAGATATTGAAAAATATCATTCTTAGAATCTAGAATATGATCCACAGGGTTCTAAAGCCTAATGGTGAGATAGTCGTATTCATTATTGTCCATGTGTAAAGGAAGATAATTTTTATTTCAAAGTCTAGAAAATTATTTCTAATTCCTTATATTCTTTTTCGAAAGGTTGTTTGTGCTTTTCAAAATGGAGAGATTGTTGATTAAATAAGGTTTTCCTTATGACGTTTCCATTTTTTCATACTTGGGGGAGATTGTGGAGTCAATAATGTTTCGTTATGATTTTACCATTCCTCATGTTTTGAAAATTACAAACACCATATATTAAGGAATTTTTTTTCTTTCATAAGGAAAATTATCCATGCCCAAGGAAATTTATCGTTACTATGTTTTTCATTGATTATACTATCTAAGTGTAAAATTCAGTGTCATATCTAAAACCTCTGATTCATAAAATACCTAGATATAGAGCATTCTATTTTCAGGATCTGAATTCAGATTCTGAGTTCTCTAAATTCAGACTATGAACTCTTATGAATTCTCCGAATTTAGACTCTGAACTCGTCCGAGTCCGGACTCCGAGTTCACTGAATTAAGACTCTGAACTCTATTGAGTTTTAACTCGTAATTCTCTGAATTCAGACTCCATGTTCTTATATGTTTTGACTCTGAATACTCATGAATTCTGACTCCGAACATTGTGATTTCTGACTCTGAATTCTTTTGAATTCAGACTCTGAACTTTCTATGTTTAGGTTATGAATTCTAATTAATTATTAATTAGACCACTATATGAGCAGTTTCTGAATTCTTGTGAATCTAGATTCCAAATTTCCTTTAAAATTCAGAATCTGGAATTTTATAAAATTCAGGTTCCAAATTCCTTAGAAAATAGAATCCAAATATCATTGTATTATAGACTCCAAATGTATTTTTTATTTGACTCAGAACATTTACATTATTACATTCCAAACATTTGATTTTTGTTATGTAACCATATTTTTTAATTATCTTTTTTTTATAATTCAATGTCGTGCATCCAGTTACTAACCAACCGTTGTTTGAGTGACACATATATAGGTCCCTCCGATATTCAGGAAAAATATGACTATTGGAGGAGGTAGCCGACCATTGAAACTGTTCCTATAAATAGGATCACATTGGAATGATCTCAAGATTGTTCTATGACTCTAGAGAGTACATGATATTAATGTAATTTCTAGAGAGAGACCCTCATGCTTAGTTAATAATGAAAGACTTTTCCTGATTTTCTTTGTGAGACTCCGAATGTTGCTGAGTACATTCGAGGTCATCCGGGGAGATGAAGACAGAGGTGTTGACTACCTTAACGCTCAAAGGCATCCATGCTGAGGAAGACAGAGGTGCCAACTACCTTGATGTTTAGGGCTTGCGGAGATAGAAAGACATACAATGATCTTCATATTGAATACATACCCTGATGTGGGAAAGACAAACATTCTTGGATGTTTAAATCAAGGGACCTTTATCAAGATTTTTAGATACTCATCTCATTGGGTTAAAATATTTATTAATTGTTTCCTAGTTTGTTTCATTTTTTCCACTGCAGTTTGTTTGTTGGGGAAATTATAACTATCTTATATTTTCTTATACATGTACTCTGATTTAGTGAGATTCTATACGAATTATTCTAGAATATTGGTCTTTGTAAACTTTTCTTATGTTTCATTTCCAGAATAACATTTCCGGAATTGCATTCTCAGAATCAATTTTCTTGGATCAAGCAAGTTTTTAGAACATATAGGTTTTGTGAATTTATCTTGTTTAACATTTTTAAGTAGTGGTATGGTTTCTAACTGACATTGAAACATCATAAATAATTTTTAATGTATAAAACTCACCCCCCTTGTGTATTGGGAATCATTAGATACTACATAAAGTATCCTCATTCATTATATCGATCCAACAATTTAATACTCACATCTATAGTCTTTACATGTTTTTGGTTTCTGTTGTAGGATTAAGATTCAGTTATATTTACTTGGTTGATGATTGGATTTGTATTGGAGGGTAACCCTCGTGGTGACATGGAGATGTCTTGGGTGTTAGGTTCTATTTGGTTTTTCTAATATATTTTTTTGTAAGATTTATTGTTATATAAGTGATATGGAACTTGAAACTCATATTTTTTTTGGTTTGTTCTTTTTATTAATCCACTTAATTTTGGTATATGTATATTGGGTGAAATCGTTCCCATTAGTGAAATGATGATTCCTTGGAACATGTCTCCCATCCAAGTGGATGAGGAATTCCTCTTGGGCCCTATCACGTGTTGGATCAAGTGACCATTATAGTGTTGACCTGAGTTGGTTTGTGACAAAATAGTATCAATTGAGGTGGTAGAACTTTAGAGGAACATTCTATTCAATGTTCCCATTGATACTTGTGGATTTACAGGTAGATGCAGTATGATTTTTGGGACTCAAGAGGTAGGAAAAGGAATTATTCCTGAATCCTTTCTTTTACTGATACTCATGTTATGATGGGATGTTCAGGTATGTTGGTGATATTTAGTTTTTGAGGATTGTGAGTTATTGGGAAATATAAATAAAATTGGGAAAGTGTCTTTCATGAGCGCGTTGGGCCTAAAACCCACGTGGTTCTGAGTAATCACCCATGAATGCTCTTCATACTGTTGGTGTGATTGGAATATACCCACCAACAATATGGCCAAGTCTCCCATTCATGATAGTTTCACTTTTCTGAATCATTTGAATTTTCCAGCATTTTTTAAATTTTTGTCAAATGTTTTCTTTTTGAATTTTAAAAAGTTAAATTTAAAATGGTAATTTCATTATTTTTAAGATGAATAATGGATTTTCATAACTTATTTTAAGGGCGGTATAGATGATTTTTTTTCATTAAAAAATATCTTAGGTAAAACTGTAATGTTTTAATAAGATGGGTTGAACTATTAACAAATTATTGAATTCAATATAATTGGTATTTTTAGTGGTTTTGAATGGGATGCTTTTCTTTAAAAATAAAGGGTGGAGTAATAAAATGGATTCTGTTGTGTGGATAATATTTTTTTGATGTTTTCTAAATCATTAAATTTAGTAAAATGTTTTGGAAGAGATGTGTGAGGTCTGTTAATGATTTTGAAATTGAATGGTATGAATTATTTTTATGGAATTGTTTTTCATGTTTTGAATTGGGTCTTGAATTTATGTAGTTATCTGTATATTAAAAGAGGCAGCGTGAGTTTTGAAATCAAAATGTAGGTTTAATTATTTGTTTTGAAAAGTGAAAATACATTTGTTTCTTTCTTTTGGTTTTTTTGTGGGTGACCACATTCATGAGAATGTGAAAGAATGTGAATTTGTTCATGGTATGGAACATGTATATGTATGTTTTATACACAATGTGATACATTCCATGATTCGATAACCCAAAAGTCAATTTTTAATTCTCATGGTGATTTCATTTCAAGAAGTGGTGTTGTGTGTCTTCCTATGTTTTGAGAATTTTGGTTTGGAGGAATTTTATAGTATGGATTATTTCAGGTCTATTAGTGTTTTATATTTATATTTTTTATAGTATTTTGTTTTTAGAAAAGTGTTTCGGGAAAAATTTTTTGTGGTTTCCACTGCATTTTGTATTTTTTATGTAATATTTTGGCTGATGGACCAATATATTGGGTATTTGGTTTTAACTCATTGGATAGAGTTCACCCCTATGATGATTTACTGTATGCTCAAAATGTGGTCATGGGAGACCTCCCCAGTGGTGAAACCTCTTGTTTATCAATAAAACAATTTCCATTTTAGAATATGGTACTTGAATCTTTCCCTTTCCATTTTTGGTTGAGTGTATCCTCACATAGCGGTATGGTAGATACAATAGAGTTGGAACAATTATCATGCTTCCTTATTGGATTCAGTCGTTGAGGATAAATTTTGGCATGGTTGTGTCTGAATATTAAATCCATATGTAGTGAAGGGAATTTTCTAGTTAAGAATTCGGGAGACACAGTATGAAGCTACTTTTGTTAGACATTATTCTAAAAAGGAATATTGGATGTTTTGTGGGTTTCTCCATGCTAGGGTCATTCTAGGCCACCCTGGTGGAATATTCGGTCATAATGGGATATTATATCCCTTTTTAAGAATCATGGTCTAGTTAGGACCTTGGTTAAGATCTATCTCTATGTAATTATTCCCTCGGTTGCATGGGTCATGTTCGAGGGCATATGAAAGTGTTGTGTTCTCATTAAATTGCAATGGTGTATATTGTTGAGCCTTTTTGGGACTTCAATTTTTACATGAGTGTGTACTATATTTGGTAATTCCAAACTTATTTTCTTGAGATATAATAGTTTCTTCATTAATGATTTATATTATTGTTCCCTATCCATTGTGATAATTCTTATGCATGTGAATCTTTTAAGTCCTTGACACAACAAATTTCCTTTTTGAGGTAGAGTGAGTCTTGGGTTCTATTGGTTTAAACTATAAAATGGCTTGTATTATTGTAGAACCAGAAGGATAAGTTTCTTTTGTGGGATTCAATTTTATGACTATGAGGAAGGATACTCTTCAACCATTAGAGATCTAGCCATTGATCTTGAAGTGTAGCTATCTCTTACTCAAGAGAACCCTGGTGGTGTAAAATGCCATGGTGTATTCTCCGTCCTTAGTGCAGATGATGGAGGTACATCAAGACACTGTTGTAGAAATTTAGGTTTATAATGGTTTTGATCAGTTGAAAATGGTGTGGGAACCTAGTTTCCATGTTTTGAGCCATTTTTATGAACAATGTTTTCCTAAGTTATGGAGAGGTGTAGTCATTTCTTCTTCTTAAAATCTTGGTTTTTGAATCCCATCGAGTGTGAATTTTAACTTTTTATGGCCCTTGTGTGGAAAATAAATTTGAATTGAGTGTAGTTGGGTTGCGGTTATCCAGTGATGTTAATTGTTAGTGTGTTTTTTGGTTTTGGTTTTCTTGGTCTATTAGTTGGTCAAGTTCAACAGTTCCACATGTAGTAAAAATTAATTTATATCGTAGGAATGTTCATGAAATTGTCTAATCTCGATAACTCAAATGATGGGGTGACATACTATGTGTCTTGTTGAAATTATTTAGAATGAATTGTTGTGATCCAGTCTATTATGGTGGATATTTTTCATGGGCCTCACCTTGTTGGTATCCTAGTTTAGTCTTTATTTTCATCTCATATGTTGGTTCATTTCTAATGTTGGTGATTCTGTTCTAGTCTCCCTAATTCAGCATCTTTGTTATGTTTCTGGAATTAGTTTTTTAGTGGATGATTTCATATATCCATGAAATTATTCCCTCATCCTTTACTTGAATAATTAAATGAGAATGTTTTTTTGGTTTTGTTATGTAAGGTTATAGAGGTATCCGTGAGATGGAGTTTTTGAATTTGTTCGTTGTTCGGGGTGAATGGTATAATTTCTTCCTAATGATGCTCTAGGTTTTATATTTCAGGGTTGGATCGGGTGTCATGAAAGTCGTATCCCCTATTTTTATGTGTCAAATGAAGGTGTACAATATTTGCGGGTGGGTGGTACTTAGTAGAGAGTCCATTCGGTCTCCCAAGTTATTTTTGTTAGATCTTCATTATTGGTAGTGTTTTTAATCCCTTTTGTTACTGTTTGTTGTGAATATCCTTGAGTTGTAAAGAAGTAGTAGGTCTTTCTTTTTTTATAAGCTTTAGTTTGGATTTTTGTGGGTAGAAAGCATTATGGGGGGCAGAATTGTCACAATATGGTTTTAAAATTCATCTTTTGTCCGAGTTTGGGTCAGATTATTGGTAATTTCCTTAGGAACTGATGAGGAATGGTTTGAATTTTTGGGGAATTTATTTCTTCAATTCACGGACTAGCTTTCTTCATTGGATTCTAACTTGAGCTTTAGAGAGAATATTTGTTTTTGGGCTAGAAAACTTAAGATGCACAACATGAACACTATTAGGAGTAATCCTATATCCCGACCCAAGTAACCATGTGAAATATATTGGTTGAGATATTAAGTACCGCACGTTCAGTCATATTATGTGGGTAGGCCATGCAGTCTATCAGTTTCTCGGATGTAGCAGTCACACAATTTCTTCACTGTTTGATATATTGTGCGTATTAACCATGTGGCATGTTCATTTTTTAAAAAACTTTCCCCTCTCCCTGATTTTTATACCCAAACACACCCTTACTTCCCCCATTCGGGTTCTTCCACCCTATGCACCTCCTCACCTTCCCATGGATCTTCCAAAACCTCCATTTTTTGGAATTTTGGTGTGATTTCCCACATGGATTATTACTTAAGTCCCCGCTCCCTTGGTTTCTTCCTTCAATCTAGGTTTTTCTTACAATTTTAGGGGGGTTACCTCTCTCCCTTGGCTAGGGATCAATTTTTTTGGTTGAATCCTAAATTTTTGTGTTTGATCTCAATTTATTAAGTCTTATATTCTCTCCCTTGTGTATGGTTTTGGTGCCATAGAGTCTTCACAACAGATTCTGAATGTTCTCAAATGATCAAGGTAGGATCCTTTTCATCTCTTCTTTAAATATAATTTTTCATGGGAATCTTGGTTTTTTCACTGCTATTAATTACTAAAAAGTTATGTTTCACGATTTTAATGATTATTCAATGTAAAATAAATGGTTTTCATTAATGTATTTGTATGTGTGGTATGTATTTGGTAGGGTATTCCCACAAAATGATTGTTAAATTTCCTAGTTCTCATCTCCGACTAATTTGTTATTTTTAAAGGGCCTAGTTGTGTCATGTAAATGATAGTTTTATATTAAAATAGTGGTTGGTATTTCCAAAAATGGTTTTCTATGTTAGTTTGATTTTGAAAATAGTTTTTGGGTGGTTTTTTATAAAGGGTTTGATATTAGAATGTGACATTGGCCTGTTTGGAATTTTTCTTAAAATGGTTTCATTTGGAAAACACATTCAGGTGTGATTAATGACTTGTTAGTTGATTGTGGGATGGGAGTATCCTTGGAATGAGATATTACTTATGTAATAATTGATTTACTGTGAGTAATAATCCTTGAGGTGGTTGAGGTGGTGCTGGTTTATGTGATGTGTGTGGTGATATATATATATATATATATATATATATATATATATATATATATATATATATATATATATATATATATATATATATATATGTATAGCTTATTTTTTGGTGTGTAGAAAAACTCTTTGGGTAAATATCATGGAAAAATAGCATATAAAATTGGAATTATAACATAAATTGTATCATGGATAGTTCACAACCTAACAATTGGACCATAGTATGTGGATATTTGGATTTCTTGCTATGGGGTTGGGCCCCTCAGTCTTTCTTGAGTTAGGTTGGTTAGGTGTTTTGTTGATTTTATTGCATCAAGTGTGGAATGATAATGAGGATGAGTTCTCATGTATTAGTATATTCTAGTTCTCCTATAAGTTACTGTGTATTCCCAAGTTTCCCTGATACTATTATGGGTAGTTCCATTTCTCTAGTTCTGTAGAATTATTTTTATGGTAATTGGTTTTTGTGTTTTTTTTTTCAAATGGTAAATGTGTAGCTTTTTAAAACGTATTTCATGAATTTTTTTAAAGAAGAAGAATTTACCTTTTTACACATTCAAGGAAAATGAACACATCATATTTGGTTCTGTTTTCCCCATTATCTCATTAAACATTTTTTTAATAAATGAATGTAATGGATTGTGAGTTGATTACTTTGGAATGAAATATTTGAAACAGAAACATATGTTAATAAATTTTATTTCATATCTGTGGTTCAATTATTCTTTATTTAAATGATGTTCATTGGGAATATAATTATCTAGGCCAACCTAATGAATTGTAATACTCCCATCTTTAGTCTTATCCTCTTTTCAGTATCTTCTAATGTATATGGCTTTGTTTCAATCTCCTTGGGTGATGGTTGGATGTTGATTGAAGGTTAACCCTTTGGGTTACATTGAAATTTCGTTGTTTTCGGGTATTGTTTGGATATTTTGGTATAGTTTTTTATATCATTTTTTTAATGATAATTATTTGGAGCAAGAAAACCATATTTTTCTTTGTTTTTTCTTTGAATTCTTCCTCTTTTTTTAAATTTTTTTTAGAGAAAATCATTCCCATTGATACTCTGTCAATTCCCTGGAACTTGTCTCTTATCCAGGAGGATTGAGAACGCCTCTCGGGCCTTTCATGGGTTGTCACAAGTGATCTGTTTGTGGTCAACATGGGTTGGTTCATGAAAAGTTTATTCCTTGATCATTTTCTCTAGCGTTCCCTATTAGTGATTCCTATTGAGGTTGATGATTTTTTGGATCTTTTGATTAATTATTGGTGGTTATAATGACCCACATTGTACAAACATTGATATTAAATCAAAGATGAATAATATTCATAACAAAATATAACAAATACATTACAGGACTATTTATGTATAATGATTTTATAAACTATGAATCATAAATAACTGGCTCCTAAGACATATTAATTTTATCCCACATATTTCATCTAACTAGAACCAATTTTAATATAACTTACTAAATACGCTTCTTTATGACTGAGGGAAATGATACATATGAAACGTTCAGATCAGATACTCAATAAGAGGAAAAAATATAGATATCAATCATTTCATAATCTCAAGTCTGTAGAACATAACATTTAAAAATCATATCCAGTATTTGAAATAATGTGATATCATCACATTTTATAAATCATGAAAGTTCATAAGAACCAATGAACGTAATCCCAAAAGAAATTACATAAGATATGAAGTTTTTTGGAATAAAAACAATTATACAATATCATTTAATATTAGTCAAGGCTAATTTCCACAACCATCATAGTATACAATTTCCATCACTGAAAGGATTTTACTCCCTGTTCTATCCATTTATTATTGAACCAAGATCCATTCCCATTCCAACCATAACAATCTCATGAGATAAAAATAATTACCCAATTCATTAACGAGATACATAAGTCCCACACATCTCATAATGAAATATTTCTTATTTTAAACATAATAACATAAATCATTCATCATAACCCAAGGAATAAAATGGGGTTCATTAAACATCATTCCACCATAACATAATTTATTAAAAAATTGGATTTCATAAATATCATTCCATCATAAACACATTCAATTCATAAGAGCAATAATGATATTATACTTTAAACATAATTATATTACATAATTCCATCATATATTGAAAATAATTATGATATATCACTTGAAATTAATTCATGAGGAAATATCGTTTCTTCATTAAAAAAAATTATTTTCTCAAAATATCATACAGTTTTTAATGATAATAATTTATTGGTAATAAACTTGATATCTTATAGAGGATGATTCATTTAAATAAGGATTTATGATAATGGAAAAATATTTTCATTCAATATAAGTTAAAAAACATTATCCTCATTCTTTTGTTGGAAAAGTCAAAAAGTACCTCATATTGAATAATGTCAAAATATTCCATTCATATAGTTTTTGAAATGTTCACCCATGGATAATGTTGAATTTAAGAAAATTGTAGAATAATATAAATAATATTAAATATTAAGAAATCATGGACATGGATGATTAATATATCATAAAATATACATAAATATAAACCATCTAAGATAAAAATAATTTTTTTTAAATTTTCTCTTACCTTTTAGGTCAAATTTCCTTTATATCTATCTGAACATTCTATATAAGGATTTAAATAATGTAATTTATTATTTTAGAGTCATATTAATTTTTATTATATTATAAATGATCATATTATCATCCATTTGTTAATGATATTTCATTATTACTTTTTGTTCGGGTATTAACACCTTTATTTGATTTTTCATGTTTTATTGAATATGTTCATGTTCTCATTCATTGGTCATATTTATATCATTAAAAAAGATATTTAAATGAAATATATCATATTTATTTACTCTGTATAATTATATAATCATTCTTTAATGAAGATCATGTATAATTAATCGCATCACACCATGGAGACAATATGCCATACGTACGCACAAGCGTTGATTTCATTCAATTAATTGTTTAATAGTATTGATGTGAACAGAGTATAATATTTCAAAAACAATATCATGTTATAATAATCATATATAGTTATTATTTACATCATTATACCATTCCATGTATGATGATGGTGAAAAACATATTACACCACAATGTGGAGATGATAAGCTATATGTATGTAGGAGTGGTGATTTTGTTTTTCATATGATAGAAAAAGTGTGTAATATTGTTGTTCTATAATTATAAAAATATCTCTATATATAATTTATACCAGAGTTATTACATTATAATTATATAAAATCATGAAGATTAAGTAGATGAATAAATAAGTTTGAAATAATCGTCATAGGAGATTACATCATTGTTGACATCTTTCCTCTCAATCTCCTCTTAGAACACTTGACATGATACATGAAGAAGACAAGAACCTTTATAATGAAACTAGGGAAGTTGATATGGGAAATATATAAAATATGGTCAGTATTGAATTCTCAATATGAAGCAAAAAGGTGAGGTAGGAGAATCCATTTTAAAATTGATGTGGGGGTGCTATAAGAATATACAAAAATTATTAATTTAAAATATAATCAAACCATATTCAAAATACTAAAAAATGTCCCCATTTATAAGATGAGATGAAATTGGGTTATAATATCTTCAAAAAATAAATTATTTACAAGTATCTATTTAAATTTAAACATTATTATTTTAATTAATACGTTTTTATTCTATTTGATTTTAATTATGAAAAAATATTACAACATTAAAACAATGTAATATTTACCTATTTGATTTCAATTAGACCATAAATGAGTAAAATATAACATTTTATACCATATCATAATGATTATATTGTTTTTTAATGTTTTATGATTTTAAATAATTTAATAAAGCATTATTTTGATAAACAATCAATAGTGTCAATTGTGGAACTATTCAATTAATTAATTTTAAAATATAATAATCTTACAAATTAACTTTGATTAAACTATTTTATTGTATTTTTAATAGTAAATATTATCCAGAAAATTAATTAGTCATTTTAATTTACCACATTATATTTATATCAATACTTATAATCACATTTATTGTTATCTAGCTTAATAAAATAAATACTGCATAGATTTTGTGTAATTTTTTAATTTACATATTTATTGAATTAAAAATAAATAATAAAATATTATGATCAAGATAAATATAATCTATTTTATTAGAACTCTAGTAGTCAAATTTATCGTTGGGAAAATCCAACATTTAAAATGACATACTTAATAAATTATGAATGTGACAACATTAATGTCACAATAAATAAGATAATATACGTGTCCAAATCTCTTCTATAAGTCTCCAAACAGTCACTAACTCAACCCTTGGATGAACATGGTCTGGATTTATTTACTGATATTATTTGGTTAGGTTTTTTGGTCTTTTATTGTTATTATCATTTTAATAAAAATGATTTATTGATTTCTTGTCAATTATTTAATTTATACATCCTCAATGTATAAGTATATATGGAAATTATTTATTTTGTAAAAATTAAAAATGAAAAACATTATAAAGAAAAAAAAAATATTTCAATTTGAATATTTATATTTTAATTTATCACGTATATACATAATTATAAATACTTATTTATTTATTAAAATTTGAGTGAGACATGTGTACCATTTCTGTAAATAATCAATAAATTAAATGTACTAATCTCATCCAAATAGATTCAAATGGACACAATTTCAACCCAAATATGATCTCTGTCAAAACACCATCATACAATTATCTTAAGATAAGTGTTATTATAGTTTTATACTTGTATTCTTACCTTTAATTACCTAATATACTCTTTTACAATATTAATAAAAAAATTACAATATTTCTATTCATAATTCCCAAAATTAAAATAAAGATATATACATTATATTAATCTAATAATTCCATATACGTAATCTATTTTCCAAACATTAATAATTTTGGGAAAAAATCCCTCAAGGAAGCATTTTTTAATTTTTTTTTGTTGATTGTGATTTTTGGAAAAGTGGGATTGTTTGTTGACAAAGATGGTTTCTGTTCGAGTTTTCAGGTGCTCGATATATTTTTGACAACCTATGTTGACAAAGAACCATGAAAATTTATTGTACGATCTAGAGGTGGTACAAAAAATAGATGAAACAATGTGGTGTTATTTTTTAGTGTTATCCAAATTTTTGGGCCATAAAATGATAAAATGGAGAAACATGTTTTTTAGGATGTTTAATAGATGATAAAAGGTTGTTTTGAAACATTCATACAAGGAATGTTTTGGGATCGGATTTTTGAAAAATGGAAATTGAATGAAATGTAGAAACGATTTTGAAATGCATATGAAATATGGGGATGCAGGAAAGAATCATACGCACCCAATGCGAAAAAAATTGGTCTTTGTGAGAATAAAGGGTATCTTAGGTGACATGGGGAATCTTCCGTTAAAGTGTTGGAAAATTCTATAAATAATATGTCCCCCCCCCCTCATTATAAAATATCGCGACACATAGAGAGATTCTAAGATCCATATTTTTTATGATTTTTATATAAAGGGAGTTGCAAAAACGATTTTGAGTTACGCACCAGCGAAAAAAGTAGCACATATGATTTGAGTTGCATATAAGATTAACGTTGCATGAAAGGGGTGTTTCATGAAAAATATAAACCATGAATTACAGGAATTAATGTTGCATTCTGGTCATAGTAGGGGTTACACAAATGATTTATCATTTCTCGGTATATATGATGTAAATAGGTATTCATCAATGGATAATAGTGGGACATTAATAGAGAATCTTTATACTGTGGACGAGGCATCCATTTTAGACAATGAGAAATCCTACAAGCCTATAAACTGTTATCGGTTCTTTTTTAAAAAAAGTGATTACACATCAGTTGATTGATCAGTGAGATTTCAAAATGCGAATGTTTATAAACCAGGGGGACAGTGAGTCCACTCCAAACTTTTTAAACAATAGTGTGGTTAATGTGGAATTGGTACATCATAAAATCACCGGTGTATGATCCTTGGAGGTAGAAGAGTAAGGTTAAACCATGTAACATTGTTTTTACTTTTTAATTCTTTAAGATTTTTTATACTCTACAACGAGATGAAGATAGAAAAGAGTTTTGTTTAACAACGAAACAAGATCAAAATGGGAATTTTTTTTAATCTATCAAACCCGGATTCATCCCCTCTCATGTTATCTATCATTGTGGACATAAAAAATACACATATTTTTAGAAATTAGTTTTTAATTAGTCCTATTTTCAAAAATATTTAAAGATTTTTAGAAGTTCAAACATTTCAAGTGATTGAATTTTTCCTACATCTTGATTCATTATAGAATTAATAATAATGATATAAATTATATTGACTGATAAAAATATATTATATTTATACATTAAAACAAATAAATTTTATAAAATAATAATATAAATTTTTTCGATGAAAAATGTTGGTTTCCATTATAATTTACTGTATTTTTACTATTCATCAAAATTTGAATGTTATCAGAGAAATATAAAAATTTCATCCAAAGTAAATTTTTATATTCTAATTTCTTTGATAATGATAATGTATTCATATAAAAAAATTTTGTGCTTCAAAATAAAAATTTTAAAGGGGTTATCTATTAAAATGAGGAATACTACCCTTTTTAAAAATATAAATTTTTATACACGAGATTCAGATTTTTCATACCCAATGAAAAAAAAATATATTAGATGAATTTCAAAATTGTTTTATTAATTATATAAAATTAATATTTAGTTAATTTCATTTACTAATAGTATTTTACTAAATTTATTAATATAAAAAGTCAAATATATTATTGATTTATATTTGTCATTAATAATTGGTAGGGAATGACTTCACCATACATTTTCAGAAGATAGAAATATTTATTTCCGTTATCCTAACCACTACTATAAAATGGTCATTTAATACTATGGGAGTCTCATTGTTCACTTAAACTCATTATATCATGCAATGCAATATATTGAAGAAATAAAATGATTTAAAAAAAATATCATAAAATCATTTGATTGTTGCATTTTACCACTATTAATGTGCATTTCACCCTATAAATTCATCATATAGATACAAATAGACGATTATATCTCTCCCTAATAACATCGTGAAGATCCCACATATCATCCTCAAATTGGTGGTACCTCCAAATAACATCACCAAGTAACTTATCTTGTTGTGTAGAACATTTTTGTTATGATCGTGAATCTCTATGGGCTATTCATCATAAGAAAAATCATGCTCATGTGGTACTAATTCTATGTTTAGTACATTTGAAGGAACAAATATTTACATTCTCATGATATATACATGGAACACATCATGAACTTGTGAAAAAATTGGTGGAAGCATCAATCTGTAATCTCTCTTTAATACATAATCCATAATTTCAGAAGGCCTGATATCAGTTGGGATTAGCTTGACCTTCTTCCAAAATCTCATTACCCTATTCTACATAGATATTAGTAGAAACACATTTTCACCCAATTCAAGATGTAGGTATATTCTTTTCTTTTCAACATAAATTTTTTGTCGACTCTGATCTTCTATTATGTGTTGTTGAATAGAACTAACCTTTTCTAACACTTCATCAACAAGATCATGTACTAAATGATTTCATTCTCGGAATTCAGCACAAAAAGATGGAGATATGATCTTATTATCTTATTGTTATTTATATGAAACAATAATAATACTATTGGGAAATATAATTTTGTAATAAAATTCATCCGATGATATGTTTTGATTCCAACAATATTTCAAATCCCAAGAGAAAGTTGTCACTATAACTTCCAGAGGTTGAAGTGTCCTCTCAGGCTGACCGTCTATCTTAGGATGATAATAATTACTTAAACATTTCTATGTTTCCATAGCCTACTGAAGACTTATATATAAATTTTTGGTAATCTTTATATCTTGATTTGATATAATGGAATGTGGTCCTCAATGAAATATTACCTCTTAATTTACATATATCCTGGAAATTTGATCAAGAGTGAAATCATATCTAAAATAAATGATGTGTGTCGACTATGTATGGTGATCTATAAAACACCATATGGTATTATGGACTACTGATGTTTTGGTAAGTCCAACGATAACATCCATAATGATGTTTACCCATTTTCATTCTACTATGGATAATGGTTGTAACATCCCCTTAGAAATTTGTCTCTCTGCCTTATCATGGTGACAATCCACGAACTGAGAGACTTATTTGGAAACATAAATTTTCATTTTATTCCTCCAAAAATACTCTATGTAGTCCATGTACATTGTTATGTTTCCGGGATGAAGAGTGAATAAATTTCTATATGACTTATCCAATAGAACCATCATTAATTATGGTATGGGGGAGTAGAAGCCCGATACCTAAACCTTAATATTCCATCACAATCGAGGATGAATTCTGGAACATTTCTCTACTTATATTGTGTCACTGCATTTTCCTTATACACCTCCTTAATATTCACTTGTATATATGGTTGAATATTCTGTTGATGAAGGTAATATTTTCCCCTTTAATGAATATTTCAAGATTAATCCTGTTAAAATCCAAAAATATTTGATCTTTTGTTATCCACATCATGGATAGGTTACCATGGTCCTTTCGAATCAATCCATCTACATCCTTGCTCAATTTCCTAGGGTTGTAATGTATTGAAATTTTGTAATCTATAATCAAATTAAACCAAATTCTTTGACACATATTCATCTCCTTTTGTGTGAAAATATACATTAAACATTAATGATTATTATAAATTTCAATCCTTTCACTATAAAGGTAATGCATCCATATCTTTACTATGATGATTACCATAGGTAACTCTAAATCATGAGTTGGGTAATTTTTTAAGGAAATTTAAATTGACCCGATTCATAAGCTATCACCAAATTATTTTGCATTATAATACAACCCAACCCCTTCTTGGATGCACACAAATGGATCAAAAAACTTTCATCACTATAAGGGAGTCTGAGTACTGGTGAAATGGCTATACTATATTTTATCTCTTGGAAATTATCATCACATTTCTCTATCCACATGAACTAAACAAATTTCTGAGAAAATATAGTGAGTGGAGTAGATAGTAATGAAAAATCATTCATAAAATTTCAATAATATCCATCCATTCCAAATTAACATTAGATCCTAGTTACTGTAATTGGTCATGGAAAAATTTCAATAACATTAGAATTTTAGGGACCCATTGATATCGCCTTTCTTGAGATTATGTGACTGAAAAATGAAAATTTTTAGGCCAAAATTCATATATGTTAATTTTTTTATAAATAATTCCCTTTCACACGGTGTCCACTCAAATTATCTATTGATTATCATGGTCTTCCTTTCTCATTGAATAGGCATGAATATCTTCTATAAAGACATCGAAACACTTCTCAAGATAGTCTCTAAAGAAATTATTAATGATATCCATGAAGATAGTTGGGGAATTAGTAAGACCAAAAGGCATCACTATAAATTCATATTGTTCATACCTTATTTACTATTTCTTCTTTATTATATTCCTCTTCTTAGACCTTAATTTATGAGATCCTAAATGGATATCAATACAATAAAAGTATTGAACTCAACATATTAGTTCAAATAACTCATCACTATGTGGAAGATGATATTTTTTCTTGATAGTGATCTTGTTAAGTTTTCAGTTATCAATAAAGAGTCTCATTGATATCTATTTATTCTTAGAAAATAAAACAGTTTCTTCCCAAGGTGATGAAATAGGGAATACTAATACCTTATAAATATTATCTTATAGTGTATTATTCAATTCATTTCACTCAAATGGGTCCACTCTATAAGTTTTTTTAAATAGTCATGACTCTAATTATGTGTTCAATTGAAAACTCATCTTCACTCTTTGGTGGAAGACTAGGTAATTCTTCCAGAAATACCCCATAAAACTCCTATAAAAGGATTTTATTTTAAATTTTTTATTTCACCCCACCCTTTTATGATGCATAACCATCATTTATAGGGTTCCAGATCACTAATATGGTGTAAATTTCTACTAGAATGTTATATTCATACTTGCATCAATAGATAATCATAGATTGTAATGGAATGCGAAATATTAATTTTGTTCCTTAGAAATAGATATAATCTCTATATAGAGAAATCCAATCCATGCCAATAATCACATATAATTCGAAAATATTAAGGATAAGATGACTTACTGGAAGAGATTTCCCACAAACTTCAACCAGAGAAGAATTACATTTTTTTGATGCCACTGTTGTGCCACTAGGTGTTGCCACAACTAACTCAATATCAAATTGTTGTGGTAATATGGAGGTACCCTTAGAAAATTAATCATAAATAAAATATTTCTTTGGTAAATAATCAAATAAAATATGTTATACATTAGTGTTGATGGTATGTTTACCTTTCACCACATCATTATTGTACTCCATATCACTGATAGTGATCACATTTGAAATTCCTTTGTATTTTCCCTTAATATTTGATAGACATCAAGCATCATCAATAACACATGGATTGGACATCGATTTTCATAATGCGACATCTCCTTTCACTTGTATAATTGATGGGTAAGGGGTTCATTCTGAGTACCATGTTCTCTATTTGCATAATGGGACATCGTTTTTCCATCTCATCAGTATTCAATGGTCGATGATCTTCTTTTACACACATAAAACATTTAATGGTCCTATAGGAAACGTTCATCCATTATTATTTCCTCACATTGAGCATAAGTAAAACTCATCTTCTTTTTATTTTGGTATTTATATTTCCCCCCGAATTCTAGTTTTCTCTTCTTATCAAATTCATAGTACTGATGGGCTACTCTTATCTACATCTCATGCTTGAGATCACGTCGAATTATTTATTTATAGAAATTAATTTCCATTATGTGTAATGCCTTTCAGAGACATGCTTTAATGACACTAAATAATCAGTCATTTTTTCACTTATGATATATAATAATTATAGAATCATAACTTGAAAATGTCATAAAATTTTAATTGTAGGTGTCAACAGATTCATTGTCCTTTTTCTGATGTTCATGTAACTACTTCTCCGTCTTTGTTTGATGAATATGAGGAATGTGCTTACTAAAAAATAAATTCATGAACTATTATTATTCCATGGATTTAGTTTCCTCTCTATGACTCATATTATTGATCAGGTTCCACCATTTATCATATTCACCTTACAAATGATATAATTCTAAGATGAATTTATCATGTTTTGAGCATTAAAAAACTAAAAATATCTTTTTAATCGTACTAATACATTTTTCATCCACTAATGGATTAGAAGACACATTGAGAAAAAGTCAAAACTACCTCATGAAGGACTAAATTTAATGCTCAAAGAACCTTTTCTTATTGGGAAGTAATTCATGATTCATAGCCTTGGAATGTTGTGTGTGAATAGCTACTTGATTTCTCATTCTATCTCCCATTTAAATTTTTTACACATGAGTATAATAATTTCATTTACAATCGCAATCAACATTAACATGGTTCCTTCGGGTTATATACATTGATTAAAACAAATAATAATAGTGTTAGAAAAAATAATCATAATGGAAAAACTCCTAATCAAGAATACAATATCATATTAGACACATTAGGATTTATCCTAGATTATTCATGATCATTTTTAAAGAACAAGAATTATAACATAAATTTCAACCTATCCTTTTGGATCATACTATGTTTTTCCCATCCTAGTTTCCAAATGATAATAGTATCTTTCCTCTAATACCAATTCTAACAACCCATAATTTACAAAAATGGATATTACATAAATGTTAATGAATATTCATTAAATAATTTAACAAATCCATGATTAGAAAGTAATGGTACATTTTCTTTTGAATTTGGGAAACATAAACAACTGGTTCATAATAAATATTCATTGTATCCGACTTATTTCTTCATTACTCATCACATTTTTGACATATCTTACTTAATAAACATATTGATGGAATAGGGAAAAGAAACATATGAAAGGGTTTTAAAAAAATGCCCAGTAAGGGTAAACAAGTGAGATATAAACAATATAAAAATCATAATACAAAAGAATATATCTTTTGAAAATTTTATACTACATACGAAAGATCTTGACATCATGCCATTAGATATGTCATGATTGTTCATACGAATAACTGAATGTAATCCCAAAATTTATAACATATGAAATGATATTTTTTGGAATACACATACTAATAGTAGATAATTTCATATTAGTCAGGGTTCATTTCTAAGACCATCATAGTGGAACAAAGTCCATCATTGAACTGAGTTTACTCCTCGTTCCAGCACTATTTAATGGAATCGAGATCATTTCTCATTCAAAAAATGTCAATTTGTAGATATATAAATAATATACCAATGAATTGGAGGGGGATATAGGTCCCACACTTCTTATGAAGGAATCATTCTTAATTTTTCCACAAAAACATAAATCAATAATCATAAACCAATAAATAAAAAGAGATTATTTAAACATCATTCCACCATATATATTCTATATAAAACAAATGTATTTCATAAATATAACAAAATCATATACAAAATAAAAAATAAGAACAATAAGGATATTATAAATGAAACATAACTAAATTAAATAATTCCTTCTTATATTGAAAATATTTTTGATATAACAGTGGGAATTATTTTTGAGAAAATTATCATTTCATCATTAAAAACTTTTTATTTTCTTAGAATTACACACAATTTAAAAAGAAAATAATTTAATTGAAGATGAACATGAATGTTTGTTGAAATTTTTTTGGGGAAATACTCAGTTTATTAATATGTAATTTTTTCTCACTTTATAAGTAAAAACTAGTATCCTTGTACATTTTTTGGAAATGTCAAAAAGCGCCTCTTATCGAATAATGACAAAAGATTCCTTACATAACCATTAATTAAAATTCCAAAATGGGTAAAATTTAGTTTATAAAATTGAAGAAGAATATAAATAATATTACTTATTTAGGAAACATGGATGTGGATGATAAACATATCCCAATAAATACCTATGTATAGACAATCTTAGATAATAATGAGACTGTGAAATTATACCTTACCTTTCACGCCAAATTTTTTTTATGTTTTTGAACCTCTTTTATAATGATTTAAATAATTTCATTGAATTATTTCTGAATGATATTCATTTTATGATATCATAAATGATTATACTATCATCCAGTTGTTATTAACTTTTCATTATTGGTTGTTTTTTTGAGTATTAACTGCTTAATTTTTTTATGCATGTTTTGTCGAATAAGTTCATTTCCCACTTAATTGGAAATATTTATATCATTTGAAAATAATAATAATATTAAATATACCATATTTATTCATTAAATATAATTATATAAGAATGATTTAATTAAGATCAGGTAAAATGAATTTCATCGCATCATGGAGAAGGTAAGCCATACATACGCACGAGCAATGATATCAGTCCTCTAATTGTAGAATGTTATTGAAGTGAATGGTGTATATTATTTCAGAATAAATATAATGTTAAAATAAAAATATATATTTATTATTTCCATCATTATACCTATCCACATATGATGGAGGTGAAAAACAATTTACACCAATGTGTGGTGACTGTAAGTCAAAATTACGCACACATGGTGATATAATTTTTCATATGATGGTTATATAGTGGAATATTATTGTCACATAATAATAATAATAACAAAAATTTATATATGTGATTAAATAATTATTACATTATAATGAAAAACTCATGAATTGGATGTTGAAGAAGAAATAATTTTGATAGAATATGTAGAGGATATTAGGACTTCTTCAACGTGCTTCCTGTAAATATCATGTCATAGCACTATAGTTTCTATTTGAAGAATACCAAAACCACAAGATTGTAAATAGGTTATTTCAAAAGTGAAATATTTTGTGGATGTCCAAGATTGAAGGATCAATGTTGTATAAAGTGGTGAGGGATGAGGCTCTCTTTTATAATTGAGTTGAAATCTCTTTTGGGATCTCCAAAAATATTTATTTAATATAAAATAAACCCCATCAAAAAACCTCCAAAATATACCCATATTGTAGATGAGATGTGATTGGGTTTTAATATTATCATACAATAAATTTTTGAGAAGTTTTCTATAAATCTAAGCATTATAATTTTGATTAATACATATATATTCTATTTTTCAGTTGAAATAAAACATAATTCAATATTAAAATGGTGTAATATTTAATTATTTGATGTCAATTATACCAAAATAAGCACCTAGGAACATTTTTGGTCATATTATTATTAGTATATATATATTTAAAATGTTTTATGATTTTTAAAAAATATAATAAATCATTATTTTGAAACATAGTAAAAAGTTTCAGTTCTTACACCATTCAATTAAATAATTCATTAAAAATATTATGATATAAAGTTAACTTAGAAAAAAAATATTTATTTATATTTCTATTAATTCTAGTTTATCAATTAAATTAATAATAAATATTAATTATTTCAAATTAATTTATTTTGATTTTTGTAATCATATTAATTTGTAATTTCTATTAATTAAATAGTTACAACATCAATATTGAGTAATTATTTTGTATACATAATTCTTGAATAAAAACTAAAAATAAAATAATATGATGAATAAAAATATACTATGTTTTATAAGAATACTTTTAGTTGAATTTATATTCTGGGAAATCCCACTTTTAAAATGTTCTACTAATTAAATTATGAATATGACAAAATTAACATAACATTAAATAAAATAATATAAGTGTCGCTGTCACGAACCAACTCAGGTCAACACTGAACCGGTCACCCAAGCTGGTCCGCGACATTGCACGAGAGGTGTTCCTGATCCCCAAAGGCTGGAAACTAGTGTTGGGCATCAAAATTTTACTGTTGGGAATTATTAGGCCCGTAAAGAAAAATAAACTAAATAGTATAAACAAATTGAACATCGAAAAATATATAGACGACAATAAATGAAAAGGACAATAAATAACATGACTAACATATCTAATACTAAGACTCCATGTAACCCCATGGGATACTTTCTGATACTAGAACCATCATCGCCCAGGGTGGTCCGAAACAAAGTTAGAACCTGCAAGTGAAAATAAAAACAGTAAACACTATAGGCATGTGCATTAAAACTCGGTAGGTAGGCCCAAAAAATCTATTGACAATACCCCTCATTTATATAAAAAACATTTATTAACATGTTTTAACTAAAAATATAAAAGTATAGTTTTTCATAATCAGTATTTTACAAAAAAAACATGCATGACCCATTACCATCTAAATTTGAAATAAGGGTCAAGGGGAGATGAAAAAAAAACCAATGAAAGACACTAAAGACTTATTTTTCTAACACTGAGTACCGTGAAGGATGTGAATTCATTCCAAAACACCTTTTCTTGAAAATATTTTTTGAAACATAAACCAATGTTAAAAAATTACCAAAAAGAACCTCAAAAACCGAGCATGATGTTACAGTTACACATAGTGAGGATATTGGTACTAAGGGTACAAGGTTTGGAAGAACATGAGAACACCTAGGAACTCATAAGAAGACTAAAACATACTATACTTGTGAAACATCTTGAAGGCATTCCCTATTCAATGACGTCATAACAAACTAACACTTATCTATCTCTCTACCTAGCCTGGTTAAAGGGGCCTGATCTCATAGAAATAAAAAAACAACCCCCTACTATGGGGCTCTAGTAGTACATACCTAAATAGTGCATCAGTCATTCTCAGTAATCCTACTTTCTATGCTAGATTCCCATGTATATTTCACAATGGGTTGTGCCATGAAATTTAAACAACATGCCACAAATATAAAACTATATCACCACACACACACTACACAGAACAAAACCACCCCAAACTCCATAAAGATAGCACTCTACCTTAAAATAATTATCATATAAGGGAAATCCAATTACAAGGACCCTCCAAGCATGTAGTCAACAAAATAGGGATGAGACCAAACCTAGGAGGTGTTTTTTTAAAAATACCATTAAATGTGGTGAACATGCCCTTAGATTCACAAAATTTATCCAAATAATCATTTTCACAAAATTTAACCATGAAAAAACATTCTTAAGAACCAAAAACACTTATGAAAACACATTTAATAAATTAAAACCACCTATTTTATTCTAGAAAACACTTTACAAACACCAATGAGATATCACAGCAAGCACTCTGTATGCAAACCTATTTGGAAACATCAATAATAGTTTTTTATGGAATCTCAAATACATTTATTAAAATAAATATTTGATTCGCAGAGTCATAAACCATGTGTTAGAGAAAACTGGGAAAAATCACTAATACTTGGTCCACAAATACCAAAAAAACACACAACACATTCAATGTTCGTTTCAAAATCATGTCCACGCCATGTTATCATGTACAATAAAAAAATTCCACTTGGGAACCTATTTAAGGAAAACCAACCACCATTTTAATTTTAGAATAATTTTATAAGGCCAACTGGGAATTTAATAAATACTTGGTATGCACGACATTTCAGAAACGTACCATGTTTTAAAATTTAGATTATAAATTATGCGCACTTCATAATGTTTCCATAACATTATTCACAACATTAATATTATTAAAATAAGAAAATAAAATTTTATATATAATTGTTAATCATTGACCATAGATTTATGTAAAAAATACTCAATCAAAGAATGAAAACATTAACCAACGCATGCCCATAACCTACTAAAATAGAATATGAATCAGTAGCACAATGAGATGAATATGTTGAGAAATTTATAAAAATATATTAAATAGAATAAGATTGGTTTCCTTCAGAAATTATTTTTATACCATGTAAACACACTAAAAAATAGTAAACACAACTAAATTAAAAAAATAACCATTTTTCACCAAATAAATTAATTGAAATGCGTGTTAGAAAAACCAAGAAAGTAAAATAATTTTCCATACAATAACTATTTACAAAGACAAAAAAATTCTCCCAAAAAATTGTTAAAAAAAATTACTAATTAATATTAATCAGATGTGAAAAATCCAAGCAATCATTGTATTTTTAAATTTAATGGGAAAGGCAAATGGATCCTACCTCAATCAATGCATGGACACAATGACACTTCAGTGAGTGGAACCACAAAGTCCCACATACTAAACACACATCCTAATAAATGGAAAAAATGAATGAATAAACAACTGCAGAATTAATGTTAGGTTAAAATGAAGAAAAACACAGTTTCCAAAGGAAGATGAACCGAATGAGAGGAAACATGTTACAGGTAATAGGTGGAGGTGCTGCAATTCACATCCAAACACCACCAAATATCAGGGTTAGAATCGCCAAAATTTTTGTGTGCACGGGGTCTAAGTGGCATGGTGCGGGAGCGGTGAGGTTGACACTAGGTCTGGCCGAAGATTTTGGTTGCGGGTACGCAGGGGGCTGGAGCTGCCTGGATGCTGTAGGAAGAGGCCAGTGCGGCAGGAGGTCGTCTTGCCAGAGAATGGTGCGGGGTTCTGGGGGAGCACAAAATGCAGGTTGGGAGTGAAGTTCGGTGATCGTTTGAGGGGGCACCAATGAAGGGTAGTGCAGAAGCCACTGCATCCAGAATATCCGAGGTGGAATGGGTGGGGGAGGCGGAGCCGGTGCAGACGTATGTGGGGAGAATGCGGGAGGAGGGGGTGGGTTCGTTCAATGAAAACATGGAGGAGGAGGGGTGTGCGGCTCGTGCTATTTTTATTGTTAGATCCTTTTTTTCATTTAATGTTATAATAATAATAATAATAATAATAATAATAAAATGATAACAATATAAAGATTAACAATTATTTTTACAATAACATAAACAAAAACCACAACAACAAACTAATATTTTTATAAATACAAATAATAATAATATTTAGCAATTGCCTAACACTATGGATGGTTGTGTGTCTACCACCAACCGTGCGCTGAATACGCACAGGTATGAAGCCAAGTATTAATATTAAAAAATGATGATTTTGTTCCCGGAACCTGCCCAGACAATGGAACAATAACCTGTGGCCGAATATTAATAAATTAAAAATAAATTAAAATGTCCATTTGTGATAATTCTCCCCAACGCAGACTCTTTATTCCCCCAAAAAGTCACATAATCGAACAATATAGAAAGAACGAATCCAAGCCCCATTGAAACTGAAAAAAACATAGATAGAAGATAATGGGAGTACATGAGAGTGTTCTCCCCACCAAAAGCACTCTTTTTATGAGGAAAATTAACACCAAATCATACCACCCTGAGAAAGGGGCGAGATGGGAACCCCCAACCAATCCAAACCAACTTTTATAGCATGAGCGAACAACACCTTAGCCAAAACATGGAACCCTTAACCCAAACTAGAGCTCTGAAGACTGGAGAAAACCCTCTGAGAAAGACATACCCCAAATGGTGAATTCGAGCATAACCTAAAACATTGATTCCTCCACAGACACTTACATCTACAAATGAACACATCCATGCTGAGATTAAACAATATAAGGACCAAACACACTTTTAAGAAAAACACACAATTTTGAAAACCATAATTAGGAAATCGAAATTGTTTGGATTAAAATAGAACAAATCCATCATAACATTACAATGAAATAATGAACCCACAAAAATGTCAAAACTTTAACTAGTAGAAAAACAAGAATCAAATGACTATAAATGTTCCAATGTCAACATGAAACACAAAACCCGAACTGAGGATTCACAACCCCAACAACTCATGACTGCACGCAAGCTTCACCCCAAGACCTGTGGGTGGGGCTCTAATGAATGAAGCATCTCCTTCCTCATAGTCAGTCACAAGATTACCACAGTCACAACGTCTTCATTAGGCAATGCTTCCAACAAAACTTTTCCAGATGACCCAGGCACCTTCAAAGATGGCACATCATTGGAGGGATGTAACAAGACGGTTTTGCGTGCCCGAACTGGAAAAACGAGTTGCAACCCACTGAACGGTCTGACGAACTGGAAACTAAAACATCTACAGATGAATATATAGAAACAGGTCCCTCTATAACTCCTTCGTCGCTAGAGGGGGAATCTTCATGAGTAACTAGATATGTTGGGTCATCAAGAACCTGTGCTCTGGAGACCAATTCAGCTAAGAATGCCTCATCCACCAACATATCAAAACGATGGTCCCTAGAAGGGAGGACTCACTCCCGAGTCTATGGATGAATACCACCGGTGAAATGGGAAGTATTTATCATTTCTTGTGATGCTACCTCCAGAGAAAAGGACACATTATCCTATAATTGGTAAGCATGTGTCTTTACCATCCATTGGACTTGTTGAATACACATGAGCTCTTACCTTTTCATCAACTTCACCTCTTCAGGTATAAACCATTGGATGAAGACGGATTTAAAGACATCCCATGTCATCCCAACTTGCAGTGATGTTAGGGTGAACAAATCACATTGGTCCAGGGATGGACCTTCAATAAGGCCCAAAACGGAACACACATTGATAGCTTCAGGACTTCCCAATACCCTGAAGATGTGTTTGACAACTTCAAGACACCCCGTTACTTCTTACTATCCCCTTTCACTATGAAGTATATCTAATGTCCAAGAAGGGCCAAAAAATGGGCATGACTTATCAAAAACCATGGGGAAATTTCTGGGTGACTTTTTTTTCAAAAACATATAAATCACAATGCCTTAACCTATGTCAAGCCGGAGTAACATCATTGAAACCACCATCTTCTAAAATGTCCAGTTCAAAAACCAAAAAATACAAACACAACCCAAAATCCCATTTTCGAAATCCCCCCATTTTATTTTAAATCTCAAAATTGTCTTCCTTCCAGGCCACTTTACAAATACCAAACCCACATTTCAAGCCAATTTCAATTTCCAAAATAAATGTTTTGCCTTTTTAAAATCAGTTTAGAAAAACAAGGTGAAGCCTTTCTTTGCAAGTGAACAATCTAGTAATCCCATGAAATATTGCACATGTATTCATATACTTTCATCCATACACACCAACACACAATTCTGTTGCATTCCTTCACATGTGTGAATGTTCATAACGATTACCTTAGGTTGTACCCAAACCATATCTGTACCTGTTCCTTTCCAACAAGGGAATTTTTTCGACAAATAGGTTTCAGTATTAAAAAAACATTTCAAGAATTTAAATAAATTTAAAGAAAATAATTCTCATTTCAATTTTTTCCTTTTCAAAAGCACAATCACACCAATCAGAACCCAAGAGACATCTAACTTTCATAAAACTGCCGGAGTAACGGACTAGTGGTCATGCTTCACCGGACGACATGGTAGTAGGCCATTCCCCATGTAAGAGTCAACAACTAGGAGGAACTTATACCGTGTAATTTGACTCCACATGGGTCACTACTCCATGTGAAATCAAGATTTAACATTAGCTTTCCTCCATTTTCATCCTTAAATCTAAAACAAACTAGAATAAAACAAGGACTCGATTCTCTAAATACCCCTGGCGACTCAAGGATCAGAACATGTGTGGGTTTATGATTTCCTTCCAAAACCTACCTCTCATGTCCTAATATTCCTTATCTCTATCTACAGGACATCCCAAATAACAAGGCCCCTTTGACACCATTTTGTCACGAACCAACTCGGGTCGACCCGGAACGGGTCACTGGAGCCGGTTTTCTACATGGCTCTAGGGGCGTTCCTGGTCCCCATGGGCTGGAAACCAGTTATGGACAAAAAAAATTAATCGTTGTAATGATTTCTCCCATAATGAAAAATTAACTAAACAATATAAACTAATTGAACATCAAAAAATAAATAAACGACAAGAAAATGTAATGGATGATCAACAATACGACTAACCTTTATATTACTAAGACTCTACATAACCCCATGGGATACTCTATGATACCTAAAGAAAACATCGCCTAGGGTGATATGAACCAATTATGGAACATGCAAGAGAACAAAAAAATATGAAAAGACTATTGGAATGAGTATTAAAACTCAGTAGGTAGGCCCGAAAAATATATTCCCAATTCCCCTCCTTTAAATAAAGATAACTTTGATTTACAGGTTTGAACTACAAATATAAAAGTATAGATTTTCATACTCTCTATTTAATAAAAAAACATGTCTGACCCATTACTCTCGTAATTTGTAATAAGGGTCATGGGGAGAAGCAAAAGAAAACAAAGAAAGGCTGGAAAGCCTTATTTTTCTAAAACTGCGTAAATAGAAGGATGTTAATTCTTTCCAAAATGTTTTTTCTTGTAATTGTTTTTTAAACATAAAGAGAAGATCACAATTTACCAAAAAGAAAATCAAAACCAAGTGTGCAGTTATGGTTACACATAGTGATGGTAATGGTACTAAGGTTACAAGGGTCGGAAGAACACGAGAATACCTAGGAACTTATGGAAGTCCAGAACATACTATACATTTGATTCATCCTGATGGAATGCCCAACTCCCTGATGTCATAGCACACTAATGCTCGACCGTTTCACTACCTGGTCTGGTCGAGGGGCCCAATCCCAGAGCAATAAAAACAAGACATCCCCCTACTACATGGCACTAGTATTACTTACCCTAACTAATCAATAAATAATTATCAGTAATCCTATTTTCTATGCTATATTCCCATGTATATTTCACAATGGGGTGTTCCATTAAATTTAATCAACATGCCACATATATACACATAAATCCCCCCACACACACTACACAGACCGACACCACCCCAGCCACCTCAAAGTTAGTTCTATACCTTAAAATAAGTATCATACAAGGTAAATCACATCCCAAGGACCCTCCCAACTCGCAGTAAACCAAATAGGCATGAGACCCAACAAAGGAGGGTTTTTTCTCAAGTAACTATTCAATGTGTCGAATGGGCCAATAGATTTACAAACATTAACCAAATAATCACATTCAATTTTACCACCATCAACCATTTTCTCAAACTGAACAAAACTTTGAAAACCCATTTAATAAATGTGAATCACTACTTTAATTTTAAAAAAATCATTAAAAAGTCCAAATAGTCATCGCAACAAGTACTCGTCATGCAACCCTATTTTGAAACATCAATCATTATTTTTTTGGAATTTCAAATACATTGATTAAAATCAAAACATGATTCTAAATGTCATAAACTATGTGTGTGATGAAACTGGGAAGCTTAACCAACACATGGCACACAAATCCAAAATAAAACACACTACATGTTCACGGTACTTTATAAAATCATTCACAAGCCACTTTATCAATTGTAATCAAACAAAATCCCACTTGGGAACAAATTGACAGAAATCCAACCGTGATTTTCATTTTAGAATATTTACATAAGAGTCATTTGGTAATTTAATAAACACTTGGTATGCACAACTTGACAAAAATGCACCACATCTAAAAATTTAAATTTGAAATTATGCGCACTTCAAAACATTTCCAAATCATGATTGACAACATTAAAATTATTTTAATAACCTATTAAAATTTTATAAACATTTTTTAATGAGTGACCATAGATATATGTAAACAAAACTCATTCAAAGAACACAATTTTGATCCAATGCATTCCCACAACCTTGTAAAACGTATTACGCATCACTTGAATAGTTAGATGAACTAGTTGAATAATTTATGAAATGAAATTTAATAGTAGAAGATTGGTTTCCATGAAATGATATATTTTAACATGTAAACTTTTTACAAAATAGTGAACACAACTAAACTAAAAAAGAACCATTTTTCACCAATCAAATTAACCTCAACGTACGTCAAAACAACTGTGAAAGTAAAATAATTGGGAAAATAATGACTATCTAGATATCCAATTAATTTTCTCCCAAACAAATTATTCTACAAATAAACAAATAACTAATAAAAACTCAGTGGATGTGAAGAATTCATGAAATCCAATTATTTATAAATTTATATGGAAAAGCAAAGGGATCGTACCTCAAACGAAGTTTGGACTCAACAACAATTCAGTGAGAGGAACCACAAAGCCCCGCAGACCTAACACGGACACTAGATAGTGAGAAAAATGAGAAAATTAACAATTGTGACATTAATGTTGGGTCAAATTAAATAAAATCACAATTTCAAAAGGAAGAAGCACCACATGGGACGAAACCATGTGCCTTGTAGGAGGCGGAGGCAATGCAATTATCACTAGAAGACCGTCGAACAACAATGTTTGTGTTACAAGAAAGTTGGTGTGCAAGTGGTCAAAGCATTTGGGTGTGGGCATGGCAAGGTCGACACTAGGCCTGGCAGGAGGTCATGGTTGTGGGTAAGCAGGTGGTCAGAGGTTCCTAGCAAGTGTAGGAGGAGGCCGACGCGGTATAATGTCAGTGTGCGGGAGATCGGCATGAGGTCTTGGGTGACCATGGTGTGCGGATTGGGAGTGTCGGCCAGGGTGCGCCGGAGAAGGGAAATGCAAAAACCTCAGCAACTAGAAGAGTAGAGGCTGCATGGGTGAGGTGGCAGAGTTGGTGCGACCATGTGAGGGGTGAAGGCGGGAGGGGTGGAGGGTTTCTTGCATATTGTATATATGAAAGGGGGGTTACGGTTCGCACTTGGATTAGGGTTAGATAGTTTTTTCATTTAATGTTATAATAATTACAGTAAAAATAATAATAATAGGAAACTAATAATAATAATAATATAAATATTAACAATTATATTTAAAATAACATAAACAAAAATAATAATAATAAACAAATAATAATAGAAATATTAATACTAATAATAATATTGGGCAATTTCACGACAGCAAGACCAGTTGCACCACTACCGCCAACCACGCGATGACCACGCTTAGGTCCAAAACCAAGTAAAAATACTAAACAATGAATATTTTAATCTGGGACCCAGCTCGGACATTGTAGAGGGAACATGGGGCCAAGGATTAAAAAAATATATACAAATTAAAATGTTTGGGTGTGATAGTCACAATCTATTCTATTATGCTCTAAATGGTCACTAACTCAACCCCTGGAAGATTATTATTGAGATATACTCATGAAATAATATTTGGTCATGTTTTTGGACATTTTTCTGGTTATTAAAATTTTAATAATAATTTCTTTCTAGATTTCACATCTAATAATTAATTTTTACATCATCAAAGTATAAGTCTTCAGTGAAATTATTTATTTCCTAAAAATTTAAAATAAATTATCATGATAAATAAAAAAATTTATTTAAAATGAGTATTTATAATTTATTTTTTATTCTGTATAATATTATATAAAAATTAATTATTTATTAAACTTTGAGTGAGACATATTTAACTTTTCATTGAATAAAAATAAATTAAATGTCTTAATCTCATAAGCGTGGCTTAATATATACTCAATTTCAACCAAAGGATTATTTTGGATGAATTACATTCATCTAATGATAGAATGAAAGGTTTTAGTGTAATTTTATATTTTTATTCTTACACATAAATACTCAATTTTCACTTTTATTATATTAATAAAATTTTTCCAAAATCACTATTCATAATAACCATAAATAAAATAAATCTATTTACATAATTCAGACATACTAATTCCTTATATAGAATCCAATTTTAAAGATTCAATACATATAATTTTCTGTAAATAATTTAATATAAATCTCATTATTGGAAATAGAGAATGATTCTTAAATGGTCAAACATTACAAAAGTTGGAAATGTTTTCACATCCAAATTCAATGTAAAATTAATGATAATGATGTAAATTATATATAATGGTAAAAATATATTCTATAATTACTTTAAAACAATATAATATTATAATTTTCCATTTAAATTATTTTGATGAAAAATTTTCGTTTCAATGATTATTTTTTTATTTTTAATATGTATCTAAATTTGAATGTTATCAAAAGAATATTAAAATTTCATCCAAGGTAAATTTTTATATCCTGATTTAAAATATGATGTATATTTTTTTACATATAATATTTATTAATGTGTAAAAATAATAATTTAAAAGGGGGTCTCAATTAAAAGTAGAAAAATTAACCTTTTGAACAACATTAATTTTAATACATCAAATATGATTTTTTATACCCTATGAAAAAATATATATTGGATAAATATAAAAATAATAATTAGTATATAACAAAAGTATTTTATTAAATTCATTTAATAATTGTAATTTTCTCAATTTATTAATACAAGAAATAAAAATATATAATTGATTTATATTTTAAATAAATAATTTATCGTGAATGACTACACCATACATTTTCATAACATCATTATATATATTCTTAATAACATATTGGAGAGATTAAAATGTTAATTCTGTAAAAGTGGTGTCTCATGGTTCACATAAACTCACAACTATTTTCAAGGAATTCTATTGAACGATAAAAATGATTTAAAGAGAATATTTCATAAAAAAACATGTGTTACAGTTGATCTATAATATTTTCCCCAAAAATTAACGCCCAAAATAAAATGAATGATTTTAAATGGGTATATAATTGTTATAAAAAACTATATTTGAGATGATTTGATGAATAATATTAAAGGGGCATGAATAATGTGAAACTAAAACAATTTTGACAAAAAATAAATTATTGGGTGGATTTTGTGAAATATGATAGATTGAATTAAATGTTAAATCAATGATATGATTAGATAAATTATTTATAAAATTTACTTAAAATGAATTATTATTGGAAATGGAATGGATTTAATGAAATCCTATGATGTTTTTATATATTTAAATGTCATGTTTATCAAGAAATTGGGAAATTGAATTATGAATAATTAAAATAAATTAAATGAATGACTTTACCAGGAATGAATAAATGGTATATATATTTATTAAATCACATGTCGGATTGATTAGTTAGTAGGTAATTATGGAAAACACACTATGAATCATACTCCCTAAAAAAGGATTGACGATGTTAACTCTAACTTAACCATTTTTGAAATGATTTACCATTATATGTCCCCTAATAAAGTGTTGATTGATTATCCTGATTGTTTGATCCTTAGGGATTGTTCACATATACTTGAGAAATTATGATGATTATGAAGGGTGATTATCATATATACAGAAACTTACATAACTCCACGATTTGTGACCATAGTGAATTGTATTGTTTGACATGATTAAATATTTCACTATTTGTAGAAGTATTTTATCAATGTCAAATGATTAATATAAATTTTTATATTAAATGTTCTTTGGATCCTTTTTTGATATATTTTCCTTATTTTTTAATAAAGTCATGATTTTTTAGAAAATAATTCAATGAATTTATGGGCTTTTTTTATTAAATATAAAACAAATAATGGAATAAAATTTAAATAATTGATTTTATAAACAATACTGAGACCCTAATTTGCTTTTTTCTAACACTATACCATTGCCTTTTGGCGTTTATAAAAGATCTTATACCTTATAATGCGAATGGAAAAGATACCCTTATAGGAATTAATTTTTCAGGATCCATGAGACCCTAGAGGTATGACTATTGTAAATGAAGATAGGGATCACTTGTTGCACAAGGTTGGGGATAATGGTTTCTTCATGGATGTTTTCACCCTTTTATGTGAAGTTTTAGATTTGATCAATTTTTCTGACTGTTATGTATTCATTTATTCTTATTGATTGTTTGTCATATCAAATGTATCATGTTTTTTATTACACTAATGTTGTCTTTATTTTGTGAAAAAACAATTCCCATTCCTTGAATATGATTTTAGGTGGTAGTCGCCAACCAATGGGGATCTGGAACTCCCTATAGTCTACATCAGGACCATCTCAGAAATTAGTGTATGATTGTATTGAATATAATTTCTTAAAAATGGTATAAATTAATATTTGTATTATCATTCCAGTATGTCAGTATAAATCTTGGGATTTCATGATAAGGAGGATGTTGTATTTTTTATTCCAAATAGGTAGTTATGAGTGAGTGAATGTCGAAATCTAATCACTGTAGGCCTTAAGTCACCATAGGTGTTTTGAAAAGGTGACTTTGTGGTAGAAATTTATATTATTCATGCCTTTTACAAACATTTGATTTTGGTATCTTGTATTCCAATATAATGGAACTATAATTTTTGGAATTACTATTTTTATCTGTTGATTGTGTGTTGATAAGAGTTTCATAGTTGTTTCATTCATGTTTTATGATGATTTTTTGTAGCATCATTACACTGATGAGATTTTTTACTTTACGGAAAGGGGAATATAATGGTGTCCACAATAATAGAATCATCCAGTGGATCCTAATATTCTTGAGATTGTGGACTATTTTTTCCATGTTTATAAGACATGTACTTACACCCATTCTCATGTAGTCTCCACTAGTGGAAAATTATAGGAATTAAGTAATATATCATGATTATGAGCTCCTTCACCAAAAAACCACCAAATTTACAAGACAACAATTTATATTAAGAGTTTAGTTATTTTTCCAAAAATATGGATATTATTTTTTGTTCTTGGAAACACTAGATTTGATCAAGGTGATGTGTACTACATTGTATATATAAGGGTTTAGAAAGAGATGAATAGATTTGATGGTTATAGAGAAGAAACCTGAATGATTCAAATTCATGGAAATTAATGTTCTTTTCATAGAAAATTTTAATCCATAATCTATTTTTTTCATGGCACATGAAGTGTCCCACCCCTCCTGCTGTATCACAGGACTATGACTCGATATACGAACTATTTTTCAGAACATGTTTAGTTTTCTCTTGAGATAGTGATTAATGAGAAAATGATTGATCAAATATTTTTATGGGTTTTTATATGAAATTAGCTATTACATTTTAGTTCTTAATATCTCTTCACATAAGGATGTTATGTATAGAGAATTGATGAATGAGATTTACTAGGTTTTTAGGTCATTTTTGATGAGAATTCATATTTTTCATAGAAGAATATCTCTAATAACCTGTAATAAAAATATAAAAACTAAATTATATACTTATTATTATAGATAGTAAAAATAATAAATACCATTAGAAGTTCCTAATAGTGTCCCTAAGAAATTATTTAAATGTTAAAGGATTTTACAATCTATATGAGTTTTCACCGAGGAACAAAATATGTTTGGTATGTCAATTGATTCCTGAATCATTTAGAATGTCTTCCAGGCATTTTATACATTTTAAAGTAGAATATGGACATCAAGTATGAAAAATTGCTTTGTTGAAATCATTTTTTTCAGAAACTAATGGGTTCTAGCCACGTGATCCTGAACATATCATATTATTACTGTTGAAGAGCATCAAATGGAAGTTGTTGTAGGTCTAGTGATAGTGAGGGGTAACATCACTATAGCTTCATCTATGGTGACAATTTAATTTCAAAAAGGGGAATCCCTATAATTCATATTTACTTGTACTTTTAATTCAAAATACAATTCTACAGATATATTATATTTAATGATGGATATTACTAAGAAATTAATAACGATGAGAGAGTTGTGTATCTAATTTTCCACTTATGTTTTCTCTCTATTAAATAATTATATCATTTGGATTTTACAGTTCTAAACATTTAATATTATTATTTCATTCACTATATGGATTGTCTTATTTCTCTTTTGGACTGAATTGATTGTTTTGTTCGGTAGGTCCCCTTTACTACACCAAAATGGGTGTGATGTTTTTCTTATATAGAATTGAATGTGAGGTTGAGTGGGGTGAGACCTCCTTTTAAAATGGTTAGTTTCCTAATATATATATATATTTTTTATTTTATTATTAATAATAATCATTGAGTGGTCATCTCCCCCCATTTTTTAATGTTTATTAATGAGTTTCTTCTGGATATTTCTAGCATTCTATCGATAACGGAAACAAATTTCTCTATTTAGTTCGTAATAGGTTAGAAACTCAAATTTATTCTTTATTTACTTATTAAATAAGTTAAATTGAATGACTTAATACCCATCTCTATAATCCATTTAGTAAAAGTTTTATTTTCTAAATTATTTCACCTTGGTAGGTGCATTTTATTTTTTCTAATAATGTATATTGAAAAAAACACCATTTAGTTAATAACTAAAAATACAATCATGATATGGTAAATAATTAATATTAAATTTCTATGATTTATGTTTTTATTAACTAGATGAACTCATGTAGGTTGATATTAGGGATTTATATTTGAACTGGATATCACTAGTTGAGAATTAATGAATTTGACATACCAAATATTACCTTTAGGATTATGTATGACCATTATGAGTATATTTTTCTTTATTATAGTATATCCAATACTCCTATATTTTGATTTTTATGATGAATAGAATACTAAATGAGTTCCTTAATTAAATTATTGTTGTATTTGTGGGGAAATTATTTGTTTACTGTAAAACTAAGGAGGTCAATATTTGATATTTTTGACTAGTAATTAAAATTTTGAGAGAACAATGACTTTATATAAATATATCAAAATGTTATTTATGGATATGTGAATTGATATTATTTTAAAAAGTTCTCATAAAAACCATGATTTTTACTTAATATTATTGTGGTGAATTTTTCCCCTTGGGGTAAAGCATGTAATTTGTTTGATATTTTGATATTGTTTTGTTAAGTGGGGTATCACAACATGTTCATTTAATATTTCTTGATGATGGTTTCTCTGGTGGCCTGCCTCAATTGGAATGGGGTGAAGTTATTGTGGGATATGAAATTTCAGATATTTTTTGATGTGTTGAAGTGATTAATGTCTTTGTACTAATGCTGAATGTTTTAATCTTTAGGCAGGTCGATGTTGTATTTTAGGTCCTATCTGGTTTGACAATGGATATGTTGTTATGTTGGGTAATCATATGGTAGACTATAGTTTTTCAAATATTCTCATACACAAGAAGATCAACTTGACCCATGATCTTGAACATACAACTATGACTTAATCTCATAAGAGATTGTAAAATTACAACTTCAGAAAAAAGATAAATGTTTTCTTTCCAAAAAATATTGAGTTATATATTATTAAAAAACATTCAAAATCAGTTACTAATTAATTATGTGGTGTTCCTAAATTCTTTTGATTTCGACATTACCTAGATCTCCATTAATGGGAATGTCATTTTTTATGTCATATATATGAACCATCTAACCCAGACCCTGAATAAGTCACTAGAATAGTGGAATATGATTTCTCTCTATTCTAATATGAATTCGAGAGTATTATATTATGACACCATGATTATCATAGAGAAAATTAGGTGGAACTCCACTAATAATGAGTGTATTATTAAATTGATGCATCTGGATGATGAATTAATTTTTATTAGTGATTCTATTAATAGTGGGTAACTGTTGGTGAGTAGCAATTCTCCGCTACAATATCCTATGTTTTGAGACCAATTAAATTGTTTTTGGTACACCATAGAACCATGAAGATTCACTATGATATGTGGTGATGATTCATGTGGATATGTATGCGGTAATGAATCTATATCTTTGTATCTAAATACTATAATTTCTAATGGGTCATTGATTAGAAAAGAGCCCTTTTGGTTTTCTTCACTGCTTCCAATTCATATATGTAAGTGGGATGATGTTTCTTCATATTTTAGTGATGGGTTTACACATACCCATTAACATAATAATTATATATGGATAACGATTGATATGCTAAAAAATTGGATCACATAATACCCATTTGAGGAAAAAAATTTACGGGGACATAAGAATCCAACATGTGTAGGATATTACAAAATTTTATAGAGTAAAATATGTTATAGTTTTCAATATAGATCCTTGATTACATCTAATTTTTGGAGATTCATCCAAGAGTATTTGGTATCCCATGGGAGTTTGACCATAAATTATCATCTATAGATTGATGTCAATACATAAAGATCTATACAGATCACGAAAGACATGAAGAATTACTTTATTATCTCTGTTTAGAGGATATTCATGTTTCTTCTTTGGAAGGACCTAATTTTTTCATAAATATAAAAAAAATATTTAATACATATTTATGAAAATATAAACAGCAGATATCTTGTATAAATACTATTTTTATGTCATAAAATATCTTTGGTTATTTTAGTTAGTATACATGTGTTTTCAGGTGTTTCACCTCATTTGGGGAACCAACAACTTGAAAAGCAAGGAAATATTATAATGAGATTTGTGAGTCCTTTTGAGATTATTGAGAATGTTTGAAATATAGATTACCATTTTTCTTTTCCACTATAGTTGATATTGATCCATAAATTTTTTTTATAATTCGAAGCTTGTGACCTATCTTCATGACCCTTATCATGTCATGATCTATGAAATTCTTCATGTCGAACATGATTTAATTGTGAATGAGCACCCAAATAAGATTATTGTTTTTGAGAAAAAAGGTTAATTGTGGGAAGTCTATAAATTTGATCTATGTGCTATAGAAGCATGGTTATGATTGATATGATACATGGGAGTAGGAATAAATAATGCGATAGTGGTGGTCTAACTTGTTGACAATTATTCTTCTTGACAAATAGTTTTGGAACAAAAAATTGGTCATGGTCATATGGTTGTCACATCACATTATAGGATTTCAATTACATCATGACCATTTATTTAATAATCCATATGTTTGGGCTTTTCTCGATTCAATTTAGGTTATTTGTGGAAAATTTTAGATGTTTTGGGGGAAAATAATAGTCTGAACATGATTAAGATAAACCATCCAGTTTTCAACAAAATGCATTGTTCGTTGTGGTGATCCACTAGAAGGGGGCATTGTTTTTTCAATCCAGGTGACCACACCACCAAGCATTAAACCAATTCATATTGAGGGATTAAATGTTAAGACATTGTTGAACTAACAATGTGGAAAAACTATTCACCCCATCAATAATCCTTTTAATGGTGCACTGTTTGGGTTCATGTTTCATCAATAATAATGAAACATGGAGTGTGATTTTTTATCACAAAATTATTTTTAAAATACCATAATACCAATTAAAAAATCATAAAAATTCACATTAGATACTAAAAAATTTTCTTCGTATTTAGAGGCTCTAAATCGGTGAATTTTACTCTTCTGACCACTTATCTTTAGATATTTGAACAGTAGTGATTGAGTCCAATATCCTTTTGGTAAGTGGATAGCATCTCATTTGGGTTACTAAAATATTTCTATGTATCATTTATATAGAGTGGTATATCATCATCTTATTAATTAATTTAATATATGATTTAATGGATCTTGATTCTAGGCTTTATTCCTTGATCTTCTTCACCTTCACTCTCTATTGGTTCCTCTTATTATGGGTGTTGATTCATTTGATCATGTGATTAATGATATGTGACTCAATAAATCTTTTATCAATAATTGAAACAATGATTTGATTAATTGATATGAATTTTGTTTTAATATCTATTAAACCCATATTAGAGATTATTGGTTGAATGATTTCAAAAGGTTGCGGTGGTTCTGTATAGCATCACGAAGTCAATATATTTCTAATTATTGTGTTTATTTCGAAAAATTTATGGATTTAATTAAAAAAGTAATTTTTAAAATGATTTCATGTTTGTTATACTAGAATTTTTTATAATGTGTATGATTATTTGAAAATTAATGACTTTGATGAAATCCGAGGATTTTTTTAGAAAATAAAATGGAATATGGATATTAAAATTTGTACATTAGATTGCGAATGATGAATAAAATTGAAATGAATGATTTTTCCTAATAATGAATGATTTATTGATTAATTGATTAAACCACATGTGGGCATGAGAAGTTAATAGGTTATTAGGGACGTCATTCTTGGAATCTAACTTCTTAGAAATATATTAAAGATAACAACACCAACCAAAACATTTTTCGCATGATTTACCATTATGGGTCCCCTAATGGGGTGTTGACTGATTATCCCAATGTCATAAGCCTTAGATATTGTGAACACATATTTTATTCAAGATGATGATAGATAGGTTTGAGGATTATATAGCTTGAAATTAAATTAACTTTGGTCTTATGATCTTGTTTGTTTATATTTTTTTAACTTTATTACTCATTAAATTGTTCACAAAACATTTTTATTCATTCAATATATTTTATAAAAATATTTACATAAAATTTCATTTTAACCTTTATTACAAATTTTCTGTATTTTTTAATGAAACATTTTTTATAAATAATTAAATTATATTATATTACTTTTTTATCTAAATTGAGATCATTAGTGGATTAATTATTGTTGAATTGATTATGAAACACTGAGTGATACAATACTTTACTTTTTACCATACACCATACATATACATTAGGGTGTTCATAGATCATCTTAAGCCAGGTTCAGGGAATGTGAATGATTAACATGGACATGGTATTTTATCTTCATCCATGTGAATCTATAGTGATGATTCTGACTAATGATTATGATCAGTGGAGCCATGGTCCACTTAATGCATTGTTTTTGGAAGACATGATTCATGACGGATGATTTGATTATTTTTGCTTATGTTTTATCATTCATATTTTTATCTGATTTCTTGTTGTCATTTTTTCCCTATGGTATATTCAGAATTATGATTGTGTCTTGTTTATTCTTATATTTTTTATCTCTAGTGTGTTCTGTAAAATCATTCCTTATTCATGATATAATTATTTGTACTACTCAGAAACCCATGGGTATTAGGAATTCCATTCATTCTATATCTATAATCACTCAATTATTAGTGTACTATGGTATTCAGGATAGCTTTCCATAACATTTTTCTCTAAATAATAATTCAATATTGGGAATTATTCTTCATCCACATCTTAAATGATTAAATAATAATTATTAAAAAAATTAGATATGATATTAAATGATTATATTTAGTATAATATTGCATAGAGTCATCTTTAAAATAATAATTTGATATTTTTAATGAACCCACCTATCTGAAACTACCCACTTCTCCACTAATTCATAGATCACACACTCCTTTATTTCTCCATTAAATTTTTCTTTCTCTAAATAGTTTCAAACCATTAATGTTGATCCAAAATTACTACTATAATAATTTGACTTTGAAATTTGAAATTTAAATCTATGTTAATATACAACTTCCTCTAGTTTAAATTCAACATTGGGAACATCCTCGAATAGATCATCATTATTGACGTATAAATGTTTTGTTATTATTTTCTAAAATAACCACCATATTATCAAAATAAATCCACATAATCACCTTATTTAGAGTTATATATATATAAAATATCTTGATGTGACAAACTATTTCATGGAATAACATATCAATTTCACTTATAACATACATAAGCATCCTTATATGTCATGACATGTGAAAAATGTTTCTTACAATGAAAATGAATCCTATTCAAACCATATATATGCATAAAAAACCATGAACTTTTATCATTTTCGTGGATGTTAGTAATATCATGGTCTCATACTTATTGAGTTATGGTATTGAATTCATATGGTGACACTCAAGAAGATAATATCATATTCCTCAAGGGATTACCATCCTTAAATGATGTTATCATCGCATTTCCAGAACCATTGAAATCATTAAAAGTATTATTTGTTGAATGAAAAAATATATCATGTCATGACTTATATATCAATAATAACATAAAAATTCCCAATGAATTCTTAGTAGTGTGACATCTATTTCAAGATGTGCTTCATAATTAAACAAAATTTGGAAAATGAAAATAAAATACTTACAAACACTGACGTTGTGGGGTGATATGTGAACTCTTGTAAAGAAAGTACCATATAATTTATCCTTAAAAAATACATCCCCAGAGTATGAAACATTATATTGTGACATTAGATATCCTTTTCTGAAAAATTACAAAATTCTATCTATTATTATAGGTTTTACTCCAATTAATTCCATATAAAATCTAAATCATTAAAACATAATTAAATACTCTAATTAAAATATTTAAAATTATCATTCTCTACTAATTGAGATAATAAAATTTTGGGAATATCTTTTAAAAAAACATATATCATTGGAGTTCAAAATTACATTTCCAGAATACCAAATTCTTGTCATTGATATATAGACCTATAATGGTGTCTTATAACAGTCCAAAATTTCTTCCATGAGAATCTTCTTCAGGATAACCATGACTCTATTCTATATCCATACTAAAGCAATATACATCTTAATCTATATCAATGTAACAACATTATATTTAGAGATACTAAAAAATAACATCTTCATATATTAACAATACAAAAACATCACATGGTTATTTTTATTAGTCTTAAATGGAAGTAAAAACACACCATACAACCTCCTCTTTGTTATTTCAACAAATAGAACATATAAACTATTTTTTGTAACACAAGGATATAAATTTTTTATATATTATAAACATTTTATGACTTAGTATAATTTTACAAACTAATTTTTATAATTTGTTAATCCTTGTATTAAATTTAAGGTATGGTTACAATAGATGTAGTTTTAATAGACCATATCCTCAACTATTATTTCATCTAATTATAATGAAATTAATTTATTAATATAGTTTATTAGTATTATGTATTAGAGTTGTGGTGAATTGGATGCTATCTTTATTAAAATACCCTTTTGTAGAGTGACTTATGTTGCATATCTAGCTGACCTAGAGATATAATCCTTATTCAAAAAAAGATGGCATGGGATATATGTAGATTCAGGGTAACTAATTTAGTAATTTTTAGTATTATATAATTCTAAAAAATTAAATGGAAGGTTCATATACCTTATTAATGATATTATTTCAGGTATATTTTAATACATTTGTAATCATTTTTTTGTTGAGTAACATAAACTGTTGGTTTTGTAGATTTTTTTGCGTCAATGTTGTCTAAATATATTAGTTTAGTGGATATAATTTGGATTCGAAAACTAAATCATTTGAATCATGTATTTATTTAACTGAAATATCATGACATTAGCACATGGGATTAAAATAACATTCAAAATAGTTTGTTTTTATTCCTTTGAAAGTGGAACATTTCATGCACTTAATTTTCCAACTAGGCTGGTAATGATAATATTGATATACCATTGTTTATCTCATGTATGGAAAGATACAAAATAGGTGGTCCTCATAGTTTGGTGTATTTTTATTGACTATTTATTTATGTTACACATATTTGGTCAACCCTAATATTTAACACCCCATGAGTCCATTATACGCTTCTTTTTAAATAATTCAATAGCTTGCGGTACACAAGACAACGATTTCGATCACACAAGAACCTATAAAAATAGTTTCTTAAGAATATGGTATTTATAATATTAAAAAATATTTATATTTATTAATTACATAGAATTTTAACATTCATCTTATGTGTTTTGTAGAGATAATTTTAGATCAAAATATATTTTTTAGATATACAATGTATTTTTTCAAAAAATATAGTATTAACACCATTTAATGGAGAAACCTTTTAAAATCCAATATTTTAGTTTTTTAGAACATAAAATTGGAAGAAAAATATTTTTATTTAGAAAAGGGAAATAAATAATTAGTTTGGATAAATTTTTTGTGTTTTTCAAATAAATTTCATATTTTAATGAATATTGAAAATTTTGTATCTTAATTAAAAACTAATTTTCATCTAAAATATTTATTTCAATATATTTTCATTCTAATTAGTTTTAAAGTGTAATTTGATTATGTTTTTATCATATAATCCTATTTTAATCATTGGATATAATTTCACATTTAAATTGGACATAAACAAATGTCAGTATTTTTAAAGTTTTTATTTCAAAAAACCATATTTTTGGTTTGGACAACGAGAATTAATTTTAAATTAATAAATTCAGCTTCTATGTTATGAATTTAGAAGAATGGATTCCATATATTAAATCATAAGTTAAAAATTATTTGAATATGTACATTTATTTTTTTTAGCATTATTAATAGTAACTTTAGAAATTATTTTTATCTACCACATTTAAGGCTAAATAAGGTAAAAAAAGGTAAACATAATATTATAAAAATAATATAAATAAACCATAAAATGTGTAATTATCATATTTTATGATTCATGGTAAACGAAAAAAATCCATAGGATGAAATATTTGCATTTATTAGCAACTTAAGAGTGAAAATGACACGACATAATAATTATATTTATGTTAAAAAGAAATATAACATTAACATGTATCTATTTACTAAAAAAATTAAATCTGTTGTAAATTATAGGTATTTAAGACTATAAGTAATCAATATAATGATAAAAATATTTCTTAAATCATGTTATTTTGTTTATAATTTTGAGATATTAAGTAAAAAATATTAATTTATGACATAATGATGATGCAATAATTATCGTTTTAATAAAATAATCAAATAAATGATTCTATAAATGTGAAACTAAAAAATATTTTAAATATTTCATACCACTCATAAATTTTATATATTACTATGAAATGTTAGGATTGGTTTAATGCATTATTTTTAAAATAATAATATTTTTACAGCATTTACAAAAATCATGTCTTAAATAGTGTCATAATTGACATAAACGATATTTAAAAATAAATACTATTCTATTCACAGATATTAAAGTCATAAAATAATAATATTTTTAAAAATAAGGTTTATGGTGATATAATTTTCATAAATTATCCAATTTAGGTTCTCTTTGTGTTTTTTAGTAACTATATCAACCATGTAGTGTAAAAGTAGAAGAAGGCATTGTAAAAGTTAAATTATTTAAATAAGGGTTAAATCTAAAATATAAGTTTACTTTTATGACCTAAACATGTCTAAAACTATTGTTTGAGATTATTGTGACCCATAATCCTTTAATATGATAAATAAATCACTTTGGATCCATTATAAACCGAAAATAAATTTATAATAAATTAATATATCAAGACATTCCTAAAGTGCCCATCATCTATCCAATAAAAGGGCACTTATCTTTCTCATTTATTCACACCTATGAAGCCCTTTTGATTTTAAAAACCCTACCCAAATCTCCTCCCAACTTCCCTAAAATCATCTCAGAGGCCACAATATGGGTAGGCAAACCAATATGAGGATTCCTTTTGTGAAAATCAGATAGAGATACCCGAAGAAGAGGTAATCGTTTTATCACCTATTTCAATTTATTTAATCTTTTACTTCTTATACTTTTGTTTTCTCAATAAAAATTATTAAATATAATAGAATACATATACTAAGATGTTTTTATAATCATGGTAGAACCATATTCATAATTTTATCCATCATACTAATAATAATATTACCATGTGTGTGTACGCATGGCCTAACATGTCCACAACGTGGGGTAATTAGTTAGTCAAAATTACATTATCTGGAAGTGTATAGTGATGAGTATAATATAAATAAATAAATTATATTTAGTTATTTTTATTCTATTTAGTTAATGTGCAATCTAGTTCCATATCATCTAACCATTAATGAAATTATATCATTGCTCTTGCGTACGTACTGCCTACCATCTCCACGGTGCAATGAGATTCATTCTCCACATTAACCATCAAGAATTATTATAAAATTAATTTGATGAGTGAAAATAATATCTATTAACTGAATATAATTATAAATATGAATAAAATATATCCTATTCATAGGAAACATGACATACATGGAGAAACATGCATAGGAAAACGATGTAGTTAACTCCCGAAACGGTTGAAATACTGAAATATTATTAACAAAATGATATAAGAGTATAATATACGATATCATAAATATAGATATGGTTGTTGTATAATTTAATAAAATAATTTAATAATAATACAGGTGGGTAAACACACCTCAACTAAAGAGAAGCATATGGAAATGTTTTATTTCACAATCTCGTTAATATCCGAGATTGTTTATATGTAAGTATATACTAAGACATATTTATCATCATCATCCATAATTATTATTCATGTATTTCAAAATTACATTTCTATTCCTAGACTATTGTTGAAATTCATTTATACCCATGATTGAATTTTTATAAAACATTTTGAGAGGAATCATTCAGTCATTTTCCAATTGAGGTACTATATGACCTTTTTGACAAATTAAGGAATTATTTGTTTTTCCACATATATAGAGCAAACAACAAATTTTCACTGTTCTAATGCTTTATCAGTTTGAAGATGACCTTTAGAGATTACTAGGATATTTTCCACAGAAATTTTTTCATTTATAATTACATTGGATTTTAAATGATTTCAAAGTAAACAAGGATATTTATAATAGATTTTTAATGATTTTGTTGGCTCACTATTATCTATGTGAAAATCCATTGTTGGATTATATGCTTAATTAATGTTAATATATTATGATAAAATATTATATATTTTATTGATGTTTTTATGGACATTTTGAATGCGGATGTGCTATCTTGGTATCATTCATAGATTATGGTTTTAGTATTATCATTTTATATGCCAGTTTTAATAATAATGTTTATATAGGTCATTTTTTCCCTTTTATAAGAGGAATGCATTGGATAATTTATGTATCATTCGGGGCCCTCTATAGATAGTAGATGTATCTCTACATTTTATGAGATAGTTATGTTTGGTTTCTGTCTAATGTCTTACCCAATTATTTATGGTGTCTTGGCCAAAGCCATGATGATGAGTTTAAGATGTACCAAATTATGTTATCCCTTGTGATGAAATTATTTATTCACATTACATGTGATTATTCAACTATTATAATATTGATGAGATTGTTTAAATGGAATTATTTAATTTTTTCTTGTATTTTAATGGAAATGATAATGTTTTAAAAGGTTTGTATTTTTGTTTTTTTAATTTCCTTGAATGTTTATGCTTAATTTTGTAATCTTTTTCTTCATTGTTTATTACTATTAATCATCTAATATAACTCCTTTATTATGTTATATATTCCCATGATTTCAATTTTTTTTTTTATGATTTATATGAAGGGTTAATCTAGGGGAATAATGGAATTCTCAGAGGATTATCTATGTTTTATTTTATGTTACAAATTATAATTTAATGTTCATGTATGTAATCTATTTTGTAATGATTATAAATAGATTGGTCCTTTAGTGCTTGACTAATTATAATCATCCAAATTTATTAAAATAATGCACTGGCTCTAAGGACTCTTGGGTCGGGGCATTACAGTTGGTATTAATGGATGTTTAGTAAAACCCTTGGAAATATGATTTTGAAAAATGTTGATTTGGGGACATTTCCCTAAGATACACATTATGGATATGCATAGATGACCATTCTATAATTTTGGTAATGTAGAGATTATTTGGTAATTCATAGAAAATATGTCCCAATTGGAATATTATAAGTGGACATGGTTTTGTAATAGATGTACATTGGGTGGAAACTCTAAAAAGGAGTTCCGAGCTTGAGTCGGGGTAACCTGGTACACGACAATGAGCCTTACTGCACACCTAGTTTGACACTCCTGTGGGATATGATTAGGATAATTCACATATTATTTATAAACCATTGTGAGGGATTTGTGATTAACTATTTCCATAAAGAAACCATGAATAAGATTATAAATTAGATATTCAAAAAATCAATTTTCGTTATGTATTTTACTAGTTTGGAATTATGCATTATGATGCATGACCTAATCTAGTATATTACATGGATTAGAAATGGTGCCTAGCACAATTAATTGAAACAGTATCAACACATATAATCCATGTATGTATTTCAATCCACTTTAATATGTTAATTATAATCGATTTGGTAATGTAATAGGTGATGAATAACTTATAACAGTGATGGGATAGGTGACTCCAGTAATGAATAACAACCATACTCGTATAGAGGACCTTGATACAAAAAAATTAGGATCAATTTTATACCACATCATGAGAAAATAACCTCCAAACATCAATGGGAATACAAATCCATTTGAAATCTAGTATTGAATAAGTTCATTAGAGAAATTATATCATGGTTCGTGATGTAAAAAAGGGAGAATTTTGTCATAGCAATTTACCATCTCTTAGGAGATAGGGATTAATTTGGATTATTAATACAATACATGAAGGAGTAAAAGGAGTAGTAAATATGTAATGGAGGTAGTTTAATGAACTTTTAATAGAGAAATAATTTCCTCGTGAACAATGATATAATATGGAAAGGAAATTTCTAAGTCTGAGGAAAATGTCGGATGAGAATGTTGCAATGTATGAGGCTAAATTCACAGGGTTAGTGAGGCATGCTATATAATACATATGTTAGCCAATAATTTTGTTTGAAAAATTATTTTATGGGTTAAAACCATTCCTCCAACGGTCAATAGTATAATAATATATATCTTCATATAATGATATAGTCTCACGTTCTATCAAGACTGATAAGGAATTATCTAACTCTTATGACATTAATGTAGAGAAAGAGAAGAAGATAAAAATGGATCATGATAACATTAAATGGAAATTGGGATTTAAGTATTTTCACTTATCTGATAATTGTTGTAATAAAAAACCAGGTATATTCCTGAATGTAATGGGAGTTTTTTTACAAATGTGGAGAAAAAGGTCATCAGGCTCGTGATTGTAAGGGAATGAAAAAATATGTGAAATTATATATTCGTAATGATATGGGAAATTATGCCAATGATATTCCAAAGGTTCATGGAAATATATATCATAATAATTAGATTGATCAATTGAATGCTTATGATGTTACAACAATCAAAGTGGAATAGTCAATGCATTTTTGGTTTTGGATTCAATAATTATATTCAGTTTATATGAAGAATGTTATATATATAATGATTGTTCTACAATACATTTTTTCATTATGTTTTTAATAAGTTAAGGTAATAATATATTCATGATGTTAAAATATCAGCAATATGAAGTTGTTTGGGGAATCTGATGTTACAATATCTTTTGAAAATCTAGAGACATTTTAGATAGTGTTTTGGTAGAAGTACATTGGAAACATCTTAAGGTTGGAATGGATTAAATTTTAAATTGGTTATTATTTTTTTTGGTTAAGACATTTCTTAAGATTATTTTTTATAATTTTATAAGAATATTTTAAAAAAAAATGTAAAACCCACAAGTCTGGTGACAACTCGTCAAGTTGAAAAATGTTGAGAGAATCGAACCCACAACTGATGTGTGATAGGGCTTCATCGCCTACCACAAGCCTATAATAAGTCCAAGGTTATTATAACATATTTTTCCCTATTTAAATGTCATATGATAATATTTTGAACCTTATACAATTAGTAAAAATATAATATTTTTTAGTTTCATTATCTTTTGAAGAGTAATATTTGTTTTTGGAAAGAATTAGTTACATGATGACACTCTACATGTCAATTATGTATGCTTCTATATTTTCTTTTTCTATTAAGTAATTAATTTTTCAACACTACGAAAGGGATCATAGAACAAAACAAATTCCTAGTAATTTATTTTTCAATGAATCAAAAGTTCTTTTGGATCATTGTAGATTTATAGATTTTTGGTTGTTAACATTCTCCATATCGTGTTCTATATCACAATCCATCAAAACATGATGGTTAGATTTTATTTCATGTCTATTTATTCCAATGTGGAACCCTTGTATGTGTTTTCTCTGGTAACCTTCATAATTCCCTTTATTAATTTTCATGTGGATGTTTTATAGATCATTTTTACAATTTTGGATTGCAATAAAGGGATTTTGAATAATCAAACCATATATAGTAAACAAAAATAGTAAAATATAGAGGATGACATTTATTGAAGGAGGGGAGAATGTAACACCCCAAGATACCACACCACACTACTTTTTAAATAATTCAATACCTTGTGTTACACGCAACTACAAGTTCGAACACACCCTGAACTATCAAACTATACATTTAAGAAGTTGTTAGAAATAGTATTAACCACATTTTTATTTTTTTTTATTCCATATAATTTCAAAATTAAACACTTTTTCGTAGATGTAATATAAGAACAAATTAATTTTATCATATAAATGTAGTATTTTTCATGAAATGCATTTTCACAGCATTTTAATGGATAACTCTTTTTTAAATCCAAAATTTTACAATTTTATGTATTAAATTTGAAAAATTAAAATATTTCATTATATTTTGGAAATAATAAAATTACATTGGATAAATTTTGGTTGTTTTTCTAAAAGCATTCATATTTATAGGAATAGTGAAAAAATACTGCACTTTAATTAAAAAAATCTTTTTCATCAACATTATATATATAGTATGATTACAATATTAATTGGGAATAAAGTGAAATTTTATTATTTTTTTTATCATGTAATAAAATATTTATCATTTTATGTAATTTACATTTTAAATTGGACATAAAAACATGTCAATATTTTGATTTTTTTTTATTTCCTAAAAACCTAGTTTCTTGTTTTGACAAAAAGAAATCATTTTAAATTAATTAATACAAATTACATGTTTTGAATTTGGAAAGATGGATTACCTGTTTTGAATGATATGTTCCATATTATGTAAACATATATTTTTTATTTTTAGGTGTTATGAATATTAACTTCATTAATTATTTATATTTACCATAGTTAAAGGTAAAATTAGATAAATAAGTGTGTAAGTGATATTATAATATTATAAAACCACCATAAAATCATTCCTAATCCTATATGATGAGTAATGGAAGATCCAAAAAATCCTTACTCCTAAATTTTTTCATTTAGGAGCCACTTGGGTGTGATGATGGTATATTATAATAATTATTTTCAATTAAAGAGAAATATAACATAAACATGTATCTTTTTACTAAATAAATTTTAATATGGGGTTATATGACTGATCTCATAGACTATGAATAGTAACTGGAATCCAAATAAAATTTAACATATCAGGGAATTTTATTTATAATTTATATATATTAAATTAATAAATTTATTAATGACACAATGACAATGCGATGATTACCTTATTAATTAAAGAATACAATATGATATTATAAATTATATAAAATATATTATATGAAATATTTGATGCCATCCACGAATTTGAGGGATGCATAAGACATTTAAGGATGTATTTAATGATTATTGTTTTTCAAATGAGTCATATTTTTATGACATTAATAAAATATAATGTCTTAAATAGTGCCAAAGTTGACATTAATGATATTTTTAAATAAATACTATTATAATAAATGTTATAAAAGTCATAACATCTATGATTTAGACAACTAAACTGGATTATTATATAATTTTCATGAATTATCCACATTAGTTTTTCTTATAATATTACAATAACTATATTAACTATGTAGTGTAAAAAACAATAATCAATGTTAATAGATAATCAAATTAACTAAGGGTTGAATCTAAAAGTTAAGGTTAATTATATAAAATAAACATCTATAATACTGATTGGATAGGATTATTTATAAAAATAATCATCTCATACAAAAAAACACTTTGGAACCATTTGAAATTGAATATATATTTATAAGTAATTAATATTTCAAGACATTCATAAAGTGCCCCAACTTCTCCTATAAAAGGGCACTTCTCCATTTATTTTATTCACACATACAATGCCTTTTGGTTCATCCAAAACCTACCCAAATCTCCTCCAGACATAGCTAAATTCATAATTGAATCCATAATTTTAGCAGAAAACCATCTTAAAAAGTCCTTTTGGGAAAATCCCAAGATGACACCCGAAGAAGTGGTAATTTTTTTTCACCTCTTTCAATGTTATTTTCTTCTTATACATAATCATTATATATTTTTTAGATATAAAATTAATAAATAAATAAAAATACATATAAATAGATTTTAATTTTATCATTTTACAACCATATTCATTATTTAATCCATCCTGCGAATAATAATATCACCATGCATGCATACATATGAGTTACTGTCTCAACACCATAGTGTAATTGGTTATTCAACATTACATTATTTGGATGGGTATAATGATGAGTATAATACAAATAAATAAATAAAATAAAATAATTATTATTTATAATTAATATACCATCAAATTACATAAAATTTAACTAGGAAAGAAATGATATTGTCGCTCGTGCATACGTGTGACCTACCGTATCCATAATGCAATTAGATTTACTCTCCACCTTAACCATTCATGAATGATTATAAAATTCATTTTATGAGTAAATATAATATTTATGATCATAATATAATTTTGGATATGAATATAATATGTCCTATGAATAAGACACAAGACTAACATGATGAAACCCACAATAGAAAACAAAGAAGTTGACACCAAAAACAATTCTAATACTGAAATACTATTATCAAAATGATATAAAAGGATCGTCTATGTTATCATAAATATGGGTATGGGTATTTAATAATTTAATTACATGATTTAATCATTATAAAAGTGGTTAACACACCATAGACTATGGTAATGTACAAGGTAAGGGTTAATTTCTCAATCTCATCATTATCTGAGATTATTTATACATAAGTATATTTTTGGACATATTTATCATCCACATCCATATTTCATATACATGTATTTCAAAATAATATTTTTCTTCCTGGAATATTTTTTATTGTCATTTATTACCATGTTTCATTTTTATAAAGTGTTTTGAAAATAATCTTTCTATCATTTTCCAAATGAGGAACCGTATGACCTTTTCAACAAATTAAGAAATGAATGTTTTTTTAACTTATAAAGTGTGAGCAGCTATTTTATACCATTATGAAAACATAAAATATTGAAGCTTCCATTACAATATTACTAGTTTAGTTTTAAATGAATTGTTTTCTTTTATAATTAGGTAGGATTTAAAAAGATTTCAAAGTAAAAAAGTGGTATTTATAGAAGAGTTTTACTGAATTTTATAGATCACATTAATATATCTCAACTGAGTTTAATGGATTTTATGTTTAATTATGGTTCATATATTATGATAAAATCATCCATATTTCATTGAATGTTTTATAATATGATTGATTGTGGATGTTTTATTTTTATATCACTCAAATCTTATGGTTTTTGTATTGAAATTTCATATGCTATTTTTAATATGAATGTCTGTGTTTGTAATGTTTTAACCCTTTCATAAGGGGAATGCAATGGACTTTATATGTTTCGGTTAGGGCTTGATATATCCATTCGATGCATCGGTAGGTCTTATGAGAAAATTATGTTTTTGTTTTGGATAATGTCTTAAACAATTTTGTATGGTGTCTTGGGAGAAGCCTTGATGGTGTGTTTATGATTTACCACATCATCTATTCCCTAATAATTAGATTAGTTATTGATTTTACATGGGATTATCCGACTAATAAATATCTATGTGAATGTTTAAATGTAATAATTTATTGTTTTCTTTCTACATTATAATGTTGATATTTTTAAAAAGGATTATATTTTAGTTATATACCATCATTTAAATGTTTATGATTATTTTTGATAGCTTTGAATATTTTTTATCCATAATGAGCATCTTAGCACACCCATTTCTTATGTTTTATATTCCCACGATGTTAAGAAGTGTTTTATGATTGATATGAAGGGTGACGGTAGGGTAATAATGGAAGTTTAAAAGGATTATCTAGGATTTATTTTTTGTAAAAAATTTTAATTTATTGTTCATGTAGGTAATCAATTTTCTAAGACTGCTAAACAGATTGGTCCTTGGGGATTTGAATCCTTATAATCATAATAATATATTAAAATAATTCACCTTCTCTAGAGCTCTAGGTTTGGTTGTTACCTAATAGATAATATATGATATGGATTAATTTGGGTTTATACATCATAATTAATTGATACACATTTAATATCATCACTATTCAAGAGTAATATATGATATTATATAAATGATTCCCTACCCAAATCACAATGTAAAGGGATAAAATATATAGATACCTGAATCATATTGAAATATCGATATTGTCACATGAATGGATGTGATATATTTCAAAAGGGTAAATTTTTTTATGAGAGGTCATTTAATAAAAATGATTATTGAATTATATTAACATTTGGTACTCTTATGATATAAATAATTATTCTAGATAATATCATAATCATTACCAAACAAAGATTTGAGATAAATCCAATTGGAAGGATAATATTAACGTAATAATGAACAATAATTAGCAACATAATAAGTATCTTATGTAATGAATGATTTTATGTGTTATAGAAACACCATCATGAGTAACTGAATAGTGATTCTCTTCAACATATGAATCTAGTGGTTTATGAGAATCACATGATTATTTTCTTATGGTTTCATTGGAATTTGATATAACATTTTCTTTGGAATTTTGGTCTCATATATTCATTATGATCGGGTTGTTTCAATTATATTAAATATAATTGAGTATTATTTTTTCATTATCATACTATAGTTTTCCATATGGTAAATATGGTTATGAAATTATATATGTTTTAAAATATGGTAGTGTTCTTAAAATATGAATGAATTACAGATCTGTTTACCCAATTTTTCAATGTGTTGCGAATAATAAATCTAGGTAGGTAATGCTTAGTTTTTGGGAATTTATTGATTATCCTAGTAGAAAGAAGTTAAAACTAAGAGAAGAAAATGTTATTTTTAGCACATAATAATGTTTATTTGAGTATTTAGTGAAGGTCATTGTAACCTAATAGTGTTATCAAGAAGGATTAGTAATGATTACAAGTGATATAATTACACATGAATAATAAATTTGTTTTAAAAACATTATGAATTATTTATGATAGGACATAGTGTTATAGAAAATAATTAATTATTTTTAAGTAGTTATTGTAATGATTCAATGATTTATTAGTGTTATAAATATATCAGTGTTTAAATTCAATGTAATAATTTATTAAACTTATTTTTTCATTTAATTTATGTATAAAATTGTTTCTAACTCAACAATTTTAATATAAATGATTTTTTCTCGTTTAAAATGATCATAGTAGAGGATGTCTATCTTCAACTCATTTATCTAATAAGATATGAGAATTTAATTTTAATGAATATATTTTATTAAAACAATTAAATTATTAATTTTATAAACATAGTTCATGATTTTTGATATTATTTAAATTTTTTGGAAAATAGTACACTAATAAAAATTCTCTTTCTAGGATAAATATTTTATCCATCTTGTTAAATTATGAGGTAATATGTTCCCACCACCCATATGAGGAATATTTTAATGAATAGATACTTATTTACAGAGGAAAATGTAGCAAGAATAAAGACCACAATATAGGATATTTAAATAATATATTATCTATAGAATATTCCCAAAAAAATTAAATAAGTGTAATTTCTCACCTAAAATAGTTTTTGATAATTATCATCAAATTCTAAACAGAATATGTTATCAATATTCTAATGGGTCTATGGATGAACTTAGAGATGATCAGTGTAATAAAATAAAATTTAATACTATAAAATTAAAATTGGATTTTAGAAAATATCCTATATATTTTAGGATATGTTATAGGAATGGAAAATGTAAATGTAATATTTAATTACAATTAATATTATATATCCATATTTTATAATGTATTATGGTAAATAAATAATATTTTATTATTTTATTTAATTTCCTAAAATAAATTAATTTATGGTTGAAAAGAATATGTAAATAGTTACATTCATTTAAAGGAACACTGTGAATGTCACATTATCCTAAAATATATTATGATGTTTTGTGTTGTAATAAAGTAAATAGATACATTATTTTCCTTTAGGAAATGAAGGAAATTATTGATTAAAAGGGTTCAATTAATAACAATGTCAAATAAAATGAATTCTATTTATATAATAAAAAATGATATCATAACATTTGATGTTCTGGAGTTAAGGAGTTGGAATATATTTTTATCATTCAACAATATAATTAATATTCAAAAACCTCATTATTACTGAAATTTGACCCCTTTATAGATGTTTCTCACAAAATATATTCGTTGGAGAATTTAATTTTGAGGTTATAAAAAATTGTAGTATTAATTTTATATAGATTAATTAAGTTATCAAATGATAAAAATGTTCAACAAAGATAAGTTTCATCGGATACACTATCAGATATGATATGATAGGTATGTGATTATGTTGGGTTTTTAATTATAATTTAAATATTTTTAAATTATCACATTAATCATATAATATATGATCTATAAATTATCATTATTTAACAAATGATGTGTATATATATATATATAAGTTTCAAAAAATGTGATGATAACTAACAAAAAAAGTATGAATGTGAATTAACCCTAAATGATGTTCATCGTGTGTCATTATTGGTTTATAAAGAATTGATAATGTTATCATTAACATGATTATAATATGAGATTCCAAATAGGATCATGAATCATGAATGTTTTTTTCATTGGATGATCGAAAAATTATACCATATATAGTGTTATACAATATGTATTTGGTATATTTAGGGTACATGTATCATATAGTAGTCTTCTAATGCTCGTGAGACACATAGTTTTAGAAGCATTATAACATGATACCTTTCTTACATGAGACTCAAGGCTTAGATAATCTATGAGTGAATGGATATATTTTTGATAATTTTTTGGTTTTTTTTCAACCATGATGATATATTTCATATCGTATAAAAACTATGATAGATGGGTCCTTTATTTAGATCGACTAGAAGTGTGAATCCACATATATATAGTAATTATGGAATTAATGTACATTTAAAATAATGTAATTTGAGGTGATTATCCATAACGATGAATGACAAGTGATGTATTCATCTACATGATCACTCTAGACTAAAAGAATCAATAAAAAATTAGGTAGTCATATGGTATTGACATAATCAATGTCTTGAGGTCACTTAATGTATTATAAACATGGGATTGGTGAGAATAAATTCTACCAAGAGATGCTGATAGTTTACATAGGTATATAGATAGTTGTGTTTGATAGAGATCCCTTAAAATCACATTATATCTTAAGTAGCATTGATTATTTACTAGTGGACAATATTTTTCTATATTTAGTGATCTTCTGATTCTTATATTTTGTCAATGAAAAAAAATCATGTAGGGTGAATATTTATTGTGGAATGAATTTGGATTTATTTTTACTCAAATAGATGCTCCAAAAGATTTATATAATTAATAATAAATAGAATTTTATTTTTATTTCATATGTTATTACATATGATATACTATATGAGGAAGTTGGTGATAGAATTCAAAATGCATTATTTAATATATCCAAACCAATTTTGGTAATTATTTCACATCTTATCAAATAATCAATGATAAAAAGTAAAATCTGACTTATTATATTAGGACACACTACAATTCGTATATTGAATTTGAGAATATTGTGTACAGATTTTTTTCATGATATGAAATTGGAAATATCACCTTTTATAAAATGAAATATGTTAAACCATGAAACATTCCTTATCTATGACCAATCATTATGTATGATTATTCAATATAATGGTGGCATGAAATATAGTTTCACGAAACATTTTATTTTAATCATAATGTGATATTTATTGGTATTGTATACAGTACATGACATGTCATATTAATAAAACATGATGATATCATAGTAATATGTAACATAATGTATAATTAATTTGGAAAAAATTAATTTTATTAAATTACGATGGAATAAAGAGTATAAAATGATTCCACTATAAAATCGTTATCATAAATGGATTGTTACATTTGATGTTATGCTCGATAAAAAATTCATGAAACTTCTATATGAGTTGGTAAAGTGTTATTGATAATTCATAAATTCACAAAAAATTTAAGAGTTATGAATTCTGGGAAATATTAATCCTTAGGGGCTATATAAAATCCAGTCTGGTGAAATGGTTGTTAGTTTTCTTTTCCACACTAATGATGTAGCTCTCTAAATCCCTTTAGACAATTAATTCAACGTATATTGTAGTATTTGGTTATACCTACCTTAGAGGATGGGGAGTTTTTACTGTGTGAGATGTTATCTTGTTAGTATGTGGATACACCATAGAGAGAAGGATCCTGTATTTTTTACTTAAATACTATCATCAAATATATAATAAAATAAACTAATCGCTACTATGGTGAAATGTACACACTGGTTTCACAAATTTTCATCCTTTTGATTATAAATATTTCATTTGTAAATGCATGGATATCAAGGGTTTGGGAATATATATACATAAACATATTAAATAGGGGGAGTTTTATCCCATTAGAGTATATAAATTCATCATTGAATAGGAAATTACCTGAAAGAAACTTGTGATCCATGCCATGAACATTAATTTGATAGATTTTATGTTCTCCATAGATAGATCATATATAAAAAAAACTACGCTGGTATTCTAATATTATGGATGGTAGAAGGGAAAATTTCCTTTAATTCAACACCTTATTCATGATCATATATGAAAGGATGCAATGATTGATTCATCAAAACTGTGAATTTTTTTTGGATGATTCACATTATAAATGATGACTAAAGTAGATGTACTAAATGATACTAAAAGTTTATCTCCAAAAAACTAGTACATAATGGAATTATTCAAATCCCCTAAGAATATAAAGTATGTTTATACATAGATGTTTCTTCAAAAACCGTAGGATCATATGAAATATTCCCATAGTAATTTTTAACTATAATAAATATCTCATAAAAAACATGAAGAGATTATAATTTATCAATATGTTATGATGTTATTGGGAAATTTAAAACATTAACCAATTAAAACTATTGTCTTCAATTTCAGTTCATTGATCAGAACCTATAATCTGGATGTCATAGAAATAGACTATATAATGAGTACCCAACAAATTAATATATTCTCTGAATTGTCTATCATATTTATGAAGATTTAAAATCCTATAAAGTCTCTTGTCTTTGATAAAGGAATTAAAATTATACTTTTTCTAATATCCTTAATTCATCTAGAGATATCATAATTTTAATTATTTAATAAACTCTTATTATTCAATAAAATATATAATTGTATTCTACATAATAGTACTAGTATTCTAAAGCACCTTACTCTAGCACGTTTCAAGGGATGAATCTTGCTCTTTTATAAATTTCACTAAATCCACCACCATAGACCACTGAGAAAATTTTTATATTGTAACAACCCACATAATTTTAATATTCATAATATTGATATATTTATTAATTATATATTTTTTTAATCATTATTTGACTATTAGGTAATTTTCATTCAATAAGAAAAAATCATCATTTCAATCCAAATTGAGTTTTTATGTGTTATATTGTTTAATTTAAAAGAAAGGTTTAAAAATTTTATAATTTTATTTTGAAAAAAATAATTTCATTTTATTATAATTTAATAATTTTCATAGGATGAAATTTTATGAAATTTATTCAATGATTGAATATTCCTTGAAATTTGATAATTATTATTTATTAGTAATTTTTTTTAAGATTTATTAATGTTAAATACTATATTCGATTAATTTTAAAATTTAATTGGTAATTTTTTTTATAAAAAATCATATTATAGTTTGTTTAATTAAATTTATACATTAATTCTCCATAAAAACATTTTTTATTTAAAAATAGAATTTTTCTTAAGAACAATTTATCATCGTGTTTTGTGGGTTAAAATTAAAATTCATTTATATCAATTTAGTGTATTGAAAAATTTAAAATAGTTTCTATATTTGGAATAAATTGTCCAAATATGTTAAATATATTTTTTATGTAATTATGAATAGTAATAATTTTAAATTTTGTTTCAAAAGTAATTTTAAAATCGGTTATTTAAGAGTAATATTATTATGATGATGACTAAAAAGTAACCCTACAAATTTTAAACATGTTATATTATGACAAAATTTAAACAGAAATAATAATAGATATCAATATATTAATTTTTTTTATTTGGATATGATTTGTTCCGTTATAATAATTATTTTAAAGAAAATAATAAAAATCATTATATTTGTTTTATTAATATGAAATTATTGACATAGAAATTAAAAGAGGTATGTTTAGTTTTATATAATCATTTAAAATATTATTTTTTTCTAATATTAAATTATTATTACTTTTTGTGTATAAATAATTTTCTTAATTCCGTATGCATCAATGATGTAAAATTTATTTTATTTAAACTAAAATAAAAATAATGTTTTTGAAAAAATTAGAACGATAAATAAATTGAATTAATTAATTATTTTTAGAAAATTGATTGAAAAAAATAAAATATTAGTAATGTTTTAAAGTATTTTATTAAACTAAATTTTCATTCACTGTATTTTCAATGTCAAATAAATTAAATAATTTCAAAAATTAAATTAATTCTATTTTGTAGTAAAATATATTATATATAATTATCTAAAATTCCAACAATTATTATTAGGAGTCATGTAATTGGGTATTCATTAAAAATATCATCCATGGTCCATTTAGGGGAAAATATTCCTTTAATTTTAAATATATTTCAATTTTTAATGGTAAAACACTATAATATCACTATAATTTTCCAAAAAGGTTAAACATGTTAAAACAAGTAGATAAGGGAAAAAAATATAAAATAAACAAGTACAAATTATATTATTTTATATTATTTATTCAAAAACTAATCTTATATTTATTAATATCAATTTGGATAAATTTTATTATGAAAAATTATTTATATTAATTTAATACATTATGAAATACAATGATTGCCCATCCTCATTCATATGAAACAGATCTTCCTATAATATTTTATTAAAACATAAAAACCTATTTATTTTGGGCAAGACCTACCCAAATACATTACTTACATTCCGAAAAATGTTTTAGAGTCTTATTTAATAACAAATCTAACCTATAATTCTCTCTATGTAAACTATAAGAGGTTTTATGAAGTACTTGTATTATCCTTTGTAAAGCCATGTCATTTTATTTCTCCATCTACACAGTAATATATAATTAATCAATTATGAAAAATAACACTATTACGTTTTATATACTGAGAATTCATTATTTCAATGGAATCACATACATCTATAAGATCTTTAATGAAATTATGAAAAATTCATTCTTGTGTATGGTAGATTACCAGCTCCTAAAACAACGTAATTGTTTTTCCATAATCACCCATCATGGATGGATATAGTGATGGAATTGATATATATATATATATATATATACTATTAATTATATATTTATCATTACGAAAATATAATATATTGTTTATTTTAATATCTTTCTACTCACCGAAAATTGAAACAATTGTTCTTGTGTACGTGTCGATTGTCACCATCATAAAGAGAAGTGATTCGTTTTTCATCAATAAATTACACCTATGATATATTTACATTTATTTAATGAATTTATATATGATTAATGACATAATTTTCATTCTGTAAGTATCAAATAATATATAACTTCTTTCAATAAGGATAGTTGAAAAATTGAAATGAAACTCGTGTGTACATACAACCTACCATCATTATGATTAAAACATTTCTAATATCTCATATCAACCATTAATTGATATATTTAAAATTATAATTTATTTATATAAATTATAATTACTTAATTATTATTATTCAATTGATGATGAAATAATTAACACTTTTTTCACCATCAACCTATCGAAGTTATTTTGGACATATGTGTGGAATCTTTTTGAAACATCTTTTGTGAACATAATATATTAATTAATTTTATATAACAAGTTATTAAATTAATTAAAATGATAATTAATATGAAAAATATGCTATAGAATGTAAATAATTAACATATGTTTTTATCCCTAATGATTAACAATATATGTGATGTGAGAGAATAAATATTACATACATTCTTTTTAAGATATTCATTTAAAGTATCAATTACAAATCTATTTCTTCCATGTATATATTTTCAAAAATATATATTTATTATATATATTGTCATAAAAAATAACAATTTCCATTTTATTTACCCTCTACTTTCATTCATTATTTTTTAAATGGAGCGGTTTTTATGACGGTTTTGACATTATCTATAAAAGATAAATATAATGTTATATTTTAATATAGAAAAAAACAATAACATTTCCTTACACCATTTAAATTATTTAATATATTAATTCCTTTATAAGATTCAATTATTTATTTAAATAAAAACAATCCTTCCATTTTTCTCGTTATTTTATGTTTTCAAAAGTAGTTTTTAAAATGATTTTTCATTTCAACATCTATTTTCTTATATTGGTATGAATGTTTTTTCAAGGTATTTAACCATGATATGGTCCTTGAATTTTTTTATAAATAAATTAATTTAAAAAATCTCATGATAATGGGATATCTTGATATAGTTAATATAGTGGGAATTCATAGATAGTACATCAATATATTTTTTAAAGATTATGTTTCTCTACTAATTACCTTATAAGTTCATGATATGGTTATTATAATTGAAATATTTTTTAGGGGTTCTATAATTATTATTTTTCATGGATCCCATATTACCATTTTAATCATTCTTGTGACATTTTTATGGAATTATTTTTATATCAACAGTTATGATAAAAATAATTTGTCTAAAAGAATTATATTTCCCTTTTTGGTTAAAAATTTATGTTTTGTGGAAAGGTATTTCATGGGTGATCATGTATTTTATGAAACCCACGTGATTATTATATTAATGTTATTTTTGAATTAAATTTTTTAATGAAAATTGTTGGGTAGAAAAGATATTTTCATTTTTAATTAAATGAATATTTGGTAATGGTCTATTATATTAATAGAAAACACTCATTTTTATCTCATAGTTTTACTATGGACTGACATCTTTCTTTCTTTTTTTATATCCCTTAATGTTCTTTTTGTACCCATTACATATTTTTAAAAATTATTCACATGTTTTACAGATGTGATTACACTTTGTATAATTAAATTTGAAATTCATAAAAATTATTCATGAATGTAAAAATGTTTTTTATATAAAATATATTGTAGTAAAAAATAATACTAAATAAAAATTCCAAAATTATAATATATTGTTTTACAATTTAATATTTGTGACCAAATTTTCTAAAAATAAATATTTTAAAAGTTCATAGAAATAGAATAATGTGAATGCTTGAAAAATATTCAAGACTAACTAATAATTTATGGTCAGCTATTTATAGTTAGTATCATAGGAAATGCTTTAGATTATTTTAGACTTTAGGATAGTGTAAATATAATACCTTTTATATGTTTTAAATTTTTTATGATGAAATGATATAAATTTTTTTAATACATTGTTTCTCTATATAAACTATATATTTTTAGATTTTGTTTTTCCAATCTAAAGATGGAATATTAAGTATGACGGAACCATAAATATGATATTCAAACAAATTGTAATCCAACAATGTTAAATGACTGTTTAAAAGATGATATAAATTGAGTTAATATCCATACATGAGATAATCCATGTTCAGCATAGGGGAACATGTGTATAGTTTATCATTTTATTAAACAACACCCTCCACAATTTAATGAAAATAATCACACTATGATGACTGAAGGATGGATTGAAGCCTTTTATAATATATTTTATGTAATAGGTTGTTTATAGAACCAATGAGAAACCCTTGAAATTTAATTTTTTAAGGTAAATATTATCAATGGTTGTCAATTATTATAAATATCAGATAAATAGAAGAGATTGATGTCATTTAATTGGAATAATTTATGAATTTTTTTCCTTTAAAAATATTTTGTGAATGTTATTCCATCAAGAATAGAAAATGTATTTTGTGAATTCATAAATATGGCGGAAGATTTTTTGGATTCATATTTAGAAAAACTCCCTCAAACATAATGGTATGTTAATAATTCTATAGAAATTTTGGTGAAATCATAGTGTGGAAAAATTATAGTAACAAAAACTTATAAGAATTTACTATTGTTATTAGAATGAAGGCCTTTCTAAAGAATCTTTTCAAACTACCCATTGTATAGTTTTATATCATATTGGTTATATATTGTATTTTAGTTAATCACAATAATATATATATATAAATATATATATCATATAATAACATGTTTTCTTCATAGAATTTAGACCATCGATAACCTACCATGATGATGAGAAACTAACTAGGGAAAGTCGTGATAGTTAAATTGCTCATATTTTTGGAAAGAAATAAATTATTTAAATTTTCAATGTCCCTATATTGAATGTATATGTTGTTATTTATATTTGTTTTACATTGAGTTATTCTAGACTAGGAGGTTGAAAGTACTAATGACTGGGTTCATGATGCAAAACTGATTTCAAAAACACAAAATTAAATTTCTCAAGTAAAATTTTTGGAATTTAAAAACACGTTGTGTGTGTTGAGAGATAATAAATCTATTTAACCTATGACAAAACCATTGGGTGGCCTTGTGTAATTTGGTCGAAAAATGTTTGTTCAACGAGATGTTTCAATGACTATATAGCCTTTAGTAACATTAGTGTTATAAAAATCACCATTTCCATCATATTGATTATTTAATTATCAACTCTAGCGAGAGAGGTACTTTTCAAAAATTGATCTCAGGTTTTAGAATCATTATATGAAGGTGAATGAGGATGTTTTTATAAAAAGTAAATTTTAGACTAGATATGGGAATGATGAGCTTTCATTTATACCCATTCAATTGTCTAATGCATATAACATATTTATTAATCTTATGAATAGAGTCTTCATAACTATTTAGGCATGTTTTTATGTTGTTTTTATTGATGAAATTGGTGTATATTAAAAAAAATGAGTATCATGAATGTCACCTATGGATACTTTTGTAAAACTTTAACGAAAATATGATTCATTGTAAATTTAGTAAGGATAAATTTTGGTTGTAATATATTTCATTCTATGGTTATTTAATTTCTAACTGTTTCATAAATATTTACCCTACAAAAACTAAAGTCGTTGAATGTTATATATGAAAAGAAAATTCAATGAAACTGATAGTTTTTAGGGATTAACGTGTCACTATTGGTGATTTGTTGAGAATTTTTCGTATATTTCTATAAAATTGACTATGTCAACTAGAAAAGAAGTTAAATATTTCCTAATAAACCAATCTGATGTTAGGTTTTTGGAATTCAAAAAATTCTTGATCCATTATCTATTTTTGGACATTCCATTAATAAATGGTAAAGTATTCATAAAAAAATGCTGATTCATTAAGTGATCATGGTGGTGTATTTATGTAGAGTGATCAAGTAATTACTTAGGATTCATGACACATGATACATCATTAGTTTAATTAAACTATACATGATATAGAATTTGACGTTGTGTCTTAGGCATAAAAAATTAATATAAACTATTTATATGTATTAAAATATTATATATATACAGATTAAAAAATTTTGAAGTATATATTTACTCATTAGCTTAGAATATAATAATATTTTATTATGTATCATGAATACATCATTCATTATCATTATATAAATACAAAACATGTTTCTAATTCATTGATTTATAAAAAAAAGTTTCATTATCCATGTAACGTTTCAAACATAACCCTTTTTAATAATTTAAATAGTTTTTTCTTCTAAAATTTTCATGAAATAAGTTCTTTAATTTTGTTTATGAGGTCAATATAGTAATCTCTGTCAGAAATATTCAATCATGAACATATGTAGGAAAATTTTTTACAAGAAGGGGTAAAACATTATAAGAATTTTAAATTGCAATAGTTAAATCATGAAGAATAACGTCTTACTAGAATTGGAAAAAGATTTTCTGTTCCTTGGGATTCCCAATTGATGAGAATTTTTTTGAGTAATTATCATAGTTCCCCATTTTCCATTTACCATGGTAGGAATAAAATATATATATTACTTCTAGAGTATTACTTGTGGGATGTAATGAAAATATATATTACATAATTTACCATGAAATATTTTTATATTCAATATGTTAACATAGAACGACGATTATCGAAGGAGATGCATAAACCTTGAATGGTGACAATGTAAAAATAAGAAAATATATCCGTCAATTTTCTTGTCAGATTACAATATATATCTCAAGGTAATAAAGAAATTTAAATAAAAATTTATTCACTAATAAAATCATCACATTTCCATCCCATTTGAGATAATATTTATTTAGATCAACATTCTTGACTAAAATTCATGGAGAGATTTAGGTTACATTGAGATTCATTATCTATTGTATCAAATCATTATCATAGGATCACTTCAATGATTATAAGGAAATTAATATATAAGTACCCATCCCTAAACATTACATAATCTTGAGTTGAGTCCATAATTATATAGTGAGGATATTTTCAGGTTTAGTTTTTTATATAATTAGGCCATAACTATTACATTACATCTCAAAAATTTCAGAGTAGACACAACTTCTCTATCCAATTTTTTCACAAAAATAGAACACCTAAAATAAAAAAATATTTATATATATCTTCAATAATTCTTATATTATCTTAACCTTCCATATATCATGTGAAAAAACATTTCCAAAAATTTGTATGAATATAAAAATCTCATAATGGGTTATAAAATATGAAATCACAACATTCATCCATCAATGCATACAAATCATTGAAATCATAATTTTCAATCATAAAACATAAGAACTCGTTAACATACCGCATGAAAAAATTTTATTTATAAAAAACACATAGAAATCAGAAATCATAATGGTAAATTGTGTCAACTATAACATACAAACATTGTACATTTCAAATTAAAATAGGGAGTTACATTTAGAATATCAATTAGATTGTATTCCCTAAATACCATATGAGAAACATTATCATTTACCTCCGTCACTTTACCCAATGAATTGGAGATATATCATGGTCTCACCCGTAATCGGGTTATCATGAAACCACCTTTATATGTAAATAATTCCCAAGAACCATAACATTATAATAACACATAAAACAAAAATATTGGAATGAAAAAATTATCACATTGCCACCACAATATATCATTTTAATATATTTCCATAATAAATTATTTCCAAAAAACAATTTTCAATACCAAAATATGAAAAAATGGTTTTTGGTATGTATTTTCTTTTTAAAAACATTATGTCTTGTTTAGGAAGCCAAAAATCCAATAATGCTTGCGGCGGTGCAAAGGTCGTTGTCTCCATGTATGTTAAAAAGAAACATTCAAATTTATATTTAGTAAAATTCTTCTTATAAAAAAGTTTCTATTTTATTTAAATTAATATCCAAAAGGTTTTACACACCGTTTAAATTAATATTGTCTAGAAATTAAAATATGCCTCAATGAATGAATATTGATACGATGTCCCTTACCTTGAGTCCATCTTGTTTCGTTTGTTCTTTATATTCATGAATATTAAATTTTGGTTTATTTATACGTTATTCAGAACCATTTTCAAGTTTATTATTAATTTTATATTAATTATAATCATGTAATAAAAATTACATATTTATTTATGTTCATATCTATTGATTTGTTAATATTCAGTACTTGAGTTGAAAATGAACCGTTTTTTTTTGGTAAATTTTACATGTAGTCAAATGTTCATCATCACAAAATAAATTATTCATGATTTAAGTATCATATATCCACTCTATATGTATTTAAATCAAATATATTTTTATTGAAAATATTAAATAACATTTGGAGATAAGAAATGAAATGCACCGTTCATGGAGACGGTAATCTGTACATACGCATGAACCTTACATTCATTTCATTTTCTTATTTAATGGAATGTATAATAAATGATACATGGGTTTTTTATAATTTCAGTATAATATAATATATTATATATTTTAAAAATTTTCATTATGGACATCCTTTAAACATTCCATAAACGACTTGAATGACACATATCACATTGAGGGGGTGGAAATCCTCACGTCCTCAAATTAAATTATCGTATTTACATAATATTGAAATAAAAAGGGTATGTTGTAAATAAAAAATTAAGTAATCATAGGTAAAATATAAATATCATATATATCATATATAAATCTAGTTCTATCATAATAGCCACCATGAGAGGTAGTTGGGGAAAATTGAACAGTCATTATTCTGTGATGCAATAGTTCACCATAAACATGAATAATATGTCCATATACATTAGATTAATATGTGTGTAAGTGTAGACAAATTCCTTATCATAAAAAAATACTAGTATATTTAGGATACTAGTTTTTTAATGTAATCAATAAATTGGAATATCATAGGGAATGGATATGGAAAATACAGAAAGGGAACATGAGAGAAGACATTAACTCTAAATCGGGTAACTTCTTTTGATTTGAGCCAAATGTCATTCTTGATTTTTCATTCACAAAATTTAATTCTTCTTAGAGGAAGTTAGTTATTTTGCGAGATTATTTGTTCAGAATATGGACGAGACATGGGGCATGAGAGGTGATATTAATGGGGTAGATGTGATTCTATTTTATAAGAGGGAGGAGAGGATCATTAGAAATGTTATAAAGTACAATTTTTTTCTATAATGAATTTCTGTTTAAAATGGATAAACCCATTTTTTCATATATATTATTATTTTGGGTACAAAATATCCCAACCAATTGGTTTTATAAAAGTATAGGTTACAAAATAAACTTTATCTTTTACCTTTAACTCATAGTTAATAACATTAAATCATACCATGTCTTCTATCATTTTCACAATATATGGTTACTATAGTAACTATAAAATTCTAATAGAACCCTAATTGAATAGTTAATGACATTTTAAATATTATATATGTTATTTGGAAGAATATTATAATTTTTGGATTATTATATCATTAAATAAAATAGTATTTTTTTAAAAACTCATCTATGAAAATATTGACACTATAAAGTTATTGATTTTTGTTAATGTCATAAAAACATGATTCCTGCAAACCAAAGGTATTTACTCGAATATAATAAATCAATTTCATCCATAAAATTATTGTATGGCAACAAAAAAATAAAATTACATTTATTTTATAATTTATAATATCATTTATGTAAGTCATTTTTTAATGAAGCAATCACTTCATCATTAATGTGTCATAATTAAATTTATTTACTTAATTTCTAAAAAATATAAAAAAAATCCTGATTTGGTAAATATTTATATATTTATAATTACTATATATATGCGAATAGATCACTAATATAACCATATATAAAAATTGTTTTATTAAAAGATACATGTTTACGTTATATTTCTCATTACATTAAATTAACTAATATAACATTCCATTATCACTCCAATTTGAATCCATGGGGACCCCAAATCGACTAAAGGATTACCATGGTTAGACCTATCTCATAAAATAGGATTAGTACATGTGTAAGGGTAGATTAATATTATTATAATATTAATTTTTTCTCATATTTACCAGATTTACCTATCAATCGTGGTAAATAAAATAATAACTGAAGTTACTATTCATAATATCCAGAAATAAAAGGTATCTATTTTGAAAATGTGGACCTTATTATTCCAAAAATTGAAACATTTTTTAAATTTAATACAAATAACATGTATTAAATAATTTAAAATTAATTCCCATGGTCAAAAACAAAAAGCCGGTTTTTGAGAGTTAATAACTATCATAATATTGTCATGTGTTTATGTCGAATTTAAATGGGAAATTACATACAATGACCAAAATTGGATTAAATGATAAAAAAATTCTATTTATACTTTTAACCCATAAAATTTTATGATTTAACCCTATAAATTTTCTTAATGGAAAAAGTTTTTTTCAATTAAAATTTATCGTATTTTTACTATTCATCAAAACATTATAGTTATCAAAAAAATATGATAAATTTATCCATGGTAAATTTTGATGTCACAATTATAAATAAGAAGATTATTCTATCAAATATAACTTATAAAGTTGTAAAAATCTAAATTTAAAAATGGTTCTCCATAAAAATACGGTAAAATTGCATTTTTAGAAAAATATGTCTTTTATCAGAATAATTGATTTTGTTCTTATATCAAATAAATAAAACATATAATATTAATTTAAAACATTACATTAAATACATGAAATATATTTTTTGTTAACTAAATCTCCATAAATAGGGATAACATTTTATATATACAATTATTCTCTTTTAAATAGGTTTTCATAAATTCACATCCCTTATATTAAATTGGTTTTTATATTCAATTCTAATAAATTTGGTAACTAATTCATCATTATATTTACATTTTTAAATGATATTTATAATTTCATTTGATAAAATTCTTTCCCTCTATTCCAATGGTTAGCGTTAACTACCATTGAATATAATATTATTATTATGTTATTTATTAGTATTAGTTAATATTCTTTGCAATGTATGATTTCATAGAAAAGCGTTGTTTTGTGTCGAGTATGCTATCGGAAAAAGAATTCCCATTAATGTAAAATTAGTATATTATTTTCAAATATTAACAAAAAATAAAAAATTATTATTGTCTAAATTCATGGGTAATTACAATATTCCTCCTATTGGAAATTGCATCCTCAAAATTTTAAATTTGGGCTCAGAAACTTCATTGAGAATCCAATATTGGAAAAAGAATCAATACAACTATCACATTAAAATATATAACGATATTTAAAATGGTCACCCGAGATAACAAATACGTGGATTCCATGTTGGAGATCATGGATATGAAAGATAAACTAATAATCATGTTCTAATGGAGAGTGATAGAAAACATGATGAGGGGAATGTTATCAATCTGAAATCCATAAACATGTGATGGTTTAAACTGTCATTGATTTTCCAGTATGAAAAGTAAATAGAATATATTTTGTTTTAATATCTTTTTCATAATGTTGAGTAATTTATTTTACTACCTAGAATAATAACCCAAGTAAACATATTATTTTGAAGTAGTGTTTTATTCATTAATAAATATCTAACAGAAACACATCTTTTCTCCAAACGATGTGTATTATAGATGACAAGGTCACACATGATGTGATAGAATAAACTTCTAGAGAATCAATTAAATAAAAAAAGATGGATTATAAATTTAAAAAACCATTATAAATTAACATAAACCAAAATTTATAGTATAAGGTCAGATAATCCCGAAAAATGATAAGCCTTTATAAAAATTAATAGTACACTTAATCTCCAAAATTAAACAAATAGTACAAAAATTACAAAAATGACCATTCAGTGCAATATTGTCCTTAATATTATTCAAACAATTCCAAAATAATATTGAAACCCATAATGTAAGGAATCATAAATTTCAAGAAATTAATTTTCTTAATTTCATTGGAATTTTACGAGTCTGTGGTTTTTGACGGTTCCAGATTCCAAGGCCCGGTGTGCCCGTAATTAATTTTAGAAGTTTTTTTCAGGTATGTTTAGTAAAGGTATGTGTAGGTTTTTCTATCTTTTGAACCAGTGCTCGGAATTGAAATCCAAGGGCACCGATGAACTCGCACCACCAGTAATTGCGTAAGGGGACCTTTACCAAAAGTTTCATTTTATCAGGGATTAATGTTAATTTTAGGGTTGTTGTTTAAAATAAATAAAAATATTTGTTTAATATTTTTTTTGTGGTTGGTGGCTTTTTCCTCCCAAGGATAGTTAGAGGTGGGGCCCACACCCACATAACCTCCCGTGAGAGAATATTTTTATGGTGGGGCCCACATGATCCCTAACCTGTCACCTCCCCTAAACTCACAATTGATTCCCATTAATTAATTTTGACAACATCTCACTTTTATTATAGTTAAACCCCCACCTCCCTCTCTCCCTAATTAATATACCAACACCACTTAGTTAATTAATTGATCAACAATTAATTAATTAATTCAAGAGTATAAATGTTGAAATTGCATTGCAGTATAATATATTGGGGAAGCCTTCAGATAATTTTGGGTTGGAAAATATCCTATTGAGGAGGCTCAAAAGAAATAGAAGAGAATGGTTCTTCCCTCAATGAAGAACCACTGAAGAATGGCGATCATCTCATCCGATCTTCAGCCAAGGAAAAGGAGAAGAAGCCACCGACATGGAACACCCATGATGTGACATCCTCAGGTTCTTCTTTCCTGACATCAAGAGTTAACGTCATCACCCCACGACTCCATTCTACCACGACGCTTGTACCCTATCCGCATATCGTCGACGTGCAATGTCATAATCGAGGTATGGGGATTATGTTCAATTTTAATGGATTAAAATTGTTCTTGTTCTACGTTGTTAAAATTGTATTATCTTTGGCCAATTTCAACCGCCTAACGCAGAGTGCGGGGGATGAACCCACATGGCCTTATAACCCTCCGTAGTCTCTTTTTTTTCCATTAAGTAATGTTGGATGAGGCAGTGACAAGAGAAGCGGCGACCATGCGCCAGCCTCATGAGGAATAACAGTGGCCCACAACTGCAGGCAGCTCGGCCAGGGAAGAACTGGATGGCTATAGCCGGTCAGGCCGAAGTGAGAAACCATGATTCCCCATGGCACCATGGAGTGGATAACCATGTCCCTCACGGGGTGGGCCACTTATGCGGAAGAACCGTTCGGCTCGACTGCCGGCCGAGCGGAGGAAAGCCGCGGCACACGAAGGTGCCCCGCAACAGATCTGCGGCCCGCCCGAGTAGGCCACTAGCACCAATAAGGCCAGCCGGCTTTGGCCGACTAGTTATGGAGGGTGGCGTCGCCCGTTCGGGTAGTTGGGGGGCCACGCCCCTGCCTCGGACTGCTCGGTCGGCCGGCCGTGCCGCACCGGGCCGGGCTGCGCTGGGCCTTTCCAGGCCGCGCCAGCCGGGTCGGCCCATGCACGTCAGGACTAGCCATTCCCTAGGGGCCGGGCCGCACGTTTCATTGGGCCGGTCTGACCCCCTTCCATGTCGGACCCACCAACACTGGGTTGACCTGACCTGCCAGCCCACTAGGCTTGAGGGGTTGGGCCCATTTTCACTTAAACGTGAATAACATGAAGACCACACATCTGATCGAAGCACCGTCTATGGAACTGGGACCCTTGTGACAAGTTGGTCCTTTTTTTGATACTCTAAGTGTGTTTTTGACAACTTTGGAAAAACAGCCTGGTTGGTTCGAACCTGATACCAACCGGGCTATCGGAGCAGAAACACATTTCACTTATGGACCAGGCGTCCGATTGACGTGCCATCAACTAAGTTGTATTCCTCTTGATTAGATAGACATTTTGGAATACTCTAAATAGAATTCATATTTGGTTTGAGAATTTCCAGTTTGGATTGTACCTGAAATCCAACCGGGACCCTCGAACGAAGATACTAATGACTCACAGACCGGACGTCCGATTGACGCGTCGTCTGTTGTGTTGCGACCCCTATAATGAGGCAGTCCTTTGAGATTATTCCTCATGAGATTACATGATAATTTGGAGTATCAACCGGTAGCACATGGAGGGGACCCTACCAGATATGAGCATATGGAGTGCAGAGACCTAGTAGTGGTAGACCTGACGACTGCTTGACCGATTCGACTCGAAGTGAATCGATTAGCCCAGTGGACAGAACGCCCTATTTTGAGGAAAACCCACGGCAGATGACGCTCCTGGTTTTGCAGCATACCCACAATACTCGATAGGAGGAGAACCTATGTAGGATATTAGGGGGAGCACTACTGTGTTTGGGCGGTATACCCACAGCGGAGGAGCACCCGGTTTGGAAATAGACCTGCGATACTCGATAGGAGTAGTACCTCGGTAGTCTAAGGTTAGTGAGTATCACCTTAGAGTCATGAAAATGCCACTATACTCGAAATAGGAGGAGTTCTCCAGTAGTTGTGGTTATGATTTTGAAAATAATGGTTTGAGCTGAGTCAATGACCTTAGTGTTTTCCTCATGATTGAGATGGGTTACTTGATTACTTAAGTATATGTATTGGAATATACCTAAGAGAAGGTTATCTATTGTGATCTTTCATTGTGGTTTATCCTTGATGGATTTTGAGAGACCTTTAGGGTCTCGAGGTCCCAACTGAGTATCATTATACTCACCCCTGCAAGGGCTATGCTCGCACCTCGTTGAGTTGGATGCAGATGACGAACAATGCTAACTGAGGAAAAGTGTATGAGGACTGGACGATAGCCGGAGGTGGACATTCAGCGTGATGGCACATGGAGTGGGCCGAAATATGTGGAGTGCTAAAAAGGACATATGTACCTACCCTTCAGGTGGGAACTCGAAGGACGATCCTAGAGCTGCTTCCATCTTCCACCTGTTGTCTTTTAAGTTGTACTTTCTTTCCGTTATAGTTGTACCTTTCTGTTGGGCTTGTATTTCTGGCCCCTTTTTACATTCACCACACTTGTTATTATGCTTTACTTAGTGTTTTCTTCTTCTTGTTTCTGGTTGTGTGTGTTTACATTTTAAAAAGGAAATGCCTTCCTAGATCTAGGTAAACATGCCTTTGGTGCTAGTCACCAACCCATGGATTATGGAAGGCAATTTTGGGGTAGTAAGGAAGTGGGCCCTAGGAGATGGGTCATGACAAATTGGTATCAGAGGAGGCCGTTCTACCATAGAATGAAAGAATCTGATCATTTCATTTAGTGTTGAAATATTGTTAAGGGTACTAAGTGTGGTCTTCAATTCACGAAGTCCAGTGTTGGTGCGGGCGGGTGACGTATCCATACAACAGGACCCTGACATCTGATTTCAGGATTAGTTCACAATAACACTAATTGCGTGTGTGTTTTAAATTTTTTATTTTACATCAACTCAAACCAGGTCAGCTCACTAGGCATAGTCTTTTGACAGTGTCACATCTATTTCTTTCAGGATGTCTTCACAAAGTCAGTCAGGGCAGGTTCTGAGTGGAGAGCGTGATGATAGCACACTGAGCTGCAAGGCCACAGTGTAGGGCCCCATCACAACGGAGGCACCAGTTGTAGCACTAACCACTCGGAAACTACTGCCACCAGCCCCAGTATCAGTGGGTACGTGCCGCTTGTGCATGTTTCACGGGTTCCTATGACAGAGTCCTCAGAGGTTTCGAAGCGATAAATACTTTCAGGCGGTTGGGTACTGGTTGGAGTTTGTAGCATGAGCATTCCACACAGTTGGGACACCCACTGACGTAATGGTGTACCTAGCTGTTAGTATCTTTCAGGGAGTAGTTGAGTGGTGGTGGAGCCATATGCTCCTGTTTTGCAACGAGCTGACCTTCACCAGGGGAAACATCAAGGGTATTATCATAGTGGCGTTTATACTAGAGACTCTACTCTCTGTTCATGCTCAAGAGATGCTACTCTTGCAGCAGGGCTTTCCGTCCGTAGCAGAGTCATCTGTAGGAAGTAAAAGGACGAAACAGGGGCACGACCGGGTTACACCTACTGAAAGACGACCCCAAGATGTGGAAAAGCGGGTGTGGGGCACCTGACGCAGAGTAAGACCTAATCGGAGAAGGGTATGTTATTCCTGCAGGGAATGTGGTCCCAAAGAGATTGACTATCTAACTCCACGCATAGTTGATCATTAGACATTGGAGGATCCACTGAGATAGAAGCAACGACGGGTTCTTGGGTATCAGCCGAGCGTTGGACATGGAAGTGGAGAAGTTTCTTCAGCGGATGTTGGTCAGAGTCATCAAGCACTACTACTCCCACCCTGAGGTGGTTCACCTCAATCTATGGAATTAGGTGGACATGAGAGGGACTAGTTACAAGCATAGAGGCCTTTATTCATGATCTATCTAGCTTCTTTAATGTCATTGTTGTGGATACTTTTTGCCTTTGTACTTCAAGCTTCAATAATAAAAGACACATCTCCTTGTAATGTATTCATTCCTTCTTTTTGTGTGGTTAATACTAATAGGAAACAATTAAAACCATTGACATGACCCTCACATTCGATATATCTACTAGAGGAGACCCAATGACAACACACTGATTCCGATAGTGTGACTCGACCCTAGAAGGCGAGAGTGACGGATTGATCTCTTGGCAGTAGAATCGAGGCCATATGACATCGTCCATGGCATGAATTAGTACTGTTCATGTCAGGATAGACTGTATTAGGCAATGGGTGTGGTTCATCTGGGGGATGAGACTCGATTTCTCTTTTCAGAAAAGGAGAAATCTTAGCAACTCATACATGTCATTGGGGAAGTATGGTGATCATCGACTGACTTACCATGTCATCCAACTTCCTACCGACCTGAGATGGTATGATCTTCGACGGAGAAGGTGCAGATCATCCAGGAGTGGATGAATACTGCACAGAGAAGACAAAAATCCTATGTTTATAAGAGATGCAGACCACTACAGTTCAAGGATGGTGACCACATCTTTATACGGGTCTCACCACGACGAGGTCTACGGAGATGTGGCCGAGGTGACAAGTAATCTCCTTTGAAAATCGGACCATTCCAAGTCATTAACAGGATAGTAAAGTTAGCTTAACACATGTCCTTTCCACCACATTTTCAATAGTTGCACGACTTCTTCCAGGTATGTCAGTTTTAGAAGATACGTGTATGAAACATCCCACATCATCAACCACAAAGATCTAGATATCGATGATAGGGAAACTTTCATGGAGGTTCTAGTCGATATTGAGGATCAATAGGAGAGGGTCCTACGAGGATGGTTGATTCCTCTGGTGTGCTTTTTCTGGAAGAACGATAACCTCCATGAGAGCACATGGGAGTGAGAGGCTCAGATGCGTGCTCGACACATTATTTAATTCCATGATGTGTTTTGTAGCATTACGAGGATGTAAAACCCTGGGGTTGGAGTAATTTAAAGACCGTTAAATTTAATGAACTTTTTTCCTTAATTTCATTGGAATTTTACAAATCTGTGGTTTCTGATAGCACCAGATTCTGAGGCCCGGTGTGCTCAGAATCAATTTCTGAATCTTTGTCCATGTACGTTCATTAAACATACATGCAGGTTTTTATATCTTTTTAACTGATGCTCAGATTTGAAATCCAAGGGCATCAACGAACTCGCAGCACTAGAAATTGATTAAGGGGACCTTTACCGTAGTTTCCTTTTATGCGGGTTGAATGTTAATTTCTGTGTTGTTGTTAAAAATAAATAAAAATATGTGAGAAAGTGTGGCGCCCCACAGGGCAGGCCAGAGGGAGAAAGGGTAGCGCCCCAAGATGGCACGTTTCGGAGAACCGGGGACCGCACGGGGCGGGCCGCTTCTGTGGAAGAACCGTCCAATTCTATGGTCGGTTGGGCGGAGGAAAGCCGCGACACCCGAAGGTGCCACGCAGTAGGTCAGCGGCCCGCCCGAGCAGGCTGATTTCACCTAGAAGGCCAGCCGGATTTGGCCGGCCGGTTAGGGAGGGCATCTCCTCCGGTTCGGGCTGCCCCCCCCCCCCCCCGACTCATACCACTTGGCCAGTAGGCCACGCCGGGCTGGGCCGCGCCGCGCAAGCTGGGCCTGGTCAGGGCCTTCAGGCCATGCCGCGCCCTATGGGCTGGGCCACATGTTTCATCGGGCCGGTCCGACCCCCTTCTAGGTCAGACTCGCCAACTCTAGGTTGACCCAACCCACCATCCCACTTGGCTTGACGGGTCAGGCCTGTTTCCACATAAACGTGAATAAAATGATGATCGCGCATCCGATCGACGTAACGTCTGTGGCATTGGGACTCTCATGATGAGGTGTTCCTTTTGAGATACTCTAAGTTTGTTTTGGATGACTTTTGAATAATAGACGGGTTGGTTTGAACCTGAAACCAACCGGTCCCTTGGAGCGGAAACACTTATAACATATGGACTGGAAGTCTGATTGATGTGATGTCGAATAAATTGGATTCCTCAAGTTAAGACGGACCTTTGTGAAACTCCACATAGGATTTGAATGTGTTTTTACAATGAATAGGTTGGATTGTACCCAAAATCCGACTGGGCCCCTGGAACAAGAATTCTAATAACTCACAGACCAAACATCTGATTGACGCGCCGTCTATTGCGTTGAGACCCCTAGGACGAGGCGGTCCTTTGTGATACATCCACGTGATATTTCAAGACACTTGGAAGTATCGACCAGTAGATCATGGAGCAGAACCTTCTCGAGATGAGTGTAAGGAGTGCCAAGACCTAGTAGTTGTAGACCTGACGACTGTTTGACCAATTCGACTCGGAGTGATTTGATTTGCACAGTGGATGGAGCACCCAGTTTGGTGGAAGACCCACGGAGGATGGAGCGCCCGGTTTGGTAGCATACCTATGGTACTTGGCAAGGGATTACCGCTATAGGCTATTAGGGGGAGCACTACTGTGTTGGGGCGGCAGGCCCACATCGGAAGAGCGCCCGTTTTGGCAGCAGACCCACGGTACATCAAAGGAGGAGTATCTCAACAGTCTACGGTTAGTGAGTCGTGCCTCGGAGACGTGACATGGCCATTGTACTCGACAGAGGAGGATTTCTATAGTATTTATGGTTTCGATATTAAAAATCATGGTTTTTTTCTAATTCAATGACCTTTGTGTTTTCATCATGATTGAGATGAGTTACATGATAACATTGGTATATGTATGGGAATATACCTAAGTAAAAGTTATCTATTGGGATCTTTATTTGTGGATTAACCTTTTTGGATTTTGTGAATCCTTGAGGGTGTCGGGGTCCCAACAGAGTATCATTATACTCACCCCTACATGGGCTATGTTAGCACCTCGTTGAGTTGGATGCATAAAACAGACAACGGTGACAGAGGCAGTGTGTACGAGGACCGGACGGTACACGGAGGTGGACACAAGGCATGATGGAAAACAGAGTGGACCAAAAGACGCGGAGAGATGAAGAAGAAATTTGTACCTACCCTTCAGGTAGGATCCCAAAGGATGATCCAGGATCTGCTTCCATCATCCAGTTGTTGTCTTTTCAATTGTACTTTCTTTCAGTTGTAGTTGTACCTTTCTTTTGGGATTGTATTTCCGACCCCTTTGTACTTTCAGCATATTTATTATACTTCTTTACCTAGTTTTTTATTCCTGTTGTTCACTGGTTGGATGTGTTTACGTTTTCTAAAGCCAATGTCTTCCCAGTTCTGGGAAAATACTCCTTTGGTGCACGTCGGCATCCCCTGGACTATGGAAGGCAGGCGTGGGATAGTCACGATACAGGCCCTGGGGGATGGGTCGTGACACATTATTCAGAAGGATTTGATCATAGTATCCCGGATAAATATTTTCATTTATCTCCAAATAACACAAAGTACTATTAATGTCTCTTACTAAAAACTAATTAACCTAATCACATATTCTCTATGATAGGTTAACCATTTCTAAACATATCACAAATTACCATAGGTCAACAATAAAAATATTGATTCTTCCATATAAAATTCATCCATTACTCCTAATATTAAATCTCATAGTATTCTATTTTTCGTAGGCATATAGTGTTCCCAAAAGAGCAAACGTCATAAAAATTAACCTTTATAACATAATCACCACATAATTTTCCTATACTATGGATATTCATTTGATAAAAAAAAGATCACAAATATGAGCATATTCTTAATCTATAATATCATTTAAATAAAAATAATAAGTCAGACTAAACAGGGACTTCACATTGTCCCATGGTAGGAGATAAATTCCAGTCACACATTGGTTGTGGGTTTGATTCCCTCATCTTTGTCTGACGCGACTGGTTGTCACACGGTCTGTGTGTTGTCCTTTTTCAAAAACAATATAATTTTATAACATTCCAAAAAATTATATAAATAACTTAATAACAAATATAACATATTTTAATCTCAAAGGTTATCTCATGCATCACATTTTGCGTCCCAAAAATTAATAACCTATAATTGCATCAAATTCAAGGATCATATAAACCCTAATGATAATTTTTGACTATATCCACCAAAGAAAAGAAAATTCTTCATCTGTTTTCATTTTTATATAAAAACTAAATGGTTATAAATATTATAAGTCTTCCACATTAGTCCCATCATTAGTACATTTAAACATTTCATCATCCATAGATATAACATAACTCTTCAATTTCTAAAATGTATACATCTTAATCATTGACCAATATTCTTGATCCATTATCCATGTTTTCCAACTAATTCCTTTTTTACTTATTTCTTACAAACAAAATCATATGTATTATACTATGATGTAAATAATGTCAAAACCTGAGATAAGAAATAATCCATACCATTAATAGGTAATTATCAGTTTCCTCACCATCAATGGAAATGGAATTAGGAATTAGTAAACATATATTTATATGGAAATTTGTATCCAATTCTTAAACCTTATTATTAGGATATTTATTTTAATAATGACCATGAACACCACATTTTAAACCATCAATTTATCCCTTATAAATAACATATATCTCTTTCATAGAGCCAAATGAACACATCCTTTTTCCACTGATGGTTATTGCATTATGACCACCATTACCACATCTATAACGTATTCTCATCACTTTGAAACATTTTCCTGGGCACTTCATTCCACATCCTTGACACATAGGTTTTTTATTATAATTACCTTTATGATTACTACTTGAACATCGATATGGATTATTTTCATGTATATATGATTACTTAGAAGACTCTCCAAGTATAGAGTTGTCAATCATTACATAAGATAGTTGGTTATAAATAACCACAAGAATTCTCATTGCACTAAATTTGATTCGATTGCTTATTCAAAAAACCACCAATGTTTCCTTCACATACATTGTTACTTTGGTTCATTATAGATCCCTCCAATATCAGAAAGAAATAAGGATAGTGTGGGTATAATCAAAAAATCATCACGTTATAACTTATGAGTTGGGTAAACACTAAGATAAACGTAATCATGTTATCTTGAACTCATTCAGTTTATGTAAAACAACTCTGACTCTTTCTAATATGCTAACCATTGTAGTTATATAAAACATGTCACTTATTCATAAATAACACCCTATCCTCTAATGTAATCTAAATAGACAACTAATACCAACTATAAGCCCCCATCATAAACATTACAATATCTATAGTTAATTAATTAATTTGACATAATGAATCTTTTCATGTTACGAGTTTTAGATAATTAGTCCATTAATATTACATTATATCATAAAAATTTCAATGTAAGACACTTCATCAATATAGAAATTTTTTTCACAATAATGAAAATCCTTAAATTAAACTGGAATTGTTTTAATGGATAAAAATATTCATGATTTTTTGCATTCCATTACCCTTCATTATAACCTATGAAAACAATTTCAAAAAATTGGGATGAGCATAAAAACTGAGTAAGGGTCATAAAATAAGGAAAGAAAACATTAGTCTACGAATACATAAAAAAACATTAAAATCATTATTTTCAATCATAAAACATAATATCCTCAACATACCTAATGAAATCATAAGATTTATAAATAACACCTAGAATGCATAAATGTAACTTTTGGAATCCATAACACATATACAATGTAGCTTCAACAACTACTTAGGGAGTTACATTTTGAATACCCAACAGAGTATATTCCCTAAATCTATTAGGAGAAACTATAACATTTACATCCATCACGTTACCCAATGAATTGGAGAGCTATCACAGGCTCACCCACCCTTAGTTTATCACAGAACCACCCATATATATAAACAATTCCCAATAACCATAACATAATCATAAAACATAAAACAAGAAAAAAGGAAAGATAAAATTTCCACATTGTAATCACAATATATTATTTCTAGATATTGACTTAATCAGTTCTTTTTAAAAAACTATTTTCAATACCAAAATATTTAAAAAGGAAATATGGTATGTATTATATTTTTAAAAACATTACATCTTGTTAAGGAACCCAAATATAAAATAATACTTGTGGCGGTAGAAAGGTCATTGTCACCACATACGTTAAAAATATAATTTTGTGTTATCATTTAGTAAAACACCTCGAGGAAAAAAGACTCAATTTTCATGATATTAAATTTCAAAAGTATTATACACATTATAAAAGAACATTGTGTATAAATCAAAATATGCCTCAAATAAATGGGGATTTTATCGAAGTCCCTTACCTTGAGACTGACTTGTCTCGTTTGTTATTTATATTACAGAATAATAAAAATATGTTAATTTAAACATGTTTCAAAATACTTTTCAAGTTATTATTATTTTTATACTACTTATCATCATGTTATAATAATTACATTATTATTTATTTTCCTGTCCTAAATTCTGTCAATATTCGGTACTTGAGTTGAAAATGAACTTGTTTTGATTTAATGGTCAATGTAGTCAACATTTTCACGTCAAAATAATATTATTCATGATTTTAGTATCAAATTTCCAGTATATATGTAGTTACATCCAATATCTCTTTATTTAGAATAGTCTATAACATTTTGAGATAAGAAAGGAAATTTAATGTTCATGGAGATAGTAAGCATTACGTACGTAGGAATGATACATTCATTTATTTTGCATATATAATGGAATTGAAACAAAATGATAAATGGATATATTATTATTTCATAATAATGTCATATTTTATAAATATTAAATAAGTTCAATAACATCATCTTTTATATGTTCCATGTATCGATCAAACATGTCATATCACTTAGAGTGGGCGATATTCTGCACTTCCTCGAATAAAATTATCGTATTTACACTTTTTGGAAAACTAAATCTATGATGTAAATATATATTTCTGAATGATATAGAAAATATAAATATAATAAATATCCTATATAAATTTAGTTCCATCATTATGGCCCCCATGAGAGGTCGTAGGGGAAAATTGATCAATCATCGTTTCATGAGGTAGTAGTTTGCCGTACACAAAAATAGTATGTTTATATCCATTTGATAAAGGTGTGTGTGAATTTACTTCAAATAAAACTCATAAACACATCTTAGTATATTAATGATACTATTTTTATTATGTTATCAGTGAATAAAATGAGAATAGGGAGTGGAGATGGAAAATAAAGCAAATGAACGTGAGGGAAGACGCTAACTCTAAATCGGGTAAAATATTTCGATTTGGGCCAAAAGGCTTTTTGGGATTGCCTTATGCCAAAGGTACAAATTATTATAAGAAGGGAGGAAAGATGGGAGTTTATTTGGTCTGCTTTTGGATGATCTATGGGGATTGAGAGATTTGTCTAAATAGTGATAGATGATTTTATTTTATAAGAGGGGGAGGGGCACTAAGTATTGATATGAAATATTATTTTATTATAAAAAAGATTGGTTAAAAATGGTCCCAAACACATTAATTTCAATTTTAATAGTATTTTGGGTTGAAAAAAACTCAACCAATTGGTTTTATATAGGTTTATGTCACAAAATTAATCTTATAATTTAGCATCAACACATAGTTATAAAAATTAACTCTTACCATTTTTCTTGAATTTTCAGAATATATGATTACTATAGTTATTATAAAATGAATATAGAACCGTAATTGTATAATTAATTACATTTTTAATAATATTGATGTTACCTAGATGAATCAATGATTTTTATAAATATTATTTCATTTAATAAAGTTGTATTTGTTTTTAAAACTAATTTATGTCAATTTTTACAAAATAAAATAATTGATTTTTGTTAATGTCATAAAAAAACAATCATTAAATAAAAAGGTATTAAATACAATAAAATATGCTAATATAATCGAGAAAATTATTTAATGGTATGGAAATAATCATATTACATTTATTTTAAATATAATAATATCATTTTTTGAATCCTTTATTAATCTAGAAATCATTGCATCATCATTGTGTCATAATTAAATATATTTATTTAGTGTATAAAAATTATAAAAATTATATAATTATTTGTTAAATGTTTTTATCATTATAATGAATATTTATAGGTGAATATATCACTTATATAACCCCACATAATTATTGTTTTACAAAATGATACATGTTTATGTTATATTTGTTCTTTATATTAAATCAACTAATATAATTGGTCATTATCACTCCTAAGTGAATCCATGGTGTCCCAAAATAGACCCAAGGTTTTCTATGGTTGGAAATATCTCATACTATAGGATTAGTATATGTTATAGGGTAATTAAATATTATTATAATAACATTATTTATAAGTATTTAAAAGGTTTATCCTTTAACCATGGTAAATAAAATAATTAATACATTAACAATTCATAATGTCCAAAAATAAAAGGTACCTATTTAAAATATTTTGATATTATGATTCAGAATGTTGAATTCATTTGTCATATTCAATAAAAATATGTTTCAATAATTAATTTGAAATTATTTCTTATTGTTACAACCTAATAACTAGTTTTTAAGAAATAATAACTATTAAAAGAATGACATGTTTTTATTGTAGATTTTTAATGGGACATTTCTTATAATGACCAAAATTTAATTAATTGATAAAAATATATTCTATATATTCTATTAAACTACTACATAATATGATTTAACAATATAAATTATCTCAATGGAAATTTTTTTTCAATTAATAATTAACATATTTTTACTCTTCATCAAAATAGGATACTTGATAGAAAAATATCAAAATTTCTTCCAAGGGAAATTTTAATGTCCCAATTCTAAAGAATGATATTATTTTTTAAAATAGATCAGATATGGTTGTGAAAAAATAAATTTAATAATGGTTCCCCATCAAAAGGTAGTAGAACTAAATTTTTATAAAAATGTTTCTTTTATCTGAAAAATGGAATTTGTTCTTATATCATATCTAAAAAATATGTATGTTGAATTTAAAACATTAAATTTAATATATAAAAAATATTTTTCAGTGAATAAAAATAAATAACAAGTGATATAATTTTATAAACACAATTATTCACATTAAAATATGTTTTCATAAAAACACGTCATTTATATTCAGTAGGTTTTTATTTTCAGTTATAATAAATTTGGAAACCAAGGAATCATTATTTTGAATTGTGTAAAAAACATTTCCATATTTAGTTGATATTATTCATTCCATCCATTCCAACGTCTACGAATTAACTACCATTTTAAATAATAATAATATTATTGTATTTTTTCTTATTATAACTCAATGTTGTGTGCAACGTAAGATGTTGGAGAAACCCATTATTGTTTGTCGAGTATGCTATTGGAAAAAGTGACCAATTTAACCTAAAATTAATATCTTGATCATTATAATTAATAGAAATTACAATGTATTATGGGTCCACTATTTGATGAGAAAATGGTTGATAAGTAAAATATGATTAAATTAATTATAAAGATGGATCAAATTAGGTAGAAATTTTTTATAGATAACTAGAGTGAATTTATTAGATTTTGATTTTGGTGAAAATGTTTCATGTAATGAATATCCATATTAAAGTGTTATGTAGTATGATAAAAAAATGAAGTCATGTCAATTATTAATTGGGTTATATAAAGTCATTGAGAATGCGAGATTTGTTTCCTTTTGACTTGAATTATGTCTATATTTATTCTAATCCCATGAAATATTTTACATCTTGCTGTTATGAATGCATTTCTTGAATTCATGTCACGTTTTGATCAATGAATTAGCTATTTTGGAAGATAACATTTCTTATCAATAATTTCCAAAACATATTATTGGATAAATATATCCATTACTATAGAATAAGTTAATTAATATTGTTAGGGATTGTTTGACAACCAATATGGTTGAATAAGAAAGACCATAATCTGAAAATGCTATGAGGGAGAAATGTTCCCAATTATTTATGTGATGAATAAAATTTTGAGGGCACAATTAAAAAAATGGAATGATTGTTAAAACCCATAAAATGTATAGATAAATCATTTTATTATATTTGTTAATTTTATTTTATTGAGATATACTCACTATAAGAATATAATTCAATATCCAATATGAATATAAAATATTTCATTTTATCTAAATTATGTTTTGAGGTTTTTTATTATTTTATTTAAAATCATTATTACCATATTATAAAATGTAGAATTTAAAAAATAATTTCATTTCTATATTCTAAATTTATATAATATTTTATGATGAATTATTTAGATCTTTATAAAAATATTGATTTGTCAATTAATAGTGAAAATTATTTTATTACTAAAAAAAATTTATATTCATTTAAAGTATAAATAATGTAAAATTCTATATTTTTTATTTTTAAAATTTCCATAATTTTTTTGACAACAAATAATAAAATTATAGTGTTTCAGATGAACATTATAATTAAATATAATATAAATTCAATTTTGTGTTTAAAAGTGTTATTTTTATGAAATACTATATTCCATCAACTTTTATGAGATTTATTTTATATTTAATTATGTAATATCTCTGAAATGATTATTTAAATTTTGATTCCTTATTTCAAATCTTGGGTTAAGTTTTTGAAATTATTTATCATTTAGTTTTAAACATTATGAATAATAACCATATTAAATTTTGTTACAACTGTTACGATAAAATGGGATGATTATGTGTAAAAATAATGTTATATAGACTATATTTTGATCCTAAAACGTGACATTATTTTATTTTATTAGTTTAATTTATCCATTTTCATCCAAACATGGAATATATGAGCTTTTTTCCATTTCAAAATGATTTTGATATTTATTATATTTTTTATTAAGAAAAGTAAAAATTGTTAGTCTATTTCTTTAAATATTATTAATTAATTGACATAGGTATTAAAAGAAGTTATATTCAGTTTTGAATATTAATTTAAAATATAATATTTTTAGAATTTATATTAAATTACTCTTAATTTTTTTACAGAATAATAATTAACTTAAATTCATAAAAAACAGGAGAAATATTTATATAATTTTAAGGGAATTGGATAAAATTGTATAAAAACATTAAAATTAAATTAATATGAGGTTGATATTATGTGTAAAAAATCTATATAAACCTAAAATTTTAGTGATGTGTTAAAATATTATATTTGGGTTCCCTTTCATTCATGATATTTTCAATGTAAAATTAATTAAATTGTTTCAAACATGACATTAATGATATTACATAATAAATGATATTTTATGGAATGATTTAAAATTCATAAAAATACTATATTTAGGAAATTGATTTTGATATGGATGAAAATATCACCATTGTCCACTCATTATTAAAATTTTATTATATTGTTACTATATCTTCCACTTAAGAGTAAAAATCCCTAATATCACCATAATTGTAAAAAAGGGTAGTAACGAGTTAAAATAATATGATATTTATCAAATATAATCAAAACATTTCCAAATAATTAGGAGAGTTTTTCAATTCATAACCATCATCCATTATAATATTATCAAATTGTGTATACTTTAATGTGATAATTAATTTATATTAATTTCATACTTTATTAAGTTTTTATATCCAACCTCCACTATCATAAAAAAAACCACATATTGAATTCGAATAAAACATAAAAATAGTTTCGGTTAAGACAATACTATACCAAATCCATTCCATACATCCCTCACAATGTCATTACCTCTATTTTGTATTTCTAAAACCGATTTAAGAATGTTTTTTTTGTGTAATCCTTAAGATGTCCTTTCAAAAAAGATGTATTGTTCTTAACCAAGCCTTTTGATATTATTAGTTTTTGTACCATTATCCCATACTATTTAAACATACAGAAATCATTACAATATAATATTAAATATATTTTAATTTATTTATTTCTATGTAATCAGCAACTAATATCTCCTCTTACAACAAATGGAATATGACAAAGTCGTTCGTGTGTATAGTAGACTACAACCTTGTGATCCAATATAAGTAGGATTCAATTTTAACCTCTCAGGGATGGGTTTAATGATAGATTTAATTATTATATATGATATTAGTGACAAATTTTTCATTGTTAAGTGATATAATGATATTAAATTTCTTACCTTTATATTCACGTAAAATTTATAATGTCATTCATGTGTATGTGTGGACTATCACCTCCACAATGTGATGTGATTTTTTTTTCATCACAAGTTCAAACATTTGATATATAGATATATAAAAATATATGAAGAATTATTATGTTACTAATGATGAAATTTTGATTCTAAAATGATAATATAATACATTCCTTCTTTCCAAAATGATAATTGATAAATGGAAACATTTCTCATGAGTATATACAACCCACAATCTCTATGATTGTAGTGTTCTTCATTTTTTATAATATTTATTCATAGTTAGTATTAAAATTTTAATTTATGTATAGAAATGATAATTATTTCATGATTATTATTCTAGATATAATTTAATATTTAACACTTTTACTATAGTCAACCTACCAATTTCATTTCAACATATAATTCAAGTATCGTTAAAACATCAGATGTAAATTTATTTGATAGAGTAACTTTATAAAACATGATATTAAATAAAATTAACAAATATTGAATATATAAATGGTTCATAATCATGTAGATAATTACCATATGTTTTTTATTCAGATTGATAATGAATATCCAACTTGAGTGGATCATTAGGTAAGTGATATTAAAAATATTGTTTTAAATTCTCCCTCCAATCACTTTTTTTAAAGAAAAATATTAATAAAAATATATAATTAGTGTTTCTTTTGGTATCAAATAATTTTAATTCAAATTTTATGTCTTCTTGGAATTTATTTAAATGTTTTATAAAATTAATTTTTTTAAGTATGTTTTAAATATTATTAAAAATAAATATAAAAATTTAATTTTATTGTATTATGTGACTATTAATTTTTGAGCCACTATAATCTTTATTTCATAGTTTTCTTCCATGATATATTTATTTTTATTTCATTAAAAATGGTTATTCACTTATTTTAGAGATATTTATTATTTCATAATGTGATTTTTAAAAGTAATGGGTATTTCAATAACTAAAAGTGCTTTTCTAACAAGATAATATGATTTTTTCAAGTGTTTTTATTCATGATATGGTCCTTGGATATTTTTTAGGATTATAACTGAGCCTGATTAATATCATGAACTTTATTGATCGTAATATAGAATATATGATGGATTTTCCTGGATAAAAATATAGTACATTCGGTAACATTCATTTTCTCTGGAAAATTATATCGGAATTCGACCAAATGATTATACATATTTCAAGCATTCAATAAGTATTCAATGAAGATGATGTTTTAGGTAACATAAAATATTTATATATTCATTACAATTTGTTTTGTGGAAAATTCTTAATCTCAAAATGAATGCTAATAATATTTTTTAAGGCTTCGATATTCATTTTATGGGTAAAATTGAATGTTTTATTAACATAATTTTTAAGATTTATCATATTTATTAACCAATATACATTATTATGAATATTATGTAGTTTGTTCATTAAATTATTTTACAAAAACACTTGATAAAAAAATAATTTTAAATTTTTATATAAATGATTTTTAAATTAATGTTTATTATGTTAAAATGAATCTCCCATTTTGATGTCATTTTTATTAAAATGGATTAACTAGTAGGTTTCTTCTTTTAGTGTAACTTAACATGTTTTTTTTGTGTTAACCCCATGTTTTTAGATGTTTTTGACATATTTTAATAATTTTATGGAATAAATAGGATGCCATTTTGGATTTCATAATTTATTTTCTGGAAAGAAAACATGTTTATTTTCAAATGTGTTGTATTTTGAGAGAAATGGATTCTTAAAATATGTGATTAATTTTTAATGTATATTTTAAAAATGTAATATTTATGATCCAATTCACTTATAATACATTACCAAACAGGACCTAAAAACGAAATAATTTCAATTATTGACTAAAACATATATATTATGTAACTAATTTTTTTGGGTACTTATCTAAATAGCCCTTGAATAAAAAACCACATTACAACTCCCCGGTTTAAATTTTAAAACTACACATGGATTAAATTTATAATGAATTTTATAATATCACTTGAAAATAATATTAAATTACCCCTCTTTATAACATAATGAATAAAATTGATAGCAATCCATGAGCCTTCTAGTGTCCCCTGGATTGACAAATATCGGTATGATATTTGACATGATTCAAACAATATGATGAATTTAATGGGTTTGAATGATATAATTCTCTTTAATATTAGAGTGACATCAATAAATCCATGACAAAATATTAATTTTCTTATTAAACCGGGTAAAATATTCACCAAAAAACCAAAACCCCAACTTTTCAGATTCATATATAATCATGTTGAATAATTCCATTAGTATTTTAGAAAAACCATTCACACCGATATTCTTAATAATATCCTTGATCGAATTAAATTCTACCAAAAATATCCATATATTTTTTCTACATAAAAATATAATATTTAGAAACATAATATTTCTTGAGCATCGACACCAAATTTTACAAACAAGAATGTCACGATGATTTTATCCAAAAAAAATAGAGAATTCTATCATTACAATCACATCTAATAATTCTAAAATTGGCATCCCTATATTATCATTATACCTAATCAATATTTTATTTTTTCTATGAAGTGTTTGAATAATGTTTATGGATTTCATATTTGAAAATACATCTACATTGTTTTTAGTTTTATAAATCTTATTTAGATAAATTATGTGAGAAAATTTGTCTTTTAAAGGAAATTGAATTTTAGTGGGAGATATTATCTGTCTAATATTCCTAAAAAAATATTTAACAAGATTAATATTATCAAATATATTTATAAATGTTATTTTTTATAATTTTATGGATTTTTATCATCCGTTCCCTATTGAATTTAATTATACAATGATGGAACTTGTGATTTTTTTATCTTACTCATGGGTAATTTTTCTGATAATGAAAAAACAATTATTTTATTATTTGACATCTTACTACAGGCTATATTCAAAAAACAATTGATTATTAGGAATCAATTCTTTATAGATTATTAAATACATTAATAAGGTTAAATGTCAAAGATATAGGATATCCTTCTAAAGTATGAATGGAGGTGATAGTTGATTCTTCTTAATAGGTTTCCAATCAACCAACCGTGATAGATCCAGAAATAAATAATTCTCATTATTCTTAATGTGACTTACAATTTGAAATTGGGGATCCTATTCCTTATGAATAATAGTTAACAATTCCCACATCTTCTGCATTAAAAAATATATAGTATTAATCCCAAATTATTTCCATTAGTCATGTCCCAAGTGAATCAATTACCCTCTGTATAATTCTATTAAAAATATCTCTCTAATTGATTTTATGAGACAAACCCCAAAAAATTAAATATAAAAGAATATATTACAATACCCCTATAAATAATTTCGGTTTCTATGAGAATCTATATCAATATCAAAAACTAATGTCACTTATATAACTAAATAGATATATAATTATTATGGAAGGTTCTTTGTGGTATGGTTTAATCATGGAATGCATATAATTCCTAATCTAATATCTGATATAAATGGGTTACTGGGAAAATTCAATAACACATTTTCTGTCATTATTTTTCCCTTTACAACCATGATTAGTTTATAATAAATTCCAATTTATTATAGATTAAATTCCTTATATTATTTAATAATAATTCCTTGTACATAGATGAAAAATAAAATTTCCACAGCATTTTTCAATAAAATATTCTAACTATAAACTATATCACCACTTCATCCCATAAAATGAATACAGTTAAATCGATCTAGGAAAGGGAAATATTGATGAAAATCCTATCCAAGAAGTATTTTTTATATAAATCATAAATCCTTAAACTCAATTTCAGTTTCCAATAGATTCTATTATATCCTTCGGTATCGATAGATTTTGGTGTACTAAAGAAAACACTTCAATATGAATCCATAAAGTAGACAATGATAGGTATTTTATTTAGTCAAATACCACAAAATATTTGGACATCAAGAAATTGAAATCACCAATGAACTACACCTCATAATAACAAGTTTAATTAACATTCTATTTAGAGAAAAGAATGATAAAGTGAATTTTATCCATGTTCTCGACCACCATTTCGGTGATTTGGACTTAAAATCTTATAAAGTCATCATAAAAACCACCAAAATTTCATCTATCTCAAAATTCCCAATATGATTAAAAAATGGGGTCCTTATTTATTTTACATATATTTTATTTTTTCCAGGTACCCTCTTTAAAAAATAGTAGTTTTTATAAATAACATGTGATGATTGAAATTTTACATGATGAAAATAAGATGATTGGTGGTCAAATGATCTCAGAGAGGAGGTTAATTTCAAGTCTATTACTCTATTTTATATTTATTAAATACTCATAAAATCCACCATAAATACAATATCATTGACCCTTATCATGAGTATGATTGAATGATGCAATGCACTAATTGAGAATATTTAAGATATTTTAACAATATTTTCCTACATTGGTCAACAATTTTTACAATATTTTAGATACATGTTGTTATGAAATTCATTGTTTATCTCCATCTTGTTAGTTTTTGGTGATGTGTTTTAAGAGATGATATAAATAACATTGGTAGTGGAAGAACACCATGATATGAAAGATATTTCTTTTAAAATTGAATCATACTAGAAAAAGATAAACCAAATGGGAATAAGGTATAGAATGTGTTGAGTAATCCATAGTTTACACTTAAATGTATTCTAAAATATGACCACATAAGAAAAATCCAAATTCTCCATTTATCTATTTTTGGTATACCAATATTGGGTCTATGATAATATCAAGACGGGACGTTAATAAAATTTGTGTAGTTTTTTTAACATTGTTATTTATTTTTTTACAATGAATATTTTGTAAAATAATGTTTTAAAAATACTATAAATATAATGAATGTTCAAAACCAAACTCAAATGGGGATAATCTTGACCTTCTGTCATAGAGTACTAGACTGATTTGTTATACATAAATAAGTATTCATTAATTTGATGTTGTTGACATGATGTACTATCAGTGTCAAATCAATAGACATCACATTGAAGAATTATCACACTCATTATTGTAAATAAAAATAGAGGCTTCATAGAGAGGAATTTAGAATGACTGTGAGGAGAAAAAATTAATGTATAAAATGCAATGAATTAAATTGTTATTAAATATTCTAACTTTAATTAGAAATGTTAATTGATGATCAAAAAGTTATAATAAATAATAAAAACCATCATGATAATATAATTTGAAGAAATAGAGGAGTCATAATAATTGAATTGGTTCCATAAATAAAGACCATTTTTTCATGGGATCCAAAAATACAAGAAATAAATGATGATAGATATCTGAATGTGTAAATATTATGATATTTGAAGAGTATATGATTGGAGTCTCGACCAAATGAGAAATATTAGACTAACCAGACTTGTTGATACCAATCCATATAATGTAGATATATCATGAAAGGGTGATCACTATAATTTTGTTCATTCTTACTTGAGAAAATAAAAATGTGTGATTTCAAATTCAATATAGGAGGATCTGTTGAAATGGATCCACCAGACCAGGAACATACACCAATCTATCAAATGATTTTTTAATACCGTTAAATAATTAGTTTCCTTGGATAACGAAAAATTATTGGTCTATGTTTTTTATAAAGAATTATTTTATAATAAAAATATCATTAGATTAATAAATATGAAGGCTGATAATGTTTTCTGAGTCTCAAATGACAAGATACTAATGTCTTTAAAACATTTTAAGTTTGAAGGTTCATTATATTGGTCCATAAGAAGTTAATTCACACCAATTAATCAGATGATCTATTCACACCATTGGTTCCTTCAGTTATTGAAATTCAATTTGATGCAGTATCTGTAAGAATTTCAATTGGAATGAGTTGAGGGTGTTTCATTCTAATGAGAGAAAGAAGTTCCTTCCTATTGAGTTGAGGATATTCAATCAGACTAAAGAGAATTTTGGATATCTTAGAAGTCATATAACTAATAATTCTGAAGAAACATTATAATTTTGTATAATTGTTAATAAGAGTTTATGTGGTAAAATAATAAGATCATATATGAATTATATTCAGAGGTTTTTCAACATGAGTAAGTAGAAAATGTGTTTTATTTTTCCAACTTCTCTGTTAAAAGATGAAAATAAAAATATGCATACTAATTTTTTTTCATTTAATTGTTTTAATGTACACAATATCTAGATAACAAATGTAATTGAGTCATATTATCATTCTGAAAATAGGTCTTGAATGGATGTTGGACTACAAGATGTTTTCTTATGAGTCTAATAAGATCAGATAGAGATGATCAAACCAAGGAAGATTGGTCTAAGAAGTTGAGAAGAGTTTTAAAAGATTATTTTGAGAAAAGGTTCATCATACTAAGTATATCTAACTGGATTTAACATATTTTAGCAATAAAAACAATGTTCATCAAACTAAGATTCCAAATATTGTTTTTAGACAAATTTTTTTGGGTCAATTATTTTTTTGATCAAATTTTTATTTGAAAATTATTTCAATATATTATACTTTATATAATCATAATTGTTTGGAGATAAATGTTTTCTATTAACATTACACACAATATGTATTCATATATTCATAATAGTGAATTTATTTAGACACGAGGGAGTTTCTATGTCAAGTATATGAGTTCTTGCAATGAGGATAACCCTTGTAAAAATCACCTCATTTATATTATTTCAAACATATAAATAATTATTATGTTCTAAAATAAGATACTTTAATGAAAGTGAATTTTATTATAGGGTTTTAGTTTCTAAAAAAACATAAACTTAAAAAATAGGCACAACTGATTCATATCCCCCTTATCATTTGTTACTATATCTATTTTAACTCTTACTAGTATTAAAGATATTTTACCTTGTAGAATAATTATCAGGGGTAATATCAATTTGGTGAATTGTAGTGTAATTCCAACATTTGATAGAAAAATTAGTGTGGATGAAAAAACTAGATGATTCCTTATATCATTTATCTTATCCTAGAAGTTAATGATGAGGATACAATTGGTTTTAGACCTATTAATAAAATTCACCCAATGACTTTTTCTGATAAGATAAATATGGATGTTCATAAAAAATATAGAATTATATTCATATGTATCTATCATAATATTATTACATATTTTTAATGTATCCCAAAACATCAAATTGTATATAGGCCAAGTTGCCAAGATTTTTCAATTGAAAAACTTATTTCATGGGAGAAAAGATAAAAATATAGTGTAATAATATTTAATACCGAATAATGATAGATGGAGAAACTAATAATGACTACTTCACTAGGTTTTTTGAAACCATTTGACACATCAAAGGTTTTTAGTTAGTTTTATATGATTTTAAAATTGTTAATAAGCTTTGGAGAGACATTCTAAACAGGTTTGATTATAATATCTCCACTATAAAAGATATATATTATTTATTACATAATGAATTGAATAATAATATTATAGTGTATTAAATGATAAGAGATCAAATATTCAAAGAGTAGATGACAGAATAAATAGATTTTGTAGATATGAGAAATATGAATATTTAAGACATTGAAGATGCTAATCTTTATGATTATGATTATAAAAAGGATGATTTACTAAATGAAAAATGTTTTTTGTTATTTATAATAACAATTTTAATATAAAAGTATTTTGTAGAGTAAAAATTAAAATAAAATATTAGTTGCCTGGTGGAATTGGAAAATTTTCTATTAATAATCATAAAAATAATGTTGGAAAATTTATTTACGATTACAATGAAAAATATCATTGTAAGAAAGAGAACATAATTTCTAATGAATAAATGTCATCCAAAAAATATTAAAATATCATCACCATGAATGAGAGACATGTGATGTGATAGAAAGATAAATTTGACTCAACTAAAAACAATTCATTCAATAAAGGATGTTTAGACATGGATATAACTTTCATTGGAAAATTCAAGAAAACAGATGACTCCTCAAACACCAACGAAGATGATCGTCAATATTCTTAGAGATAGTATCATTTCAGAAGAATAAATTTATTATGTATTAATAAAAAATAATTCATTCAAAAAAGAAATTTGTATTATAAAGAAAGAGAGGAAAAAATATTTTAAAGTATAAAAAGGTGATTTCTACAAAGAAGTAGAATACATTTAGGATATATTTAGTTAATACTATATAATTGATAAACTAGTAAACAGAGTTAAAGATTTCAATATGAATCTTGTATCTAAATAAAAAGAAGTCAAAAAGTTTCAATAAAAAAATTTTCAGTCCAAGAGTTACTAGAGGAATATGAATAAAAAAAGAAAAAAATACATAAAATTAAAATATATGATTTCTAAGGCAGATGATAAATCTAAAATAAAGAATCAAATGATGTCTAAAACATCCCTAAATAATGATTTATCTGATCTTTATAACATTTTAGGTGATAAGAAATGGGATGCGAATGTTTGGATTTATAAGGGATGTGAGTAACCTATCACACTTATAAAATGTGTTTCCTCCCTTAGTAATAATGTTTTTCCATGACCAAATCATGTTAAAACATGATGATTTTATCGACCTCGATAATGTTTTTATAAAGAATGATCTTTCATTAGTAGAAAGTCAATTTTTTGGAGTATTTTTATGGTGTTATCGAATCTATTGGAATATAGCATATATATGATGGTATAACATGTCACTTCCCAAAAGAATGATAGAAAAATATGAATAAAAATGTAGAAGAACAATGGGTCACTTTATTAACCCATTTGTTTTTAAAAAAATTATAATGCTCTTAGGATTTTACCAACAAAAAAATCAATTTTATTGTGTAGAAGTGGTTTGTGGGTTATGCTATGATGATTGTCATCATACCAAAATATGTAAAAATCGTTATTAAAAATGTGTTTCCAATGGTATAAATGAAAAAATATATCGACAGAATAATGTTGCGGAAATAGTGTTTTTTTAGAATGGTTTGAAATAAAGTAGAAGGAACAAACTATGGATACATGATTTTGGATTTTATTGACACTATATAGTTGATAATAAATCAGGATACAAGCTTAAAGTAATTATGGGGGAGTATTAACTTTTTATAAGTATAATTTTATAAAAATTAGAGTAATTTTAATCATTTAGATTGAAGCAAAACCTAAAATCATAATAGATTCTATTTTTTATAGGATAAAATAAATATTGCCAAGTGTATCTTAACTTGTTTTTATGATCATAATTATGTTATATTTAAAAAATATTATTTTAAAATTAGAAGTATTGAAGATGGAATATTCGTATATAGGGGATAAAGAACAAGTGAAAATCATTTTATTATCGGAGAACTAAAAAATTATTTTTTCCATTTATTGAAGATGTATATATTTTTTGGAACTTGATATATAACAACCATGAGAATAAAAGTATGAAAAATCACTATATTTTTTATTTTGTTTGAATATTTAAAAAATTGAAAAATAGAGAATAGTTTATTTGTGTAATGCTTCAGAAAAGGAAGATAACTAATAAAATTCATAAAAAATGTGCTTCAGTCTTCGAGACCACTTGATTTTGTTCATTGTAACTTATATGGGTCGATGGGATTTTAGTCTAAAAGATGTCATTTATAGATTTTCAAATTCATTAATTATCTCAATAAAATTTACAATATCTATTTTTGAGGATCCAATAATATTATATTGATATGACCAAATTATTTTCAAAATATTTTGAGAATGAAATAGTGGATTACATAGTGAATTTAAGAACACATAATGGTTCTTAATTAACATTTCATACCTTTGAAACTTATATGAGAAATAATGGAATCAAACATTGGTATATATCTCCATATACCTCACATAAAAATGGAGTATACAAAAGTAATAATCGATGTTTTGTTAAAATGGGAAGAAGCATGTTAAAAGAATAAAAACATTCAAATTTCTATATGAGATATGTCTTTAGTATTATTGTACATGTTAACAAAAATTGATTGAGGATGCCAAAATCAAACATGACACCCAAGTAAATGATGTATAAAAAACATAATTGAGATAACCATAATGGTTTTGGATTTTCATGTTTGCAGAAAATAAAAATTATAGAGCTCAAAATGTTTTAAGATAAAGATGATGAAGAAATTATCCTGTGATATTCACCAAATTGATGATGTTAAAATGTTGTATCAAACCTTAAAAAATTCTGTGGGTTTATATGATGTGAATGTTAATAATAATAATAAATTCATAACAAAATATTATGAAAATTAAAAGTAGGATAAACTAAATATTTCCAATGAAAGTGAGAGTGAGTCAAAATAGACTCATCATGATTAGGAAGTATCATGTGATGAGGAAATTGATGCTGGAAAAGACAAATTTATATTAACTAATTTAAAAAAAATTCATGTCAAATGAAATTATTGTGAATACAATTTATATAGTTTATATTAGAATAATTTTGATATTAGAAAATCAAAATTTACTAATATCTAATGATGACTCAGACTCACTTTCATAAGTTGTTCAACAGAATGAATTTCTATATGATATGATTGATGACCAGGATCATATTATGAAAAATGAAACATTGGATCTTGTTCAATGGATAATTTTTTTATTTTTATAATGTTCTTTTATAGGAAAAAATTGAATTAACATGGCGAAGTTTCAAGAAACAATGAATTGTTTGTAAAGGATATGCATAGGTGATAAGTTTGGATTCTAAAGAAATAATCCCAATTTCCATGATTAAAATCTATTTAAATCCCTATATGAGCATATTCACATTTAAATAACAAGGTATACTTGATTGATGTAAATAACTTTTTATTAAATGGATATATTAAGTTGGAAAAAAATAGGTTCCCTTCATTTACCATTTAGAGATACCTATTAACAAATGAACAGTACATGTATACATTAAATTTTTTATCATATGTTGAAATGTTAGAGACCTAATGAGATTAAGTTAGTGTTTTTTGGACATAGATTTTATAAGGAGATATTTTTAATAAATTTTTTATTTAACAAAATGTGAAGAAAATAAATAAAAGATAAAAATGATGATAATATGATGGATAATTTTAAATAAATTTTAAAAAATAATTTTTAGAAAATACTCATCAGACTGAGGCCATCATATTGAGTTCATCATACTGATGCAATCAAACCTAGGGACAGTGTAAATAGGTTTCAGATAGGGTTTTATGATGATTTTTATGGTGTTTTAATTTTTTGATAAAATTAAAATTTACAAAACATTGTGAACTGCTGGGTGTTAGTAAAATCATACATATCTGGTGATATAATGTTTCTAATAGGGTTTGACAAAATTTTTATTCACTTCTTCATAATTGATAATCTACATAGACCTGTGAGAGTGGTTATGGTTAGGATGTGGGTTCTCACACTAAGGCTGAATATTTCAAATCATGTGTTCCTTAATTACTTTCATAATTTTTTATCACATAATATTTAATATAAAATTAAAACGTATTGAACATTTATAGGTTTTAGGTGTCATGTATCAAAATTTCATGAAACATATAAAAAGTGACCACATTATTCACCCCCCATTTTTTATTCAATCCTCTGTAAGACAAAAACTAATTCATACATTGTATGTTTGAAACTCTCTTAAGATGTAAATGGTGAATCCATAAGTGAGAAAGACATAAAGTTACAATGAGGTCTATAAATTATCTAGTGTTCCCTAATATTGGTTTTATATCCCTTTTATAGGCTCCCATCAATAATTTTTATTAAATTAAGATGATAATGAATTAATTTTTATCACATGAAATATGATGTATGTTAACCATAATGTATACCCATTCCAAAATGTTTTATTTTAATGTTTCAAAAAATGATATTCCAAAAATGGATTGATGTATTATTCAACACCAAAATAAATTTCCAAGTGAAGATGTGTCAAATTTGGGCATGTTTTATTTCTTATGTTACTATCCATCATACACTATGATGATCCAATATTTTTCTACAATATGAGAACCAAATTTTACAAATAAAAATATTTGTTCAATGGAATATTTTTTTATACAACATACCCTATTTTACTACATTTTTAAAAATTTCTCACTTGCACTGAAATGATATAATGAATTAAGGAAGATCATTATAACTATTTATGAATCCATAAAATAAATTTCAAAAAATAGTTTATCAACCTCACTTCATATTGATCAAATAATTTTTAGAAAAATTAATTCTTATATCTCAAGGATCAACAATGTGACTTTTTAAAACCTATAACAATCGAAAACAAATATGAAATCGTGATTTCATAGTAGTAATAAAAGTGTTTCATCTAGTAAAGAATCATTGATACTCAATATTCTAATGGTTATAGTATAGTCTCTATGAAAAATACACATATATTAATATTATCATGTCTAATAAAATATATATAATGTATGTAATATTTATACCCGTATAATCAAATTTTCTATGAAATGAAGTGACTAAAACATGCTGAAAATTTTCAATGTAATACAATCCATCGCAAACATTCTTGATTCCCCAAAAAATGATAAACTATGAGATGAATAGATTACATGTCATTAATATATGAAATGATCAAAACACATGTCTCTCATAAATGTATTTGAAAATATCATATATGACATAAATAAGAGTAAAAATTCATTTCCATGGTACAATTCATTCATTTGTTGGATTTATTTCTATTTATTAAATTAGAGAAGTCTAATATTTTATGAGATGCAACTAAAAATATATTAGAAACATACCCAATCAGCACCTAAATATAAAAAAATCCAGTTTTTCATATTATTTTATCAAATTATAAAGGCTCTCAAACTTTTTATCTCCCCAACCATAGGTAATTAGATTTGTAAAATTCATACCCCAACATCCCAAAAGTGTATCAATAAATTTATATCATTCCATGTAATATACATTGGAGGGTCATTCTATAAAATAAGATTCCACTTATTATCTCATGATTATACAACCTATATTAATATTAAGATATCATAATGATCCATGAAACTCCCAGATGATCATTGAATAGGGACAACACAATGTCGTACATTGAGGGGAAAATATCATTGAATTGTAAATGTGAAATAGATTTTAGAACACATTAAGGAGTTATAAATTGATATATTCTCTAATTATAAACAATAATTTTTTATTCAAGAATTATATCAATATATTATGTTTCATGTACTAATAGACTCAATATAACCCCAATGTTCTTCATTAATGAGGGTTTCTATATTTGATCTATTGTATTATTATCTATTGTCAACAAACAGATCCTAACATCGCCTCAATCAATGATATCTTGTATATGATGAAATTTTCAAAATATATATATTAAAATTTTGTGAAACTAGGTTTTCAGGGTTTATGAAATGAGTAGAATTTTATAATAATACATAATAATTTCTCCCTTGTTTCTTGAAATAAACATAGATTACCAATGAACTTTCTAATCGAAAATAAATATTTTAACGAATCGAAAATATAGACATGATCTTTCATTACAGTTAAGTACACCATATTGTATTTTTTAGAATCCTAAAAAATAATAAACCCACTATTAAGGTTAATCACAATATAAATAGTAGATTTCATGTCATATCTATCAGATTAGAATATATAATCAATTTATCCCATTTCAAATATCAAACTACCTCCTCTAAAAACAAATAACAAATCCTTAGTTCTTATAATATTCTTCAAGATATTCATAAGGAAAATTAAATTACTCTGTCAATGAATGGATTAATATCTATAGATTATGATATTATCATAGGTGACATGAGGTCATGAAAAAAGTGTGGAATTCATGATAGAGCCTATGGAAGAAGCATAGGGAATTCTATCTATTCATTCGAACTACATAAAAGAATCGTAAATTTTCCCAATATTTCAATCATTTCAAACTGGTAAATACTATTTTAGGGTTCCTTATTTTAAACCAATTTAGCACTATACTGAATCATGTGTTTTGATTGAGTCTAAAAAAATAATAGATATGTCAACATAGATATTCACACCCAGTATGAATGCCGCATCACTAATATTTTTCATAGGGAAACAATTACAACTCTATTTGTTTAAAAAATGATAATTCACAATTTAAATTCCAATAAGTATTATATCATCCATATACAATATTATATTTACTACAACACTTTGAATGAATCTATTATATACAATGTAATAATTTTTTTTCGGGATGAAACAAAACTATTTTATTTCATTGTTAAACATGATAATCCAAATTTGATATGATTGATTCAATCAATTAATCGATCAATATAATTTTCATTCCATAGAATATTTATTTTGAACATAATGAAAATAATGTTGTAACATATATATATCCAGAAATAAAGTTATACAATGGAAAATCTTTTGATATTATTTTGAAATGTCTCAAAATCAATTTTCATACATACACCAAGAAATATATGAATGGACATTATCATCACAACCCATGAAAATTTTTATTCATAATTGATACCATGAATTGGGTAAACGTTATTTTCCTATATTCATTCATTATATGAATGAAAAATACCATTAATTTTATATTCACTAGGAAAAAACCTACGTACAACCTTGGGGTCTTACCCATTCATCTGTACGTAACATGTTATCAACAAGGTTAGTGTACATAGAGTCCATTTCAGATTCTGTAGATTTTAATAATTTCGTAAAATCAAAAATCTCAATGGCCTCCTAGTATGTAGTAGGTTCATTAAAAATAATTATTACTTCATTAAAGTTTTCCTCATGAAATACATTTCTATTAAGCTCTTAAAAAATCCAACCAGACATTCAATGTCCTTGTGTTGCTTTTGTTAGTCCTTTTTTAAAATATTATTAAATTTACATATCAACATCTATCATAGGAAATATTTATGTTTTTTGTATTAAGCAAAAAAATGTTTAAATTTCCTCATACTAACTCATGGATTCATGTGATCCTTATCAATTTAAATAATTATAGTACCATAAAATATTTTTTTGTGCTGGATTATAGAATGAATATTCAATTGTTTCCTTAGGAATATAAAAAAATTAAAGTATATCTTATTTATGTCTATGGTTATTAGAATCCAATTTTTTATGAGTTATTTCCAACCCCAAATACTAAAAATATATACATATTTTTATAATTCCATATACCATTTTATGTTTATATTAATAATTTATATGGGACAAATTTAATTAATAATGTAACAGTATATATAGAATAACTTCAAAATGAAATACGATGTTCACATTAACTCATCGTTGATCGAGTCACATCTAATAATGTATTATTCCTCATCTCGTATAAAAAATTCTAATAGGTGGATCAATTAAGGTTGATTAATTTAATAATTAAATAATTATTCAAATGAATAATTTTTTCCAAAATAATGTATTCACCACCTCAATCTAACTAGAAAAGATTCATATTATTTACTAGTTATATTTTTTACTTATTTATAAAAAAATTAAATTTTAAAAAGATTTATTCATATGTCTCATGAGAAGAACAATACCATTCAATTAGAAAAGTTTTTTAAAATTATTTATGTACATAAAACACCAAATTTTTATATAATTATTGGGCAATCTATATCACTTCGTATGAGATCAAATGGTCTTCTAGAACTCTCACATTTTCAAATAAATTATTATTTAGACAATTTTCCCATTGAACTATATTAACATGAATCAATCTATAAAAACATGATATGATCTTCTATTCCATTATTACGGATTATTGGGAAGTGTTTCTCATTTACATTTCAAACGGGAAAAAACCAATGGTAGGTCAGATTTTAGTCATCCACAACCTTATCACAATAAATTTTTTATGTAGGGTTATCTTTATTTATAATGAAATAACAATTTTTCATTTTCATGATTCTTAAATAATTTCATTCTAATATATAGAAAAACTATTGTTCATAATAGTAAATGAATCCCATATTATCTAAAAAGGAAATATAAATAACATTTCAATTTATTGGAGGAGAATAAAAATATTTATCCAACATTAAAACTAATCCACTTGAAAAAATTAGATTATAAATACTATCATCTAATTCAAAAAACCATTTCTCATTACCAACATGAAGATTAAATTTTCCCTTTCTAAGTTACCTCATATCATTGAGTTTGTATCGACCAAGATAAATGTGTGATATATGCTGAGCAACCAATAACAAAGAGTAATTGTTAGTGAACTTCACCTGTATAACATTGTCATTCATATGATCATAATTCTTCAATTTGAGAAAACATCTGAACCATATATACAAAAAAAAATTAATTCTTTTATAGGTCATACATATCTCAAAACCTAATTTATTTTCTAGATATAAGCCTTATGATATATCAAAAATAGATTTGGGTGATTATTAAGTTTGATATCTTTTCATTATGTACTTTTAATGAAATTATTAACATTAAAAAAGATAAATAAATTCATAATATGAATTAAGTGATCCAACAAAAATTTTACACTAAATACTGAGTAAATTATAATATTCTTTTAAATTATTAGAAATTTATGTAGGATCAATATTGGATTGTCTCTTTGAAACACTTTATTTTATTATTATTTTGATAATTAAAACTGTAATGTCCCGGACCTCTCCGGCCCATTTCTTTGTCAAAAAGAAGGTCAATAAGTGTTCCGGGGGGGGGGGGGGGGGGTAAAATGGAGTTTTCCCACAATTTGCAGATTTTTTTGAAACTACACGCCGTGTAGTTTGAGTACACGCCGTGTACCCCCTTTCCGAGTATACCCCGTGTTGAAGTCCATGTCCTTGGTGTGTGGAATAATGGGTGCACGCCGTGTGACCAGTTATACACGCCGTGTAGTCCTTCCCTGCGTACGCATTACCAGTCAATGACCATGTACCATGTTGGAGCCGTGTCCTTGCCATGTGCAATAAATGACTACACACCGTGTATCCAAACTACATTTCGTGTAGTCTTTCCTTGTGTATTTGTTACCCTCAAACCGTGTGTTTACCAGTCAATGGTCGCGGAGCAGTGTTGGAAGCCGCATGGAGACCGTGTGAAAGAACCGAGTACACGACATGTACCATTAAGTACACGGCGTGTACTTTTGCATTTCATGCCTATAAAAGGAGGGGTCCCCTCCTCCTTTCAACTCACCCCTCTCCTCCCCTCTCCTCTGAGCATAGCTCTCCCAAGAGACTCTAAGGCTCTTTCTTCAATAACTTTTTTCATCCGAGCTCCAAATTACGATCCATCAGCGGCCACAAGATCATAACAATGAGGAGGATCTTCCGATCTTGGATCTGTTGTCTTTCCTTCAGACTTTCCTTTCCGACTTCCACTCGAGGAGGTTTTTCCAGGACATGATGGAAGTGACGGACGCCGACGGACGTCTTCTAAATTTGACCTAGGGAGGAGCGTTGTTATCAAAACCTGTTGAGGTAGGGATCTTACCTTCATCTCTCTAATTTTGTGCATCATGCGGGGTCGGTATCCTCTTGTTTTCATGAGAAACAATTGAACCTATAAATAATTATAATAATTGGTTAAAGAAATGGGATGGGAAGTTCTGATTGTTGTTACTTTATATCCTCTGATATTATGTTGTGAATTAAATGAGCTTCTGCCTACAGAAAATCATGGTCGTTGGGGGCCTTTTCTTGTGCAATTAAATGTTTCCCTCTCCCTCTGGATTTTTCTTATGGATGGAAACATTGTGGAATGTGGAAATTGGTTAATCACGTAATGTTGGCTACTTTTAAATCTGGAACACTTGTGTGATCACCCTAGTTGAATAGAAAAATGGAATAATGAAGATGTGGGTGTCGGCTTGGTTACGTGGCATGTGATGGGGGTGTTTTGTGAGTTGTTGTGGATAGGGTGAGTAGTGGGGTTGTGGTTGACTTGGTTGTGGGTTGGTCTGAATGTTGTATTGATGATGGGATGCGGGACTGTGATAAATGGTATTAAATGGATAATGATGTACGGTGTGGTTGTGGTTATGGTGGTTGGCAGTGGGGCTGCAGGGATGGGTTTGAATGTGAACGGGCTATGGGTTGTGATTATTAAATAAAAGTGGAAGAGTTAATGAATGCTGGGGTGTGGTAATGAAACGGAAATAATAATCAATGGGGTTGGTTGGTTGATAAGAAGTACTTGTTGTGCTGATTATGTTTTCCTAACTTGATTAGTGGATGGCAGTGATATGTTTTATGAACGATTGATGTGGTTCGTTGTGGATATTTTCCCAGTAGTTAATAAACTAAATAAACTATTTCTACAGAAACGTGAAAACCTAAAAGGGGCTACGATTGATTGTTGTATTCATACTTCGTGGTATCAGTGCCGAGGCACGTGCTCAGTTTTTTGTTTAGAAGCCACATGATGGGCTATGTGTTTGCTATATATATTTATATATATATCTATATATTTTGTGTTTTATCGCACCCCACCCATGTTGAGCACTTAGTGCCAAACACTCCCATTTTATGGGAGATGGTGCTTTTTTCCTTAGTTACAAGCTTCTTCCTTCTCCTTCTCCCCTAGGATATGATGGATTGTGGCGACCTTACACCTAAGACTCTTCAGGTAGGTTTTGATTGGGGTGGCTTTATCCCAAGACTCTTCAAGCAGGTTCTACTATTTCCCAAGAATCCTCAGGATGAGGCCCAGGTGTGTGCGGGTGGGATACGTGGTGGTGAGGCCCGGGTGTGTGCGGGGGGGATACGTGGTGGTGAGGCTGCGGTGTGTGCGGGCGGGATACGTGGTGGTGAGGCCTAGGTGTGTGTGGGTGGGATACGTGGTTGTGAGGCCCAGGTGTGTGCGGGCGGGATACGTGGTTGTGAGTCCTTGGTGTGTTCGGGTGGGGAGAGTGTTGGAGTGCCGGGACATTCATCATTAGGAAGAGCAGCTAACTAAAGAGAAACAGTGCGAGGTACCCAATACTCTTATTCTTATATACTACTAATACCTCTTGTGATTTTGTTTTAGTTAGTGTGGCTGGTGAGGTTGGGTGGATAGAATTCCTTTCCCGGGTTCCTATATTGTTCTCACGGGACATTAGGATGTCTCCCCACATGTGCACGTGAGATTTAGGTTTCCCTACTAAGTATACATGTATGATCACCCTACTTTTAATTTTAGGTTTCCAGGAGGACTACCAGGGCCGTGCGGGACCCTACTAGTCGGACAGTTGGAGTTGTTATTATTGTTGTACCTTTTTTTCTTTTGGTATTGTACTTTGAGCTTTCTTTTACTTGTACCATGTCACAAATTATTTAAACATGCATGTGGGATTAGTTTGGGTTTATTTCTATACACTTGCTCTTTTCCTTTTTGGTGGTTGACTTGTCTTATTTCCTGATCTTTAAAAATAAAAAGGGTAATGCCTCCCATATTTGTGAAACACTCATACCCATGGTGCTAGTCGCCACCCTGGGGCCTACTGGAGGAGGGACTTGGGGGGTCATTATCTCCCTTTCTCCATTTCCTGCTCAGGAGGGGCATCTTTGGTGGGAGGGGGTCATGACAGAATGGTATCAGAGCTGATGGTTGAAAGATAGGATGAAGTCTGGATTTAGGAACAGTGAGGATTACATGGGATGGTAGGGAGAAATTGTTAATTAATCTTGGTGTGTGACATAGGCCAGTGAAGACTGGATAGGATGTGGGATTTTATGGCCCCCCGTGATCCGATGCAAGGAATCTCAGCCTACCGAACGACCAAGTGAGACTACAATGATTGGAGGGTAGAGATCCTATGGAAGGTAAATGCATCATCATGATTGTGTTTTACTTGATTTGGGGGTTCTGGGAACGAAATTGAAATAAAATAATAAAATAAAACCATGAGTTTTCTTTAATACTTGGGCTTAGGCGATCCTTGTTTACCATATATAAATGGCACCTGGACGTCGTCCACGGGTGGCTCAGACAGCCGAGGCCTAGCAGATTCAGGCAGTCGATCAGTTGAGGATTGACAGAGAGGAGGAAGATAGCCAGTGGCAGAAGACTCTCCGTTCATTCCAGTGGCAGACCCTCAAGAAGTACGAGGTTATCACTTCTGATACAGAGACATAGGGGTGGCTTGAGGAGCTAGGGAGTGCTTTTACCTAGATCCGCGCTCCAAGGGAGTACTGGGTTCCCCTAGCAGCCAGTCAGCTGAGATATGCAGTGTGACAGTGGTGGACACTCTACCTCGGAGAGAGGATATAGGAAGAAGTTCCATGGGATGACTTTGAGAAGGAATTATGAGAGTAATTCCTTTCTTCCATAATCAAAGTGGAGAAGCGGCAGGAGTTACTCCCCTTCAGCAGGGGAGTATGTCGGTACGAGAGATGGGGATCAAGTTCAAGTATCTCCTGTGCTTTGCTCTGGATCCCTTTCCGGATGAGGAGTCTCAGGCGAAACGTTTGGAGGAGGTGCTTCGTCCTTCACTCTAGTATGTTGTCATCCCCTTCACACTTCCAATGTACTTGGTGGTGCAGAAGAAGTCATAGGTTGAAGAGAGGATGCAATCGCTGGGAGGTGAAACTCGAGAGGGGATCCATCCAGGTTCATCGAAGGGGAAGGTAGTCAGCAGAAGCTCTCCGACGACAGGACCTTCTTGGTTCAGGACAGTGGAGAGCATTCCCCAGCAGTTCCAGTTCAAATCTTCAGGTCCTCGTCCCTTTTTCACGAGACCAAGAACAGAGTGTTTTTCTTGTGGAGGTTTCAGGCACGTTCAGAGTCGGTGCCCGACCCGAGCTCATTACGGTGGATGTGGGTAGTTTTAGCGCCCACCTCAGCAGCACCAGTTTCCAGAAAGGCCTTTCTAGAAGCAGTAGTACCATGCTCCTCCGAGGGAAGAATTTATGGGAGGAGACCGACCTTAGGGATCTCCTCAGGGACCTCGAACAGGGTGTGGTCGGGGAGGTGGATGACATCAGAGAGGAAGAAGATCTGGGTGTGGATGGTTTCACACACTAGAGTTGACACCTCCAGCAGGACCAGAGGTGGTGAGAGGTGCGATTTTTTTGTTCAGCACTCTTGTTTCTGCTTTTTTCTATTTGGGAGCCTCACACTCCTTTATTGCACCTAGTCTAGCCCATGCTTTGGGATTAGACGAAGAGAGAAATTCTGTACCACTGGTACTGAGTACACCGGTTAGAGGCCAGAACATTGTATCTTGTGTTTGGCGGGGATGTGGGATGATGTTGGGACCACATCGATATAGTGGGGACCTTCTTCTTTTATAGATGCATCTATAAAATTTCATCTTAGGCATCAACAGGTTGTTTTCTGTTAGCGCCATTATCGACTGCTTCTGGAGAAGGGTTGTGTTCTCCGACGTGGATGGGTAACATGTAACTTTTGTTGGCGAGAGGAGCTATTAGGCGGGAATTCGGCGTGTGGAGACTCTCCTTTCCTTATTAGGTGGGTTATCAGTGGTTATAGCTGATACAAAGATGATGGATTTCCTAGAGGTTGTTGGGGTGTTCCACAATGTTTTTCCTTAGGCGGTTGCGTCTCTACCCCTGCAACGTGACATTGAGTTCGGGATAGACTTATAGCCTGGTGCCCATCCAATTTCTATGGCCCCTTATCGGATGGCACCTTCAGAGTTGCGGGAGTTGCGGGTTCAGGTTGATGATATAATGGAGAAGGGTTTTGTTTGACCCAGCGTGTCGCCATGGGGTGCTCCATATTTGTTCGTGAAGAAGGAAGATGGGGGTCTCAGGATATGCATAGACTATCGACAGGTGAACAAGGTAACGGTCACGAACCGCTACCCCCTTCTAAGGATAGATGATCTCTTTGATCATCTGAGGGGAGCAGGTTTGTTCTCTAAGATTGATCTGCGATCGGGATATCATCCGCTGAGGGTAAAGGATAGTGAAATCTCGAAGATGGCTTTCATGTGCAGGTATGGGAACTTCGCGTTTGTAGTGATGTCATTTGGAGTTACGAATGCATCAGCTGTGTTCATGGGACTTATGAACTTTGTCTTCCAAGAGTTTCTGTACCGGTTCGTTGTTGTGTATATCGATGACATCCTAATCTACTCAAGACCAGAGGAGGAGCACGTTGAGAATCTCAGGGCTGTCTTGGAAGTCCTTCGGCCCCACCATCATTATAGGAAATTGTCGAAGTGTATGTTCTTGATGTAAGAAGTACACTTTCTTGGGCATGTGGTGTCTCAGCATGGAGTGTCAGTGGACCCGTCGGAGGTGGAGGAAGTTGTTTCTTGGGAATCACCCAAGAGCGTGGTAGATGTTCGTAGTTTCCTGGGGTCAGAAGGATACTATCACATGTCCGTTTCAGACTTCTCTCGAGTTGTTGCTCCATTGAATGCTTTGACTAGGAAGAACAAGGTCTTCCTATGGAGCGAGCAGTGCCAGAGGGCTTTCGACTGCCTGAAGGAGAAGTTGGTTAGTGCTCCCGTACTCAGGTATCCAAAGGTAGGGTTGTTGTATGAGGTGTTTTGTGATGATTCTGGCCTTGGTCTAGGGTGCGTAATGATGCAGAAGAGGAGAGTTATCTGTTATGGGTCTAGGGAGTTACGTCCTCATGAGCTTAACTATGACACCCATGACCTGGAACTTGTAGCAGTAGTGTTCACAGTGACGTTGTGGCAAAATTACCTCTTTGGGGAGCGCTTTGTGGTCTTCTCAGACCACAGGAGCCTGTGTTATATCTTCTCCCAGTGTGACCTGAACAAACGACAGTAGATATGGGTCGAGTTTCTCCAAGGATATGACTTTGAGATCTCTTACACTGAAGGTAAGGGCAACGTTGTGGCTGATGCCCTAAGCAGGATGTCGCGTCAGGAAGTGGTTCGGGAATCTACTGATTCTTGGAAAGCGATGAAATAGTTGGCTGCCTTGCACATGGATGCAAGGGAAGAAGATGTTAGAGGATGTTTGTTTCAAATGACGGTGCAATCCTCCTTGTTGTAGCTGGTGGAAGAGTCTCAGTGGGGGGACTCCGAGGCGGAAGTGATGCGGGATCGTGTCAATCAGTGGAATGCTCTAGAAGGATGGTCAGAGGACAGTCGACATCGGATGATTTTCCATGGAAGGTTTTTTGTTCTGGAGGCAATGCATGAGGGAGTTCTCTGTGATTTCCATAGCTCAGCCTTTGCGGTACATCCAAGAGTTTCAAAAATGTTCCAAGGCCTGAGGGAAAAGTTTTGGTGGCCCGGGGTGAAATGTGTAGTGGCGTAGTTTGTGGCTAAATGCCTAGTGTGTCAGCAAGTGAAGGCTGAACACTGTGTTCCTAGTGGTATGTTTCATCCTTTAGATGTCCTCAAGTGGATGTGGGATGAAATCTCGATGGAATTCGTCACATTACTACCCAGAGCTCAGGGAGGTTATGATGCTATCTGGGTAGTGGTGGATCGTCTGACGAAATCAGCTCACATCTTGGAAATTAAGGAGTCAGGCCTAGTGAGTACCATAGCATAGAGGTACGTGGACGAGGTGGTGCATTTTCATGGGGTACCGAAGACTATTGTGTCTGATCGGGATACTCGGTTTACCTCACGAGTCTGGAGGGGGTTACAACATGTTTTTGGCACCCAGCTACGCCTTAACACTGCTTTACACCCCCAGACCGATGGGCAGACGGAGCGGACTATCAAGATGTTGGAAGACATGTTGTGAGAATGCGTTCTGGATTTCGGAGGATCATGGGTACGAAACATTCCGTTATTAGAGTTTGCCTAAAAAAAGCTTCCAATCTACTATTGGCATTTCACCATTTGAGGCATTGTATGGAAGTCCATGTCATTCACCCATTTGATGGGAAAAGGATGGTGAGATAGGTTCTCTTGGGCAAGAGGTAGTGCATAACACCACAGAGAAAGTCTACATGTACGTGAGAGGATGAAAGTGGCTCAAGAAAGATAGAAGTCTTATGTTGATCGTCAGAGGAGGCCCTTGGAGTTCAAGGTGGGGGATCATGTGTTCTTGAAAGGTTCCCCTCGACGGGGGTAGCAGAGGTTTGGGAAAAGAAGTAAGCTCTCACCTAGGTTCATCGGACATTTTTAGGTGCTGAGGTGAGTCAGTGAGGTGGCATATTAGCTGGCCCTACCACCTCAGTTGGAGAAGGTTCATGACGTCTTCCACGTCTCCCAGCTTCGTCTGTACTTACATGACGACACCCATGTTATCGACTGAGGAGAGTTAGATATGGGAGATGACGCGACCTTCGAGGAACGACCGGTCAAGATCGATGATTGTAAAGAGAAGGTTCTCCGTGGAAGAACCATTCCATGGGTTCGTGTGTTGTGGAGGCATGGCAGCCTCCGGGAGAGCACTTGAGAGTGGAAGACCTAGATGCACGCTCAGTACCTGGAGTTGTTTTGACTTATGTTTTCCTTTTTTATTCTGAGCTTTGTGTTGATGTTTTACTCTTTACCTTTCATATATATGGAATGCTTGGCTTGTCTGTTGTGGGACCATTTGTTTCCTTGTTCTCTGGGATCGTTTAACATGTCTGGGCATGTTGTGAAGGTAAAAACCTGATCCTTAATCGAGACGAATTAATGAGGATGTGATTGAAACAATGTAGGTGAGTTAGTTCCGCCTAAATCGGATAATATCATGACATAGGAAAAGGAATTTTCTCCAAACCACGTGTTCGGGTAGTGTGTAGGTTGTGCAGTGTTAGGGGTAGTGTGAGTTGAAAATTCCTTATGTATGGAAGTGCGAAGACCCGATTCTTAATCGAGACGCATTAATGAGGACATGATTAAACCCGTACAGGAGAGTTAGTGCCGCCTAAATTAGATAATATCTTGACATGGGAGAAGGAATTCTTAACACCTATAATTAGGGTTGGTGGTTGGGTTCCTGATATAACAAGAGCCCTACGAGGTATCTTGTTGGGTTCCTATGGGTTGGTTTTTGATTTCTCGGGGACGAGAATGTTTTAAGAGGTATCTGATGTAATGGCCCGGACCTCTCTGGCCCATTCCTTTATCAAAAAGAAGGTCAAGAAGTGTTCTAGAGGTTAAAATGGACTTTTTCCACACTTTACAGTTTTTTTGAAACTCCACGCCGTGTAGTTTGAGTACATGCCATGTACCCCCTTTCCGGGCATACCCCGTGTTGAAGGCCATGTCCTTGATGTGTGGAATAATGGGTGCACGCCGTGTGACCAGATCTACATGTTGTGTAGTCCTTCCCCGCGTACATGTTACCAGTCAATGGTCGGGTACCATGTTGGAGCTGTGTGCAATAAATGTGTACACGCCGTGTGTCCAAACTACACGCCATGTAGTCCTTCCCCACATATGTGATACCCTCAAACCATGTGTTGACCAGTCAACGGCTGCTTAGCCGTGATGGAAGCCGCGTGGAGACCGTGTGAAAGAACCGAGTACATTTCGTGTACCATAAAGTACATGCCGTGTACTTTTGCTTTTCACGCCTATAAAAGGAGGGGTCCCATCCTCCTTTCTACTCACCCCTCTCCTCCCCTATCCTCTGATCAGAACTCTCCCAAGAGACTCGAAGGCTCTTTCTTCCATAAAATATTCATCTGAGCTCTGAATTACGATCTGTCAGCGGCCACAGGATTGTAACGAGAAGGTAGAACTTTCGAGCATGGATCTGTTGTCTTTCCTTTGGCATTTCCTTTCTGAATTCCACCTGAGGAGGTTTTTCCGGGACTTGACGAAAGTGACAGACGTCTTCTAAAGTTGACACGGGGAGGAGCATTGTTATCAGAACCTGTTGAGGTAGGGATCTTACCTTAATTTCTCTAATTTTGTGCATCATGAGGGGTGGGTATACTTTTTTTTTCATGAGAAACAGTTGAAACTATAAATAAAGATAACAATTGGTTAATGAATGGGGATGGGATGTTGTGATTTCTATTACTTTTTATCCTGTGATGTTATGTTGTGAATTGAATGATCTTTTCCCTACAGAAAATCACAGTCGTTGGGGGACTTTGCTTGCGCAATTAAATGTTTCCCTCTCTTTCTAGATTTTTCTTATGGATGGAAACTTTGTGGAATGTGGAAATTGATTAATCACATAATGTTGGCTGTTTTTAAATTTGGAACCCTTGTGTGATCACCCTGGTTGAACAAAAAAATGGAATAATGAACATGTGGTTGTTGGCTTGGATACGTGGCATGTGATGGTGGTGTTTTGTGGGTTGTTGTGGATAGGGTGAGCAGCGGGGTTGCGGTTGACTTGGTTGTGGGTTGGTGTGAATGTTGTATTGATAATGGGTAGTGGGGGTGTGATAAATGGTATTAAAGGGATGATGATGGAAGGTGTGGTTGTGGTTATGGTGGTTGGAAGCAGGGCTGTAGGGATGGGTTTGAATGTTAACGGGCTATGGGTTGTGATTATTAAATAAAAGTGGAAGAGTTAATGAATGGTGGGGCGTGGTAATGAAACAGAAATAATAATCAATTGGGATGGTTGGTTGATAAGAAGAACTTGATGTGCTGCTTATGTTTTCCTAACATGAGTTGTGGATGGCAGGGATATGTTTCAAGAATGATTGATGTGGTTGGTTGTGGATAGTTGCCCATTAGTTAAGGAACTAACTAAACTATTTATACTGAAACATGAAAACATAAATGGGGTTGGGTTTTTTTGTTGTATTCATACTTCATGGTAGTAGTGCCGATTCACGTGCTCAGTTTTCTGTTTAGATGCCATAGGATGGGTTGTGTGTTTGGTATACATATATATCTCTATCTTTTGTGTTTTATCGCACCCCACCCATGTTGAGCACTTAGTGCCGAACAGTCCCATTTTATGGGAGAGTGTGTTTTCCCGTTGTTACCAGCTCCTTCCTGCTCCTTCTCTCATATGATGTGATATCTTGAGGCGACCTTAAACCAAAGAATCTACGAGTAGGTTTTGATTGGGGTGGCTTTAGCTCAATATTTTTCGGGTAGGTTTTAGTGTTTCCCAAGAATAACCGGGATGCGGCCCAGGTGTGTGCGGGCGAGATACGTGGTGGTGAGGCCCAAGTGTGTGCAGGCGGGATATGTGGTGGTGAGGTCCAGGTGTGTGCGGGCGGGAAACGTGGTGGTGAGTCCCAAGTGTGTGCGCGCGGGATACGTGGTTGTGAGGACCCGGTGTGTGCGGGCGGGATACGTGGTTTTGAGGCCCATGTGTGTGCAGGTGGGGAGAGTGTGGCAGTGTCAGGATGTTCATTGTTAGGAAGAGAAGCTAACTAAAGGGAAACAGTGCGGGGTACCCAATAATCATGTTCTTATATACTACTACTACCTGTTGTGATTGTGTTTTGGTGAGTGTGGATGGTGAGGTTGGGTGGATGGAATTCCTTACTAGGTTTCATCTGTAGTTCTCACAGGACATTAGGATGTCTCCCTAGTTGTGCACGTGAGCTTTAGGTTTCCCTACTGTGTGTACTTGTATGCTCACCCTACGTTTACTTTCAGGTTTCCAGGAGGACTACCAGGGCCGTGCGGGACCCTACTAGTCGGACAGTTGGAGTTGTTGCTGTTTCTGTACCTTTGTTTTCTTATGGTATTGTACTTTGAGCTTTCTTTTACTTGTACCTTGTTATAAATTGTTTAAACATGCATGTGGGATTGGTTTGGGTTTATTTCTATACACATTCTTTTTTCCTTTTTGGTGGTGGACTTGTCCTATTTCCTAGTATTTATAAATAAAAAGGGCAATGCCTCCCATATTTGTGAAATACTCATACCCTTGGTGCTAGTCGCCACCCTGGGGCCTACTGGAGGCGGGACTCGGGGGTCATTATCTCTCTTTCTCCATTGCCATCTCAGGAGGGGCATCATTGGTGGGAGGGGGTCGTGACAGAATCTATTATTGTTTTTATTTATAATAATAATTTATTAAAATTTTATTTTACTATTTATTTGTCATTTTATTTTATTTTGTAATTAATTTTTTTATCATTTAGTTTATAATTAGTAATTAGTTAAAATAATTTATTTTCATTAATCATCATTTCATTTTATATTTATTCTTCCACATTTTCTTTTATTTTTTCATAGAAGATTTAATGTTCTTATTTTGTCACTATCGGTTTTTAATTAAAATTTCATTTGTTTTCATATCATTATTTACCCTTACGTAGATTTTGGAAATCTATATTTACCCATATGTAACATTCAAATTACATTTACACAACATATTAAGTACTCATACCAAATGCATATAATGTTGGATTTACCCTTATGAATGTATTATACCCTTTTGAATGATTTGATAGTCAATATTAACTTTTCACAGTAGTGATATACCTTTATGCACCATTACAAATTTTCTAGATACCATTATGCACAGTCTTTTTAAACATAAATTATTTTTTAATTATTTGGATTACCCTTACAGAACCTAAAAAACCCAAAGTTGTTATTTAGGAAAGGATAACTTTACATAGAACATGACATTATAGTTTATCTTTATATAGCATGTTAAGTTTCAAGGATACCCTTATGAATATCATATAACATTCATGATTCCCCCATGTTTCCTATATTAAAAATATTTCATCGTTACTCAAGCATGGAAACATATCTGTACATCAATTTAAATACATGCAAATATCATGATTATACTTTTTTTCATTTATTTATTTATTTATTTTCTTCATTTATAAGGAAAATTATTAATTTTTTATTATCCTATGAATTCATATTAATTATATAGAAATTATGAGAACTATTTCTACATTTTAAAAAAAAAATAATTATTTTTTTCATCATTCACACATATAATCACTTCATGAAACTCAATTTTTTTGAATTTATTTGTATATGATGATTTCATTGTTTTTAATGATTATATATTAATGTTTGTGTCTTAATAATTATTTCACACTCACTTATTATTTTTAATTAATTACCTTTAATGATTTATAATATCAAATATCTAATATTGAATGAATTTTAATTTAAAAATTTATCATCATAGTTTGAATATGTGTTGGTTCTATGAGATATATTAGTTGTAATTTTACATATGTGTCTTCAACTCTTTCATAAGTGATTTCAAATGAGTGTTAATAGTTCCAATGGTTTTAAAATTAAAATTATAAACACTATCCCTCACACTAAAAATCTAATAAATGATTTTTTGATTAATTTCTAAATTATAGAAATGGATTTGCTGAGCTATTTATTTATAATGTGATTGACAAATTCATAGAATAAATGTGGTGGAAAAATATGTGTACAGATGATTATATATGAAGAAAAAAATGTATTCTTTGATGACTATATTTTCCATGAAGTGAAATTATAATCCTAGCTCAACATGATGTGGAATACCTTCATCATTCTTCATGGACATCTAACTATTTTAGTCTGATAATTTTGTTGAATTATTTTTATCCTATCATCCATGTAGTAACTTTTGATTATGATTTTTCCCATAAAAAATCATTTGTTATTTTTGGGTTGTGACTCATGGATTATAGATTTAGGAAGTGTGGGATTTGAATCCCTTTATCTATGTCAATGTTTTATCTGGTTGTACCCAAAGGATTCTAAATTTATTTCTATTTAATTGTGACTCCATGATTCAAAAAACAATTATTTGTTACAGGTTCCTACAAAAATTTATAATAATTTTGTATCAAAATACACGAATTTTATATTTTCTTCTAGTTATACACCCAAAAGTAATCGTACTAACAATATCAGGTGATGATTCCCCCCTGTAATGCTGGTGGAGAAAATGAATCTCTCATCTATATGATAGGTTTAAGGATATACTAGTTGCACTTTTTACCAAGTTACAATAAACTTTCTCTTTTATTATTATTTATATTTTCCACTTTAAATAAACATTGTAAATTTTCATTGATAATAATTTTTTTGATGACATTTTTTTAATGTTTTAGCCACCCCTCATTCTATTGACATTCTACCATAATTTTTAACCAAACAATTATTAATAGATATCAACCCTTTTTATAAAAATCAATTTATTTGTATTGTTAATTTTGAGATTACATGTTCTTAGACCACATAGTCTAATAATAAATACACTTTTTTATGGAATGAATAAATCCTAATGATATATGGATATTTTAAAAACCTCCTCACATCAATGGTAATTATTATTATTACTATAATACTATAATGTGATCTTATTTGAGGAAACTTACAATTGATCACATGATGAAGATGATAAAACATTATGAAATTCATGATTTAGATCTAGATACATTTATAGTAAGTGATTTAGAAAAATATGTGTAACGAATCAACCCATAATACCATCTAAATTGCTTCCCACGCCATTTCACCACTAACCCAAACAGTATACCTAATCTCCATGGGCCGACGACAAGAACCACATCATTAACAAAAAACCATTAGGAATTATTTCTCCCATAATGAATTATAATAACATCATACAATGAGGAGATATCCTTTTTTATATATAAATCAATAGATACATATCAAGTAAAAAGGAAAACTATGAAAACTAAAAATGGAGCAGAAACACTAAAATACAACACATTGTGGTCTAAGATAACCCACCATGTACCATATCACCCACCTGTGGTAACCAAAAATATACCCACTAAGTAATTAGATAGCAAGAGATCCTTCAATAAGAAAATAACGAGATGTTGACACAAAAAGGTACTAGAAGGCTCTAAGATAAAGGGAACAGATTGATTTTACCAATGATTGTATGTAATTACTTCATACGGTAACTAAATTATACTAAAGGAGTTGTAAAAATGTTTGAGTATAAAGATTAATTTACTAATATTGTTTTATAAAATTGTAAACAAATTATTAAACTGACCTGTTAAAACATTCCACCTCACCATTTCAAAACCATACATTTTGTTGAAAGGAATTGGAAATCATTTCACCAGAAAAAATTTCTAGTAATCAAGAAAATATGAGAATGTGTACATGATATGTAAAGATGAATAGGAATAAATACAATAGTTTCAAGGTGAAAATAATAACAAATTAATCAAGGAAGGAAAATCTGGTGTTATATGGTTTAGCAAACAAGTAATCAGCTTTCAATTTTAAATAGACAATTTTTTTATTTCAAATTCATATTTAAAAAAATAATTATTTACATTTAAAATGGTTGAATATTCATGTGCAAATGAATTAATCAACCTTGTTATATTAAACATTATATATATGTTCATAAGGAATGTTTAACAGTTTTCAACAATGACATATATATACATTCCAAATACTAAAAATCAAGTTACATGGTCATGTTCTAAATAGGTATGAATGTTCTAGTATATTTGGACCCAACACCATGAATATGAAAATGTATGTATATATTTACATTGAAAAAAGGTTAGGAGGACTCATCACCATCCCATGTGGGATGTGATGTGTTGATACAATGGTTTATAACATTTTTTAAACATACGATGTTTTCAAAAATAACTCATTGACTACCTAATGATTTCATGTTCCCTAGTACAAAATCAATGTTAGGAAATTTATTTTGATACTGAATAAAATACAATTAAATATCATTATCTAATTCAAATATTCCATTTTTTCCTTTGTAAATCCTAATATGTTTTATAATAAAAAAATGCATTGTTAACAACATGAAACACCTATATTTCCATGAAAACTCATTTTAATCATTTTTTCACAGTCATGTATTTGAAATCAATTCCCCATGAAATTTTCAAATACAGTTTTAATATTATAAACAAAAATATAATTGTCAAACTAATTCCATCAATTTCATAAAAGAAACCAATTCAACAGAATTGGGGTTTTTCAAAATATCCCTTCATATTTCAATTCAAAAACCATTTAATGAAGTGTAACATTCAAAAAGGGTAACCATAATAGTTAAATTCATATTCCATCATTGAAATACCAAACAGACCATTAAATAATAACCAATTAAATCTAAATCCTTTTAAACAATTCAACTTGAAAAGGTATAATAACAGCCACTTACTTTATCAAAGCATCAGTGAAATTCTAAATGGGACTTTAATACAACAATTTATATCAAGGAATCCCTAAAGAAATCAAATATAGAATTAAAATTTAAATAGGATTCGGTATATTTTAATACAAGAGTACTCACCCTATTTCAATGAAGTTTAATCATTTATTTAAAATAATCCCTGAAAACCAAATCCAAAGAAAGATGAAAATAATTTAAAGGTGGTTATTTGTCACTGAATAAATTAAATAAATTAAAAATATTTTGAAAACGAAAAATATTTGAAATCAATTAATTATAATCATAGAAGTACATTTAATAAATCAAAACCTAGGCCAAAGATATCAGTTTCATCAAAATAAACTTTAAAATATCCTTGAAAATAAAACCAACCAAGCATGGAATTTATTAATTCAAAAAAATGATTGAGAAACAATATCCATATCTAATAAATTCATGAAATGATTTATTAAAATAGTATTGGGTTAAAGAATATTTTATGAGGAAGTAAATGAGAAAAATCATATAACATGTGTTAGAAATCAAGAAACCAATGCGCTAGAATTTATAAAAAAATAATGAATTAAAAAAAGGAAAATCATTGAAACGACTACTTGTAAATTTAAGAATCCAACCAAAAAAATCAGATATTTGTCTCCATCTATGGAGATAATTGGATCTAATATTATTGCTCTTGAAAATTGAGAAAGAAGATCATATATCTATAATTCCACATTAATCAATCATGATCTAAAAAAACTCATGGATTTCACAACTGTTTGTAATAAGGAATCCGTATGGGATGGGATATGTACAAATATAATACAATAATTCACTTCAGAATAAGATCTCTACATTGTTAGGTCTTAAATGTCCCATGAAATTATGTTCAGGGATCCAAAATGGCCATAGAGGGCTCCAAAAACCCTAAGGATTGATTTATCTTTGAGTGGGAGGATCTCGGGGTTGATTCGGGGGTGTCATGATTTTATATAATATTTTTATAACATAAATTACCATTCACACGAATTCAAGTTTTAAATAGCATGGTTTTCACTAACCATGTGCTAATTGTGAACTTAGAATAGAGTCCTTGGAAGTGTTTCATGGTTTGGCTACACACATTGTTAAATTATTCTCAAACTATTCTCAAATTGGGTATAGGTCCATAAACAGTTATAAATTCATAAAAAACTCCAGAAATAGCCCGTGAAAATACCCAATCATTGGGTAATCAAATAATTGGGTAAAAATATAATAAAATGGGTAATTTGATCGTACAAACTACCCACCATAAGACTTCAAGTCCCTATAAAGGATAAATTTTAAATGAAATAACATGATGACAAAAGAAGATATCGTCCACTAGTTTAGTGTGGTGTAAGGTCTATGGTCCCAAAAAATACTAAACCAAAGGATAATGACACACACAACTCAAAGATAAGACCACCATGATTATCAGACATATATAATCAATAATAATAATAGGGACCTAACCTCGGTCTACCAACCATTTAAAGATCTACAATAAGTGGTAAAGTAAGAATATCTCACATATTAATCCCAAGGAAGAGACTTCAACAACTCTCCAATGAGAACCATCAATGATAAAACATCATGATTCTTGGTAAATAACTAACAAGGATTCCTATCAAGGGTATGTAATTAATAGTAACCTAGGATTTTCAAACATAACCTCCATCCTCGATGAGCACATAAGAATAGACATCACCACCGCAAAATTATTGGTCGATCAATAATTTCCATCATCCTAGTTACCCAAGAACATTCCAAGGGTCTATATAATTTCAAATGTAATGAGACTAAAAATAATGGACAATTCACGATAGTGAAATTTACTCTCTTAAGGGGGAACATCCATTGTAAATTAATTGATCTTATACTATTAAGTCAAAACTACAAGAACACCAAGGAAAAATAATCTAGGTATCAAGAAATGAATCCATTTTCAGATCACCAATAAAAATGATCCAACCAAGGGCCACAAAATACTATCCCAAAATACCCTCACAATTAGTGTGTAAAAACAAACAAACAAAAAGATTGAAAAAATCAAGTGGTTTCCACTTCCACATCATAAACGAAAAGGTGGATCAACATTAACCATATCTAGTATCTAAAATCAGACAAATTAATGCTCCTACATTGTGTAAAAACATTCACTCTATGACTTATAGCTGACATCCTAATATCATGAAGCATCTACTACCAAACATCCGAGAGATCATATTCCTAAATGAAATTTCCCTTTCTAGTAGACCAACATTAATAACCTCACCATGTTACATAAGTGGATTAAATATTTAAAAACTATCTGAGCTTTAGAACATAATATATTAGAATGTCTAGGTCCACCATACTAAAAACAGATGGTATTCCTATTTCTTCGAGGGTAAACTTAACATTATTAATTAGGAATGTGCCATTTAGTGATTCCTATTGTTTTTCTATCTTCAGTTAAACTAAAAATTCTATTTCAAGTATATATGTATAATATTTTAACCGTTCCACATGCATGAAAGATAAATGTTCTAGGTGATGTCCTTTTAGTAAAGAGTCAGTCTTACTGAATTTATTTCCAACAAGACCGGATATGAAAATACATAATGTGTTAAATTACAGTCATACTTTTTATCAAATATATCATCTTGACTAAAACTCAAGAACTCATAAACATTCTACTTAATTACATCCTTAGGGTATTTCATTTTAATAAAGAATGATTTGATGAGTATCCAATAAAATATTCCATACATACTAGATGTAATAACAATTTCCCACCTCTCCACATTAGTTCACTCAAATAAGGGGTGGATATACATGATCTTCAGAGATTTAGAAGTGTTGATAGTATCATAGATCACATAATATTATTCAATACACTACATTAATACAAGATAAAATCATTTAATTTTATAATTAGGTGTACAATAATCATGTAATTAATGGATTGGATTAATAGGTGGTAAAGTATTTTTATCCACCACTTGATACAGAGTTTAAGTGTAGTCGTTGACAAGGGATTCAACTTCTAGAAAACATAGAAAACTACCCTAATGATCGGACTATAAGACAATCATTATATCAATCATGATGATATTTCTATGATTCATTTCCTAACATCACCAACCACATTCATATAATCTCAGAAATAAAATGAATATATAAAGATTATATATGAATTTAAACCATTTAATAACACATTTTAATAAAAAATAATTTATTTTATAATGGAAAATATTCGACCATTTATAAAACATTACCCTTTCTATTCAAAATTATAAATATTTTTATACACAAATCATAGTATAAAAATCATTTACCAGCATTTTTAAATCAATTAAAAGTTTCAAAAGAATTAACCCCATTTTCCAATTATGAAGGTGATATCCATTTAAATCCATTTAAAACCAAAATATTATCATAAAACAATATTCTACAATATCACATAATTGTGTTTGATCATTATATTTCAAAACCAATTTTTTTTTAAAACACACATTTTGGTAATCTGAATAATTTCTCAAACTGCATACAAAACCCTGTTTAAAGAAACATATTTGTTTTCATAACGGATTTAAAATTATAACCAAGGGATTAAATTTTAATCAAAAAAACAATAAATGAAACAATACAAATCCATAACCCATATGTTGAACCTCACATAATTAAAGTCAGTTGAAAGAAAATGGAAAAGGATTAATATTTATAACCACGATTCCACTAAAAAATTCTTGGTTGTATGGGCCGATAAACTACACACCAAAATTGATTCTATTTATCGTTGGATTTAAAATTGGACACATTGATTACTCATTTATTATAGGATTGTGAAAACCTAGTTCCAATATATCTGTACACCCATTTTTTGTCAAAAACTCAGAAAATATTTCCCAAATAAAATATATTCTAAATGGTAACCAAAATATAATTTATCATCCATAAAACAATAACTCAAAGGTAATAATCAAGACCTAACTTCCAGGTAACTCAATAATCACTATGAATGTGTTGTGGCTAAGCATCCCCTTACATAATACGTCATTATTCCTGACACATTTTTAATATCCTTTCTACCATGAATCACCCAAAATAACATAATCATTTCAAATACATGTATTTACATTTAAGGAATGTCCTACCTCTAATACCATTTTTAATGAACCAACCATGAATACCATAAAAATAGGCACCTGATCCAATTATCCTCAAACCCGATGAGTGTTCAAAATATCCATGGGGTAACGAAATTCATCTGGCCATTAACAAAATATGTAGGCAATGATTTCTCCATCAAAATGGGAATATAAATGAGTATAATGAAGAAAGATTATAAGAAATATATCAATCATTACATATATATCAATTATAAAATAAAACTATGAAAAATTATATTGGATCATAACCACTAAAATTTGTAACCTTATGGTCCATAACCACCCACCATGTCCCAATTCACAATCACTTCTTCATTTGGTAAAAACCCACTATATACGGTTAGATCATAAAAATCTTCTATAAAATTATAAAATAATGAAAATCTCAAAAGGTTCAAATAGTGTCTGGGATAAATAGGCAAGCAGGATTCCACCAAAAAATTGATGCAATTAATACCTATGTTAATTAAAATATGGTATTGGAGGAATAAATTGTGTGATTATGAAGTTTAGTTTAAAAATAGAGTTCTAAAAATTTTATAAAGTATTTTAAAACTAAACTGATAAAACACGTCAATTAATCATTCAAAAAATAAACATTTTTACTAGAAATTATATTTAAAAAAATTTCATAAGACAATTTCATATAAACAAGAAAAGAAGAGAATATGAACCAACAATGTAATGATGAATAGTAATAAATAAAATATATTCATGGTTCATAACAACAATAAGTGAAGTACAAAATTCAACACTGTTTTTAGATGTCTTAACTACCATGTAAGGAGATTTATATATTAAATATACAAGGATTGCATTTCAAAAGCATATTTAAAAAAATATAGATTTATATTTCAAATGATGGAATACTTGTAAACCAAAAGAATAATAAAACATTTTATTAAAAATATTTTATATAGATTCACATGGAATGTAAAAACATTTTCAATAGTGGAACATATATATACATTCTAAATACAAACAAGTGGGAAATATGGTCAAATGCTAAATTGGTATGATAATTATAGTACATATGGAACCGACACATTGAATATGGAAATTTATATACATATTTCCCTTGAAACATGTCCAAGAGGACTTATCGCCTACGCCTAAGGTGTAGTATGTGATGATAAAATGTTTTATAAAATTGTATAATTTTATAGTGTTATCTAAAATAACTAATTCACTTCCTATGTTTGGCATGTTCTCTATAACAAAATCACAAACATAAATTTCTTAAAGACTTCTTTAAATACAATTAAATCACATTATCAACTTCTAATATGGAAATTTTACCTTTCAATCCAATAACAAGTATTTAGTAAAAAAATTTCTTTTCATGAAGATGAAATATGGATTTCAATTAAAAAACCATTTTATGAAAGTTCTCACAAACAACGATTAGAAATCAAATCAATATGAAATTTCTAACGATTGTTTTTCAATTAAATTCAACAATTTAATTTTTGATTAATTTCTATCCATTTCAAAACTAACCCAAAAATCAATGGAATTGTTTTTTCCCAATATTAGATTATATTTCAATTTAAATATATTTATGGAATTTCGACATTCAAAAGGGTTACTATACCTACAACTTTTCACAATCCATCATTGTAATTACAAACAGTCTATTAAAAAACCATAAACTCATTCAAAACCCATTTAAACAATTCAATATTTTAAAAGGATTTATAATCCATATACTTTCAAAAAAATTCATTATGTTTTGAAATGGTCCTTTCATATACTGACTTATTTAAATGCTTCCCTAATGAATTTAAATGATGTATTTATATTTAAAAATTATTGAGTATATTTGAAAAATGGGTTTAGACACTATATCGATGAATATTAAATGTTTATTCCAAGTAAATCAAGAAAATTAATTCTAAATAACGTTAAAAATACTTCAAATGTGGTTCTTGGTCATTTAATAAATTAATACATTTGAAAATATTTTGAAAATGTTAAATAGTTCCATGAAATTAATTCAAATCATGGCTGTTCATATTATAAAAAAATGGGTTGAAACCCTCAATTTAACCAAAATACAATTTAGAACATTATTTGAAGTAAAAAAACAAACATGGAATTTTCTAATTCATATAAAAGATAAAGAAATAAGTTTGAAATCCAGTTAACTCATGGAATTTTTTATTCAAATAGGCTATGGTAAAATAAGACTTTATGAGTAATTAAATTAATAAACAATCACAGAACATGTGATATAAGTAAAGAAACACATATCAATGAATTTATCAATAAACAATGAATTAAAAAAAGAAGGAAAATAATAGAAACACATACTTTGAAATTAAGGAATACAACCACAAAAAAACCAGGATGTGTCACCTTCGATGGTGATCATCAGATCTAAGAAGATTGATCTCGAATGAAGAGAGTAAGAATAATAGATCAAAAATTCCACATCATTCAATAAAAATCCCAAAAAACTCAATGGTTTCATAATATATTAGAAAAATTAAAAAGGAGAATAAGGGAGATCCAAAAAAATTAGGGATAAACACAACTAAAGGGAACATCTGTGCATCAATTGGCATTCGATCCAGCCAGAAATGATTTTTTAAGAGCAAAAATGGATCAATAGGGCACTTATAACCCAAATGAATGGATTATCATTAAGTTGAAATATTGTGGAATTGATTTGGAAGAGGGATGTAGATTTAAATTAATATTTTCATAACATTATTTATCATCCTCACGGTTTCCTAGGTTTTGTAGCGCAGTTTTCAGTAATCGTGCACAATTCCTATTCCCAGAATAGGACAATATAAGTGTTACATGGATTGGATGTATACATTGGGAAACTATGTTCTAACTCTGTGAACCCCTACTGTCCTGGATGCATACTTTTTCAAATCATGCTCAACCCATTTTCATGCCATTAGCTTGCCCAAATATCATCAAAATGCCTGAAAAAACTCCATAAATGACCTAGGAATATACCCAATAATCAGTTAATAAAATCATGAGAAAAAAAACATAAAAATAGGTTAATGTATGTTACAAAATGTTTTGAATTAAAATATTAATAATATTTATTACTATGTTTTTAACAAACATTCTTTCTTCATGTATCTAATATTATGAAAACTTCTAATATCATTACGATTTTGCAAGTAACCCATCATTAATGGGACATGATTATTAGAACAAATCCTGTAATGATGTTAGTGGAGTACCAATATTTTAAAATGGGAAAAGATAAGAGAGTATATCCGATGTTCCACCAATTCACTATCATTTTGAGTAGAATGAAAACACATTGAGAATATTTAGAGAATCACATTCTTCTTGAAATAATTCTTAAAAAACTACAAAGGAAGTTAATCATAAGAACAGTATTCACTGATGGAATTTATTACTTCAACAGGTACACATTTGATGAAATCATCAAATCTATGCTCTAATAAAAATAGTAATTAATTAATATTTTATAATATGAGTCTTTAAAAAAGAAATGTATCACCTTGAACTCCAACTAAAATGATTCTTATAAATAATCTAATTTTGAATCACTATAAAGTGATAATGGAAAAAACAATAGTATTACGAAAGAAATTAATAAAACAATTATGAGTTGAAATTGTAAATGAATATTCCATGTAAATATCAAAATAATAATTTAAAACAGAATAAAGTTTCTATATATGGACTATATGTATCTTATTATCAATGTAGAAATAAATTATATATCGAGCCTTACCATCCAATGTTGAATACAGAAGGTATATATAAGAAATTCTAGAAAATATAAATGAAATGTTCTTATCATATTCTATGGATTTTCATTGAATAGTCTTATTCAAATGATGATTCCAAATGCGAAAAATAGACAACTAATAAATGTTTGATAGAATAAAATATAATAATAATTATAATCATTATGATCCTAGTTGTTATTATAAATGTGGTGGTTATGGAACTATTGATAAACCTGAAAATTGATAATCCTTAATGGATATTTTAAGAGTTACTAAGATTTATTATGCTTTTAAATATTATAATAAGAGGTTGATCCTGGAAAATAATTATCTTAATATAAAGAATGACATCCTAAATGAATAAATGAAAAATATATTTTTTTAAAATTAAAATTTTAAAAAAAATTACTGATGAATTTGGTAAAAAAAATTGAAAATTGATATTTTGGGGAGTAAAAATTCTATAGAGTATAAAAAATCACAATTTGAGAAATAGTTATTTATCTATAAAAAATAAAATCCATGATGATCGTGATATTGTTTCGAAGGATAATGGTAATATTAACATTAAAATTTCCAATCTAAAATAAATTATTTATACCTAGGTTTAAGGATTGTAAAAAGATGATAATATTGTAGCTATGATGAAAAAATTATAGATATTACAATCCTGGGTTATTGTAATCGGATTTCTAATATGCATAATACATCTTCTATTTATACATGTACATTAACGATTTCAAAAGTTCGTTCAAATTTTGGTTTAAATTATTTTTTTTCTATAAATATTCTCCCACATACCCTATGTATCTTGGTGACTATATAGTTTTTATCTATAAAAAATAATCTTCAGATGAATCTTATAATGAATGATTAAATTATATTTTGGTACTAAATTTTTTTTGTTACTAACCCAATTGGACCCAAAATAGCATGTGTACCAAAACATGTTTCTTTTTTATTTGTTTAGGAATGCAATACACTTACATCAAATTTTAATAAAATGATAGTGTATATATTAATATATATTACTTTCACAGATATTGAAATATTTAATAGAAGAAGTATTTAAACTTTAATTTAAATTACCTAAATATTCTATATAGGTAGATAATTTTTTAGAAAAAAAAATCATTGGGATATATTCTTCTAACATTTTTATCTTTATAGGGTGATATCCTATATATATTTTTTTATTTTATTCTCCTTTCACCCTGGCGAGAGGATATTACCTTATTAGTATTGTCGGAATGCACATTAGAACTTATTTTATTATATCTAGTAAGATTGTATTCTATGTTTTATATTATGAGTTACTGGAATGGGATAATTTTTTTCTAATGTTTTTTCTAATGTTTTTCAATTCATTGAATATCATATTATTTTTTTCATGGTCTATATAAGAAATTTAACTATAATAAATTAATTTACATTGAGATATCTATATTATGTTTATATCATTATTTATTTTAGTGCGAATTAATTTTCTATAATGCAATGATTTTATTTTATAGAGAAAATTTGTTTCAAATTTTATTATCTTGATTTACTTTTTACAATATGAAAGAAAATTGAGGATTAAACTGTTTATTTTTGTATCAATTAAAAAAAATTGGAGATATTTTTAAATTGATATTTTTTAGTAATTATCAAAAGGTGTTGGTTGTTGGAATTTCTCTTTTAAACACATTGTTGTACTATTATTTATATAATTATATATATTATATTTTTTAATTATAATAATTATTATTTTATTTAAATAATTTGAGTTATTACACACTTATTTTATTTGTTACTTAATTAATTAATTTATTATCTAGTTTTTATTTAGTCTTTAATTATATTAATAATAATATTATTATTGACTTTTCAAATCATCTTTTATCAATTAGTATATATTTTAAATTGTATTAATTTTTATAAATATATTTCACCTTTAATTTAAAATTCTAATTATTTCATACATAACCTTACATATGTTTTGAAACCATTAGTTACCCAAATGTACATTGTGGAAATCATTATTTACCATTATGTAACATTATTCTTACATTTACGAAACTCTTGGTCTACCCTTTTGAAATATATATAATGATAGAGTTACCCTTATTTATTTTTTGAACAATTACACGGTGTTTTCCAAACCTATATTACATCATTGTTTGTTCTACTCACCCATATGCTGCTTTGAAAATTACCTTCATATGTTTACACAAGTTCATCATAACCATGAATGATTTTAATGTATACTACATATAATTACTCAAATGATGATATCATATGTTTCTCTTTATTCATGGTTACTATTATGAAACACCTGAAATTATAGTTTACCTTTCTACAACATTTTAAATTTCAGGTTACCGTTACACATCTCATATAAGAATTTCATTACCCATACATAACTTATATAAAAATTTTATTACCTCTACACATGAATTAAAATATACATATATGTATATTTTAAAAAATATATATATATGGTTTTGTATATTGTTTGTTTTTCCTGAAATATTGATTCACATCATGCATGTAAAATATTATTAATTTTTTAATCATTATATAAATTATAATAAATGAAATAGAACCTCTATAATGTGTATGTGTTTTTTTAAGTAATATTTTAAAATAATTTATTTATTTCATCATTTGTATATATTTATATATATATTTTATGCTATAGATAGTATTAAATCATTTTTTATGTTTTTTAGTATAATATATTTTTATGTTTTATATTATCAGATGATTAAGGTGAAATAATTTTTGTCTTTAAAATTTAATTATTATAGTTTCAATCTATTTTAGTTTTTTGCAAAAATTTTGACCTTTATAAATATAAGTGTTTAATAATCATGAATTAGTGATTTAAAAATTGTCTTATTTTTTTGACGTTGTGAAAATAGAATTGAAAATATATATCTACGATAATCATGTAACATGTTTTTTAAATATCCCAACGATCATATTGTAATTTTTTTTTTATTTTTAAAGTTATTGAAACATGAATGGAACAGAGGTGGTGAAATAATATAAATACATACGATTATCTATGGAAAAAATAAATATTCTATTATGACTACAATATAATTTAAGAGATGTTATGATCTTTACTTCACAAAAAAATGGTGTGCTTCATCATTCTTCATCGACTACTTCATATTTATGTGAAAGTAATTTATATTAATTATTTATATCGTCTTATTATTGTTATAACAAAGGATAATGATTTTCCCATATAAAATCCTTCATTATTATTAGTTTGTGTCTCCCGAATTCTACTGTTATTATTTATGTGTTGTGATTCCATATATCTAAATGAGTTGTTGTTTCAGGTTTTGACTCTTAAATTCTACAGTTAAGTCTTTTCAGTTGTGACTATTATATTTTAGAAGTTATTATATGTTATATATTCATCTAATGTTTTGTAATGCTTTGGACACCCCATATAAAATAATATGTGTCTTTATGGTTATACCTCCACTAGAAAAGGTATAAATGTTTTTAGGTTATGATTCCATTACAAAAATCAGGCAGTGAAAATGAATCTCTCTATTTGTATAGTTGTATAAAAATAGAAAAGCTCTACATTATAAAAAATTAGAAAAAACATTTATCATATTCATTATTTTTATTTTCCATAGTATATTAACATTGTACATTTACTTTGATAACAATTTATCCATGTTAAAATTTGAAACATCATCTTTTACCCCCATCAAAACCATTTGAAAGTTTTTTTGTTGTTACAATGACATTATAATCATATCACATATTAAACATGGATGAACAAATTCATAATATTTACTCTAAATACAACATATAGATATATAAACATGGCTCTATTTCACTTATATCCTAACTATTACTATTTCTATGATATGTGTTACCAAATACCGAAAATAGATTTGGACTTAAAAACATGAGGAAAAACCATTTCCACCATACTATAAACAAGATAATCCATGGGATAAAAGATTTAGATTAAACCTAACTGGTTAGATGACAAAGGACTTGACAATTTCTTTTTGAATGTAATATCACTTATATTATTTATAGGGTTTTTTCATAATAGTATCCCCAACATTATATATATCAAATTCATGTAATGTTCCTAATTATTTCATCTTCTCATCTAATTTTTTTATTCTTTTACGTATTCATGATTAAAATAATTCAGTTTTAGAATACATATTACATCCACAAAATTAACATGTTCACACTACATTAATGTGTAACTCTTTTGATAACCTATAATTTTGTGTTTTTGACAGAAAAATAAAAGCCATACATATTCGTACATAAAAAAATTAATCTCATCAATAATGTACATGAACAATTCATGTAATTTCTTATGATCCTATTAGATTAACAATATTAACTTGAGTGAGACTAAAGGTATAGACAAATATCATATATCTTTCCAACATAATGGATAATCCTCCAAGCTATTGGGAATTCTAGACCAATGTCCCCCTAGGCAAGGATATATTCAATGTGGGAGATTCCAATTCATTATAACTATAAAACATAACTCGCATAAACAATATATGATATATAAATTCAATATAATAACCTCAATAACAACCCTTATTCATGGAATAAGAAAAATAAATCTTTATTTTCTTGTATTTCTCAAGAAATTAATAGATAGAAAATCAGAAGGTATACATAGTATTCCTAATTCATAAATTTTTTATATAAATAAATATTTAAAATGATTATATGATGAAATTATTACATCATTTATCTTTTGAAAAAATGAGATACCATTATAAAATTTAAATTTTCAATTTCAAATGACTAATCATAATATAAAACAAATAACACTAATAATTTATAACAATTTTATAAAACATAAGTAAATATTTAAAAATATATTGTTTTTAATTATTTTTACGATATTATATTTTATGAATACTAATAGCAATTATCTATAATATAGTATTATTGATACATGAGATGAAATGATAAGTTTTATATGTATTCTATGATATAGATTTCAATAATACACTATGTTTGTCATCAACGCTCACAATAGAAGATATATAAAATATTTTACCTTATTTTATGATATAGCTGATATAATAAATATGTATTCATTTTATAATTTTATTTTCAAAACTCATGATTGTATATTTTTTTATGATGTCGCATATTGTATGCAGTTCCACAGTCTAAATCCCTGGAATTATAGAAAACCATACCGTAAAATATATAGATATAATACTCCACTAATAACCCAAAAATAAACATTGAAATGAATTTTATTTTATAAAAAGATTGAAAAATATTAATTATAATAATTAATTTTAGAAATCATTATATTAATACGTAGACCTATTCATGAATTAAGATTTAGAGCCCCTAATGGGTTTGGGGAGGTCATTTAATGACATTTGGACGAATAAAAAATCAATCTAAAATCAATTTACCTTTACGAAATAGAACAAGCTATAAAAATGTTAAAATGAGTGTATCTTAACTATAATGATGGGTAATACATCATTAACACTTCAACATATTCTTAAGAAAGATCACATAATAAATAACTAAATAGATCTTACCTCTATAGGTGGTACCAAAAAATTGAATCCATGATTGTATCTAGAAGACCCCAATTCAGTAAACATATACCAACACATTATATTCATGATAAATGGTGATTTGGTAAGGAATATTTAAACATAGCTATAGAAATGGGTAAAAATATTATACTACTCACTAATATATGGATTATATCATTTTTATATGCTTATTTTGATAATAATCACTTAATTAAGAGGATTGATATTTGGATTATCCTGTATAGAAGACGATGTATTCTACCCATAACATAATATCATTATTGAATATTTTGATCTATTTATTTAAAAAAATGATATTGTAACATCCCATTTTTTTAAATGAAAACACTGGTCTCACTATCATACACTATATGCCACATCGAATATAGCAGATAAACTAAATAATATTTAAATGTTACCAATAAAAAATCATGTTAGGATGATGGGAATGAACAGTATTAACTGAATAATGGAAATATGTTTTAGACTTGTATATATAATTTAATCGTTGGTGAATAATTTTTTAGAAATGAATTTAAAACAGTTTTTAAATTAAAAGGAAATGTTTTATGAAAAACAATTCAAATTTGTACAAGTGTGTTTTATATATAATAAAATCACACTTTTTTGATTATATTAATGAAATATATATCTAATATATTTAACATATTAGATAAAAATCATCTTCAATTTTTTTATACATGATATTAGAACAAATAGAAGTTTTCAAATAAAAGAAGTATTTTTTTTAAAAAATAGTTTTTCACCATTTGATGGAACACCTATTTTAAATCTATTATTTTAACTTTTTGATGTATTATTTGAAATTATAAACTTATTAGTTGGAAGTGGAACATTGAAATTTTCATTTTTCATTTTTTTGTATTTTTCGGATGAGATTAATTTTTCCATGAATTGAGAAAAAATAATCCATTTAAATTGAAAACTACATTTGATAAAATTTATTTATATTTATATGTACTATTTTTAATTGGTTTAATGTAAAATTAGATATTTTTCTATCGTTTAATAAAATATTTTTCATTTTAATCAATTTCAAATTGAAATTGTATATAAAAACCCTGTGGACTTTAGAACATTTGACATTAAGAACCCATTTTTTCTATCAATGAGGTTAATTTTGGTATAATTTCAACTAGTTTTTTTATTTTTATTTTTTAAAATTGGATTCCATATTTGGAATCAAAAGTTACAAATTATTTAAATAGGCCCCTTTTATTTTTCGATATTATGAATAGTAACTTTAGTAATAAATTGTATTACCACGGTTAAGATTTATCAGGTAATTGAAGGTAAAAATGATATTATAAATATTAAAAATGAACCTAAAACATGTCATAATTTTATTGGATGAGTTATGTTACACCAAAACAATCCTTGGTTGAAATGTATGTCATTTGAAAGCATTTTGGCTATGTTTAGGACATTTATAATATTTTATATAATGTAAAGACACAGTTGTCATATTCATGAGTGTCATTACTAAAAAAATTAATTTCGGGTTATATATGTGATATATTAGAAAATAAATATTATATTGAAATATAAAATGATTATCTAAATCATACTAATTTATTTATAATATTTAATAAAAAAATAATTAAATTAAATGGTGACATAATGATGATGGGGTAATTACCATATTAATGAAATAATTATATAAACGATTTTAAGAAATGTTAAAATAAATATAATTTAATAAAATTAATTTTTTCAAAGAATTTTATTGGTGAATTTGAAATGTTAGTGATTTGTTAATGTAATTTTTATCATTTCTTTTTATTATGATATTTTTTAAATTTCAACTAATGAACAAAGTCTAAATTGACACTATTGTTATTTTAAAATCATTATTAGTTTATTAAATGATATAAAATTTCTAAAAATACACGATGAAGAAATAATATGGGAATATTTCCTAAAATGCTATAAATGACTCATTTAATAGATGTTTGTTATTTTATGGTAATTATATTGACTACCAAAGTGTTAAAAACATAATAAAATGGTCAGAGTTAAATGAATTAAAACAAAAATATAAGGATTAGAAAAATATTAAAAACATATCAAATTTTCTTTAGATGATTTTATTTATAACCTTATAAATCCTATATTATATATATAACTTTTTTTGAGCATTTATATAAGAATTTTAATTTTAATTTATTTTATAATTTCATGAATTCCAAGAGTTCCTCTCCCCTCTCCTTTTAATGGTAACCCATTATTCTCTATTATTTACCCCATTAAAAAAATTTATTAGGTAAGCTCTACCCAAATACCTTCCTACAATTCCTTAAAATATTATATTATCCTTATTTATGGTGTAAAAACATCTATATATTTGTCAAGATGTCAATCAAAGGACATCATCTAGATAAGAGGTATCATTTTTAATTAAGTGTTTCTGTTTTTATTTTTTCTTCCACTTACAAAAATTATTCCTCAAATATGATGATATAATAACTCCAGTATCCTCAATATACTATGATGTTTTTAGGTTAATGTACTCATCCAAATAAATATATAATTCCATCAATATGAAAATAATTAGTCGTTATGTTTATGTGTGGCCTATAATCTCTATGAACTGATATAATTATCTTTACATTACCCACTCTCAAGGATGGTTATGATCATGTAATTATGATTTATATATTATATTCAATAAATATTAATCATTATATGAGAAAAATATATTGAATATTTTGTTACCTTAATGCACATAAAAATGATAACTTCATTCGTGCATACTTTTGAACTGTCACATCCACAAAGCGATGTGATTCAATTTTTTTCACCACATGAAAAGTATATAATATATATTTTTATATAAACTATCAATATGTAATTTATGATACTAATCTAATTCTGGAAATATAAAATATTAATGATCTTCCTTCCATAATGATCAACAAAAAATTTACTAACTCATACTTACGTACGACCTACCGTCTTTATGATTATACCAATGTTAATTTTTCGTAACCATAAATAAATTGTTTTCCTTTAATGTATAAATAATATTTTCAAGTAATTAATATTTTAGAATATTATTATTTATATGACGAGATAATGAAATCATTGACTATATTAGGCTTACCGAATTCATTTTGAACACATGTATCAAATATCATCAAAACACACAACGTCGGCATAAATATTTATGTCATTTTGATATAATGATAATATGTGACATAAAGGGAATAATAAAAAATAAAAATGTTATTTTGTTATTAAATAATTTATGGAGTTTTATTATTCAATAATATAAATATTTTATGTGACAAGTCACACTCCAGGTAAGATACTCTTTAAAAAAACCTTGTTGTAAATGTTTAAATGATTCATTCTTCTAAATCCTTGAATATAATTTCCATGATTTGAAAATTTATTTTATGATTTTATTTATATGGATGTTAATGTTATAAAATTAAATTTCTCAAATTTCACAAAATAATTTCAAATTGGTAAGTGACACATTTAATAAAAATATATTTATAGATGTTTTAAATTGGTTATCAAAATGGATTAATTATTACAATATATTGAGATAATTTATTATCATTTCAACTTAAATATTATGAGATAAATGATGTAAATTGATGTCTTTTATGTTCTGTGATTATATAATAGTACATGGACATTTGAAATGTGGTGACATGATAAGCCATTGACAGGAGGTTCCGTGATAAACCATGAACTATTGGTGACATTATATTCTCCAATGCATTGGGTATATAAGTCAGTTGTATGGATATTCCATTTGTTATAGTGAAATGTATGGATGTTGGTCTTATAGAAATTATATTTGTAATAGTGACATGTATGGTTGTCAACCTTATGATAATTCCATATCATGTTTAGTGAAGTAACAAGTCACCTATTTATATATTATATTCATTATTATGAGTTTTCATGAAAATAATTAATTTTCAAATTGTAAGATAATTATCTTTTTTGAATTATGATCTCTTTTTCAAGGGAATATTTTATGTTTAATTTTATGTAATTGTTGCATGGGTTTTTACTTGGATAACTTATTTATTTATTTATGACCCTTACTTGGATTTTATGTTCATGAAAAATTTTAACATATTTTTCACAGGTCTTATGATTTGTAAGGAATAAGAAGATTCGAGGATGAAAATATTTAAAACATGTCCTGAAAATAAATCATGTTTTATTTTAATAGGGATTCCATTTGTGAAAAAATGATACAGAGAATAAGTGTCCACATGTAATGTATTTGTCATATTATTAAGAGTTTTTCCAAATTCTCTAAAATTATAAACTAAAATAATCTATGAAGGTGAAATCTATTTCTAAAAACTAGAATAAGTTGTGTTTAATGATGGGTCTTTATAGTAGGTATCAAAGGATGATTTCGAAAAAATTAGATATTATTATGTTTTCATATGAGTTATTGAAATCATCATGGGTTTATAGTTTTAAGATTTATCACAAGTTCAATATCTTAGAAACTACATTTTGGATTTATGTTTTTAAATTATAAGGTGATTAAATGTATTTGAGGAGAAATTAATTTTTTACGTAATTATGGGTTATTACTTTTTGGGATGAAAAATGAATGTTATTATATAACCATTATGTTTAAAACATTTTATGGTTATTTTGGAGTACATGTAAATATTCCGGGAATGATAAAATAATTATATGGGTTTTTTTGAAAAAAGACAACCCATTTACCATGTGACAACCTATCACATCTGACAAGGCCGTGGGAATCGAACCCACGACCCGGGGGTGATAAGTGTGTGTCTCTTACCACTTGATGGAGTGAAGTAATTGATTAGTATAACATGTTCATTTTATTGAATTGAGTTGTTTAAATAAGAATAACTTGATTTTGTGAACTTTTCTTTTATCAAATGGATATCATTTATATTGGAAAATGTTTTGGAGATTAAGTGACAAATTTAGTTTTAAAAGAAGTTCACTATTTTGGTAACTTAATATGATTAGGGTAAGTAGAATAATATGTGATTTTAATTTAGGTGTAATGGTTAAATAATCCTCTTAAATAATATATGATTTAATTTTGTAATTGTAGGGATTCATGTTATTTAAGGAAATGATAATCCAATCTTGGAGAATATTGGATAATGATAATTTCCTTTTGGAATAAGACTTAAAATGCAATTGATGTTATTTATAGATAAAGGTTAGAACATAGATTGGGAGAGTATTTAATTAAATCCTTCTAATTCTTTTGTCTTAATCATATTTATACTATTTTATTATAATTTTAAATATATTTATTTATTGAATGTTTTATATTGAACTTTGGGTAAGACTTTTTAATTTTGGAGATTAAAGAAATTTCCATTCATAAAAAGGTTTTTTATTTTTGGGGGATTATCTTATCTTAACCTAACAATTTTCATGGTTATTTTATAAATATATGATAAATATATATTTAATATTTTTTCGAATATATGATTTTCTAGATTTTGATTTTAGTGATTCAGTATAGATGAATTCATCTTCAAAACTCATCTCTACGAGGAAAAGATCAGTTTATGGTTTAAATTGACTAAAGTGAGAAACTCTACATTTTATGTAATTATATTTATTTATTTTATTAGTCTAGTATTTAATTTAATTCTGAAAATCAATGAAAATGATCATAAAAAAATAAATGTTTTCCATTTGGATTTCCTACTATTTAATAAATGACCTTTCAACCCATCATTAATTTATAATCTATTTATTGTTAACTATATACCAACCATGTTCTCTAACACTATAAATAAAAAAATGATAATTTAATTTTCTTTTCCAAGTCGTTATTTTCCAAAATGAGACCCTTGTATATGTTATCTTGTGTGACCTTAGTACTTCCATTTTATTCTTTTGTAGTGGATGTTTTATTTACCCCTCTTTTGATGTCGTATATCAATAAAGGTATTTTAAAAATTTAAATCTTAGTTTTCAATCATGACATAAAATTATGAGGATGACATTTATAATATTGGGGATAATTTCACATCCCATTTTATTAAAATTAAATACTTGGCTCAATCGTGTACATTATACACCACATCGATCTTAAGAGAATAACTAGAAATTATTTTAATGTTACATTTTAATACTAGATGTTAGAATGATAGAAATGAGAAGTATTAACTATAATATTAAAATATGGTATAAAAAGTAACTTATATTTAATAATTTTGTGAAAATTAGTCATACATGAATGTAAACACATTTTTCGAATAAAAAGAAATACTTTTCTTAAAAACTAATTAAATGTACACAACTGATTTTTATAAATAATTATATTACACTTTTTTGGGTTATATTAATATAATATATATTTAATATATTCAATAAAAAGTTTAAAATTTATATTGTGTATTTTCAATACATGATATAAGAATAAATCATATTTTAAAAAGAAAAAAAAATTAAAAAAACGCAGTTTTTCCATCTAGAGATGGAAGACCTATTATAAAAATTATTTTTCCAAATTAATGATTTCTATTTGAGAAAATAAAATTTTTTACTTGGAAGTGGGATGTAAAATTTATTGTGGTTAAATTAATGGTATTTTCTAATAAGATTAATTTTTTGATGAATAGTGAAAATTAATGCATTTTTATTGAAAAATATATTTTTATCAAATTTATTGATAATGATAAAAAATGTTTTTTAAATTTTTTAATGTATATATGGATATTGTTTTTATCATTTAATCAAATATTTATAATTGCATTCAATTTACATTGAAATTGGTTTTAAAAACTATCGTACTTCTTAAACGTTTTAGATTACAACCCTATTTTTTCATTCCATCAACCAGATTAATATTTAATTAATTTATACCAATCCTGTATTTTGAATTTTGAATACAAGATTCAATATTTGGAATCATGAGTTAAACATTATGTAAATAGATCACTTTTTTTGTATATTATGAATAATAATGTCACTAATATATTTTATGACTATGGTTAAGTGTAAATCAGGTAATTAAAGATAAAAATAATTTATATATCAAATAAAATACCCCAAACTTGTATCTAATTTTATTGGATGAGTTATTTTCAGCCAATAAAACACTTGGGGAAAATCACTTGGGTGTGTTTATGAAATTTAAAATATTTTATTTAAAGTAAATACAGAGTTTTCATAATCTTGTCTCTCTTGACTGTAACCATTTTAATATGTGGTTATATAAGTGATATCATAAAAAATTAAAATATTTAGAATGGTAAAATTATTACCTAAATCATGCTAATTTATTTTTACTTTTTATGAAAAAATAAATAAATATAATGGTGACATAGTGATGATGAGATAATAGCCAAATTTTTGATAGAATCAGATAAATGATATTTAAAATATCGAAATTAAAATAATTATATATAATTAATATCAGTCATAAATTTTATTGGTTATTTTTATATTTTAGTGTTTACTTAAAGGAGTTGGTAAGATGTTATCTTTATATTAGGATATTTTTAAAAAGTCAACCAATAAATAGTGTCAAAATTGAAACTTTTGATATTTTGATATATTGAATAATTTATTAAATAAAATAAAATCATTAAAAATCCATGATTTGGCCAAATATTTGGAATAATTCCAAAACATAGATAAATGGCTATTTTTTTGGTCTTTATTCATGTTATTGTAATTATATGGCCAACAAATTGTATATTACTTAATAAAATGATAAGAGTTGAAAGGGTAAAAAGAAAAAGAAAAAGATTAAAAAAATATTAATAACCTATCTACGTTTCATTGAATGATTTTGTTTAGAACCATTATAATCCTATATTCTAAATAAATGAGTTTAGCACCATTTATATTTTAAAATTAATTTATATTATTTTACTAATATGATGTAACATCCCAAGTAAATAAAGAATAACAAATTTACAAATTTATTAATATTTGTGAATTAAATCTTAATTTTAATTTAAAAAGGATTCTATGTTCGATAGAATACATTATACACACCAATGGGTTACTTTGAAATCATATCATTATCACAAATTTGAGTTATACTGAATAATAATAATATATTATTATTATTATTTTAAATCGTGGTTAACACATAGCCATAGTATTGGTGGAAATGAGTATAACAAACCATATTATGAATAATAATTTTTCTTAAAAGTTTTTACATTTATCCAATAAAATATTGAAACTTAAAATGTGAATGAATCAAATTTTAAGCATAAATACTCTATTATCCTTTAAAAGGTCGTTTTACCACCTTTTGATGGAGAACCCTTTTAAAATCTTCCTTTGGTCACTTTAATATGTTATATTTGACAAAATAATATTCTTATTTAGAATTGGGACATCAAAACATACATTGGGTAAATTTCTGGTATTTTTTTTTGATAAAATTCATTTTTTAATGAATAGTGAGAAATACTGTATTTTCATTCAAAACTGCCTTTTAATCAAATTTATTTATATTATTAGTTTATATTTTAAAAAATTCTTAATGAGTAATTATATTATATTTTTACCATTTAATCTATTTTGGTTATTGGAAATATTTTCACTTTGAGATTAGACATAAACAAGTGTCAATCTTTTAAAAGATATTATTTCATAAAAACACACTTATTGTTTTGAAAATGAGAATTATTTTTAAATTAAATAATTAAAATTCTAATTTATTAATTTTGTAAAATAGTCTTCATTTTTGAATTCATAATATCAAATATAGATTCGGATGAATTTTTTATATTTTTCTGAAAAACAACAATTTTTTGATGATTTGTGAAATCTCTAAGTACGGATCTTTTTCATTTTAATGAAATTTTATCACTTCTGTAAAATTAATTTAAAAAATAAGACATACATGTTTCTTATTAGTTTGTAAAATCTGATTCGATAAGATGGAAATATTTTTTTGTGAATAACGACTTTTGACTTTTATTTACTGCGATTAAAGGTAAATAATGTAATTCAATGTAAAAATAATATTATAATAATATTAAACTACCTTAACATGTATCCTAATCCAATTTTTTGATACATTTCATACCACGGGAATCCATGGGTCGATTTTGAGACCCCATGGAACGACTTAATAGTGATTATGACCTTTTATATTAATTAATTTAAAGTAATCACAAATATGACATAAACATATATATTTTAGTAAATAAATTCAAACATGGGGTTATATAAGTTATATTTTATACTATAAATATTCATTTTGAGTATAAAAATATTTCCTACTTTATGTAATTTTTCTAGAATTTTAAATCATATAATAAAAATATTATTTGTGACACAAAAATGATGCCATGTTTTCCTCATTAATGAATTATTTAAATAAATAAGATTAAAAAGAATAAAAAAATATCCAAAACCTGTCCAATTATTATTGGATGATTTTATTTCCAAAAATAGTCGTATTATCTTTGAATTTAATGGGTTTTTGTCATTTATAAACCAAAAATCATTTTATTATAAAATAATATTTTCAAACATTCTTCAAGAGCCCCTCCCCCTTATAATAATCCATCACCTATAACCCATTACTCACACATCTAAAGCCCTTGGATCTTCCTAAATCTTTCCAAATTAACCTCCATACATCCCTCTGTTCCACTTAAATTCCTTACCTTAGGCAAAAGTAACTTCAAGAAATCATTTTCATTCAAACCAAATGTAGTTACCCCATTTAAAGGAAGCATATTCTCATAAGTTCTTCTCTTCTATTTTACTTCTTCAACCCCATAAAATCTTTGTATTCTATTTTTTATAACAAATCCATTATCCTCAATTTACTATATTGTATTTATGAGAATTATTATAATGAAACATTTACACACCTCTGTCTAATGGATAAAGAACATATTGTTTTTGTGGACAGTGAACTACTACCTCACGAAACGATGATTGTTCAATCTTCTCCTACCACATCTTATGGTGTCCCTTATGATGGCACTGTATTTCCATTTGATATATATTATGTTTATGTTTTCTCTATGCTTTGGAAATTTATATTTACAAACATACCTTTAAGATTTCCAATATGTGTGAACATGATAATTTCTTTTGAGGAAGTGCGGACTACCGCACCCTCAAGGTGATATGATTCGTTCCTGAAAAACATGGACTGTATAATGTAGGGAGTTAATGAAATTATATAAATTATATATCATATTATATTATACTATAATTATAATATACCTATGGGTTATTAGGTTTTCATTCAATTAAATATAAAATAAAAATGAAATTAGCGTTCATGTGTACGTGTGGCATAATGTCTCCATGAAAGATGTGTTTCATTTAATACCTCCAAATGATATGGAAAATTATTTATACATATGTAATACATATATATTATATATAGAAAATCCAAATCCTGAATATCATTATGTATAAAATAGAATTTTGACCACATGGACAATTTGTAATTATAACAAGTTCATTTTTGACTAACGTTCTGAACATCGATAAAATGTCCAATATGAACCCAAATAATTATATAATTGTTATAGAAATGTAATAAGTGATACAAAAGGAATAATAAACATGAAAAAATTTCCTATATAATTATAAATTATCTTATGTTTATTATTCTGTATGAACATGAAACACACGAGTCAATTCGGACATGAGGTATGTGGTTTCTTATCTCACTTTTAATTCTGTGAGATTTCCATTTTCTCCAATTATTTATTGAATGTGGTGTATTTTGAACCACCATTTGATATATATTATCATGATCCCATATATATTCATGGTATTCTGTGATTTATTTGGTGGTTAATAACTTTTGTTCATACCACATGATCGATTACAATGTGGTAAGGGGTTTCTTATCTCACGTTTAATTCCGTGAGATGACCATTGTTCGCCCCTTATTTATTACATGTGATGTATTCTGTACATCCATTTGATATAAATTATCAATTTTTTTATATTCATGGTATTATTTTATTTATTTTGGGGTTATTAACTTTTGGTCATATGACTCAATTAATTACAATGTGGTAAGGGGTTTCTTATATCACTTTTAATTCCGGGATATTTCCATTGTTCGCCACATATTTATTGAATGTTGAGTATTATGTACTTCCATTTGATATATATTATAATTATTAATTTTATATTAATGTTATTACATAATTAATTTTGATTTTATTATCTTTTTTTCATACAGCATGATTGATTAAAACATTGTAAAGAGTTTTCTTCCAACATTTATTTTCGTGAGATTCATTATATAATTTCCACTATTACCTTTTTTATGGTGCATGCACTGCCCATGGATATATTATTTGTGTAACATATATTAATTTATGGGTATTTACATCTTCAATTTATGATCCTTCGTTCATGGAGAGTGTGTTTTGTACGTTAACAAATCGATAAGGGAATATCTAATTTCAATTTCACATCATTGCATTTTATGCACATACAATGGATTATTTTACTTTAAGATTATGTGGGAAATCCCTATTTATTTATTTATATAGTAATTTCCACTCCACTTTTTTTGGATATATTTTTTACCGACATAATCACTCCATTTATTGATTCTCAAGTCATCTATATTAACATGATAAGATTAATCTTAACTCAATTTCCATTCATTGAGTTAAGCATCCAAGTCATTTGTGTTGTTTTTACAAAAGTATGTGTGAATGTATGATTATTTATTTACATTGAATATCAAATAATATTGAGTGTATTTATATTATTAACAGATAATTATGTCATGGATTTATCCTTTACCTAAGGATACAGTCTTTATAGGGGATTTCATCACAAATTACATTCCATTGAGACTTATTTGTTGTTATGCACCAATTCACTTTTATATGGTATATATATATATAACTATGAAATAGTATATCATGAATCCCATTAATACCATTATATTATAAGGTTTTTATTACCTCAAATATTTTTATTCAATCATCTAACAATTTTTTCAGAACTCTTACGAAAATATCATTTTAAAAACATTAATGATTTGTTCTTCTGAATCATTCACTTAATGTCCACGTTTTAAAAATGGGTTTAAGTATTTATTTATATGGATATTAATGTATTAAAATTAAAATTCATTTTAAAATCTTCAATGTGGTATGGGACACATTGATTCAAAAATCAATTTTAAATGTCTTCTTGATAAATACTGAGACATTTACATATTTTTATGAAAAAGGGGGATATTTCTCTCCAATAGTTTTCATGAATATTAAAAACTATGTCATTATCCTTAATTATACTCAATTGAGGTTAATTTATTAAAATAAAATCATCAATATTCTATTAAGTGAGTTATGATTGACTATGGATGTGCTTTTTTTATACCATTCATGGTTTGTGGTTGAAATATTTTCATTTAGTATGCTAGTTATAATTAGAATGTTTAGATTTTGTTTCAAAAATTTCATATGAGGAATCCATTAAATATAGTATGTGATTGGTGGATCTCGCTATATCACCTCGATGAATCAATAGGTCTAATGAGACAAACAAGTGTCTTGGAACAAGTTTTTGACAAAATCTTATTTATAGTCTTGGCACGAGGCCATGCCTATGTGTTTATGATGTCCGACATTATTAATTCCGCCATCATGAAATTACCTAATGATATTACATGAGATTATTAAAATAGTATAATATCCATGTGAATACATAAATGGAATTATTTGATTTATATTTCCCATTTTACATTGAATGTTAAGTTTAAAATGCTTGTTTTTTAGTCTTATATGTTGCCTTAAATATTTAAGCTTATTTTTTAAAAAAAAATCTATATTTTTATCCTTTCTGAGCATCTGAGCTCACCCCTTTCTATGTTCTATTTTCTACCAGAAGTGAAGAAATATATTCTGATTGACCTGCAGGGATAGGATAAGGTAGATGAGTGTGTTCAAAAGGGGCACAATGGTGTTGTTTTTCATTTCATATTGTAATGTAAAACGTAAATTTGTATCTAGTATTTACATGTCTTCTAAACTAATCATTCTATCACGACATGGTCTCTTATGAACATGAAAATGTTAAGTAATAATGCACGGACTCTGGGCAACTAGGGTTAGGGCATTATAGTTGGGATCATAGGATGTTTAGTACAAAACACTGAAAAATATTTTGATAAACAATGATTAGAGAGCATTACCCTAAGAAAGACATTGGGGATTAGTATAGAAGCACATCCAACATTTTTGGTAATACAAATAGTATGCTGGTTTTCTACGAAATACATTCTTGTCTGGATATGAGCTAGTAATGGCGGCGTTAGAATAAATGTACATAGGGGTAAACCCTGAAAACCCCAATTTGGCAAGAATCGAATGGTAATGGGTGTATGAAAATGGGCCTTGTTGTACTATTGGTTACGACATTCTCAATGGATATGATAAGAATAATTCACATTTTCATTACGAAATAATTAGAAATATTTTAATATTAGATGATAATAAATAACCTTGGTTCATCATAAGGTGTTTTATATTGAAAATAAGGTGTCATGATTTTCTATAAATGATTTTATGGCTATTGTTACTCATGAAATTCTTTTTTTGTTTTAGTCAATGGTTGGATTCCAAGGATGTTATAGTAAAATTGAACTTGATGTACATGGTGGGAACAGTGGTGGAAATGAGAAACAAAAAGGAATGTTGATAGGTGTAAAAGATACCATGTTCATGCTGAATCATTTTTTCAAAAAATATGATCAAGAACATATATATTAACCAAATCCCAAACTCAACAATGAAGAGAACGGTGGTGAATAATAAGAGCTCCAGTAGTGAAATCCATGTAGAAAAGAAAGCTATATTTTTATAATGCGGTAATTGTGGAAGGAGACACCAAGTAAAGTGTCTTAATGAAACAAATAAATGCTTTATTTGTGGGAGTTATGGACATAAAGTAAATAATTTCCGAGAAAAATGATGAGTATAATGGAAGAAAATAAAAATGATCGTACAAATCCAATTATATTCATTTGCCATAAATATAAGGGACTGTGGCATTGAAAAATACAATGCACTATTCTATAGGATATCCTCCATGTCATGGAAGAACCTATATAGAAAATAAATGGATGGATAAATGTTTAAATGTATTAGTGATCTTGGTTGATGGGATTACGTTCGATGACTTTTCTCTTTTATGTGTAACCCTAAAGTTTGTTATGTGAATATGATATTCAAGGAAAAATTATATTTTCATTTGTGGATATAGTTATAAACAACCATTTGGTTTTATATGATCCATGAATTTGGGGAAAATGTGGGTTATTTGGAGATAAATGTTATGTTTTAAAGTAGAAGAAAAAGTGGTTAAATTATTAGGAGTTTTGGGTTTCAATCTTAGTTTGGTTTACTTTGATGAACTTTATGGATATTTTTTTATTGAATGGTCTTTGTTGAACATTGCTTTTTGTTTGTCAAATTTTTGAGATTATTAATAATATTTCTCTTTTTAAATGATTGTTCTTTTTTGGGATTATCTAATATTTTAATAATTATTTTGGTATTGGTTAATGTCTCAAGAGAGGAGAAATATATAGTTCCTATTTTGTGGATTATGTGATTCATTAGAATTTGTTTCTAACACTTTAGATGTGAAAAATTATTCTTGAATACTCATCATTTGGAGAAAAAAATAGTTTTTTGTAGAAACTTATTAAATGATGAAACTCTACATAAAGAGTCAGTATATTTTCTTATGTCATAAGTCAATCTCGTAAAAAATTATCCCAATTTTTTAAAAGCAACATAAAAAAAATTCTGTTTTCTTTTCATACTGTGAAACCAAATACCTTTTAAATTATCACTAGTTTGTGATTTTCTCATCGTTATCTTTCTCCAAATCATCTTTTCTATTACTCTCCATTAGAAATTGACACATATTTTATCCTCCATATTCATGTTTTCAGGGAATCCTGGTATGGGTTATCTCAGATGACCTTTGTACATCACTTTTTTTCTATAATGTGATTGTTTTATTAACTGTTTTTCTGATTGGGGACTTTAATGATGTTTCCATGACCGATCATAAAATTATGAGGACACAATTTCTAACAGGGTGGAAGGCTGTAACATCCCAAGTAAATAATGAATAATAAATTCACATATTTATTAATATAAGTGAATTAATTAATAATTTTACTTTAAAGGTGATTCTATGTTCAATGGGGTACCTGATACGGAATAATGGGTTTCTTTAAAATCTTATGGTTCTGACAACTTTGAGTTATACCGAAAAATAATATAATATTATTATTATTTTAAATGGCTATTAACACATAGCCATTATTTTTCTGGGAAGGACCATTACTAACCATATTATGATTAAACATTTTTCTTAAATGTTTTTACATTTATCCAATAAATGATTGGTGCTTAAAATATAAATGAATCTAATTTTAAGTATAAATACTCAAATATTCATTAAAAGGTCGATTTAACCCCTATTGATGGTGAACCCTTTTTAAATATACTTTTGGTCACTTATATATGTTATATTTGACAAAATAAACATCTTCTATAAAATAGGGACATCAAAATTTACCTTGGGTAATTTTTTGGAATTTTTTTGATAAAAATCATATTTTAATTAATACTGAAAAATATGGTATTTTAATTCAAAACTACCTTTTAAAATAACTTATTTATATTATTATATTATATTTTTAAATAGTTTTATAGTTTTAAAAAATTATATATTTACCATTTAATTCAATTTTGGCCATTGGATGAAATAACCATTTGAAATTAGACATAAAAAATTTCTATATTTTTATAGTTATTATTTCATAAAAACACGCTTATTATATTGACAACATGATTTAAATTTAAATTAAGTAATTCAACTTCTATATTTTTGATATGGTAAAATATAAATCAATTTTTAATTCAGAATATCAAATATATCTTTGGATTAATTGTTTATATTTTTCTGAAAAACATTAATTTCTGATGAATTGTGAAAAAACTAATTAGTAGTTAAAAAACCCAACATTTTCATTTAAATATAATTTTACCACTTTTCTGATTTGAGTTTTGAATATCTAACATAAATAGTTGTTATTAGTAAGAAAAATGTGTTTCAATAGGATGAAAATATTTTTTTGGTGAATAGTAGCTTTTGACTTTTATTTACCACGGTTAAAGGTAAATAGGTTAATTCAAGGTAAAAATAATATTATTATAATACTAAATTACCCTAACATGTTTTCCAATTCAATTGTTTGATACATTTACGAAAATTGGAACCTATGAGTTGATTTTGGGACCCCATGGATTCACATAAGAGTGATAATGACACTTTACATTAATTAATTTAATGTAATGACAAAAATTGCATAAACATAAATATTTTATTAAGTAAATACTTACATGTGGATATATATATTATCTATATGACTATAAATGTTCATTTGAAAGGTAAAAATATTTTATACTTCATCATAATTATTTTTATAATTTTTAGAAATAAAATAAATAGTTTTATTTATGATGCAATAATAATGCAGTGTTTACCTCATTAATGAAGGATTTAAATAAATAAGATTATAATGATTAAAACAATATCCAAAACATATCCATTTCAAATTTGATGATCTAATTTCGAACAATAGTCATCTTATATTCGAATCTAATGTGTTTTGGACCTTTAGAAAATGAAATTAATTATATAATAAATTTATATTTACACACATTCATAAAGAGTCCCCCTTATAAAAATCCATCACCTCTAACCCATTACTAATAAATACCAAGTCCCTTGGATTATCCTACCTCTAACATATTTACTTCCCTGAATCCCTCTATTCCACCTAGATTTTTTACCATAGGCATAAGGCACTTTTGGAAATCCATTTGGTTCAAAACAAAGGGAGTTACCCGATTTAAAGGTAACATCTTCTCTTAAGTTATTTTGAACTATTTAACTTATAAAAACAACTAAAATATTTTTATTACATTATTTTATAACAAAAACAGTATAATTAAGATACTAGGTTTTTTATGAGAAGAATTCGAACAACAATTACACACACCTCCATCTAATTGTTACAGAACATATTGTTTCTGTTGACTGCGAACTACTGCATCACGAAACGATGATTGTTCAATATTCATCTACCATCTCTTATGGTTGCCAATATGATGGAACTGTATTTATATATGATATATATTATGTTTATGTTTCTGTATTCTTCTATAGTTTTTATTTACAAACATACCTTTATGCTTTCCAAAATGTGAAAACATGATAATTTTATTTGAGGAAGTGCGGACTTTCGCCCCCTCAAGGTGATACAATTCATTCATGACATACATGGAACATAAAAATTATGATGTTAATGAAATTATGTAAAATATATATAATATAATATTATAATATAATTATAATATACCTTTTTATTATTATGTTTTCATTCCTTTATATATACAATAGAAATGAATGTAATGTTCATGCGTACGTACCACTTACCGTCTCCATGAACAGTGCATTTCATTCATAACTCAAAATGACATGGAATATTATTTATACATATAAACTAGATATATATGATATATATGATATTTAAATCATGAATATCTTTCTAGATATAATGGACTTTTGACCACATGTAAAATTTGTAATTATAATAAGTTTATTTTTGACTAAAGTTCCCAACATCGAAAAAATGTCTCATATGAACTCAAAAAATTAAATAATTGTTATAGAGTGTTAATAAGATATATAAAACGAATAATAAACTTGAAAATTTTCTTAGTAAATTATAAATTAACTTAATATTATTATTTAGGTTTAACCCGGAACATACGAGTCCAGTCGGATACGAGGGAATGGGTTTCTAATCTCACTTTTAATTCTGTGGGATTTCCATTATTATCCACTTATTTATTGCATGATTTTTATTTAGTAATTCCATTTGATATATTTTATAATTATTACATTTATATTAATTTTATCATATGATAAGTTTGGTGGTAATTAACATTTATTCATACTATTCTATTAATTACAACGTGGTAAGGGGTTTCTTATCTCACTATTAATTCTGTGATATTTCTATTGTTCGCCACTTTCTTTTCTCGTTTTGTTTATTGTATTGAAATTTATATATATTGTCTTTATTATATTTATATATATTGTATTATGTGATTCATTATGTGGTTATTATCTTTTTTTAGACAACTCGATTGAATACAACATAGTAAGGGGTTTCTTATCTCACTTCTAATTCCGTGAGATTTCCATTGATCACCACTTATTTACTGTAGGTGGTGTATTGTTTACATCCATTTGATATATATTATAATTATTCCCTTTATATTTAGGGTATTCTGAGAATCATTTGGATGTTACTAACTTTTGGTCATACGACTCGATTGATTACAACGTCGTAAGGGGGTTTCAACTCACTTTTATTCCCTTGAGATTCATGATATATTTGCAACTATGTACTTTTGTATGGTGTATGTACAGATCATGGTTATATTCATTGTGTACTATACCTTAACTTATGGGTATTTAAATATTCATTTTATGATCCTTCTATCATGGAGAGTATGTTTTATAAGTTTCCAAATCGGTAAGGGAACAACTATTTTCATTTTCAACTTATTGGGTTTTACGAACACTTTATTTATTATTTTACCCCAATATTATGTGTGAAATTACTATTTATTTATTTATATAGTAATTTACACTCCCCTTTGTGTGGATATACTTTTTACACTCATAATCACTCCATTGATAAATTTTCAATTCATCGACATGAACTTGATAAAAGTAATCTTAACTCAATTTCCATTCACTGAGTTTAACATCCAAGTCATTGGTGTTGTTTTTACAAGAATATGTGTTAATGTACTCTGATTTATTTACAATTATTATCCCATAATATTTAGTGTATTTATATTTGTAACACATAATTATTTCATTTATTTATCCTTAACCAAAGGATACAGTCATTATATGGTATTTCATTTCAATTTACATTCCGTTGAGACTACTTTGTTGTTGTGTGAAAATTCACTTTTATATGGTGGATATACTATATTGTGACATAGTATATCATGAATACCTTTATTATCATGATATTATACGGTTTTTATTACCTCAATTATTTGTATTCAGGTGTCTCTCACGAGGTTAGGAACTCTAACTAAAATATCATTTTAAATGTTTTAAAGATTTATTCTTATAAAACACTCTCATTAAAGTCCATGTTTTAAAAATTCTTTTAAGGATATATTAATATGGAAATTATTGTTTTAAAAAATACATTACTTTTAAAATATTCAATTTCGAATGGGAAACATTAATTAAAAATATATTTTTAATGGCTTCTTGATAAATAGTGAGACTTTTAAACGTTTTCAGTAAAAAGGGGATATTTATCTTATATAGTTTTGATGATTATTTTAACCTATGTCAATATCCTTCGTTATACTCGATTGAGGATAATTTATTACAATACCATATTCCTTTTTGTGTTGAATGAGTTATGGTTGACTGTGTATGTGCTATTTTTTATAGCATTAATGGTTTGTGGTTAAAATATCCACATTTTGTATACTAGTTTTAATACGAATATTTAGATTATGTTTCAACCTTTTCATATGAAGAATGCATTAGACTTATTATGTGATTTGTGGAGCCTGTTATAGATCTTTGATGCATAAGTAGTTCTCATGATAAAACAAGTGTATTGGCACAAGGCCTTGACAAAATCTTATTTGAGTCTTGGCACAACGCCCTGACTATGTGGTTATGATGTAAGACATTATGTATTCCATCATCTTGAAATTAGCAATTGATATTACATGCGATTATTTTACATTTATAATATCCATGTGGATATGTTAATGGATTTATTTGTTTTTTATTTTCAAATATTATGAAAAATATTATGTTTAAAAGGCTTGTGTTTTAGTCTTATACATTTCCTTCTATGTTTATGCTTATTTAATAAAGTATCCACTATATTCTTATCCTTACTAATCATCTTATCTCATGACTTTCTATGTTTTATTTTTCCTAGGTTTGAATAAGTATATTATGATTGGCCTATACGGATAGTCTAAGGCATTTGAGTGTGTTCAATGGGGCCACAATGTTGTGGTTTTTCATTTCACATTTTAATGTAAAACATATGTATATATTTTTATTTCCAAGGCTACAATACTAATCCAACTTTTTAGACTTGATCGCTTGTTATCATTCCAATGTTATGTAATAATGCACCGTCTCTAGGTAACTAGGGTTTGGGCGTTACATATAAATAATTTCAAGAGTTCTCCAATCCACTTTAATAAAAGGGCACCTATTTTTATATTTTGTTTACACCTTAAAAACAATTTCATTCTAGAAATATCATCCAAAATAACTTTATATAATACCTCACCACATTATGGATTCCTCATATTAGTCATATGACCATCTATATAGGTGTTAAGTTGTCGATCAAAGGAGATCATCTGAAAAAGATATATTTTTTTAAAAGAGGTGTTTCTATTTTTTTATTCATAAACTTCCTTAAAATATTGTTCAACTGGGATGATATAATAACTATAGTATTATAAATATAATTTCTTGTTATTATTTTAACATCATCTACAAAATCAATCTCCACTTCCACAAAATGGGAAAATAATTAATCTTTAATGCGCACGTTTGAACAAAAATCTCCACAAACTGATACAATTCATTTTTCATTACAGAATATCATGAATCAAAATAAAAATAAAAATATTTCTTCAATATTATACTATTTACATAATTATAATTATAATATAATAAAATATCTATTTTTATATTACCATCCATGCACAAAAAAATTATAATTCCATTCGTTCATACATGTGAACTATCACCTCCACGAAGCATTGTGAATCATTATTATTCACCATATCCCAAATACAGTATATATAATTATATATAATCTATTTATATAATTCATAAGATATTATGATCATTATTTAATGTTAAGATAATAATTAACATCTTTCAAAATTTATCAATGATAAATTGGAACATTAATCAGGCGTACGTATGCCCTACTGTCTCTATTATCATAACATTGTTCATTTTTCATAACCATATTTGCATGGTTTTATTTAAAACATATATTAATTTTTATTTGTAAATAATATTTCAGTTATATTATTATTTATATGATTTATTAATGAATTATTTGACCATATTTTACTTAACAATGTCATTTTGGACTCATGTACCTAATTTTTACAAAACATCCGATGTGGAATTAAATAACTATGTAATTGTTATATCTTGATAATAAGTAATATAAAATGAATAATAAACCTAGAAAATTTTATTATGGATGTAAATAATTATCGTAATTTTTTTATTCATTAATATATAGATTGTACATGACAATATGGAATCCAGTTAATTTACTCTTTAACAAAAACCTTATTTTAAATGTTTGAATGATTTATTCTTTTAAAACATTATATTTCATGACAATGTTTTGAAAATTGTTTTTGTGAATTTATTTCTATGAACATGAAGGTTTGAAACTTTTTATTTTAAAATTAAACTCAATTGTTTCAATATGGTATGAAAAATTAATGGATTTATTATTTTAATATCTTGAAATATTTTCTTGTGATTGCAACTGAATTTTTTTAAGTGAAATGATAAAAATTTCTATATTTTATATTTTATGATTAAATAATGGTATGTGAAAAATTGATTCATAGTTATGTGATAAACCATGGAAATTTTATTCTGAGATAAACCAGGTAGGGGTGGTTATGTTATGTATTCCAATTCATTGGTTTTCCATGTTGCATGTATTAATATTTCATTTTTTAGAGTGAAATGTATAGAAGCTAGCCGTATGCCTATTCCATTTTTAAGAGTGTCAATTATGGAAGTAAACATTATGGTTAAACCATGTTATGAATAGGTGTTTCCGAAGTCACCTACTTATATATTATATTATTTCCCATGTTTTTTCTTGAAAATCATTTATTTTCATAAGGTAAGACAATTATCTTTTTGAAATTATGATCACTTTTCCCATTTAAAAGTGCATCTTTTATATGGAAATGTTTTCTGGGGATTCACGAGATTTTTTTTTCCTTTATTTATATTACGTACATATATTTTTTAGATATGTCATGTTTTTAAATTTTTTTCAATGGTCTTCATATTATACGGACAAAGAAGATATCAAGATAAAAGTATTCTAGACATGTCATGAAAATAAATCACATTTTCATCTAATAAGTGTTCAATTGGAGGAAAATGGATACAGAGTATAAGTGGCCAAATGTAATTTATGGGTCTAATTTCAATGATTTTCTTCTTGATTATCTGAATCTATAAATTAAAAATATCCTCGAATAAGAATTATAGTATAGAAACACTATAATAAGTTATATCTAAAGTTGTGTCCTTACAGTTGTTATTAATGGATGGTTTAGATAATTTTAGATATTAAGATGTTTTCTCAAGAGTTAGGGATATTAACAGTGTTTTATAATAGTAGTGTTTATTATATGTAAAAAATCTTATAAACACCTTTTTAGGCTTTATGTTGTGATATTCTAAGGCGATTACTGTTGTTTTAGAGACATTCAATTTTTAGGTAATTGTTGGTAATTAATTTTTGGGATAGAAAATGAAAGTTATGAGAAAAATTTTCAGGTTAAAACATTTTATGGTTTATTTTAGGATAATAATAATATTTTTATAATGTTATGAGAATTTTATATTTATTTAAGAAGGATATCTCATAGATCGTGTGACAACTCTTCGTTCCTAGCAAGGTCCTGTGAATCGATCACACGACCAAAGGGTGAAAAGTGTATATCACCTAATAATGACATATGTGAAGTCATTGGATAGTATGAAATGTTATTTATGTTAAGTAACATTATATAATATTAATAACTTGATTTTTAAAACATATGTTTTATCAAGTAGATATTCTTGGTATTGGAAAATGATTTGGGGATTAAGTGATAAATGTTTTTTTGGGAGACATTCACTATTTTGGGAATATTATATGTCTAAGGTAATAATAATACTAAATGATTTTAATTGTGGAGTAAAGGATGAATTATATTTTGGAATAAAATATTATTTATAGGTTTACATACGGTCATTCAGTTTATTTGTGGAAATAATTTACCTTTCTTATATAATATGTTATTATGATAATTATCTTTTTGGAATAAGACGTCAAGAGTAATTGATGTAATTTGAAGATAAATTTTACAAATTATCTCAGAATATTATTTAATTAAATCCATCTATTTTTTGGGTTTAAATCTTAGTTAGTTTTTTTTTAATTTTAATGATATTTATTTTATGAATCGGTAACGTTAAACATTGAGTAACACTATTCCTTTTTCAAGATTAATGTAGTTTTAATTGTATAAGGTATTATACTTTTTGGAGAACTATATTATCCTAACAAACCTATTTTTATTTTTCATAATTTCTAAATACAGGAGAAATATATTGTTAATCTTTTTTCGATTAGATGAATCTCTAGAAGTTGATTCTAGAGCATTAGGAATGAAAAATCCATCATGAAAACCCATCATGTAACATTCTAGGTAAATAAGGAAATATGAAATTTTTATATTTATTAATATTTTTTAGTTTAATATTATTTTTACATTAAAATTGATTCAATGTTCGATGATATACATGATATACCGCAACCGGATTTTTGAAATCTTACATTACCCACTAATAATATAATATTGTTATTTCAAATGGTAGTTAACGCCTAGTCTTTGTGTTGTCAGGAATGAATAAAACTAACTAAAATATAATAATACATGTTTTTTAATTTTTTTAACATTTATCCAATAAAATATAGAGGCTTAAAATGTTAATGAATCAACTTTTAAGCACAAAATACTCGAATATTCTTTAAAAGGACGATTTTCCTCCTTTTGATGGCGAACACTTTTTATAAATAGTATTTTAACTTTTATATGATATATTTGAAAATATAAAATCCTTCTTTTGAATCCGGACATCAAAATTTACTTTGGGTAAATTTTTGTTATTTTTCTGATAAAGTTGATTTTTAATGAATAGTGATAAATACTGTATATCAATTCAAAACTCCAATATAATCTAATTTATTTATATGGCTTGATTATATTTTTATTTGTGTTTAAATTAAAATTAGAATATATATTAACCATTTAATCCTTTTTTTGTCCTTGTACGTAATTTCAATTTGAAAATGGACATAAACAAGTGTAAATATTTTTATTGCTATTATTTTCTAAAAACATGCGTTTTGTTTTGAGAACTATAAATAATTTTAAATTAATTTCCACAACTTATATGTTTTGAATTTTATAAAATTGAACTATTTTTTGGAATCAGTTGGTCCAAATTGTGTAAATAGGAAACTGTTATTTCTTTACCATTTAAATATTTACTTCTTTAAATATTTTATATACCATGGTTAAAGTGTAAATCTGGTGCGTTAGGGTAATATAATAATATTATAATAATACTAATTACCCTAACATGTGTCATAATCCTATTGGTTTAAACATTTACAACCAATTGCATCCTTGGGTCTATTTTGGGACACCATAGAGCCACTTGGAAGTGATAATGACACTTTATTTTAATTAAAGTAATGTAAAGGAAAATATGAAATAAAAATATATCTTATAGTAAATAAATATTTTACATGGGGTTATATATGATATATATTCAAATATAAATAAAAATTCGAAAGAAAAAATTATTTCAAACATAATGATAATTTTTCTATAATTTTTAGACTTCAAAAAAATAAAAATATTGATGACACAATAATTATACAGTGTTTAACTCATTAATGCTTGATTTAAATAAATAAGATTATAAATATTAAAATAATATAAAAAACCTGTAAAGTTATTATTTAATGATTTTATTTCTAGCATAATTTATCTTATGTTAGACATTAATGAATTTTGTACCTTTTGAAACTGAAGATGAGGTTATAATAAAATAATATTTTCAAACATTCCTAAAGAGTCCCTCATCCCCCTTATAAAAAAACCACTAATAAACCAATCCTCACACTTCTAAATTACATTGGACCATCCTGAATATGAATAAATAAGCTCCCTTCAAGCCCTCTATTCAACCTAGAATCCTTAACTTAGGTAGATGGAACATGAAGTAATTATTTTGTTTCAAACCAAATGGAGATACCCGATTTAAAGGTTACATTTTCTCTTAAATTCATTTCAATTATTTTACTTCTACATCCCCATAAAATTTTTTTATTCAATTCCTCTATAACAAAGACATCATAATAAATATTCTAGGATATTTTTATGAGATTTATTCGAGCTACACTTACACACACATCCATCAAATGGGTAAAAAATATACAGTTTCTTTGGACGGTGAACTACTGCCTCACAAAACCATGATAGTTAAAATATCTCCAACCACCACTCATAGTGTCCATTATGATGGAAATATATTTATATATGATATATATTATGCTTATGTTTTCTTTATGATTCTGTATTTTTCATTTATACCATACCTTTATGGTTTCCATTATGGGTAAATGTAATAATTTCATTTAAGGAAGTTCAGACTACTGCACCCTCAAAGTGATATGACTCGTTAATGACATACCTGGAACGCACAGAGGATATATTTAATGACATACTATATAATATTATAATGTAATTACAATATACTTATGTATCATTATGTCTTCATTCCATTAAAATATGAAATTTTAATGAAAGTAACATTCATGCGTTTGTATATCTTACCATTTCCATAAATGATGCATTTCATTTCTTATCTCCAAAATGATACGTACTATATTAAATAGATATAAATACTTGATATATAGGATAAAATGACTTCAAAAAAATAAATATCAATCTGGAGAAAATATACCTTTGACCAGATGAGCAACTAGTACTTATATAAAGTTCATTTTTGACTCAAGTAACAAATATCGACAAAACGACTGTTATGAACTAAAATGATTACATAATGTTTATAACATTGTAATAAGTGATATAAATGTAATATTAAACATTAAAATGTTTCTTAATCATGTATAAATTATCATTATTTTATTATTCAAGATATTAAAGAATGAATGGGTCATGTCTGACATGATGTAAGGTACATTGTCTCAATCTCCGTTCATTGATGAATATTTTTATTTATACATGACATTCTTTTAGATGGTTTATAAAATCCTTTGACTTTTAATTTCATTAAATGGTAGTCTTTTTCTATGAATCATTTTACTATATGAGAAAGCAATGTTTCTTTTTGACGTATGCGGTTACAACGATCATTCCCCCACCGTGAGTATTATTTGATCTTTGGCTTCTGTTACAAGTTGTGTTGTTTTTAAAAGAAAAAAATTAAATACCATATACACTTTTTAAATTTTTTGGTATTGAAAATAAATTTTTAATGGATTGATTATGTCAATATATTAAAATTATATATTGTGATCGCAATGTAGAGATTTTATCTTTCATTTATCGTTGTGTGATGTGTTATGATTATGTTATGGTTCATGGAAATTGTTTACGTATACTTATGGTTATGTGATAAACCTAGTGTCGGTGACCCAATGATATCTCTTTAATGCATTGGGTAACATGACAGAGGAAAACATTATTGTTTCTCCTAAGATATTTACGGATTATATTATGATGGGTATTCCAAATGTAACTCCATACGTAGTTGTGAAAGCTACGTTTTAAGAATGTTATGGATGTCACAAGTTACCTTAATGATTTATGATTTCTATGTGTTATTCATAAATATTATTATTTTGTGAGTTATTTTAATGATCTTACGTTATTTATTTATTGATGAAAAAATGTTTACATTCATTATTTTATAACCCTTAGTGATATTTTTATGCTCATCCCATGTTTTGAAATGTTTTTCACATGAATTAACGATGAATAAGGTCAAGGATCAGATAAAGGAAATGTCATGCAATCTAAAACATGGAACTAGAAATGACCCTTTTTTCAAGGGTTTTTTTATTGAAACGATGGGTACATTTTATAAGTGTCTACATTTTAATTTTTGAGATGTAATGTAATAGTTATGCACTAATTCTGTAAAACTCTAAACCTGAAAAGATCCTCAATGTGAATTAATCATTTAATTATGTATTTTGTAATGATTTATTGTCAGGTCCTAATAGTTTGTATTAGAGGGTGGTATAGACAATTTTGAGAGTTATAATATAGTTAAATTAATTTCATTGCATTAATTCATGGTAAGATTAAAATGATATAGCATTTACATATTACCATGTTGCTTCGCATATGATATTTCTATGTTTAAATTGGGTTTCTGCAAATGAATCTGGGAATATTTGATGGGATGACATCAGGAGGAAGAAAAAATTCAAAATCAGAATCCTGAAATGGTCAGAATTGGAACCGAACAGTTTGTTGTAGTGATGGAACAATTGAATCAGGCTATTAATGCTGTTGGTATACATTCACGAGATCAGACAGATAAACCACAGAGGAACATGTCAGTAATGGAGCATTTCATAAGGCAACAACCCACATCATTTAGAGGATCGAATGAACCTGTTCTATTAGAATGGTGGATTAAAGCACTGGAAAAGATGTTCGATGTAATGGGGTGTTTAGATCATAAAAATGATAGTCTTGCAGTTTACTGTTGTGAAGGTGAAACTGATCAGTGGTGGTCTTTGGTGAAAAATTTCATGGATAGTGAAGAGATTGATTCTCTTGATTGGGATGAATTAGAAGTTATATTTTTTGAGAATTATTTTCCTAATGTGGTTCGTCTTTGGATGGAAACACAATTCCTAGAATTCATGTATAAGGATTAATCAATTGATGCTTATGACGAAAAATTCACTCGACTGGCATAGTATGATCAAAATTTAATACGAGATCTTGATATTAAAATAAACTATTTTTACTCAGGATTAAATCCAAATTATTGAAGGTCTTTAGCCACTCTTGAGTTAAAAAGTTTTGGAAATCATTTTTGAAGTGCGGAAAAGGTGAAAATAGAGTTTTATGATGATCAACTGTTATTTGAAAAACAATTGAATAGGTGGTCGAGGTGGAAGACGAAAGGGATGAAATCTTCAAAAAAAAACTCTAATGGCAAGAAACATAGGTTAACTATTTTTAAAATTGTTGTAAAAATAATTGCAGGGAAGGTATTTTGAATTCTAGTAAGTGCTACCGATGTGGTAAAATAGGATATAGGTCTTGTAATTTCATTGAAAAATATAGGGGTAATTGTAAGACAAAATCTAATTTACAGTCAGTTAAATGTTTCAAGTTCAATGAAATGGGTCATTATGCAAATGAGTGTCCAACGAAGAACTAAACTAAAGGAATGCAGCCGAAATACAAGCAGATAGGTGAGGTGAAATCATTTGCAACTACGTCAGTAGATGTTGCACCATTAAATCATGTAGTTTCAGGTACACTATTTGATTGTTAGGATTATTCCATTGTGTTGTTTGATTAATGGTCTATACAGTCTCTCATTTCTAAGAAGTTTTCTAGTAAATTGGGATTTCTATATCAATATATGAATCATGAACTAATTGTAAAAATAGAAGGAGTAAATTTTGAGACAAAATGAAATTATAAGAACCTTCTTGTCCTTGTTTGTAGAAAGAATCAACCTGAAAACCTTATCGTTTTTCCTATAGTAGTGTTTGATTTTATTTTGGGTATGGATCGAATTTCTATTAACCATGCTAAGATTAACTACAGAGATAAAGGGGGTTATTTTCAGAATGATTGTTAGTTTGTGTAGAAGAAATAACTTTTACTTTGGATAACATATCAGGATGCTGAGAAACTAGAAAAAGAAATAAGTGAATGTTACCTTTAACATAATGTTGAAAAGAAAGAAACTGTTCAAATTAATGATGTGGCAATGTTAAATGAGTACCTTGATGTATTTCCTTATGAGTTTCTTACTATTATAAATGATTGGGAAGTTGAATTTACTGTTGACATAGTTCATTATGATAATATAATTTCCCAATACCCATAAAAAATGGCTCAAATTGATCTTTTAGAGTTGAAGAAGCAATTTTAAGAGTTATTAGATAAAGGTTTAATTTAACTTAACACATAACAATGAGTTTCTCATTCCTTTTTTGTTAAATAAAAATATTCTTCAATGATAATTTGCATTGATTATAGAGCATTGAATAAAATAAAAAATAAAAATAGGTATACATTGACTCATATCAATGATTTTTTTGATCAGCTCCAGGGTTCTCACTATTTTTCAAAGATTGACGAGAGGTCGGGGTACCATCAGTTGAAAATAAATGAAGAAGAAATTCCGAAGAAAATGTTTTGTACTAGATATGGCTGTTATGAATTTGTAGTTATGTCTTTTCGGTTAACCAATGAACCTATTGTATTCATCAATCTTATGAATAGAATTTTCTATGAGTTTTTGGAAATATTTTTGGTCGTGTATATTGAGGATATTTTGGTTTATTACAAAAGTAAAAAGGAATATGAAATTCATTTAAGGGTTGTTTTGAAAACCATAAAAGAAGAGAAACTATATGGGATATTTAGCATGGGTGAGTATTTTTTACAAAAAAAAATCACACCTTGGTCACATAGTTTCAAAAAATGGCATAACGGTTGATCCTACTAAAACAAAAGTTGTTGAAGAATGGACAAGACCTAACATATAACTGAGATCTATAGTTTTCTTGGTTTACCAGGTTATTACCGGAGGTTTTTTGAGAATTTTTCACAATTATCTAGTCAATGACTATGTTAACTCAAGAAGGTGTTTTTTTATCTAGACAAAATAATGCGATGATTGTTTTAAGGAACTGAAAATAAGATTGGTGAATGCTACAGTTTTGGAAGTGGCATCCATAAATGATGAGTTTTTTATATACAATGATTCTTTGTTGAAATGACTTGGTTGGGAAATAATGCAGAATGATTTGGTAATTTCTTATGATTCACGTTAGTTGAAACCTCATGATTTAAGTTACCCTATAAATGATTTGGAATTAGCTGCGGTTGTTTTTTCTTTAATAATATGGAGTAATCATCTATATGGAGTAAAATGTGAAATATATAATGACCACCAAAAATTAAAGTATATATTCAATCCGGAAGAATTGTACATAAGGCGGCGGATATGGATGAAATTAATCAAGGATTATGACTTCATGATCCATTACCATCTACAAAAATCAAATAAAGTGACAGATGCTTTTAGTCGAATAAATAATGATTTATTAACCATGCTACTTTTTGAACGAGATCCTTTGGCTTTTTATTTGATTAAAATTTTCATTGATGTTTTTGGTGTAGGAAATTCTTCTATTTTGTTGCAAGTGTCAGTGAAATCATCCCTATTATATAGAATAAAGAATGCTCAAAAAGAAGATGTTGGGTTTAAAAAAAAGGTATAGTTGGTTCAGAAGTGTATGTTTCCTGAATTTAACATTGATAATGATTGTATTTTGATATTTGTAAAGAGATCATTTGGGCCTTGTGATTCACAGTTGAAGAATGAGTTGTTTTGTGAAACTCATAGATCTTCGTTTTCAGTTCATCCAGGAAGCACTAAGATGTACAGAGAACGTTGGGAGTATTACTGGGGGAATGGAATGAAAAATATATTGCTGACTTTTCAGTGAAGTGTTTCACGTATCACCAGCTTAAAGAAGAGCGACAGTTACCAAAATCGATGCTTTAGTCTTTACCGGTGCCATAGTGGAAATGGAAAAATATATCCATGGACGTAGTTCTATGATTATCAAAGACATCTCGAGATAATAATGAAATATGTGTTATTGTTTATCAATGGTATAAATCTACTCATTTCCTTCCTATTCAAGATACATTTTCTCTAGAGCAACTTTTACTATTGTATGTTAAACAGATAGTTAGGTTGCATGGAGTTACCCTCTCTATTTTATCTGATCGTGATCCCAGGTTTACTTCTATCATTTGGAAAGTCCGTCAAAAGGCATTGGGCCCTGAATTAAATTTTAGTACACATTTCATGCCCAGTCAGATGGGCAGTCAGAAAGAACAATTCAGACCTTGGAGGATATGTTATGTGATTTTTCAATGGATTAACAGGGAAGTTGAGAAAAACATCATTATTTGGTTGAAATTTCTTATAATAACAGTTTTCATTCTATTATATAGATGGATCCGTCTAAGGAATTATATAGAAGGCAGTGTCAAACTCCCACTATTTGGGGTGAAGTAGGGGAAATGAAGCTAATGAGACCAGAATTGGTAAATGAGATGGAAGAAATGTTTCAGTTGATAAAACAGAAATATATGAGAACAGCTCAGAGTAGGAAAAAACGTTATACAGATAACTAGAAGACATATATTTGTTTTGAGGTAGGTGATCATGTCATTCTAAAATTTTCTCCATGGAAATGTGTTATGCATTTTGTTAAAAAGGTAAAGCTATGTCTGAAGTTCATTGCACCCTATAAAACTTGGGATAAAGTTGGATCAGTTTCATACATAGTGGCTTTACCTCCATGATTATCCCAGGAACACATATTTTTTCGTATTTCAATGTTGAGAAAGTATATGTCGGATACATTTCATGTTTTGAGCCTATGGTTAGTTTAGTAATAAGAGAATCTATCTTATGAGGGAAAACTAGTCAAGATTCTTTACCGAAAAGAGAAAGTGATGCAAAATAATGTAATTAATCAGGTAATAGTTTTGTAGACAAACAATATGGTTGAAGAGGAAATTTTGGAATCTGAATATGCTATGAGTTATAAATACCCCCACTTATTTTATAAGTGAATGAAATTGTGAGGGCACAATTTCCAAAATGGGGAAAGATGTAACATCGTAGATAGATAAATAAAATATTACATTTTTCATATTTATTAATATATGTGAGTTAAATATTAATTTTACATTAAAATGGATTGTATTTTTCATGGCTTACATGATACACACCAAAGGGTATCAATGAAATCATACGCTGCACGCTAATTATATAATTTTTTTATTTTAAATGGTAGTTAACTCCATGACATTGTATTTGAGAGAATGAATAGTACTAACAAAAATATGGCTATACATGTTTGTTAAATGTTTTTACATTTATCCAATAATAGTTAGAGGCTAAAAATGTGAATGAATACAATTTAAAGCACAAAATACTCTAAAATTCATTAAAAGTTCGAATTACTACCTTTTGATGGAGAATCCTTTTTAAATATAGTTTTTATTCCCTTTTATATGTTATATATGAAAAAAAATCTTTCATTAGAATTAGGACATCCAAATTTACTTTGGGTAATTTTTTGGTATTTGTTTTGATAAAGTTCATTTTTTTAATGAATAGTGTAAAATACTGTCTTTTAATTCATAACTGCCTTTTAATATAAATTATTTACATGGATTGATTATATTTTTAATTGGTTTTAAAATTTAATTATATTTTATTTATAAAATTTAATCCAATGTTGGTTATTGTATGTAATTTTAATTAGAAATTGGACATAAACAAGTGTCAATCTTTTGTTAGCTATTATTTTTTAAAAACAAGAATTTTGTTTGAAAATGGGAATTAATGTTAAATAATTTCTACCACTCAAATTTTTGAATTTGGAATAATGGATTCCATATTTGGATTAAAGAGGTCCAAATTTTGTACATAGGTAAATTTTATTCTTAAACATTTTAAATATTTCTTTCAGTAACTATTTTATTTACCATGGTTAAAGTGTAAATATGGTACACAAGGGTAAAAAATAATATTATAATAATATTTAATTACCATAACATGTGACATAATACTATTGGATGATACATGTCCGACCAAGGGAGTCCTTGGGTTGATTTTGGGACCCCATAGAGCCACTTGCAAGTGATAATGAAACATTATTTTAATTAACTTAACGTAAATGAAAAAATGACATAAAAAATATCTTTTATTAAATCAATTTCTACATGCGTTTATAAATATTATATCTTAGACTATAAATATTTATTATAAATATAAAAATATTTCCTACATCATGGATAATTATTTATAATTTTTATACATCAATTAAATAAAAACATTTATTACACAATAATGATGCAATGTTTATCTTATTAATGAATGATTTAAATAAATATGATTATAAATAATTAAAAAATATCAAAACCCTGTAAAATTCTTATTTGATGATTTTATTTTGAATATTATTCATCTCATATTAGACACTAGTTATTTTTTTACCTTTCGAAACTGAATATAAGTTTATAATAAAATAATATTTTCAAACATTCATAAAGAGCCCCTCCTCCCCATTATAATAGGACACCACGTCTAACCCATTACTCACACATATAAAGCCCCTTAAATCATCCAAACTCTTCCTAAATATTCTCCATACATACCTATTATCTGCCTAGAAGACTTACCTTTTTCATACTGAACTTCAAGTAATCTTTTTGGTTCAATCCAAATTGAGTTACCTGATATAAAGGTATCATTTTCTCTGAAGATTGTTTCTTTTATATTACCTCTACAACACCATAACCTCTTTTTATTACATTCATTTATAACATAACTAGTATCCCAAATATAATATGTTGTTTTTATTAGCATTATTTGAGCTATAATTACACACACCTCCATCTAATGGGTAAAGAACAAAATGTTTCTAGGGACGGAGAACTACTACCTCACGAAATGAAGATTGTTAAAATATATCCAACTACCTATCATGGTTTCCATTGTAAAAGAAATTTATTTATATATGATATATTTTATGTTTATGGTTTCTTTATTCTTTGTTATTTTTTATTTATATCACTCCTTTATAATTTCCATTATGGTTAAACACTATAAATTAATTAAAGGAAATGCAGACTACTACCCCCTCAAAGTGATTTGACTCGTTAATGCCATACAAGGGATGTATAAAGGATGTAGTTAATGAAATTATATATTATATTATATTGAAATAAATATATATATATTTATCATTAAATTTTCATTCCACTAAAATATGAAATAGTAGTGAAAGCAGTGTTCAAGCAAATGTATGGCTTACCATCTCCATGAAAAGTGCAATTCATTTCTTATCTCTAAAATGATATGTACTATTATAAATACTTATGTATGCTAGATATATATGATATATATGATATCTAAATCATGAATATAATTCTGGAGGAAATGGGCCTTTGATCACATGAACAACTTGTACTTAAAAGAAGTTTATTTTTGACTCAGGTACCAAATATCGACAAAACCACCATTATTAACTTTAATGATTACATAATGTTTATAACATATTAATAAGTGATATAAAAGGAATAATAATCTTCAAAAAAATTATTCAAAATGTAGAAATTAACTTTTATTTATTATTCAAGAGATTAAAGAACAAAATGGTAAGGTTGGACGTGAGGCAAGGGACTTCGTCTCAATCTCCGTTCATTGGGGCATATTTTTATTTATACACACCATTCATTTATATGGGGTATAAACACCATTGACTTTTCATTTAATTAAAATGTAATATTTTTCTAAGAATCATTTTACTAAATGAAAAAAGTATTGTTTTACTTTAATGTACGTGGTGGAAACAACCTTTCCCCCACCACGACTATTATTTGATATTTGGATTCATGAACAAGCCGTACTGTTTTTAAAAGAAAAATATATAAATACCATATACACTTTTTATGTATTTTGGTATTGCCAATTGGTTTTTAATGGATTTATTATGTAAATATATTGATATGAAATATTGTGATTACAATTTGGAAATTTTATCTTTATTTTATGCTTCTATTATGTGTTATGATTATGTTATGGATCTTGGGATTTGTTTACCTATACTAGTGGTTCTGTGATAAAACTAGTGTGGGTGATCCCTAGATATCCTTCCAATACAATGGGTAACATAAAGGATAAAAACTTTAATGATTATCCTAACTTATTTGTGGAATATACATTAATGGGAATTCCAAATGGAACTCCATACGTAGCTGTGAAAGCTACAACATAAGTATGGGATGGATGCCACAAGTTAACTTCATGATTTATGATTTCAATGTGTTATTAAAAAATCCTATCAATTAATGTGGTATGTTAATGAGATTATTTTATTTATGTATTTATTAACTTATGTTTACATTATTTATTTTATAACCCTTAATGAGATTTTAAGGTCGGATCCTTATACATCATTTAAAAAAAATTGTTTTTATGGTGTAAATATACTAAAGGATGAAATTATAAATTTCATGTTAGTATGTTTCTTTATGTTCTTAGTCTAGAATGTAAATTAATTCCACATCTCAATGTAAAATATATTAAAAATCTATATCCATTTAATTTTCGGATTATAGAATGAATGACCGTTTAAGCAGTCACAAATTTATTGTTATGTGATTATTACCATTCACCTGACCAAGTTCTATATCACTATCCAATTGAAAATTTTAATTATTTTTTTATTTCATAAATATTTTTCATACATGGAACCCTAGTATGTGTAATCATAGGTGGCCTCAGTACTATCCATTCTTTACATTTAAGTGGATGTTTTATTGACCCATCTTCCTATGTGGAATTTCCAAAAAGGTATTTTTTTAAATTAAAACAATATTTTCAGATCCCAAGTTCAAATTATGAGTATTTTATTTACAAGGGGTGTGAATATAAAATATGGATTTTTTAATAAGAAACAAATATTCTTAATATCCTACATTATATGCCACGTCGAGCTTAAGAGAATTACTAAATATTATTTAAATGTTACGACTAAAACCATGCTTATAGAATGAAGGAAATGAACATTAATAACTAATTTATGAAAATATTGTTTAAACATGTAAATTTATTTAATTATTTTGAAAATAATTATTTATAAATGAATGTAAATCTATTTTTAAAATAAAAGGAAATTTTTTTATAAAAAACTATTTAATTGTACCCATGTGCATTATATAAATAATAAACCCACTCTTATTGGACTATATTAATTATATATATATGTTATATATTAAATATAATGTTTAAAATCCATATTATGTGTTTTCTAGACATGATATATGAAGGAATACAATTTTACAAATAATAGAAGCTATTTTCAAAAAAACCCCACCTTTCAAGGGACCACTTATTTCAAATATAGTTTTGACACTTTTAGAAGTAAAATTTTAAAAAAAATAAACTAATTCATTTTAATAGGGAAATAAATATTTACAATGGTTAAATTTTAGGTATTTTTTGATAAGAAACATTTTTTGAGGAATAGTGAAAAACATTACATTTTAATAGAAAGCTTCTTTTCATCAAATTAATTTGTCCTGTTAACTAATATTTTTGAATGGTTTTAATGTATAACTAAATCATGGTTTTATCATTTTATCAAAATTTTGAAAAATAAACCAATTTAAAATTAATTTTTTTTTATAAAATCCATGTGTACTTTTGAATGTTTTACATTAAAAACACGTTTTCTTATTCCATCAACATAAATATATTTTAAATAACTTCTCCCAATTTTGTTTTTTAAATTTTTAAATATTGGATTTATATTTGGAATCTTAATGTCTGAATTATGTGAATAGTTCCATTTTATTATTGGACATTATGAATAGTAACATTAGAAATAAATATTATTACCACAATTAAGGGTAAATCGAGTAATTAAAGGTATTAATAAAATAATAAATATAAAAAAACTACCCTAAAAGTTCCCATAATATTAATGGAGGAAAATGTTTCGAAAAATACAATCCTTGTTCTAAAATTATTTCTTTTCTATTCAACTTGGTTGTGTTTATGACATTTAAAAGATTCCAGTTGAAGTAAATGAAAAGATGTCATAGTGTTGTGTCCCATATCAAATAGTAATTTAAATATATTTTCATATAAGTGATATCTTCAATATTAAATATTATTTATAAATATAAATATATTACCTCTATCGTGGTTAAATATTAAAACTTATTAATAAAAAAATAATTAAATTAAACGGTGACACAATGATGATGCAATACAAGAACCATTAAAAAAAATCTAACAAATGATATTAAGAATTTTAAAATACATTTTATTTTATCTAATTAATTACATAAAGGAATTTTATGGAATACATTGATGTGTTAGTGATGAGTTAAAAAAATTAAACTTATCCTGTTGTTATGATATTTATAAAAAACATCAACTGAATAGTGTCAAAATTGAAATGATTGATATAATAAAATAAAAAATTTTATTAAATGATTTAATGTTTCTAAAAAAAATATTCATCCAAATAGTTGTAATATGTCCTAAAATACCATAAATGATTCTTTTATTATTTTTTTGACATGTTATCATAATTATAATTACCCTAAAAGTGTAAATTAACTAACAAAACTTTTAGAGTAAAAACACTTAAATCAAAATGATAAGGATTAAAAACAATTAAAAAATTGTCTAATTTCCCATTTATGATTGTTTTTACACCCTTAATCATAAAATATTCTAAAAAATTAATCTTGGGACTATTTATAATATAAAATTTGTTTATATTAACTAATTAATTTAAAGAATTCAATGTGTGTGCCTCCCCCTCTTATAAAAGGGAACCGATTCTAATCTTTTCATTACAACATAAAAATTATATGGTTTTGAAAATATATATACAAATAAATTATTATATTCCATATAAAAATTTTATAGGCCTTAGTTTAGACATAAATACCACTTTATATGGTGATTTTGTTAATTAAAAGAGTTCATATGAAGAATAGGTATCATTTTCTATAAACATTTCAATTTTATTTCCTCTTCCACTTCCATCAAATATATATCAAACGTGATGAAATAATAACTAAAATATCCTAAATATAATGATATTTTATTATGTTTATGTAATCACTAAAATAATTTTCCACTACCATCAATTAAAATAATAATTAATCATTCGTGTGTACATGTGAACTATCACTTACACAAATTGATTTAATTCATTTTCCATTACCAACTATAAAAATTGGTAATAATGATGGAATTTATTTTTATATATGATATTCATGAAATATTTATCATTATTTTATAATTATATATCAATTAATTTCATATATTTTATATATTTCATTCACATAAAAATGATTGTGTTGTTTCTGCATTAATATGAACTATCACCTCTACTAAGTGATGTTATTAATTTACCTTAAAAATAACACAAGTATGAAGAATCTATGTATATATATTATTTATATGATATTTTTGATATTATGATCATTCATTAAGGGTAATATTATAAATAAAATCTTTTTATAATTATCAACAAAAATGGGAATGTTACACATGCGTTTGTACGACCAACCTTATCCATGATTATAATGTTGCCATTTTTTCATAACTACACATTAATTGATTGATTTATATGAATAAATAATCATTAAAATTGATTATTATTACATTAATATTGTTCTATAAATTCTATAATGATAACCTCTTTAACTGTATTTGACTTAACAAAGTCATTTCGGACGTGTGTATATAATATCATCAAAATATTATATGTGAACTTAAATTATTACATAATTGTAATATAATTATAATAAGTGACATTAAAGGAATTATCTATTTTAAAAAGATATTAAGGAAGTAAATAATTAACCAATTTTTATTATTTTGTAATATAAATATTGTATGTGATAATTTGGGATCGAGGTAATGTACTTTTTAATTAGAACATGGTTTCAAATGATTAATAAATTTATTCTAATAAAAACTTCTATTTCATGTCCACGGATTCAAAATGGTTTTTATGAATTTATTTATTTGTAAATAAATTTTTTTAAATTGTAATTTTCATATATCACTCAAATTTTGAAGGTGGTATTGGACACAGTGAATCAAAATCTATTTTTAAATTCATTAAAAGGGTATTGAAAATGTATTAACTATTTTAATATCATGGAATAATTTCATCTCATTGAAAATGAAAACTTAATGAGTGAAATATTGAAAATTTTCTTCTTTTATGAGTTATTATTATATAACGGTAATTAGATATTTGACAGGTGGTTACATGATAAATTATGAACGAGTGTTTCCATGATAAACCAAAGATGGGTGGTTAAGTTATAACCTCGAATGCATTGGGTATGGAAGTCATCCAAATGTGTATTCTATTTTAATAGTGAAATATATGAATGTTGATCGTATAGATATTTACTTTTTAAGAATGAAATATATGGATTTTGAAAAAATGTTTATTAGATTTTAAGTATAGTTGTGTCCCATGTTGCCCAGTTTTGTATTATATGTTATCTTATGATTTTTCAATAAAATCATGAATTTTAAAAGGTATGAAAATTACCTTTTTGAAATTATATATTCTATTTAGTGTAAATATGTATTTATTATTTTTTGGAAATGTTTTTTAGTTTTTCATTTGATAAATTTATTTCATTCTCTATGTCCCCTACTATTATTTTTTGATAATACCAAATTTTAAAAAAATTTCATAGGTCATAAGATTGGTAAGGATGAAGAAGATGTGAAGATAAAAGTATGGAAGACATGTCATGAAAATAAGTAATATTTTATTATAATAGGGTTCTCTTTGGTGGGAAAATGGATAATTATTATCAGTGACCACATGTAATATATGGTCCAACCTTGTAATATTATGTCTGAATTTTATAAAACACTAAAATAAAAAAGATAATCTAATGTGATTTCAAGTTTAGAAACACTAGAAAATGTTACATTAAGGCTGGATAATTATAGATATGCCATAAATAAATTATTATATGATTTAGAATCAAAAGGAACTATCATAGGATGCTATGGAATATGAAACAACACAATATTATATATCAATATATAAATCATACAATATGAATGAACAATCATATAATATGATATGGGTATCAACATGCCTCAATAAGAAAATTAAATTTTTGTTTAATCATAGTATTAAATAATTCATATTTTAGCTCATTCATAACCAGTTGGTGTTGAGGAGTATATATTAGGCCCCTGAGAGGGTCATCCTAAATATCCGAATGAGTTGAATAAAAACCCATGTATTTTTATTCCATTTAATGTAGAAAGGCACACATTTTATGGTCATTTGACAAGGACAATCATGTTTAATTTTAATGGAATTAATCTTGGAAAATTATGTTATACAATTTAAGATCATGTCGTGATGAAAATTTCATGGAATATAATGTCACATGGAATGGACCACTAAGAGAAAGATAACGAGTAATGGATTTTAATGGGACTAATGAGTGGGTTTCGTTTTTTGATTTGGACATACACTATATCCAAGTCACACATGTGTTTATATCATCTCTATTGGTAACTATGTAGGTGGTAATGATTGTTAGAAACATGAGTGATGTAAAATACCTATGGGAAAGGTCATGTTTTATACTAAATTAGTCTGTCATTGTATACCTATCTCATTAGTTAGTCCCAAGGAAGTTGACTAAATTTAAAAAGGATATATATATATATATCCGTTTAGAGAGGTTTGAATGAGTGTTGTGATCCTGGGTTTTATATACTAGTAACCTAAGTATAAAATCCTCATTTTCAATGGAATACATGGTTGTATATAGTTTAAGGATCCTATCAGTTGGAGAGAACATGTAATTTAATATATTAAAAAACATAAAATATCCTTATTTTCAATGGAATACACTAAAAAAATGGATCATGTGGGTGTGCCAAATGGTTTTCTCATGTATGTCAGGTGTTCATCAATTAGTGCTTGGTGGTGCTGAATTTTTCAGGTTTTGACTATGGGGAAATGGGTGTAACAATGTATTTGGTTCCATTTGGGATACAGAAATAACCTGTTTTCTATATTTAATAAATTCGGTTAAATATATCGAATATTATTCATTCATATACAATTATGAACAGGGAGTCATGTTATTTAAAAATCAATAATTTATCCTATTGTTTGGGGTTTATTTCCATTGGTGTAGTCCTCTTGGGAAACAAGGTTTATGGATAGACACATATAAATTTTTATGTGGTGGTAATCCTGCCAAGATAGATTCAGATAACTGTGGGATGAACCCCAAATAAGGTTTTATTTATACGAGAACATGGTGAATGTTTATAGAGGATACATATTCATGACGTGCCAATGCATATTGAATCCTCCTTGTTTAATATTTTATTTAAAGTCTAACATAGTTTAATTTGGATAAAGTATTTTTTGTGCAATAAATTCTCCTAATAAATGTAATTTGAAAAAGTATGGGCCTCTAAGAATCCCATGTATGCTTAAAATTCATTCCTCTTTATTTATTTGCAAAAAATAGGTTGAATTTAATGACAAATCTTATATGGATTGGGACTAAATAAATTATTCTAAATGATATGATTTCTCTACCATGGAGGTATAAAAAATTGGGTCTCCCATTTACTGATAAATTTGAAGAAATCTTCCATGGAACCTCAAATGATGAAGACCAAAAAAAGAGTTAGTTACTTTAAAGGAATATTATCTATATACTGTAAATGATGAAGGAATTTTAAAATATAGAATTTTCCCCTACATGGTTTACATAATCACGTTCACAAAAAAACAACATCCATAAATTTAAACACCCCTTACCACATAAATGTTGTACACCACATAATTTTTTTGTATTCACATAGTTTCAGCGTCCAAACATATCTTCACTTATTATATGTGTCCTAATTTCACTTAATTATATTCCATTTTTATTTAAAATGTTTTATCATGATAAATGGATTATAATACATAGTATGTATTAATGTGAAGTTTTATAAAAAAAATTAAATAATTTTTTCTTTATTGTTACCTTAGAGGGTTTTTTTACTCTATTTTATGAGCTTTGGTTCTGTTTCCAAATAAAAAAGAGAAAGCGACTGAGAGGGTTGGAAAATATGTGTGTCTAAAATCCTAATTAAATTATACATCATTTTAATATTTTTGAATAAATATTATTCACACATTATTGTTTAAGAATTATTCTAGTTAGTTTTCTCAACACAATTTAATCATGAGTTATTCAAAAGAATAAATATATAAATTAAATTATATTAAATATATATTTATAGTATTAAATTTATAAAATATTTATTATATTTATGGTGAAGTAATAAAATGAAAAATATTTTTAAATAAATTGTAAATATTTATGTTCTAATAAAAATTATTAATGGTTTCATACAATATTTGATGGTTCAGCTAGATATGATTTATTAAATATCATTTAAATAAATAAAATTTTATATTTTGTTTATTTAATACATGTTATTTATTTATCCTCAACTATTTCACCTATTAAGAAATTATTAATTCAATTTATGTTTTTAATATATATGAATTTTTCTTCAGAATAAGGGATTGGTTAGGATCCCATGATCAATTACCGAAACTAGCCTACCATTATAAATACATGGTTATATCACATTCTTGGGTGAGTATCTTGTTGTGCACAACAAAAATTGTAACAATTCCCCCAATTCCATTAAAAAATACTCTCATTAACGAACTCATGAACTGTATCATTCATCCTACTCCATTATCTCATGACTTTGAGATAATGTAAATACCCTTTAATTTATAAAGTGATTATTCATATGTTCCATGGTGAATAGTGCATTAAATTTGAAATATCTAAATTAGAAGCCGATAATTCAAGTGGAATGTTCAATTATTTTTAACCATGTGTGGATCACCGTTAGTTGGTTTCAAATCATCCATCATGTGACAAAAAGATGGTAGTATTAGTGTGGTCTACCAATTCATCAACTAGGAAAGAATCACAAAATAAAAAAATTATCAACACATATATAAATTAAATATAATTTATCTATTATAATACTTCGAAAATATTTTAAATGTTCTTAATAATAATTAATATTTTTTTTAATTTTATTCATCATGAATTTTTTCTTCTTGTTCCTGTTGATTTATTCATTAATTATGAAAAACTCATTGCTTTATTTGCTTAATATCATCATAACATTGTTCCTTAAAACATTCAAGTGGTAAAAAATAATATCATAATTAATTTGTTTCAATTTATTAGTCATTAATTTATAATATTAACATATTTCTGGTTTTATTTTTTTATTTTTATTTCTTTAAATTTGAACATTTAATTCCTTTCTCCCCTTCACCGTAATCACTCATATAAATAATAAAATATGAAATTAATATAATGAATATCCAAAGACTCCATCAAAAGTATATGAGGGTTCTATATAGATAAAGAAGTATTAATATATGCATAGTCTAACAATACATGATGTGTACCCATGTTCAATTAACTGGGATATCCTATGTTAAAGAAAGTTCTTGGGAATTAAAAAAACTAGACTAAATTTAATGGGCCCCAATTGTGTACTGGGCTAGGATATAATTTATTTTTAAGGTATTACATAGCATATAACTACACTAAATTTGATTAAGTCCATATACATTCCTAGTTGTGGAAATAGTGAGACTATGTCGGGTTTTGTATTTACAACATAATATCGGGACTGGAAAATAGTGCATCATTTTCAACACATTGTCTATAGTCTACATAGATGTTTTACACCTCATACATGTCTATTTAAAAAAAACATTCCCTTTTAATATGAATAATTTATGGATGATAAAATATGATACATTATATCTTCTATGACTTGTACATGTCGTATAATATATTGTGCCCCATACAAATAATTTAACATAGAGAGAAAAAATATAGATATAATTAAACCTATTCACATGTATTCAATGGTTTATTTAATTTATGTTCCACATCATAATATTTGACTATTGATAATATATTAACATAATTTATCTTCTAAATTATAAACTTCATTTCAAGTATAGTGCTTTGTTGTTGTGTAGTTTTTGTGTGATTATAAAAACACATGTCATGTAATTTACTTATTATCGTCTACCATTTGTTGATATATTAAAACCTTGTAATTATACATCTCATAATTTATGTTTTTTTTGTAGTAAACAATACCATGACCATGGTGAGTAGTTTGGATGGGTATATGTTTTTCCTACATGTACACTTCTGTAATTTGTTAGTTTGAAATAAATTTAATTTATTTAAATTTTGTAAAATTATTAAAGATGTAATGTTCCAGATGGTGTAGATGTAATTAAGATAAAAAATATAATAAATTAAACATATAATTAATTGGATATCACAGATGCCTCAGCCTAGTTGGTGAGGTATCCTTAAGTGCATCCACAACACCCATGTTCAAAACCTGGTAGAGGCATATTTCCAGGGTACTGTAGTAGTATTGTACATTGTGTGAGTACTGTATTAGAATTTTACAATGTACAGGTACTTTAGCAGAACCATACATTGTGTGGGTACTGTAGCAGGTACTATAGTAGGCACTATTCGGTATTGTAGCAGCTGGAACTATTCACTTTCAGCCACCGGTTTGGTGATAGAGTCTTTAAGGCTTTTCGAAAACCCTAGACTTATGGTAAGAAGGGATTTTAGGACACCTTTAAGGCCTTCTAGCAACATCAAGGTCGTCGGGCCACATGCAGTTTTGCCAAACACATGACAAAAAAGGAGAAGCTCCAGAAAAGGATTCAGAGCAGGTGCACACACCATAGAAGATCCAAATGGATTTTTCTGAATGAGATGGTATGTATATTCCATCAAGACTAGCCTATGATTTCATAATAATCCTAGCCAAATGGCCATGCAAAGATAGAGATCTACTATCATGATGCAGATGCTAGGGTGGGGTGGTCCCTTGTAGAATGTCTGGTTGAATTCAATAATACCTTTGGGTCATGTAATACCCTAAGCATACGAGCCATGTAATATCTGAGCCTATGGGCCTTTTAAGAGTTCCCCCTCATCCCATGAAAGTGGTGTTATAAAAAATCAATATAATGAAGTCATACGGGCCATTCGGGGGGGGGGATAAAATTAATATATATATCTTAATTTCAGAATGAATTGAATTAATTTGTGTATAGATTGAAAAAAATGTTTTTTTCAATTATATGTGAGTGATCATGATCTTATACTAAACATATTCATGTTAATGGATTCATTTTAATTTATTTTTTCAATTTTAATTAATGGTATATATTTCAACCCATTATCTTGTTATATATTGGTATATGTAACTGTAGTTTCTTTATAGAAAACCACTGAGCCAAAATTTATTTATCAATAACTTGTGTGTGAATAATGATTCTTTAATTGATGGAAATCATAAAAGAGTGAAGTAATTTAATATCTGGATTTCAGGAAAAACAAATAAAATAGGTCTAGAATATCAAATTGGAATTCCCCACCATGAACTAGTGTTGGTTCAAGGAGAGATTCCCAAAGGTTCAATGTTTTTTAATCATCTAATAGATAATACAACTATTAGATAATTAAATTGATAATAAATAATTGTTAATTTATCTGTGTCATATACATGGTAAGTAATTTATTTTTTTGGAAGGAGTGTTTAATAAGAAACTGAATTAAAATAGAATCAATGAAAAAATTAATTTTTTCATTATGTGTTATTTTATCAATAAATTGTTAATCACATAATAATATCAAGTTAAAATTAACAATAATTTAATATATCATCAATTTATGTATAATGATAAAATACTTAAAATTAAATATTATTTCAGTATCGACATATCCTACTTGGGTAAAAATTGTACCGTAGTCCAAATTTCTTGAATATCCTTCATTGGGACGATTTCAATTATTAGGGAATTTATAACTGAATTTTTTGGTTGACATAAAATTTCTCTCATTATGTTTAGATCACATATGTAATACTTAGTGAAATTAGTCATACAAATTTGAGAGAATACTTATCTAGAAATCCATTATTGGGGAGTCTGCCGTATAGATTTAAGAGCTGTGAGTTAATGTAGTACATAATTCACACCGACCTAAATAATTTAATATAGCATGTAAAACCTCTAAATTGGTTTTTATACAGAATATATGTATCATTACCACATTAATATCATTCAAATAGGATATTTATAAAAAATGATATTTTCTATTTGTATTTGATAATATAGTACGAGATAAATAAACTAATAAAATATTCTTTTTCTATCTCATTCTATAATCCATGTAATATACTAGAATTACTATATAATGTCATTTAAAAAAGTAAATCCATATTAATTCAAATGTATTATTGTTATATAAAGTATATAAGTTTAACTTATCCATAAGATAATTTTTTTAATGCTAAAGGCACTTGTGTTATATACTACTCCACAAATAGAAATTATACATACTGGAAACCATACAACATAATTCTCTTTATAAATGGGCTACTGAAGAAGAAGTATATGTCTACATAAAACACATGTATTATTTGATATGTGTAATATTTTTCATTCTATCTTCAATATCAAGTGATATTCTAATACAAAATGAGGATATGGAGGTTTATCGTAGCATATCTCACCATAATTATATTAGTCATGATATTGAGAGAAATGAGAATCATGACATATCCAATACAAAATTATTGTGAATGATGGGAGATTAAGTCCAAAATGGGACTCCTTTAGTCAAAATTATTGGATAAATATAGAACATACATATCTTGGTAAATAAAATATGTGATTAGATAAACACAATTCTCATTACTCCCTCACTACCCAAAGGATTCCGCAGTTTAATAGGAACAATAACATGTTGAAAAGAGAACAGAAATCTTAATAAAAAAATACATTAATCATATAAGTTGAATTGGTCAACGGTCATTAAAAAACTTCTATACATATAGTAAATAATTTTTTTTGAATTTAGTAAAAGACCCCTTAACTCACAACAATTTTAAGGATTCTATGCACCATCCTTCCAATACGACAAATATCCAATGGATAAAAAAGGAATAAAATGAATAATAATTTTCATGTAAAATGATAGGAAAATATAAGAAAAACAATACCCATATGAATCATGGGAATGATTTCGGTATTACCATTATTAAGTGTAATCCTTCCAAATATCTGATATATCTATTAGATAAATCATGTGGTTCTCACATTTATATTCAAAAGTAGGGACCGAGTAAATTCTAGAAAAATTTTCATAGTGTGGTGGATCCTCAGGAAGCTATTTGAGTGTAATTTGATAATCTAGATATAGGATATTTCAGCCTTCCATTTCCAAAAAGACTTATTTTAGTTTGAAAATATTTTTATTATGTGCCAACTATTTTCAAAGACATTATTTATTAATCCTATTTTGGTACAAATAGTTTTAATTACATGTTTGGAAATAACAGCAAATTCATTTACAAAGAAAAATTGTGTTTTGGTAATAATCAATTAAATAATGGTCTTTATTAGTTAATTTATGGAAAAAATATTTTTTAAATTGATAACGAATTGAGTTTTCTTGACTAATTTAATACTTGGTTAGAGTATCACTATCATGGTCATGTAAATGAGAAGTGTCAAAAAAATACCTATTAAGATGGTTATATGGAAAATTTTGAGAGACAACCACTTGAAATACCAATATATTTTACATGTATAAATGAAAAATCATTATTTTTAGGGATTTGGGGAAAGGGAAACATAGATTATAATATTGGTATAAACTGACATATTTTGGAGATTTTCTAGTAGAATTAAAATAATTAAATGCTATCATAATAGATTTCAATAATGAAATGATTAAATATATAAATATTTTAACACCACATGAAATTTATATATATTAAATTAAAAATTAAAATAAATTTATTTATATATTTCAATGCACACAACAACAATATCCTATGATATCATGTGTTACATGCAAGACAGAGACTTATCAATCACCAATTTATTATTAAAATTATTTGTTAAAGAGATAATTTTCATTCATCCATTGTAATGGTTGGTATTGGTGTGATAAAATAACATATAAAAATACAAATCTTACACACACTTATTGGTTATATATTGATTATAGATAATAATAAGAATAATTTAAAATGAATTGAATTTTTTCCAAGAAACTGTATTTTTTAAATATATGTTATTGTAGTGGTTGACGAACAAAATTTTAAATATAAATTTTTGAAATATTACGAATATTATTTTAAAACAACAAATTAACATTTAACATAATCATACCAATATTATATTGGGGATAATGTTTGTGATTTTAAAGAAATATTCATTTTTTGATGAATAGTAAAAATATTAAATATTAATTAAAAAATAATAATTTTATGAATAATGAATGAATTTAATTTGTATTATTAATATGTTTTATAGTACTAAAATTTCATTTATATATATATTAATTATATAAATATTAATTGAATCATTCTAATATTTAATTTACATAAAACAATTGTAAACTTTTGAACATTTTCTCTTTAAAAACCGGTTTTCTCATCTTGTATGTGTGATTAATTTTAAATTAATTTTTGACTCATATATCAATGGAAGATAGAAAAATGGAATAAATATTTTAAATTAATATAATTTTTAATTTATTATAATTCTAAGTTAATTATTGATACATTTTTTTAGATAAAACATTTAAAAATAATTACAATTAAGAAGGTCAAAATGAGTTTATAGAGGGATTATAATTTTAACATTGAGGGAAAATTACATATAAACATGTAAAAATAAAATATTATAGACATTTTTAGATCTCATAATTTATATGATGAGTTAATTACTTTTATTTGGGACTGTTTACATGAAGAAAACATTGGTGGAATTCACACATTCCAAAAATTACAATATTTTGACTCGCACGAATACTCAAAGGACACCACCACTCCTCCTATATAACAACATAAAACAAATTGGTTATACAAATACAATAAAAATTACATCAATAAAACCACAATATAAATAATTAAATCCATATATTTTTAAAAAATATAATCTAGGGGGATTTATTTTAAGGTTAAAGATAATACCTGAAGAATAGGTAATGTTCTTCAACGAGCTTCTTTATTCTACTTGTTTCTACAACCCAATCAATTTTTATTATACCATTATGATGTAATATCCATATTATATTACATATATAGGTTTATTCATAAAATAATATAAATTTGAAAAACAATTTTCACATTCATATTGTGGGTTATGAAATCACTATTTGTGTGTACAATGAACTATCACCACAAGAACTGATGACATTCATTTTTCAATTTAAGCCTCTATAGGTCAGGTATTTAGATATATATAATGTTTATATATTATTTTTATAAAATAATTATACATAGTTATACATTATATAATATATTATTTATTACAGTCCATTCTCTAGGAGACATGATAACGTCACTTGTGTGTTTGGAAGTCTACCACCTCAGGAAGCATGATTATTCATCATTCCCTGAAAAATAAAATGAATGTTGATAAAAATAAATTAAAATATTATATATGATATAATAAAATAATTTTTATATTAACGAAATATTTCTAATTTTCTGAAGATAATAAATATAATTTAAAATTTTTCCTTTTGACTCATATAATAATGATAACAGCGTTCATGTACGTACAGTCTACCGCCTTCAGAGAGTGATGTGGCTCTATTTTCACAAAAAAAAACTTTTATAATATATATATATATATATATATATATATTATGATCATTATATAGTGGTAAAAGTACTAATTACCCCCTTTCTATATTGATCAGAAAAAATCTGAAACATTACATGCAATGTCCCCGACCCTAGTAGCCCGGAGCCAGTGTATTAGTTCATTAGGTTGGAATAGGTACAATGCATGTATCCTAGGGTATCAACCATTTTATCAATTTTTTATACTAGATTACATGAATAAACATTACATTACAACTAGAATGTAAATGCAACATAGCCTTTTCATTGTAAACACTCATAAACTCCATGATTCTTTCTACAAGTTATTCCTAACATAAATATTCAGATACTTGGGAAAAATAAAACATAAGTGATAGGTGAGAACAAATGCTCAGTATGTTTAAGTAATATACTGGAATCATAGATAACAAGGAATCATGAATAACTAAAAGAACAAGTTCATTTGAAACATAATGAAGATCATTATATGTCATAAATAAATTGTGAATAAATAATGCCTTATAAATTATCACAAGAGAATTATAAATGGATATTCTACATGTCAAATAATCACATGATATATAAGATAATAATATTCTAACATGTTAATTCATAATATCAGACATATGAAACATATCTTTAAGTCCACTTCGAAGACATCTGAAAATTAGTGGTTAACACGTCAACCAAAATCAATTTCCATCCTGTCACATGAGTCCTACCGATGCAGCAATGGGATATAGTGGGACCCAAAAATAAATTTCTATGACTAATTAATTCCACTTATGAATGGTGTTAAAAATAAGAATAAAATTAATATTCAATTTAAATTATGTTCCCCAATCTATGAATATCAACTGCAATTATTCTTAGTAGAATAGAGAATGGTATCATGATAAAACATCCTTAGTCAAACTATTCATATCACATTTAATAAAATATATTCGTTTAAAATAAAAAGTGATAAAAATTAATAATTTATTAAATTAAATTGAGGTGTTCAAATATATGAAAATACTCTAGTTAATCATCGAGGAAATTTTTAGATAAATGCATCTTTTTACATTACAAAGAAGAGTTATTTTTGAAAAGATCATTTATATTTGTCATAATTGGTTTTATAAAAATAGAAATGAACAAATATCATTTTTCATTAATAAATTAGTGATATTATAAAAATAAAAGGCTCTTAAATGTTATTACGTATGGAACTTCCAAATGGATAAAATATCAAGACGTTTCATTTAATCAGGCTTGCGAATTAGGAATAATTTTGACAAGAACCTAGAAAAAAAAATTAATATAAAGAAAATATGAAATGATCTGGAAACATGATTTTAAAATTTAAACATATTATTTAATTGAATAATATTAAATAATAAATAATTACATTGGTGTATAGAGGAATACAGCCTAACATGAATTCAAATGGATTTTTGGGAAGAAACCCTGACCTTATGTCTGAAAGTGTTCTGCACTTGAACAGAACATTTTGGATAATAAAATAAAATTTACTAATAAATTATTGAATACAATTTTATAAATTATTAGATTTAGTATAAATTTATTATTTTAATTTATTTTATTTTTTGTGAGTTTTTAGATATAATTTTATTGTTTTGGAGTGTTCGTTTCATTGGATTACATGATCAATTCGCTTATTTATAAGTAATTAAATTAAAAATAAATGGTATAATTATCTATAATTGGAATTAAATGTAATTAATGAATATATAATAGATTTAATGGTCTTATATTTTATTATTTATCATATACGATAATGATTCTTTGTATATACCTTTAATGATATTCATTTATATAATATTGGTTATTATTCGTTCATCATGCAATTGTTTTGTATTATTAATTAATATAACATATATATACTTGTTTTAGAGTAATATATTACTTATAATATGTATAAAATATATATTTCTAACCACAATTATGGTTTCATTACTATCCCAGAACTATCTAATGGAAAATAAAAATGTACAATCTAGGATATCAATAATTCGACACATTAGAGGCAATGAATCTATTTATATAATAAAAGAAAGCATCATGGAGGTTCCATGAAACCCCTTACTATTCTTATGTAGAAATGGGATTATATTACAATGGACTTTTTCTTGGGGATACCAAATACATCATGAATGAATGGTAGGAAATGTTTCATTTTAGATTGTCTAACAAAATCTGCACATTTTCTCACTATAAGAGAATATTTAACACTTAAACGATTATCATCACTATATATTAATGAAGTTGTAAGACTTTATTATATAACCTTATAAATTGTTTCTGATTTCGATCCTCATTTTACATCAAAATATTGGATAATTATTCAGAAGGTCCTAGATAATGATCTTCCATTGACCACTTCCTATAACCCAAAAACTGATGGATAATCAGAACAGACTACTCAAACATTGGAAGACATGTTGAGGTCTTGTTCACATGACTTTCAAGGTATGTGGGATCATTTTTTATCTCTCATATAATTTTCCTATAACAATATATTCCATTCATGTGTTCATATGGCACAATATGAAGTATTATACGGAAACAGATGTTCTATACCAACTAGTTGAGATGATGTTGGTGAAAGAATGATTATAGGCCCAATACATGTTGAGGAAACAACGGAAAAGGTGAATATTATCCAAACACATATCCAAAATGTTCAACATAGGCAAAAGAGAAATACTGATAATTGAAGGAAGGATTTGGAATTTTAAGAAGGAGATTACATTTTCTAAAAGTTATCTCCAATGAATGGTATTATATGATTCGTTAAAAATTAAAGTTAAGTACGAGGTACAACAGACCTTTTGAAATATTATTCTAAAATGGAGTTGTGGCTTACCGTTTGGAAGTGTCTCCTTATGCCTCCAATTTTACCAATGAGTTCCACATGTCAATGTTAAGGAAATACGTGCCAGACCCAAAACATGTACTCACATATGATGAAATAAAACATGTGCCTGATCTGTCTTATTTTTAAGTTCCTATCAAGATTCTTGATACCATTGAAAAAGTATTGAAAAATAGGACTACTTGTCTTGTAATGTTTCATTGGAGGAACCATTAGTTTTAGGATGTAACATGGGATCCTATGATCTTTTGTTAAATACATAACCAAATATTTTTAGGTATCATTTTTTTGAATTTCAAGGACAATGTTTTTTGGAAGGAGGGGATTATGTAACACCCTAAGGTTTTAAAAATAAATATAGAATTCAATTTACACAAATTTTCCTCTACTACATTTTGAATTACAAAAAACAATCATCTAGAGTTGTGATCATTAAGTCATTTGAAGTCTGAAAGAACAAACATGAATTTTTGGTGAATAATTACATACCCTTATAAATAGTAATATGACCCTTATGAATTGTGAATAATGATATTATTTTATTTTTTTAAGGTAATAAGATAATGAGATTTTAATTTATTTATCAAAGTGATATAAAATTAATTATAACATTAAATTTGTTATTTTTAGAATTAACTATGATGTTATTTAATTATTAAATTAATTATATTTAAAAAATTATTTTCAAAAAATGGAGTTCATTTTTGAATTCTTCATGTCAAAATACTTTAGGGGTGAATTTTCGTTATTTTTCTGAAATTCTTGAAGTTTTGATTAATAGGGAAATATGGTAAAATATAATATATTCAAATTATTAGTTAAATACAATATATATGAAATAATAATGGATATAAAGTCACTTGGTTCAAAATAACTTGCACTTATTACTATTAGGGGTCATATAAAACAATAATATTGGTTGTCTTGGTGGAAATAATAAAATAATGAATAATATATTAAAGAATTTCCCCTCTCATCTACTATAAAACCCCATACCCCCTCTTATCTTCACTCGTCTATGACTTGAATTTCCTCAATGCTGTAACCAATTACCCTTACCTAGTTAGTACCCACATACCAAAAGCTGTTGGTCTTTCCAAAAGGCCAAATCCCCTTTCCTTAAGGAGGTTGTCAAAGAGGTTATTTCAAGAGTTAAAAAACCATTCTTTTTCATTTTGTTTCTTTTCAATTTATCTTCTATTGGTATCCTATCCTCACCTGCTCTGTCCAAATGACCATCATAGTTCCAATATCATCTATATGCTAAAATTTTATCATGTGAATGGGAGTACCATCATCAATAATCTTACCCACTCCATATTTTTTAAAAACGAAATTGACATCCATAAGGTTCCAATTTATAACCATCGTAGACGATGAAGTTTAATTCTTTAAAATTATCTTTCATAACCATTTGTGATATGAGTTTTATGGTTGAACTAGACTATAATATATATATTATAACCTTATTAATATTCATGAACCAGTATACAAGCATGTAATTAAATCATATGACCCAAATCGAACCTATTAATCAAAATACCACTAAAATAATATATATGAACATCATCAATATTATATCTAATGATTCATCCTCATTCCATGTAAACAAAATCATATAAATAACCAATAACAATTATATATGTTCATAAATAATATTTAATCTCATTTTTGGTGATTTTCATCCATTCCCCATGAACTCCATTACCTAAGTACAAGTGAACAGATTATGAATATAACGAAAACAAAAACTCTGGAACGACGAAATTCTATATAATAACTTATCAATAATAGAATAAATGAACTAAAAATAATTAAGAAAAACTAAATAAATGTATAATAGTGTGTTAAATATTTTATTAATATGTCTAATTTCATATTCCATGACCTTATGTTCAAGAGAGGAATACAATTGGACAAAAGGTAAGTCTTTTCTCACCAGAACCTCCATTTTCTTTCAGGTTACTTTTATTGTCTAATTACCTCAATTATATTCTTATATATTATTATTTACTCCTTGTAAATTATTTTTGAGTATTATATATATTTACACCAAACATTAATATTCCTTATTTTATGGATAGTTACAAGTTTTAAAAGGAACTTTCAAAATTGTTTCCAAAAGACAAGCCCGATTTAAGGAAATTTCTTAAATTGTTACCTATTTTCAAGGGCCCCGTATAATCTGTTTTTGGAAAAAAAAATATCATTATAAAATAACTATTTTTACTATGAAAATACTACCATACTTCACATATATTTTTATAGAAATATTTTTCCAATATAACTCTTCTTTTCAATATAAAAGAGATTTTATCTTAAGAATTACTCGAAACATTTATAAGAGTATCTTTATCTATTTGAACAATCTTGTTGATTATATTTTGTAATTGGGGATACTATTTCATGGTATCATCCACTATATTAATTTTAATTGTGTAAGACTATTTTTTATGTGGATGTACTATCTTAAAACAAATCACCAATTTACTCAGAATGGTTAGTGTTTATGCTTAATGTTTGAGAAAGTTATTTACATTTAATATAATAGTTTCAATATGCATTTATATTTTGTTTATATTTAACCCCAATCAAATGATGAATTAATTGAACATATAACGTTTCATGAGGGTCCCACTATAGACCCTCAGGTCATCTGTAGGTCTCATGAGACAAACTTCGGTCTTGGTATGAGGTCATGAGGGTATGGTTTTGTTGTCTCGCATTTTTCATTACCTGAGTCTGAAAATATTATAGATACTTCATGAGGATATTCGACTAGTATAATAACCATGTTTATGTTATATTATGGAAATATTTATTCATCTCATATTTCTATCATATAATGTTTAGGGTTATTTTTAATGTAAGGTGTCTACAATTATTTACAATGTCTAATGTTTATGTTATCTTCCGTTGTATTTATTTCTCTTACTGAGCGTTTGATCTAACCCATTTATTATTATTCATCATCTCAATACATGAATAATATTATTATGAATGACATGTTGAAATAACATAGGTGTTATGAATGTTTTATAATGAGTTACAATGTTGTTTATCATTTCAAGTTGTAATGTTGAACTTATGTATGTATCGTTTTTCCAATAATATTTAACTACTCAGTCCTTCAGGAAGATTATTCCTTGTTTATATTCCAATTTAATCAAATAAGGAACTGGCTTAGGGAAACTGGGGTTGGGTCCTATCAAAATTAATGCAAACTGGGTTTAGAATGAACTTATGTCAGGTTCGACACCCTTAAAACATGATCAGTACCCACTAATCTTGGTTTAAATACTGTTATTATATTATTAATGAACTATATTCATATTTATGATATCTTATACGATAATTTTATGAAAAAATTCACAAGTTCATTAAAAATATATCATTATTTTCATTGCTTTCAATGTGTTGGTTCCATTGATTCAAGGTCAGTTTACTTGTATATAATTCGGGATTTTCCAATGAAAAGGAAATTTTACTATAGAGGTGGAATGAAATGGTATTAATTCATATCCAGATGTATGAATGATCTCATTCATCATTTTGTTTATAAAATGGGGAAAATACATTGGATAATATGATAATGAAAAATGTTTTGTTTTATCTTGATGATTTTATGATCATCATGATGTAGTTTCATTTTATTAAATATTGTATTAATATATTACTTCCAGAAAATTAAATATTTTATAATATACTTATTAAAATATGTTCAAAAATAATAGTAGAATTATGGCCATCTTTTATTGTTGTAATGAAAAATGAATAATCATTATCTATGGATGTATTTAACATCCATAATTTTCACAATGGTTTCATTTCTATGAATCATATGAGGTTATAAAAGGAATTTATATAATATATTACATTAGAAATAAAATATTCCATCATATAAATGATACTGGATTTATTATTACCTTATTGATGAATGAGGTAATGAGAAGATAGAAATTAATGAAATTATGAGAGGTGGTTTGAAATGGTAGCCTCAAGAATATCCCCCCATGAAAAATACATTAAAGAAAAATGAATTAGTATTTGGTTTAGGAATAAAGAAATTATATGTGAGGATGTGTTTAAGAGAGGGTTTGAAATATATTTTAATAGATTTTATGGTTTTTATGAGATATGGGGTGGGGACGAGTGGTATTTATACTTGTGGAGGGGTGGTTTTATGTGATTAAAAAAGATTATTTAGTATTTCAATCCAACAACATTTGGGGGGAATTAATTTCAGTGAATTTAGTTTACATTACTATATGAAAATATTGTTATGGCCAATAAACACATGAAAAATCTACTTTTTTTGTAGTTTTTATGTATTTATGTTTTTACCATTTAACATTAACATGTTACATTATTTTACCCATACTATTGTATATTTTATTCATGATAAATATTTTATACCTAATAATGAAAAATAACTTACTAACTAATATTTAAATTTTGATTCTAAAAATGGTATCCATTTTACCAAATTTAATTTCGTTGCAACCCATCCCCCAGAGCCCATGCCATGACATACCCCAAGCCCGCCACCTAAATGGTAGTGGTTAGAGACAAGAGTTGATGGGGTCAACCTGCAAGTTGGAGGTATTTTCCTGAGTAAATGTAGACACAATAATTCCCTACCATTTCACACAAACTGAAATTGGAAAAACAAGTATACTGAAACAATAGTTGATTTCATGTACTACAAAAACAAATGAACCAGAATTCAAACCCAACAAAAATAACTGAATATAAAAGAGTACAAAGGGACTCACCTATCCATGCACTAAAAACCCCACTTAATAGTAAGAATATTTTAGCTACTGGAATTTGATGTATTACACCGTGTCCAATTGGTTTTACTGGGGTCCCTCCTTGTCCTAGGCCACCGATTCCTTCGTCAAAATGTTTGTCATCTTCACAATAAACAACATGTGGGGTCGAATCCTGGTAGGGGTGATTAACATAGTACCCAGTAGGGGACCCCGATCCACAATAGAGAAATACAACAATTCAATAAAAAATCCATGCACCAATGACAACTCACACGAGGTATATTCTATAGTAGTAAAGGTTCATCGGTTATAGTGAATAATCATTCGTAATATAGAGGGACACATCCTTGATTAAATGCTTCTAATATACAGAGCCACTAAGGCTCTGTATGGATGCAAATCGTATGCTAAGAAACTATGGATCCATAGGACTGGTGCTCATCATTTGGGCCACTAAGGATCCACATGACTGCTGCTCATGTACTGGGCCACTAAGGATCCATGTGGCTGGTACTCCAGCCATCAGTCATACCTAAATCGCGACAAAGTCCCACATATAAATTACCAAAAATTAATGTATAGTTTTATGGGATCTAATGAAATATATGGTGCATCGTTCAATTACCCAGACTGTGTGATACATATGTTTTAGTAAATTGTGGTCGGTTGCATCCCGCCGTAGTCCGACTCAATCGAATTGCCCCGAACAATCCAGGCTTGAGGTCCTGCATGACCCATCTGTCTACCTGGTTCATTAGGCCTCATTGGTCCTGGATTATGTTGTCTATGGTTCAAACCCTCCAGGTCATTGAATGACCTAATTTTTATAAGTACCGACCCACTCGTGCGGGCTGGTCTCTATTTCCCACCTGGGTCAAAGAGCGGCATATCCAGCCCGACATTAACTCACCTACCCGGTCTGCTAAAATAGGCCTACTCAAGGAACTGAATGGGTAGCTAAGGTAGCCCGGTCCAACTAGCCTGACATGGCACTGTGGGTCAGCTGGTTTGACATAGCCCTAAGGTCTGACCTTGTTAGGCCTCGACCCCCTCACCTAGTCTGGTACAACCCAAAGTGCTTCATTCGGTCTGGTCTTGCCCGTAAAAGTTTGGTCGATCTGAGGGGGCCTGTGTCTGGTCAACCTAGACGCCCCCTTTGTTTTAAACGACCCTTGGATGGGGGACTCTCCTCCACGCAGTTCTCAGTGGAACCACATTCTAGATCAATGATGCGGTCGACGGGTCGCGACCTCATACCGTACTACAACGTTGTGCGTTGAGCGCGTTGCTCCCTCCGGCGCATGTCGACAGCCCTTTTTCTACACCATAATGTGTATCTAACCTCAGCTCCACTACCACTGTGGTAAACAGAGGGGTGTGTCTCCTCCCTTCGGTCACTACCTCCGGCACTAGTGCACTGGAGGTTCCTTCTTTGGGCCACCAATGTTTCTCTGGTGGTCTATTTTTCTAACCTTCTATGCCTACGGTAGGGCAGCTATCATCACTACGATGGACTCAAACATTCCTTATATTCATTCAAATATTGTTTTTAATAAGAATTCACAAGGAGGGGGGTAGGCCTTGATTGTTTTAGCCCGTACACTCAGTGTTAGATGTTAAAAGTAGGGGAGTTTGAGGATTTAAATTCTATAAATAATAAAAATAACCGCCAATAGCAATCCCAAGAATGAATCCCACCCACAAGAACGCACGATTTGCATATTAGAATGTTCGTGGGTTAATACGAATTTTTCTAGTAGTAAAAAGACTTCAGAAAGTATTAAATAATGAAAACCCTTCATCCTTGATGTCTGTTTCCCAAACGCTTCATCCTTGAGGGTCCGAGAGTACGATGGAATTGGCCTTTCATCGTATTACATCAAATTTAATGACTTCCTTCTACTGTTCGTTATTCTTCAATGGGTAGGAAATCTGACGGAGGATCATCAGAGAGTCCTCCTAGTTTAATCTTCCATTCCACAAATGCATCACATACGAAAAAAGAAATTATGGACCAAAGTTTCTATTAAACAATGATGTCTCTTCATTAAAGAGAGATTAAGCTGCATGTTAACGAGTAATTAATGAGATCCATTAAGGCACCTTGTCAAAGCCTCGTTGCGGTAACACACCTTCTTCGTGTCTCTACTCATTGGTGAGTATTGAAATAAAAATAAATTTCATTTTATTTTATTCTTTTTCTTGAAAAGTCCCGAATTTAACTTTTTCATTCGGCCCATATCTGTCGAGGTTATGTCCTTTCTAGATAATTCCCGATATTATGATTTCAATGATGCCATCATAATTTTTACTTGAGCACTGGTTTAAATGTTCTAAAAACCAGCTTGCATATTTACTGAACGTACATTAAAAATATTTAAAATTATTTCCCCCTATCACCGGGGCATAGAATAACATTTCGTCTGAGCATTTGGTCTCAGAATAATTCCATATAATTTAAAAACAATTACATGGAAATTTCGGGACACTTCATATTCAATAAATGATTGAAAAATTAAAATTAAAACAATATATTCATATAAAATAGAAAATGTTATTTTATGAAGTTCATTTTTCATCAAAAATTTGATTTATGTACAAAACATTTGGTATGAGATCAAAAATAATAAAATATGTTATACATAAAAGGAATATTGGAGTCCATAACCTGAGACCACCTAAAATAACCATCATTGGTATAACCACAAGGCTATGCCACTATGAGCTACAAAAGATGATTTTATATTAATAGTATAAACAATATTTATCATTGTATAAAACTTAATTAATATTTAATACTATATAATCTAAATATTTAATTTAATAAAATTCAAAAAACTGATTATTTCAATCAATTAAAATCTAGGGACAATGTTTACAATAAAACAATTGTTCATAAAATTCATATTTAAAACTAAAACAACTTATTCTAAAATAAAATATAATTTTTATTCCATGAATTTTAGAGGATAAAATATAACAAACATCAAATTATATTGAATTAAAAAATATTAAAAACAAAATGGTACATTTATATTTCATTAATTATTGTAAATAAATAACATTTATACAAAAATATATAATTTTCTCTATTCTAGTAAAAGTTATTCTTTTAAAAAAAATTATCAAAAGATCATCCTAAGATAGTTATTAGTTGTTAAATCCAAAAATGAAAATAGTTTTGTAAAATTGAATCTCTGTTATTTAAAAATTAATCATTTAAATATTTCCGTATATGAAATTAGTTTAATAAAACTATTTCTTATTTTTAATGAATTTATCTACATAATTCAAAAGTACTAATAAATATAAAAAAATATTATATTAATACCTAGATTGTTACATTCACCTAGTATAGAAATTGTGTCCTTATAATTTTATTCACTTACTAATAATGTGTGATACTTTTTCATCATAAAATTTTTAGATTATAATGTTACTTCATTTACTATTCAAATTCTCCAAAATATCAAAAACCTTGTGAATTAAATTGTTCCAAAAAACTATATCCTTATGTTTATGAATTTAAATAGTGTTTTACATATATTAATGGTTATATTTCAAGTAAACTACTTCTTGACTCCGAACATGATATGAATATGAAAACCACTTTCTTAATATCAAAACTAGGAAAAAATTATGTACCTATGATAAACACAAAGTCAAAGACACTTTCGATAAAACTATTATATAATATTCTAGGATTTCATATGGTATAATGAATAGTGTAATTAATTTCACTTTATTTATCCAAAATGAAAAGTATAGTTCAATTGATAAATTTTTAAAAAACATAATCACCAACCTAAAGAGAATATACATTACTTTAAATATTTTTATAACATTTATAAATTCACTAAGATTTTCTCATATGTTAATAAATATTTTTTTACTGTAAAAACCATTTATTATACCAATTATGGGCCCATAAACATTCTTTCAAATAATTCATCAAAAAATGTTGGAGTTTAACAACTTTTCCCTATAATTCCAAGAAATTTTCCATCTGTAGAGTTGGTTGAATATTTTATTATAAGAAAACACAACCAAATAATTTTATTGATCCCAAAATCTTTGTTAATCCATTTAGAAAGCTCAAATAATTTCCTCCCATTTAATAATTTATTTCTCAAACTATCTATTAGATTGATTTTAAAATTTAGTGTTAAAATTTAATTTAGTTCCCATAGCATTTTGTATTGCTTTTAAAATATTTGAGTCAAGTACGGGATCATGATCAGATACAATAGAGTTAAGGAATATAATATAATCTAATTATATCATTAATATAAATTTGGGAATTTTTATAGACGTACCAAATATCTTATATAAGAAGGAATTGTGAATATTTAGTCATTCAACCAAGAATAACAAAAATTGCTTCGTTACCTCGATATTTCATAGGTAATCCAACAAAAAAATACATGGTTATATTTTTTCAATTTCCACTATGGAATTGGAAAAACTTGATGCATCAAGTTTTTGTAAATTTTTCTCCTTTAATCTATTCAAAAGTAATTTAATTCATTATAAGTTCTGTAATATCTCTTTTCATTCCATCCCACTAGTAATACTCCCTATGGCCTCTTTGCATATTATTGTTGAAAGGATGAATAAAAAATTTTGAACTCTGAGATTCATTTAAAAAATCATCAACAAATTGGAATCAAAAGACACACATAAAATTTTTAAAAATCTCAAAAAAATTATACTCAACATGAAATTAATGTCACATAAACTTATTAATCGATTATTCATTTTTCAATAAATCATAGTCATCATTCTAATATTTTTTAATCTTATCTAATATAGATGATTTCACTAACACCTAAAAACGCATATAAAGTTCCTACAGAAAAGTTTTATTGGCCAAAATTTATCAGATCATTAACCAAAGGACCATTTTCACAACGTAACATGGTTATTGAGTCATTATTTTTCTATCTGAAAGAATCATCTAAATATTTTTCTTCCCAGTGTTGTAACAAATCGTGTAGTCATAGTCTTAATGAGTTCCATTCATATTCTCTTTCCCATTACCAAATATTTCTTATTAAATATATGCATAAAAATAATATGATTAATATATATTTAACACTTTGACCCATATTAATTATGTCGCAATATTTTTATGAAAAAAGATATATTAGTTAATTAGAAATCATGTGTAACATAATTAAACTCTTGAGGTTTCAGTTTTCATGAAATATAAGAAATTACCCGATATTTTTGCATTTAAAAGAATCCAATTCCATTAGAGAATCATCATTTTATATAAAAAAATAACTAATCATTTAGGCTAGCGATAAAATTCAATCATTCGCTGATCCCGTTTTATTCTTCAAAAAAGTCATCAAATTCTTTTATCATGGTAATTTTAACTCCTTTTAGTGTTTACTTAGTTAGTGGGCAAGATAATCATTAAATTTTAATCAAGAAATAATTAGTAATTTCTTATTAATACATGAAAACTCTTAATCTATTTAATATTTAAGGCCTTATTAATTAGTCAATAAAATTTATATTAGAATAATCAATTATTATTTCATATTTATTTACAATGTTCCCAAAATAAGAAATATATAGTAACAAAAAAACACTTTAGCTAATTTTTGTAGATATTCATTTCATGAAGGGTATGATGGTCAACCCTTAGCTGATTTTAATGATCCATATATTTTTTAATTAAACCAAAATATCATCAATAAAAATATCCAAAATCATATACAAATACACATAGAAAATTATATTTATTAAATTTATAAATGCAGTAGGGGAATTTTTCAAACCAAATGGCATAAAACCAGACACATGATTCCCATATCTTGTTAGAAATACTTTTTTTTATGGACATCCACCCACACATTCATATTATGGTCCCATAATAACATGTCAAACATTGATAAATATTGAGATCCCTAGATCTATTTAAACAATTAATCAATATGAACTAAAGGATATTAGTTCTAAATAATAATGTTATTCAATTATATTTAATAAATGAAAATTATCATGGAACTATATTCCTTTTTAATAAATAAAATCGGGTCACCCAATGGGGATGTGATATGATGAATGAAACCATTATCAAGTATCTCAAATTACAAATTTTTCACAACCCAATGTTAAACCTCAACCATTTGATAAGGGTTTTTAAATATTAGATTATATTAGGGAACTAAACATGTACTAAATTCAACTTCTTGATCAGGTATTACACTAGTAAACACATCAGAAAAAATTTTCATGTACTCATTTACCAGGGGAACATCATTAATCTATATAATTCCCTAATATTAAAAAATATGTTTCAGAAAACATTCATTGAGTTATTTTTAGGTATCACAACTTCTTACAACGTTATAAAAGGAATTTCATCATTATTGTATTAAAAAATCAACTCTTTATACATTGAAAATATATTAGATCTTCAATCAATCATATCAGGATAAAAATATATCCAATGCAAATGTTGAATAAAATCAAACTCGACTAGAGTAAATTCATTAAAATTAGTAGATAAATTCATCCTACAAACATAGGCTAAAAAATTCATTTAGTTTATTTTTTCCTTAATACATATTTTATGTGTATTTACAATAAGTTTTTCTATCATTTGATGACATGGAATTTACAAATTACCAGATACATTCTAATATATTAAATACTTTTTAGAACAAAAATCATATACCACGTTATCATAATTTGAATAAATAATTAATGTACCTGATAAAACTTTTTTCCAAGACCCAAAATCTACTAAATGGTTTTCAAATGACTTTACTACTCCTTTATTCTTTATTTCTAGTGGTTTCCCATAATTCAAGTCCTTCTTCAATAAGGTTTGAAAATAAATCCTTGTCCTACCACATTTAAAACAAATTAATGCTTTATTATAAATCTTTTTTTAAACAATACCATGATGTATTTAATTGCTATTATTTTAAAATATTCCAAACATTCCACATCAATAACACTTCTTCATTTTAATAAGGTATTCCATATGGTTCTAATAAACATATTTTCCATAAAATGGAAACAAAATGTTCCTAAATCCATATTTCATTTATTAAATTGTACCAATTTACTTCCATATAGAATATTTTGTCTACCTTTTTTCAAAGTACAAATGGTCATTGAAAAAATCCATTTCAACCGATTATTTACATTAAAAAACTACAACATAAATTTTAAATATAGGAGAAGACAATGAAAATAGATATCATAACATCAATCCAAAATAAAAATGACTCTTTTTATTATAGAGATAAGTAATAAAATATGACATGTTCATTTCTATTAGAGTAATGTTTCATTCATATGAAGATACCTAATATCGAACCTTTTGTTTCAATTCTAGGAATTAAGTTTCCGTACTTTATCGAACCACCTTAAGAAATTGATTTTGAAGGATAATATTCTTACATTCATCTCATTCTAAGGAATAAATATCTTCTCTTTCCCAGGTAATTTTGAAAATTTTACACCATTGGTCTGCTTCACCTTCCAAATGATAATTTTAGAGACTATCATTTTGATGATCTGAGCATCCCATGACATCAAATTCTTTTTTTAAATGAACACATCCCTCAACTACCACTCAGACAGAAGATCAACTAAATACATGAGGTTATTTCTTCATAAAATGGCTCACAATTATCATGATCATGTGTTGTAGTTATAGATGATCTCATGTGTATATTCCACCATAATTTGATTAAATTTTAAACTGAACAATCTTAGTCAGAAACTGATCAGTTTGAATTAAATAAATCTGGGTTACTGATTTTTATGTATATCATCCTCTTGGTTTTTTCTAACATTGACTTCCATGTTTTTTCATAAAAAATCTGAACAAACAAGTTTTAAATGAAAAAAAATGGTTATATTAAAATTATATATCCATTCATTTTAACCTTAATTTTGTAATCTTTTAGTGTTATTCAACTAATATTATTCTAAACTCTTAGGGTTTCTAATCATTAGATCTAATACTGATTATATGGACACATAATTATACATTTCTTATTCAGGATATTTTAAACATTATTCAATTTTCTATAATTTTTTCATTCTATTATATTAGATAATTTGTACTAACTCATAAATATTGAAACCATACATAAAATGTGGATAATTAATCCTACAATCTATTTTTTCAACCAAGTCAACCTTTTAAAAAAACATTGATATTTTCTATGGTACATTTTCATAATTTTACCATTGATCTCATCCTTTTCTCTATTATCCCATAAATATAATGAAATATTTTATGACATGTTATTAGAAAAAATATCAAGAATGAATATAAGATAATGTAAATTAGTAATCATGTTAAACCCCATAAAAACATTTTCCTAAATAATATACCATTTACCATGAAATGGAAACATAATTTCAATAATATACTTATCATACATCTTGAAAATCATTAAATATTCATGAAACATTAATAATAATGAATATAAGATAATATTTGGTGACTTGGTACATCATTTAATATTCAATTGAGATATAACCCTCAATACTACTATATATTGTAAACCACGATACTACTAGAAAATAACACCCACAGTTACACTTGGATGTAACCTTCATAGTTACACTTGGAATAACCGTCATGGTTAACTTCTAGTAAAAATAATGCATTAGAGATATATTATGGGGTTAACAATATTTTTTCTCTACTACACCCACCTATTATAATAAACAATTCCCATGAATAATATCATTATCCTAAAATATGATATTTTGAATCAGAAACATTTCCATTAATAAAATAACTTATTTTAAGACATTACTATGAACATACAAATAAAAATTATTTATTTTAAAATAACCATGTATGATTTTAAATGGAGTTTCAAAACATTAATGTGTGATGAATGCGGTAAAATATATTGATTCTATATAAGTTAAGAACATGCCTTCTATATTTTTTATAAAATTTTTATGGAACATTATTTAGAAAACAACAAAATATACCTTTCAAACCATATTGAAAAAATTCAATCAGGAATATAAGTTGCATTAAAATCATATGATAATAGTAAAAATATTTTTTTAAAAAAATTTGAAAAACATTGTCATGGATAGAAATGAGTTTTTTGATGGAAACATTTAAATGATTATTTTTAAATTTAATTCCCTTAAAAATATTATATCATATAAGTGACCGTTAATAAAATTAATAAATTATGTCTATCAGTTTTAATTCCTCAAAAATAATTTTGTATAAAACATAAGATAATAAAAATTAATATCACATATAATATTAACATGTCATAATCAGGGACGTATATGTTTCACCCAAAGAATTGAAAATGAGTTAATAAATCTCTTACCTTAGTTTTCACGTCATTCAAATTCATTCAAACCTTCTATATTACTTTATAAATAGTGTTTTTAATTTTTTCCAAAACTATATTCATATTTATAATACCATATATAATCATTTCATAAAAAATTTCTACCTATACAATAATAATGTATCAATATTTCCATTATTTTTTGTGATTTCTTTTCAAGGTTTGATTGTTGGTTTATATGTGTATAACTATGGATTTTCTAGTGAAATTGAATTAATAGTCTAGAAGTGGAATGAAATATTATTAATTCACTTATATAATTATAAAAGGTCCAATAAATCATATTTTAACATGATAACCATTCATTTTATAAAATGTTAATGTTAAATTATTAGTTTACTTTTGTGGTTTTCATATCCTCATGAAATATTTAACTTTTCTATAATTATATGAATAAATATTAGTTCTATAACCTTAAATAAGTAATAATATAATTATTAATATATTATTTGACCGTAATAATAGTTTTATCACTATCCTTGTTACTGTTAATTGAATATGAATAATCTATGCCCACGACGACCGTTAACCATCATAATTTTGATAAAGGTTTCATTTCATTCAATAACAGGTGATGAGAAAATGAATGTATATAAGATATTAGATTATAAATATAAAATTGAATTATAAACATGATACTATATTTATTATACTATTATGGATAAAGTAAGCGAGGAGAAGGAAGAAGAGAAAAAAATAATAGAGGTGGTTTGAGAAAGTTACATTGTGGATACCACCTACTTATAGGATCCCATAAAGAACATGAAAATTGTATTTAGTGAGAAAAAAATTATATGTGTATGAAACTAGTGGTTAGGACAGGGTTTTGAAGAAATTTTGATATCTTTAAGGACTGTGAGTATTAAGGGGGTGGTGAGAAGTGGTATTTATACTAGAGGAGGGGTGGTTTTATTTTTTTATATAATGAAAATTTTATATTTAAATCCAAACATATTTGGGTGGAATTAATTTAAAATAATTTATTTTATAATTAATGTTTTAAATTATCATTATTTTAAATAAACTCATCAACAAACCTTTTTTTATAGGTTTTTATATATTACCTTTATCCATTAACCTCTTCTATTATTTTACCTACACCTTAGTAAATAGTTTTTTACCATGGAAATTATAGTATTTATAAAAAAATTATTTAAAAAATTATTTTTAACTTATGATTCCAAATATGGAATCTTTTTATCCAATTTTGATTCATATAATTTTAAAAATTATATTTTAAAAAAACTAACAGATGTGATGAAAATGGATGTTTAAAAATTATATTTTTCATGAAAAAAATGATTTTATATTAACTCTAAAACTTATTATTATAATTTTATGAAAACAAATTAATATATAATGATATATTGATTTTATATTTTATTAAAATAAATATATATTATTGAATATTTTAGTTATTTAAAATAGACAAAAATTATATACATTAAGAATTTTTTCAGAAAAATATTCTGTTTAAATCCAAAAAAAAATATATTATAAACTAAATATAATTTTAATTAAATATAATTTGTGGGTATAAAATATAACTAAATTAATATTATTTTTCTATATACCAAATTAAAAACCAAATGGGACTTTTAAATTTCATAATTTTTTGAAAAGAAATGATATTTTTACAAAAACATGTATTTCCAATATGCACTGAAAATTTAATATCATTATAAAATTAAAATAAATTCATCCTAATTTATTTTTGAGACTATTAATAAAAGAATGAATTTTTATTCAAAAATATAAATCAATTAACTGAAAATTAATAATTTCAATATTATCTTATAAGAAATTAGTTTAATAATAATATTTTAAATGTATAATAAATTTTATAATTTAATTTGTCAATAATAATAAATATAAAAGTAAATTACTATTTTGGTAGTTTGGTTTTTAAAGGAAATAAAATGGTCATATTTTATTCTTATATTATTTAAAAACCATAAAATATTTTGGGATCATCAATGAAAACATTCATCAAATTGGTGTCATTTAAAGGATTCCATGTTCATCTAGGAGTCATTATTTATTTTTAATTTTTCAATTATTTTACAATTTTAATGTTAAATAAAAATAATAAATAATTTACATACACACCTTATCCTATATAGTAGATTTTATCATTTTTATATGTTAGTTCTTTATAGTTTTTAAATAAAACCATAGAGATTGAGAATTCACATAGCTCCTTAAGGACATGTATGAGGACCTTGAAAACAAATTATAAAAGCCCTATTCAGGGAAATGAATTAGTTAGCAAACTACTTCTTTTATTTTTATCAAAATGAAAGCATGGAACCTTCAATGTCTGCTAGTTTATTTCACACTATTTATGAAGTTATTATAGTGGTGGTAGATAGATTAGATGATCCTCAATTTCCCTCTCCTTTATAAATCCTTCCAATGGAAGGCATAAAGAGCTAGAGGATAAATCACTAGAGGGAAATAAATAATAATTATATAAATTAGATTTGATTTATTTTTAATTGAATCACATTATCACCCTCTATATGTTAACAATATATAATTTTTTGAATTAAAAAATACCAGGGGTAGGGATCAATAGTTTCATGAAGATTAATTAATGATAATGTGATATTACAAGTTGAACACAATGAATTCCTAGTGGACATACCTAACAAAACTAAGTTACAAGATTTCTATAATGAAGGGGTATTATGGTATTTATTCATTTTCCTTAAATTAATTATAATTTAAATATTCTCTAACATTACCCAAATTGAATTATTCCGTGTAGTACATTTGGATCAATAAATATATATTGAATAATTTTCTTGTGAAGTTTCACCCAAAGCTAAAGAGGATTCCCCATTTTCCCTTAAATTCTATTTGAAAGGTCTACCTTTTTATTAAATTTATACACCTTTAATAATCAATGAATGTGGTTATCTAAAATAATAACTTGAAAATGATTACATGAAGGGATATCTTTTTTCGGCTTTTATCAATGAATCTTCACCAACCATCATATGTTAGATAACAACTATAACTACCTTCCTTGGGTCATCCAATATAGTGTATGTTATTATGGGTTAAACTAATATTAATCCACTTTTATTATATTTATACATTTTCCTATACTATTTTACATCCAATACATTTATAATATATTCATTATTTATTTTAATAATTTTTTGTTAGTGGAAAATAACTAGGACTATAATCAAAATAAATACATGAAAATCTTGTCAAATAATTCTTTTATCACTTAAACTTCTTTCTTCCAAACCAAATACCGCATGAAAAGCTGATTGCAAAATTTTTGAATGGAAATATCTAGTATAGTTTTTAATGTGGGTTAGTGGTTCTAATAAAATTAGGATTTCATTTTTTTTTACTTTTCATATAGGTTTTAGTAAAATTGTTCTTTATTTAAATTGCATTATCATTTTTTATTATTGAATTGATTTGAATGTATTTGATATGATTTACATAGAAATATTTTGTTTTAAATTTTTATTGATATGAAAATTTTTTGTGGAATTTTTTTTAACTATTTTAGGAATTTGAACAATTTTTGAAATCCATTATCGTGATCAAATTGAAAAAAATTATTTTCATGACCCCTAGGATATTATCAACCAAAATATTCATATTATTTCTAATACACATTTCATGAGTGATACTCATGAATGTCTTATACTATATCATTTATTACATATTATCACATATTTCAATAGTCAATGTCACTTTTAAAATAATCAACACATTTTAATATTTATACTTTTAACCATTGACACACTCATTTTAAATATTCATTAAAACATTGATTTCACAAATTACACTTGAAAGTAAAGATCCAAATCAGAATACTTTTATTCCCTTCCTAGATGAATTTTAGTATTATTGCACGACATTCATTAAGAAAAGTGTGTAGGAAAGGTGTTTATGTTATAAAGGTATGTTTCTCATTGATAAAGATATATGTAGTGTTAACATCGAACTTGGTATGTTTCTATGATTGATCATTAATTGAATTTTATCATTCAACCCTATTGAATAAAGGGGAAAAAAGACCAATAATATGGTTTGTTTCTTAGGTAAGTCAAAAAACCATTATTATAATGACAGATTTAAGATCCTATTGGATTACATTCTTGATGTGAAATTAAATATTATTAATACTTGGGAAAAATGTTGATAATAAAATTTTAAAATAGTAAAAAATAAACACAAAAAAATGAAAAATTATTGATAATCATACCTTATCATTTATTCATTCATGAGAAATAATGAGTTTTGTGGTGTGGGAAGATGAAATTATCATATCGGAAGCAATGTCTTCATTATAATTTTGTTTTGATTATAATACATTACACTTTAAAGTTAAAGTACCTTTTTCTTCTTCACAATACTTTTCACATCATTTGCCCCAAACTAGAACACATAGATCAATTTGATCATAAATTCAAAGACATCATAATTAATTTTGATATATTTATTTATAAGGTGGATATTGTAGATACCCCAAAATAATATGTTATGTAACATATACATGATTTATGGGTATATATCCAGATTATATATATCAAGAGTGGTGAATGAACAAAATAAAAGTGAGGTATGTTGTGATTGGGTCTTTGAATGATAATTTGGGTTGAAAACATTTGACAGCAGGAGAATAAAATAAATCAGAATTTAATATGATAGATGATATATGATAAACTCAATTTTTTAATTTTTTTAGAATTTTTCTCATTATTTTTTGGAATTTTATATGGATATCAAATAATTATTTTTGGAGTGATTTATTTGAATTTAGGTGGATTTGATTAAACATAATTTCATTGAATTTTAAAATTATAGACAATCGAATAATAATTTATAAGTGGTTGAATTAGTTGTTCACTTTTTATAGCTTTCAAGACATTCAGATGCATAACCAATAGAATATATTAATTTTCACTTCATTATAGTAATTTTTTAAATAAAAATTCCTGAATGATCAGAAAGGATGTTATAGACACTTGATTTAGAAATTTTATCCTAAGAGTGGGAAACCAAATCATTTCTATATCTACTCCCACAGATCTATAGAAATTAACTATTAATATTATTTGGATAAAACATGTTTTATCTAAATTTAGAAACCATATATCTCCTGATATGAATTATTGTACTAACTCTATTAATTTTAAAATATTTTCTTGATAAATAATTATCCCACCAAATAAAATATCACAACACATTTTTCTATACAAATCTCATTCTTGAAAATCTGTCTGATAACCTAGGGTTCGATTGCTCAGTCAGATTTTGTCATTACGATGGATTCATTACAATGAACCCTTTTTAAAAATTTAACTTCTCATACTCTGTTCAACTGCTGTGTCTGATCTTTCTATGTCCCATAAAAATGATGACTTATGATCATTTAACTATATCTATATGTGGAAATATAACATTCATATGGACTCTACAACGTTCATCCTTTCCTGACCTGGTGAAAAAGTTAAAAATATTTATTGTATTGTTCTTTTATTTATAAGAGACTTAGAATAGAAAACATGGGAAACTGATAAATTTTTCCCTCTAACTCAAATATCAAATCTCAAAAAATACCTCACATTTAAACATTAACATTATTTGATTCAATAATGATAAGTATTTATTCATAATTAGTCTTCTCGAACATACTATAATTTCATCAGTTCAATATAACATCCCCGTATTCAATAAAATGTAATATAAGCAACATCAGTCTGATCTATCTTAAATAGCATCATCTTCCTCTTCTAATTATTATCACACAATATTCGTCAATACATTATGATATGAATTTCATCGTCAGAGTTTGTTCGATTAATTGTTCACCTTACAACCAGGACTACTATGTTTTTTCCATAGAGTCAATCTAATTAATATTTCTTCTCATATCTAATCTAATTAACATTCTTTATTAGATTCATTCTGAATATATTTTCTTCAAAAAATTAGTCTGATGGATTTTCCATGTGTTCAACCCAAATGAACCCTAAAAACGATGAAATTATCATCACAATGGAATTCTAACTATGATGGAAACTCTACATTGTAACATTTGAATTCATCAAGCTGCATTTTCCATAACTCACTAATAAAACTAAAAACTTTTATGATTGGTACTTATAGATCCAATTGAAACATTATCTTGATTTTAAGAACCGATTAAATCATTAAGATTCCTAAATTTCATCAAAAATAGTTATCATAATAGTAATAATGAAATTTAAGATCTCAAAGATTGGAAAGTGATCATCTGGAATACTTAGGAATGTATTATGAATTCCCTCTAATTCAGAACCTTCATTCATTCCAAAAAAACTCAATATGATTGGCTACAACTATTCTACCCATTTTTATCATAAGAATTCCATCACATGTTTTACATACATCATATGATATTTCAGAATAACATACCAAAAATAAAATTTTCAATCTTCCTCACTCTGTAACTAATGAATTTATATATAACACCTAGTTTGAAGAATCATAAACATAATGTTGATGGATCAGACTCAGATGGTGTGTCTGATCAACAACTCCAGAGAATATACGTCTTTCATCATCCTCACTCGTTATTCATTCAGTGCTTATGAGTCTTAAATACTTATTCATGAAACCTATAGAAAACATTCTCAATGATAGAAATGTTCTTCCCCTTTTGGGTTGCATTTAAAAATTCAAAAAAATTAACCTATTTTATAAAAAATTCCTTCTTCAAAATATTTTTTTTCATTAAATATTAAATATTGTAAAATCAATTTTATGGTAGATATTCAATATCCGCCTTTGGATTTCTTTACATCATTTGTTAACATATTTATCAAATATCATAATTATTTTAAAAACTCAACATTTGTAAACAAATTATGTTTTTTGACAATTTATAAAACACATCCTTTCCCAAAAGAGAGTTTCTTTACACATCACAACTGGATAATATAATATATTTGAATTAATTACATCCGTTAGTGATGAGAAAATATTTTTGCCATGAAATTATAAACACCCCTCACTTTTATGTTTTTAGAAAATTTTTTGGTAACCACAACATTTGATTCATTAAATAAAGATAATTAAAAACATTTAACAATGATTAAATTAATTAATTTATACATCATTTTTCAACATAATCAAAATAATTGCAGGGAACTTCTTTATGAGATTTAGGATTCCATTATATGAGGATTAACATGAATTTTTTTCCTCAAATCAATGAACATTTACCATGGAATTTTATTTTTGAATATATCAACAATTTGATACTTCATTTAGAGATATTCCAACAAAAAATGTCTAGAATAAACTTTCAATGTTATAAAGTGAAAAATTATATCAATGTGTTTTGATCTTTATTTAAGGAACATATTTTTATATTGTAGAATTGCACTCAGATTAATATAAATTATCTTTAATGGTTTAGACACTTATACTTAAAAATGATCCAGATGGACATTAATCCACCACATTTGAGTGAAATCCTTAGTAGACACAACATATTCTTCTTCTATTGTGATAAAAGTTTCTAAACATTGTTTTGTACTATTCTATCATACATAACATTACCTAAGAAAAATTTTCTTTTTGAGGATGATTTTCAATCATTTAAATTGCAACACCCCAAGATTTTTCAAAAAGAATTATATTGAATTCATAAAACACTATGTCTCTACAAAACACCACATTTTTATAACCTATCATTTAAATATAACTTTACCACCACTGTGATTTAAATTTTAAAAATATGACATACAAGATCGTGATCAGTATGTTAATTAGAGTCTGATATAACCAACTGATTTTTTTTGAAAAGTAACATGCTATTATGAATAGTAATTTAACAATAATGAATATTGAAATAACCTTATGAATAGTAAACTCACCTATTATAGTATATATATAGTATTTAAGTGAATATATGATGAACCTATGATTAGGAATAATAAAATAAATGTTTTAAAAACAATATTTTAATCTCAATTATGAATTTAATTGAAGTAAATAAATTTATCGTATTTAGACAATTATTTTTTACCTCACATTCCCTTATTACGATACTAGTCACTATAATCAATACTATTGGGTTTTTTTTGAAATTATAATAAAATAATTAGTAAAATAATGGAAAAACCCTCCTCTACTCTACATAACCCCCCCCCCCACTCCCACTTCTCTTAACTCTTATAAAGCATTGTGCCTTCTCTAATTATTAAAATAATATCCTACCAAGCTCTTCCCCCACAAAAAACATCCCTTGGTCTCATAAAATTACCAAATCATATTCCCTTAAGAGGCTCTCAAGTAAGGTTAATCCAAGAGGTAATATTCCTCTTTTCTTTTCATCCATTTTCATGTTCTTTGCTTCTCATTTATTTCATGAAAATTACACATCTAAATGGTATGAAAACACCAGTACCATAAATGTACTATAATATTTTTATTATAATGGGATAATTCATCTTCATCACTTATTTCCTCCTCATTGATGCTACAAATTAACAGTCGTCTGAGATGTATTGATTTATCACATTCAATGACGATGATTGTTTAAATTTGATTTACCTTCTTTAAGTGTGGTCAATAAACAATTTTTTTGGTTTAACTAGTCTATAATATAGGTATTATAGATCATTTAATATTAAGTAACTAGTATATGTACATAACATTAAATCATATGAACAAACTAGATCCTAATAATCAAAATAATAATAAAATAATAAAAGTGATTGTCATTAATATTTAACCTCATTATTATTCCTCATTACATGTAACCAAATGATATAAACGACCATTAAAACCTATATATGTACATAAATAATTTGTGGATTATATTCTGGAGATTTACATCCATTCCACATGAACTCTATTACATAAAAACAAGTGAACCGATTATAAAAATCATGAAAACAAACACTCTGGAATGATAACATTCAATATGATTATGTATCGATAAGGATATAAACTAACTAACAAAATTATCACAAAATAAATAAATGTCTAATATCTTCTAAAATAAGTATTTAATTAATCTAATTTTATATTCCATGAACATAAGGTTAAGTGAGAAGCATTCAGACTTAAGGTAAGGGTTTCCTTATCTCAATTCCATTTTTGTGACATTGTTGGTATTCACTACTATTACTTGTGTATGTTATAATCATACATACCATTAGTGTATCATATCATTAATATATTTATTTTAATTAAATTCAATTTACTATATTATGCTTATTAATTTTGGGTCATGACATTCAAATGATTATAATGTTGTATGTATTTTCTACCCAACCCTCCAATTTCATTTAGAATGCTCTTATTCTATATTAACCTTAATGAAATTATTATTTATTATTAATTATCCATCAAAAATTTAGTTTGAATTTCCTATATATGGGTACCAATTATAATCCTTCTTTATTTTATAGGGAGTTTCAGGTTTTAAATGAATCAATAAAAAAATCTTTTGAAATGTAAGATTGATTCAACGGACATATCAAATTCTTTCCTATTTTGATGTTAAATATATAGTTTTATTTATTCCACATTTACCTTCCTAAAATCAATATTTTTTTCTAGAAAATGGTAATTTGGTTCATTTTTTTAAAGAAAACATTCATTTTCACTTTAAAATTCATTAATATTTTCCATAAACCGAAGTAAAATGTTTTATTTATAAAGCTTCTTTAAAAATTCATTTTAAATTGTGTCACAAAAATAAGATATTATATAACCGTAAAATATAATTTCAATGGCCTTTCATTTTATTTTATTGGAACTAAACGATTAGAATCAGGTTTCATGAAAAATATAGATGAAAATATAAAAAAATATTATTTACAATGTAAAAAATGATTTTTTTCACCTCACATTAACATTTCTGACATATATTCCTTGTTAACCACATATTTATTTCTTGTTTTGTATATACTAACCCTTGTTATACCATATCTATTGTATCCTTATTCACCTAAAAATATAATGGATTATGATTAGAAGGTTTCGATGTGGAATGGGACACATTGTAATGTTTAAGGATTATTTCCTCAAGAATTTTTCAATGGTATCATTTAAAAGAATATTTATTTATTTCAACATCCATTGATGAATTTTTTTATTTCTTAGAGATATATATCTTATGATGTAGAATCTAGTTTTTTTAATTAGACAGAAAAAATATATTTTCAACTTCTTCTTTTACTTAATCAGCCATTTTTTATACTGACCATGGAAACTGAATTCTTGTTGATTGATCAAATAAAGTTATTATTTTAGGCATGGCTATAGGCATGACATGTTTTTTAAGTGGATCGAAATGTTTTGGGTGTTTTAGGTGTTTTGGACAAAAAAATTATCTTTTAAATGACATTAGAGGGTACAGGGTTTCCGCATGGTCTGCGAAACCTTTCGGCCCTATGAAAAATGTGTTGTGTCTTAGCGCATGGGCTATTCTTGATTTCATAAATATTGTGCCTCTCTAGTGTGGGGTGAGCCATGGAGGCTGAAGACACTTAATTGTTTGGGAACAGTTTGGAAAACTGGGTGGGTAAAATCATGAACAATACCTAGTTTTTAGATTTTGATTTGTGTTAATTTAATTAAATTATTTTAAATTAAAATACAATATAAAACTATGCTCTTATGATAACTCTATCAAATGAATCTCACCATCCCATTGGGTCTTTCCCATTCGATGAATGACCCTCTCATTCGGCATCCTCTCAGATCGAGGTTTTTCTGTCGTTTCATGTGTCTTATTCTCTGATCCTCTAGACTGAGGTTCTCTCCTCTGTTATCTCCTTTTTTTCGATAATCTCTTCGATCTATTCGGTGCCCAGTGAGGTTCAGAAAAACCACAGGTTTTGGGGATAATGCTTTTCTAAAAAATATTCGGTACTTAGGTTGTGATGATGGTATCATGGGGCCTTAGGTTTTGAGTTCTGGCAACCGACGCAGAAGGCAAGGCAGTTCAGGGGGTCTCATTACACCGGCAATGTCTCAAGGTAATGTTAATACATTCTCATTTGTTTCCCAGATCATGAATAAATATCGTTATGTGTCATTGACTCCAATTTATTTAGTTTATATCGAACTGAGTTTTTCCATATGGTTTCACTTCGTTTTGGTTCATCGTCGAAGTACATGGTTCAGTTCCACCTTGAGGTAGGGTCCCTTTCCAAGTCATCAATCATTATAAATTCATTAATAAATATTCTTATATCACAATAGTTAATAATTAATTCATACAATGAATTATAATGCTCAATGCCTCTTAAATGTGAATTTATCATGTTTTGTTTTTTAAATTCTAAATATGACATATGATTATTGTTAAAAAATATCACGTTTTTATAATAAAACCCCTCCAATAGAGTTGCACTACCTTCAAGATAAAAAAGTAGTCGTTAGACATTGATTTAATGTCTTTTCATGTTTATAGTCTTTATGATTGATGTCAGGTTTATATACTATATGCTTAACACATGGACCAAATGAAATTAGAAACACTCAGTTTCTATTTTCCAAATGATTAAACAGACAAAGCATCGTCTATGTGTTTGATACAGTTTTGTATTGGAGTTACCCATGTAGGTGGTTTCCCATTTAATAGATACTTGGAACCCTTTAAATGAAATTGAAATTATTTTTTAAATGGAATGAGTTTAGTTAAATTAATGGTTAATGCATAATGATAGACCGTGAAAACAAGTTACCAAATTGTATTCAAATGTTTTTTAATACTAATAAAACCTTGGGTGACATTTTATTTCCCACATGGGAATTCCATGATGGAATCAATGGTTATTGATGCTCATACATTTAGATATACATAGATTCTTATGTAGGGATTACACGGATGGACCCAGGTCCATGTTACAAGGATTGCTTCCACATTTGTGGAATCACATACCATGACAAGGGAAGGTAGAGGTGTGGACCTTGGCATTTGAAAATTCCTTACTTGTTTTAACTAAATGGATGAAATTCTATATGATCTTTCCAAACTAATGGAAGGAAAGGTATAAACCAATCAATGAATTGTTTCAATGCTACTTTGCCTATCCACACTAATGGAAGACAATGATTGGACCAAAAAATAAATGGTTGCAACTCTAATTGAACTATCCAAACTAATGGAAGGAAAACATGAACCAAATAAATTATTATGATTACAATATCAAATAGGAATGGGCTTACAAAAGCTACCATTAGATTCAAAAAGGAGAATACCTTGGGTCTCGTGAATCCCATTCCAATTCAAGGATATGGTCTTCTTAGGTTAATACCCACCAAATCTATGTTTATATTATAATGCTTTGATTACTAGTATACTACCATTGGGTCCCTTTTTATTACAGGATACGTCGGATACACTCATTGGATCCATCATTGACTAATAGGTTCCATGGATAAAAACATCGGTCCATATAATTGTTTATCCCTATTTTACCTGTGTTAATCACCTTGGACTCAGTAGGCAAATTATTGTAGAATTATTTGTATTAAACTCTTAATATTACACTCTTACCCTATATCTAGACTCAAAAACCATTGTGTTAGCTTTCCACGAGTTTATGTTACATTGGTATTTACTCGTGAACTCCCTCATTGAATATCTTTGCTAGGATTTCATGTTACATTAGGGAACCTTCATTAAATATACTGTCAAAAGATTCCTTGGATACACTCCCTGGGTCCAGTATTGACAAGTAGGTTCCACTGTTGAAGCCCATTGGTCCCGGTTATTTCATGGCTCCATTTTACATTGGAGGAAACTCCTTGGAATTGGTAGGTGTCTTATTAAAATCTGACTTATATAAAAAATGGTAACACTCAATTAATGAACTTGTTACATGTTCAACAACTGGAATGGGGATAAAGCAGGTTCATGGGTATTTAGTTTCATTGTACTGCTTCATTTATATTTGCATGCTTGCACAATATTTAATTTAAATTACACTGTCGGAATTGGGTCAGACACCAGTGGTGCTGGCATATTAAGATTTATATCTCACACCCTTCTCGGGACACCATTCCATTGGGGTACCCGAGTAGACGTTTCTTGTTTTCATGGACTTGGATGATGTTTAATGATATTTTCTTGTACATTTAGTAGGAGACACAGAACCATCTAGAGCTTGCGATGCTGGTGGAGATCACCTTTGAGTTTTTTCGTTCATTTCATTAATCGAGTCCTACATTTCATTGTATAGTAAATCATGTTGCACTATTTATTGATCTTCATAATGTATCAATATAATGCCATGAATTCGTATATTGTATAAACTTGTATTGGTTGATTTTGTTAATTTATATAAAATCTTCCTTCTGATACCTTTCAATTATTTATTAATGCTTCTTCTATTGATTATTATTTACTCTATTATACAACTGCGAAAATCTGATAAGAGGGTATAGTCTCCCCACTGACTATCCTTAAAACCTCACTACTAGTCAGCAGCCTCGGGTTTATGGGGAGGCATGCATGAGGTCATGTGGTGACTATCTTGGACAATATCAAAGTGTTGATCTGGGTTGGGATATTACGAATTACTATCAAATGATGTTTATTCCTTTGTCTTGTTGTTTTGGGATGGTATACAAGAGACTTGGAAAGTGTTGGTTCTAGCCTCATGGTTGTTCTTGGGACTGATCACCCCATGTATGGGAAATTACCAAGTGACCATGGATGGGATTTCTATATATGTTTTTCGCTATTACAATTGATATGATTTCACCCATAGTGACTGCGTTACATTCTGTGGGATATGATTTTTGGAATTTTGGAAATTTTCCATGGTAGGATACGGAAAGTATATTGAATTACATGATCCATATTTGGAACATTGAAATTCATATGCCATTTATATCTTCCATTCCATGTTGATTCAATAGTAGGTTTATTGGGATTTATGATTTTGTGCCTTATTGATGTTACATTGTTAGATATATACCAGTTGAGGTAATAAATTAACATTCTTTATGTGCTTACTGCTTGTTATAGCATATTTATGTGGTTAAAATTCCATGATTCTATGATTTCAGCTTATTTCTCTCTATTAGCTGCTTATTGTGACCTGACATGCTAGTTTATTTAATAAATGTAATTATAACGGATGTCATTTATTAGTTTTAAGTTGTATGGGCGCCTTATTGAAGGGAAAATGTTCCCTATATATCATTTTTAAAAGTTTCCTAAAATAAATTGTTATGTGAAGTTGGTTTTGACTAAAGGGATCTAATTTCCAAACTGTAATGTTTATGTCCACTTTACATGTTGGTAGATGGCCACCCATATAAGTTGGACCATTATTTTCTATTATTTTAAATTATAAACTAAAATTGTTATCGATAAATGGGATCAAATTTTTAATCCATGAAGTGTGTGGTTCCTTCATGAATTGGAAAATGAAAACCCATATTAAATGAATTGTCATGATGCCTTGAAAAATGCTTATAAGTGTTTAATATGGTTAATGTTGATATGAAATAAAATGAATTTTTTAAAAATTTAACTGGACCTATATAGGTCATTTGGGGAATGTTTCTTTTGGGATGACCCATTTTGGTGTTTAAAAGTTTAATTTGTGTGTTTTCTAATGGGTTTCTTTATAGAGAACCCAGGTTGGTTAAAATGGGACCCTCATAGGCCTCCATATCTTATTAAAAGAAATTTATTTTGATAATTTTTTGAAAAAATGAAGGGATTTCAACTAATGTGAAATGCTAAAAATCATGAAATTTTATAAAACATGGATGTGTTGACCTTAAGGTGTTATTTATAATCATGTAACTTGGGAATTGTTTTGAAAATGGTACCATGATGTTTTTATTAAATCATTTTAGGATTAAAGATGAAATGGGATTAAATATAAGAGTCTTAGAAATGGAACTTATAGTGGTGTCTGTAGTTTAAAACCCTCGTGCATGGGTGGTTCAGACTTCTCTTTGTGTTTCCTTAGAACAGAAGCATGAGTACATTATGTATAAATTATTTTCTTTATCAATGGTGTTATGGTCAGAATTTGAGATTCATGGCCTTTTCCTTGACGTGACCCGATGTCAAGGATGAATCTTGTTCTTCACAAGGGGACAAAAAGTGGTAGGTAGCACCCTCAGAACAAAAATTCCTTGATAGTGCAGAAAATTTTCTAACTCTTTATGTCATTGGATGTTGTTGTCCCATGTAGGACTCTTAGTTTTAATGTTACACCCCTATTCATATGTGTGGTCATTTCATTCTTGACTATTTTATAGACTTGAGCATCGAGTAATACTCATTTTCAGCTGGTTAGACGTGGATCATCCATGGTCGATAACTTTGAAGGTTTTCTGACTCCACCTTCTTAGTTATGGAGGCATGGAATGTCTTTTTCCCTGAATATGGTCATATGAGGCAATTTAAATCTAAAACAAATCTTCTTGTCCTATTGAGTGCGGTCTCAGGTCATCTTCAAGTAGAGTGGCTTGATCGTTAAAGAATTCATTCATTCCAATACTTTGGATGGTTTTTGAAAAACTCGGGTGTTTTGACATGTCGGTCATTTTGTTATAATTTATCACACTTTTGAGTTGTTATTTTTTTCCCATTTGACAAGGAAAACCCAACGGTGGGTAGTGATATGTTGAGATGGTTGAAGTTCCCATCCAAGTAGAAGGAACACCAAAGGATTCCATTGGGATGTGGTCGGTTTTATTGAATTCCCTTGAAGAATTAAAGTCTTAAATCGTTTTGGTGCTTTCATGGAAGCATGAAATTGATCTGGTTCAACTGTTTTACCTTCCAGTTTCATGGTTTGATTAACTAGAAAACCCATATTAAATTCACTCTGTGTACTCCTCTTATGAGACAACCATGTACTCTATCTTGATATCGTTCTTGATGCACTAAGAGAGCATCAGTCTTATGTTGTGCTAAATCTGTAAAAGTTGTTGATCTTTTTGGATGAAATTTTATAGTGCTACATGATAAATCATGGTTCTCCTTGAGGATTGTTAAGTTATGAGTGATTCATGGGTTCTCATGTAGGAATTCCATGTTCAGACTCATGGACTCAAGCTATTTATTCTTAATTTCTATAGTCTCATAAGTGATACTTAATCGATATATGTAAGCCAAATTGCTCGACTCCTATTATTTACAGTTCATGTTTACAGTTATATGGGTCCATTTTAATCATGTACCTAGTGATGTCATGTGTGGTCTCAAGGTCTGCAATATCATCTGAGAAATATTGCTCGACTAGTTCGGTTAGGTCCATCAGAATAAGACCATAAATAATGTGAGGAGTCTCATATGAACAAAAATAGTTATTCCTTAATCAAAAATTAAAATGGTGGATGTACCGATGCTTGGAATTTTCACATTCTTAAATAAAGACCTATGGTGGGAAGCACCTTGGGTCGAGGGTTATCGAGACTTCAGTGTGATATTGTATCTATCTAAATGGGATCCTATAACATCTATTTCTATGTCTTAGTTGAACATTGAGAATTGGATTGGGTTGTAAAGGTAGATGTGTGGAATGCATAAGGCCATCTTAGACATGCATCAGGAATTGGTAACATAATGAAACCATTGGAAAAAACCACACAACCCTTGTAGGTAGGGTGGTGTTTCTGTTGTTCTCGAAGTATTCTTAGGGATAAGATGTTTTTATGTAGGGTAGATTGTAGATTCCCATGTTCTAAACCCGATTTAAATACATAATTTTTTTGAACTTCTTTATTTACTATACTAGTGGTTTTTTATACCGAGAATCGAAACATAAATATGAGAGATAAATCACTAGTAAGTGATATTTTTTAGAATCGGAGAAGGCCCGAGTAGTTTCCCAAGTGGATTGAGATGATTTGAAAGTTCGGACCTAAAAAACATCTACATATAAATAACATCATAGGGTGCACGGTTTGCACATGGTCTCTAAGACCGTGCAACCCAATTAAAAAATGGGTTATGGCTTAGCGCATGGGATGTGCAAGGTTTCTTTATCTGTGTGCCTTACCCGTGCGGGGTGAATCTTGGATGTAGAATAATTTGCATATTTTTTGCACGCTTTGGCCAACCATGTTGGTCAAACCCTGCACGACACACATTTTTGAGCTTTTGATTTGTTTTAATTTGATTAAATTAAATTAAAATTAAAATTAAATAAAACTAAGCCCACATTCTCAACCACTCAAAAACGTGATGTGCCTTCCAAAGGGGGATCTACCCTATAACGCCTCACCCTCTCCTTCGGCCTTATCTTGGATTGAATTTCATCCACGATTTCTTCTGTTTTATTCATTGATCCTTCGGGGTAAGGTTATGTTCTCCCTTTACATCCCGTTTTCCATCCTCTCTTCCACCTAATCAGTTCTCTGTGATGTGCAGCCAAACCCTAGGTTTTGTGGTTAATGTTTTTCTTGTTTTATTATGTCTATATGTTGTTCTGATGGTATCACGGGGCCTTAGAGTTTGAGTTCTAGAATCCACCACCAAAGGTGAGGCGGTTTGGGTGGTCTCGGTCTACCGACAACATCTCGTGGTAAGTTTTATACATTCTACATTATTTCTCGCCACTTGAATGAATATCTTTATGTGTCCTTGACTTCCTTTTATTAAATCGGTAGGGTGTTGAGTTGTTCTATTTTGTTTCACATTGATTTGGTTTGTTGCCGAAGTATACGTCTTGGTTCCACCTTGAGGTAGGGTCCCCTTCCAATTCTTCAATCATTATAAATGAATTAATAACGTTGCATACTATGATTTCGTTATAAATTATTTCATACAATGATTTATTATGCTCAATGCCACTTAAATGTGAATTTATAATGTTTAATGTTTTAATTGATAAATCTGATAAATGATTTGTTGATAAACAATATCATTTATTTATAATAAAAACCCCTCCAAGTGAGGTGCGCTTCTTTCAAGCTAAAAATAAGTGGTTAGACCATTCATTCATGACATTGAATGTTTATAATCATTATTCTTGATGTTATGTTGAGATGAGACATGCTTAACACATGGTCCTATTTACATTAGAATCACTGAGTATCCCTTTTTAAAATGATTAAAGTACTGAACCATTGCCTAATTGTTTGGTCCAATATTGGAGTGGAATTACCCATGTAGTTAACTTCCCTTTGTGTGGATACATGGAGACCTTTAAATGAAATTGACATGTTTTTTTAAATGGAATGAATATGTTATATGAATTGTTAATTCTCAATTATTGACCCTCAAAACATGTTACAAAATTGTTTTCAAAAGTTTTGAATACTAATTAAACATTGGGTGACTTCTGGGTTCCCAAGTAGGAAGTCCATGATGGACTCAATGGGTTTTCATGCTCATACCTTGGGAGATACATGGATTCTCATTTAGGAATTCCATGGATAGTCTCAAGTTCATGAGACAAGGATTGGTTCAACATTTGTGGAAACCCTTACAATGCTAAGGGGTGGTAGCGGTGTAGACTATGATATTTGAAAATACCTTAATGGTTTTTACTAAAAGGTTGAAATGCTACATGAACATTCCTAAATAATGGATGTCATAGTATGATCCAATCAATGTATGATTGCAATGATACTTGGCATATCAACCATAATGGAAGAAAAGTATTTCAATAATAAATAAATGGTTTCAACTATACCTGATCAAACCTATCTAATCGAAGGAAAAACATGAACCAAATGAATTCTTAGGATTACAATATCAAATTAGAATGGACTGACTCGAGCACATACTGGAATCTAAGAGAAGAATACATTGGGTCTCAGGAACCCCATTCCGCTTCAAAGATATGGTTTTAAAAGGTTTATACACACATAGACTCTGGGTTTTTTCTATTCCTTGGATTCCCACTATAATACTGTTGGGTCCCTTATTATTAGATGATACCACAAATACAGACCTTGGATCCATAATTGACTAGTATGTGCCATGGTTATATCCCATTGGACCTTGTTATTGCTTATCCCTGTTTTACCATGGTTGATCACCTTGGACTCGGTATGTGACTTATTTTGGAATGCATGGGATTACGCTCCTTGGATTACACTCTCACCACTTATCTAGGCTTGGATACTAATGAGTTAGCTTTCTAGAAGTTTATGTTACCTTGGTCATTACCCCATAACTCCCTCACTATATATATTTTACATGTTTCCTTCTTACATCTTGAAGTCTTCAATACATATACTATCACAGGATCCCTTGGATAAAATCCTTTTGTCTGACATTGACAAGTAGTTTCCATGGTTATAGCACATAGGGTCAGGTCTTTTCTTAGCTCCGTTTTACCTTAGAGGATCTTCGTGGACCCTGTAGGATATTTACACACATGTTACATATATATAAAATATTAATACTCAATTAATGAAGAAGTTACATTTTTGGACACTATCTGAGGGATAAATAGGGTACTTGGGTATTTAGTTACATTTCACTTTTTACTTTATTTATTTATTCTTACACCCTATTTAATTTAAATGACACTGAAAAAATTGGGTTAGACGTCGTTAGTGCCGGCCTACTGAGATTTATTTCTCACACCCTTCTTAGGATGCCATTTCATTGTGGTATCCATGTATAACATTCTTGTTCAGTGGGCCTTGTACCTTGTTGGTGGTTGTTTTCTTGTACCTAGAGTAGGATCAAAGGACCAAGATAGAGCCCATGATGCTCATGGAGATTGCCTTTGAACTTTTTGATATTTTATTTATATTAGTAATCCATTTCATTATAGTGTAAATATTGTTATACTGTTTACTATAATCCATATTGTATCAATACCATGTTATGCATTCATATATTCTATAAACTGGGGTCAACTTCTTTTGATCATTTATATAAAATCTTTCTTCCACTACTTTGTCAATTTTTTATTACTGCTTCTATTGTTTATTATTATTGACCATGCTATACCAATGCACAAATTGGATAAAAGGGTATAGTCTCCCCAATGAGTATCCTTACACAATCACTGCTAGTCGACAGCCTTTGGCATACGACGAGGCACGCATGGGGTCATGTGGCGATCGGTCCATCCACCGTATTAGTGGTGAGCTGGGTCAGGACGTTACATATGATATATTTTACAATATCTTTTAAGGGATTCTAATTAGTTTGATTGTGGATGTCTTAACTTGATACCACTCAATAATTTACATCAAATGGATAGTGTTTATGTATAATGTACAGGGAATGTTATTTATATTTTATATGTATGTTTCAAGATGAATGTGTATGTTTTTATGTTTATCCCCATTCATAAAAGGAATTCATTAGACATAGTAAGTGTCAGTTGGGTCATGTTAAAACTCCTTAGTGCATAGGTAGGTCTCAAAATAGAAACTATTATCCTAGCCCGAGGCCATGTCAAAATGGTTTTTATGGTCTTGGAACGAGGCCTTTAAAGTATGGTTATGTTGTCCTGTTTTGTGAATTAACTCTTAATGTAGAATATTAATTGAATTTTCATGTGGTTATTCAAATACATGAATACCAATAATTATGTTTTATTATGGAAATATTTACTCATCCCATATTACTTTCATATTATCTACATGTTTATATTAAAATGCCTAAGTATTTATCTTATTCACCATTCATAATGTTCATGTTTGTGATATCATCAGCTGTATTGGTTACCCTTACTGATCATTAGTGCTCAGCCATTATTATGTTTCATTTTATCAGTATATGTATACGTTTATTATGAATGACATATATGGATATATATTTAGTTTTGGATGTTCCCAATAAAACATATATATTGTATTTCATTTCATGTTGTAATGAAAAACTTATGCATGTATCTTGATTCCAACGATATGAAACTACACTATATTTTGGGTTGCATATTCCTTTTTTACATTGCAATCTATTAAAATAAATAATTGGCTCTAGAAATCTACGGTCAGGTCCTTACAGTTGGAATCAGATACAGTTTAGTAGAAAACATAGAAACAAGATATTGAAAAGAAAGATTAGTCAATAAAATCCTATAATAGACTTTGGGGATAATAATACAGGGACATCCTATAATTTTGGTATGTAATAGATTATGCGGGTTATCAAGAAAATACAGCCCTGTTTTTATAAACAAAAAGTAGAGTTGGCTCTGGAACAAATGTATCTTGTGGTAAAACCCAAAAACACCACTTTGAGCTAGACTAGAATGAGAACTGATGTCCAACACTGGGTCTTGATGAACCGTAGGTTCGACACTCCATGGGGATATTCTTTGGAATATTCATAAGATTATTAAAAACCATTAAGAAGGATTTATTCTCCCATAGTAAATAATGTATAGGGTTCTATTATTTACTATTCATAAATTTATGTATGTGTAATACCTTGTTTAATGATATAGAGAGGTTATAATTTTTTGACCTAATATATTATTCGGAATCCATTAGAAATGGTTCCAAACAGAAGAAATGAGAACTTGACCAATGCACATGATGCAACTAATAATAAGGATCACATATCTAATGGTATTAATCCATTATTTCCAAGGAAGATAGAGTCCCATGGGCCTCATCATATGAGGAAATAGTAATATGTGCTAACAAAGAATGTAACGAATTCTATGAGCCCAATAGATATGAAGGGAAGAAAAATAAGAAGACAATGGTATAGAAAAATATTGATAAAGGGATGATTGGAAAGAAGGGTCTTCCCATATGTGATAACTAGGAAATAATCATCTTATTAAATTCTTCAAGGGAATGAGGGTTTTTTATACGTTTGGTGAAAAAAGATACCAATTTCACGATTACAATGGTAAGAAAAAGGATTCCAATGTACAATGCTTCAACTGCAAGGAGAAGGGGCACTATGCAAATCAATGTCCCAATTATCAATGTAATAAGCCAAATATGATGTTACATGATAATGACCTAGTTATGATCCTTCCGCATATGAAGTGGATGGATTAATATTATTTATTATGAATCATGTCATTTGAATATTTTATTAATAATGTACTAGTTATAAGTATTAGGGACAACATGAGGATTGTACTATAGTACTATTTCATTAAGTATTTAAGGTCGTATCATGAATTGTAACAATCATAAGTGAATTAGTATAAAATAAATATCTTCTGAATGAATATGTTTTAGGGAAAGAAAAACCTAAATATATTATTGATGATTACGATAATGATGAAAAAGTGATTGATTTGGATAATTACTAAGTACCTCAAAAATTATAATTGACTTATCGATAAGTGGTTATGCTATCGATGATAGAGTTTACAACATTTTTGGATATATGGAATATATCTAATAGCATGTGAAAGGATGGATTAAATTTTTTGAATAAGAGTTTATGTTAATTTTTGTTATTACCATATTTTAAGAGGAAACCTGATGATGATATCCACTTGTATGGGATGTGAAAAATTAGGGAAACATTGTTTTAATTAAAATAAAATGAGGTAGCAGATGGCTTGAGTAGGATAGAACACAGAGTCTTATAAAAATGAGGATTTCCAAGGACCCTTTGTTCAACGATCTCGAAACGATGGATATGGGAATGAATCTTAATTGTAGGATCATTATATTTTGGAAAGTTAAACCATTTATGAAATGGTTTAATTTGATCATTGTATAATGATTTATAGTTTAATGTCTCCAAATGATGCAACTTATGGTAAGAGATGAAGTATAGGTAGTTCATGGAATAACCAACAGACAAGATCATGTTTATGAAATATAAACATATATTTATATACATATAGCGATAAATAATACCTCAAATCTATGTAAAGAGCCTCAAATGTTGTTCAGTTATCCTAATCATTGATAAAGTTAATCAAATTCCACATAACAATATTGTATGGCTTTAAGCAAATCTACATTCATCTAAACATATTTACTATCACTAGAAATTCATATTTTGGATTTTCTTCTATTCTCGTGATTTCAATTCCAGTCAATGTCACTCCATTCGAAAGGATAATTAATTCATTCATAATTACTAATAATATTAGTATTAGAATTATTATTATTTTTTACAACCTCTTTTACATTAATACTTTTAAGGAGGATAATATAATAAACTTATTTTTTATATTGGTTTTTCCACAATGAAATTTCATGTAAAAACTAGTAACATTCAATGTGAAATATAAATTTCTATGATGGAATTTTTATAAGTAAGGGATTATGTAACACCCCAAGATTTTGGAAATAAATTTAATATTGAATGAAAAAATCTCTAAGACTATACAAAACACCACTTTTTATAACCTATAAATTAAACAATATTTTCAACCCCTATTATTTGAATTTTGAAATTCATATATTCATAGTTGTGATCAGTGTGTTATTTAAAATATGATATGTCCAACCTAATTATTGGTGAATAATAACATACTATTATATATAGTGATGTTACATTTATGAATAGTTAATTTACCTTATGAATAGTTACCCCACCTATGATATTATATATATAAGATTTATGTGAATGTATGTTGTACTTATGTTTTTGAATAAGAAAATTATTGTGTTATAAACTTTTGTTTTCAACAAAATTATGATTTTAAATAAAAATTAAAATAATAATATTTATACAATTATGTTTGAAAACTGGACTTCATTTTTTGATTCTAAATTTTGAAAAATAGTTTGGGTGAATGTTTGGGAACTTTTTGAAATACATGTATTTTTTATTGAATAGTAAAATATGCTAATTTATCATATATATATATATATTATTATTATTTAAATTTACAATTCATAGCATCATGGATGATGTAATTATACTTGTTTCGAACAAACAATAACATATTACTATTCTTGGTCCATAGAATCAATATTATTGGTATTTATTTGCAGAATAATAATCTAATGAGTAAAATAATAGGAAAACCCACCTATTCTCCACTATAATCCCCCCTCACCCCTCTTATCTTGACTCCTTTAAAGCCTTATGACTTTTTAAAATTATTCTCAAATAACCACCTAAACTCCCCCTAGGACGAGCATCCCTTGTTCTTGTAAAATGTCAAAATCCACTAACCAAAGATCCTATCAAGAATGGTTAATTCAAGAGGTAAAATTCCACTTCTCTTTTTATTAATATTCACGTTACATTGTTATTATTTATTTCCAAACCCCTCTTCATCCAAATGGTGTGAAAACTCACGTACCAGACACGTACTGAATTTTTGTATACTAATGTGAAAATTCATCTTCATCTCAAATTTCCCCCTCATTTATGCTAAAAATGAAACATCATCAGAGATGTGTTGATTTATCTTATTAAATGTTTATGATGGTTTAAATTTGATTTACCGTCCTGAAATCTGGTCATGAAACCATTTATTTAGTCAAACCAGTCAGTAATATATGTATTATATGGTATTTAATATTCAATAACTGGTATATGTACATAATATTAAATCATATGACCAAACTAGTTTCTAATAGTCAAAATAAAACTAGAATAATCTATGTGGTTGTCATTAATATTTCTTCTAATTATTCATCCCCAATCAATGTAAACAAATTATATAAATGACTATTAATAACTATGGATGTTCGTAAATAATTATTTAATTTAATTATAGATATTTATATCCATTTTACATGAACTCCATTACATAAAATCATTTGAACAGATTATGAAAATCACGAAAGCAAACTCTCTTGAACGATGTAATTCAATATTTAAAAATATTAATAATGACATAAATGATCTAAAATTGGTATAATAAACTTAATACATTTCTTATAGGTTAATAATTATTTTATTAACGAGTCTAATTACATATTCCATGACCATATGTTCAAGACCTGAACATCTGTTCTTAAGGTAATGGTTTCTTCATATCACTTCCAATATTGTGAGATATTATGTATTCAATACAGTTACTTCTGTATGGTGTATGCATACCTCCAATTTATTTTACATATCAGGAATCATTTTATTTTTATTTTATTAAATTTATAATTTGAATATTATTAATTTTGGGTAATACGATTCAATTGATTACAAAGTAGAACCTATTTTCTACCTGAACCTCAATTTTCATTCGAGATTCCCTTATTCTCTATTCACCTCAATGAAATTTTTACTTATTCTTATGAACTCATCATAAATTATATGTTAATTTTCTATATATGTATATCAATTAGAATAGTTATTTATTTTATAGGTAGTTAAATGTTTTGAAATAATCATTCCAAATTTTTTCCAAAATGTAAGACCGATTCAAGGAACTTCTTGAATTATTACCAGTTTTAAACAACACTCTGTAATACCTTTTATGCCATATTTATCTTTATAAAATAAAATATTTTAAAATAAAAAATATATTTGTGATTATTTTTGGTTTTATGAAAGAAAACAATCATTTACATTTTAAAATCCTATTATATTTTTCATTAACCACAATAAAATATTTTATTTCTAAAATTTCATTAAAAACTATTTTTAAATGATTTCACCTGAATAAAACATTATTTGATCTGAAAATATAATTTCAATGTCATGATGATTAATTTACTAGGATATAAATTTTTATAATATGATTTCATGAAAAATAGATAAGATTTTCAAAAATATCTCTTCTTTCCAAAGTAAAAAAGAATTATTAGCTCCTCACATTACCATTTATGATATATATATATACCTTTTTTTACACATTTTAATTGCATGTGGTGTATGTAATTCCACTTGGTATATCATATCAGGAGTTTCCATTTTCATAAAATATTTTTTGTTATTATTATTTTAATGTTTTAATGTTGTATGGGACACTTTGAAATGTTTAAGGATAATTTAGTCAAAAATTTATAAATGTTATCATTTAAAAGTATCTTGAATTATGAAAAAATACATCAATGAATATTTTTTTAAATATATTTTTGATGTTATTATGATTAATTTGAATGCGGATGTTCAATGATGAAACCATTAACCAATTTACTTTGAATGGTTAGTGTTTAGGTATGATGTGTGGGAAAAAATATTTATATTTTATATGTTAGCTTCAATATGAATGTATATGGTGTTTATGTGTATCCACATTCATAATATGAGTGAGTTGGACTTAGTAAGCATCACGTGGGGACCTCTATAGCACCTCGGTTCATTGGTAGGTCTCATTAGACAAACTATGGTCTTGGCACGAGGGCTTGCGAAAATCGTTATTTATGGTCTTGGAACATGGCCTTGAGAGTATGGTTATATTGTCCCGAATTATGAATTCCCTCTTTTTGAAACTACTAATTGGAGGTTCATTTGGTTATTCGACTAGTGTAATACCCATGCTAATGTTTTATTAAGGAAATATTTACTCATGTCATATTCCTGCAATATTATTATTTTTAAAGGAATACATTATTATGTTACTCACCATGCCTTATGTTTCGTTTTATTAAATATTTCACTATATTGGATTCCCTTACTGAGCATCTATTTTAACCACTTTCTTATGTATCATTTTCTCCAGACATGAATACGTTTATTATGAATGACATATAGGGATAAACATAGAGTTTTTTATATTCCAAATAAAATATATATGTTGTATTTCATTTCTAGATATAATTATGAACTTGTGTTTGTATGTTGATTCCAAAGAAACAAAACTACTTGGCCCCTCAATATACATATTTGTTGTTTATATGAAAATTTAATAAAATAAGGCAATGAAACTTGGTAATTTGATTTAGTCCCTTACATAAATCACCAACCCAATCGATATTTGTATAACCATGTAACTTCATCTAATAATTTATTTTGTTCAAAAAACATTGTAAATTTGAACTTTTCACATATCATAGAATTATATTTGGTTGCAATATATGGTTTTATTTTGGATTAATTTTTTACCTATAAAACAAATTCATATAAACAACAATATCAGCCCGTGAGTCTGTAAGGTAATGTAGACTTCCTATCAGATCCCCAAATTCATTCTAATTTTCCATTTTTTGGACTCATATTTACTCATCTTCATCTCTACTGAAAGAGGATAAGAAAATAATTTGGATTATTCCATGCCAAAATTTTAATAAAATTCCTCAACATACTTTTATTTAGTAAAAAAATTATTTCTATTATTGATGAACATATAAATTGGGGAAGATTATTATTTCTCCTTACATTTACATCTCAATGTTCCTTTTCATTTATTTAGAAATTGTTGTAGAAACAACTTCTCTATGAAAAAAACAATTATATCATCCACAGAAAAGATTACATATAGAGTATCAGAGTTAATAAGATTAACATTAATGTTGTGATCAACAATTCATTTATAAATATTATATATTCTTAAACAATTTTAAGGCTTAGAATACCATGTGTGTAGATATTGTTTCATCGCATGAGATTCTTTCTTCAATCTTGAAACATTTTTTTCATCATCCCCATTTAAAAACCCCATAATGTTGTTTAATGTTAATTTATTTATCAATTTCTAAAGTAAGAAATGATAAATTTACATCCATCTGATATAAATTTTAATTTATATGTTTATCCACCATTAGAAACATTATAATTCTTAATAACCTTGCAACATAGGAAAACGATTCAACAAAATTTTTGACTACTACCTGTGTATATCCTTTAGAAAAAATAATATTTTTGAAACATCTCCATTTTCAATAAACTTGGTTTTATAAACCAACATTATAAGAATAAAAAATATTAATTTTCAGGCATGATTGATGATCCAATGATTTAATTTTTTCAATTTTATATAACTCTTCATTCATATAATCCACCCAAAATTTTTTGTTTAAAATCTTCTTGAACTGATTCTATTACAACATTTGGAATAATTGAAGTCTAATTTTCGAATCTCAGCATTCGTCAAGTCTAAATTTGAAATTTATAATTCCAAAGAATATTTTAGTCCAATAATTTTTCATGTTGGGAATTTCATAGCTCCTATACCTACTCCACCTTCCCTGTAAGATGATTTGTAAAAATATTCAAGTACAATAATTTTCATAATATTATTTTCATTTGAAACTATTTGTTTTTAACCATCATCATTCCATGAATATTGTGCTAAATTAGATGCATTCTCAGTAACATCCACATCATATAAGTTCACAAACATTTTTAAATGTATCTTTCAAATTACATAACATCTTCCACTGGGTGAAAACCCAAAAAAAATTTCATCATCATATTTCATATCAAATGTTCACATGTCTAAATTTTTCATTTTATGTATTCATAGGAATCACAAAAATATTAAGTAATTCAATTAAGGTTTTTTAATACCTAAATTAATAATAACTCATGTTTAATTGTAGCCACAAAAACAAATGTTCTAAAAATGTACAGTAGTACTAATAACTTCTCTACTGTGTAACGTTGAATGTTTATATTCTACTAATATGATTCATCCATTTTCAACCAATCATAAAACCATTCTTCCTACTAATATATTTTTTTGTGGTGTATATGTATAAAAATATAGTATGATGATTCCATTGATTATTACCGAAGTTTCAAATATATTTTATTTAATTTAGGTAAGATTAATTATTCTCATCATCTTTATATAAAGACCACATTTATTTCCCATCATATTTTTCTAAAAAATGAACATTTATACAGCCTCTAAATTGTGTTTTATAAACCTTATTTTTTTAATACAAGTGAAATATTAAATAAAAGAGATAAAATATAAATTAAATTTTTTTATATATGTCTCAGTGTGCCACATAATTAGGAATGAATATGTTAATGGGGCTTGGTATACAAAATCCCAACATTCTAATTACTTTTATTTCTAAACATCCCTTTCTAAAAATTAACACAAACATCTTATTATATTATTTTAAATTATAGATATTTTTATAAGGAAAAAGAATTAGAATGTTTTCACATGTTTTCATTCCATGATTTTAAATACTATTGTTCCTTAACTTATTCTAATATTATTCCATTAAGAAGTAGAAGATGTTAAATTATCATTCTTTGAAGAGATTCCCACTGGTTCATTCTACAGTTGTAATGATTTTTTCATCTTTCAAACCTTTGATAAAACATTTATATTTTTAGAAGATCACTAATTTTCTATCATTAAAATTTTGACCTACAGTAATTACATTAATTTTTTACCCATAAAAATTTACCGTTCTTCGATTTCCTCATTTCATTTTAAATCTATATCATTGTGACTCTTAAAATTTATCCTAAGAGAAACAACTCCTCCATCATGAAATTAACTATGAATCATGATTTTTAATTCACCAGTAATTTGAGATGAACAAAAATTATCTTGTATCTATGGTTTGTTCCTTTTTACACTCTTTCAAGGAAGACTAAAAAAATCCATTTCTTCAACATTCATCTATCCATATTAATTTTTACTTCCTATATAAAAATACCATCCAAGAAGAGTAGTAATATATTTTTTCAAAAATATGACATGTTTTTATCACATCTTCTAGACAGCCGTAGTAATTCATCATTGGAACGTTTCTAACATTTTGATAATTCACTTTTCCCACATTATATATGTTATAAAAGTTACTCATTTTACTTTCACTATTTCTTAAACTCCACCTAATCTTTATTATAGGTGGAGATATGTTGTGTAAAAAATTATAATTCCTATAACCATATATTCCATAGAACCCAAAGAAACCATAAAATCATTATTATTTATGAATTTATGATCATTATCTATAGATAAATTACTGAGGTTTATAACTTAGTTATTCTATGACATACTAAGGGTATGAACCAAAGATCCATCCAGGTGAGTTTTAAAATTATATAGATGTGATAGGATTCTAATATCATATCTCCAACAAATATTTCCCCTTACTTTTTTTATCACCATTGTTAATAACTTTATAATTATCACTTTTTACATCATAATCATTGTTAAAGTTTGCATTCATCTTCCTCAAGCTACATTCAAATTCAAAAAGATTAGATTGAATTTTTTTGACATATTTTTTCCATGATTCACATTACTTATTGATATCTTAATCCAACATTCCATATTCATCCATTATTAATTTTCATACTATGATATTATGAATGTATTATTTCTCCATATTGATGAAATATTTTCATCATTAAATAACATCATCATAATATTTATTAATTAAATTGATTTTTTATTGAGATTTATATTTTTCTAAAGACATGAAACAAGTTTACTTTTGATTTTATTCACTGTATAGGATTCTTCACCACCTTATTCACTTTTTAATGAATCTTTTTCTTAATATTTTTCTTAAATTAATGCTATGAATTTTTCTAAACATTCATATTCTAATGTACTATTTTCAGTTGAGGCCGATTAAAATTTATAATAAAAGATAATCCATTTCTCTGTAGTGAAATTATTCTTACTTATTCAGGGTTTATTTTATTATTTTTAACACTTATTCCACTTTTTACATCAATTATATTCATTTGAATCATCTTGATATTCTAAAAATTTGTTCTTGGGACAATTCATAGAAATGATCTGATTCCACCATAGTAAAAACATTTGAGATGATGTTTTCCACCATAATTTATGTTTCCTATTAAAATGTTATTAGAGGTAAGATGAATGATTTTTTCATTAAGAAAATCATTATTTTTACCTTTGGAATCATATTGATCTTAATCTTTAGCATCATTAGTTTTCATTTACTTTATAGCTTCTAAACCCATTTCATCTTTTATAACATTTTAGAGTAGTATGTCATTCTTCATTTTATAAGAAACAATATAGTTATAAAATTAATCAATATATTAATTATCCTTATCTTATATATTGGAAATTTGAGAATAAAACTTGTCTGGAATGTTTCTCATGATTTTCATCAAAATTATATAATCATCCAATATATCTTCAAATCTATTGATATTGAAAAAAATGAATTTGAACTGGTGAAGTATTCATCCTTAGATTATTCATCCCTTAATCTTTTTCCCTCATACTTATAATGAATGTTGTTTTTCATTTCTTTGTCTACTTTTGTATTCAATTAGAATATACATTATAACGTTTCCCACATAATCTATGATTTTTTAAGACCCATCACCTTAATAATTTTATTTAATAACGACATAAGGATTGAATATATGACCTTTCCATTACATTCTATATTTTTCTTATTAGTTAAAGTCATAGGATCATCTTTCTCAACATGTGTAAAACTAATTGTCTCTCAATTAACAAAATATAATCCAAGATATTAGTGATTGTGATTCATCCTATCATTCCATCTATAATAATTTTTTCCATCATAAGTAGGAATTACTATAATATTTAAATAATTGAGATTTTGAATGATAAGGATTTAGATATAGAACCTTTTCTCTGATTCTAATTTCAGTTCCAAATGATTTAATAACAACTGAGAAGGGTTGTTGAATCAGTAGTTCACATTTTATATTTTTCAAAACTATTAGAATATTAAACCCTATAACATTTTCAACATCAATTCCTTACCATCATTTAGTATATAATCACGAATTAAAAATTATTAATGAATGTGAAGAACATAATATTTATAATGTTCATCCTCAGTGTGAAAACATACATCCCTTCCATAGCTAATCCAATGGATCTAGAGAAATTAATTATTATGATAATGTGTATATAAATTGTTATAAATCCTATTATACACATTTTATTTCCCAATAAGAATGATTATAGTGGATCCAATTAATTTACAATTCTATTTAAAAAATGAACAATAAAAGTAAGGATCAAAAAAATTCTCCTCAAAACTCTATCTGGAACCTCACTCTGAATACCATGAGTTCGATTTCCAGGGTATTATTGTCTCATTAGGATAGTATTATTATTATGATCATTTTTATAAAACTAAACTTCTCAAAATCTAATAATCTTCTTAGTTTGGTCTTCTTTAGTCTGATTTTCATCAGTTCTATAACAAAAATTCAAGATATTGTATATTCTAACGATATATCTTTATAAAAATAAAACATTCACATGAATTGTGTAGAACTCCTCTATTTTAGCATCAATGAAAAATTTACAAATTAAAAATGTAATATGATTCTATTTATAGGTGAGTTATAATAGAAAATGAATAAAGTTGAAAAAAATTCCCACTTACTCAGATTTAAAAATCATTGAAAATCAATCACATTTAGACATCATCTTTGAGTGATTCATACCTTCATCCTATTACTCCAAAATCAGACTTCTAAAACATACTAATTTTTTTTATTTGATATAACATCATTATCTTCTATCAGATATGATACCCTATGAATCAATATAATGTAACTTCCTCAGCTGCATCTCCCTCTATAGATTTTGATTTTACTTTCATCCTCAACTCTTTATGATATGAAATTCTTCAAGATATTTAGTATAATTAACATTCATCCTAAAATATAGAATAATTTTATACCCTTCTTAAATTCAGTCTGATTGAATTTCCTTAAAAAACTCATTTTTGTAAAAATTCCTTCTCAGATTCAATCTGATTGCCTTTCCTTCATAGATTCAGTCTGATTGATCTTACTCTACCACATTATGATAGATTACTAATAAAGATAGAATTATAATTACAATTAAATTATAATTATGATTCAAAATACACTATATAACATTGAAATTATTCAATCCTTATCATCTATAAATAAATGAATTCTGAAAACCTTTATGGAAGGTACTTCTCTATCTTATAGAAAATTTTTCTAGAATCCTGAACTGTACAATCTTTATGATTCCTCCATTTCCATCATATACGTTTCTTCCATAAGATTATTCATTATTTCTGTGAACATCATGATTGGAAAATCATCATATAACTTATATAGAAATTTACTATTATTTACCATACATTCAAAAAAATTATTTCCAACCAAAACATAATATGATTTGTTTCACATATTATCCCCAATTAATTCATAAGGATTTCATCACAAATGTTAAAAAACACTTATGATATTTGAGATTTACTAACCATAAAATAATTGTAAAATTTACTCACTCTAAAACATATGTATTTCTAACCAGCACCTAGTCTGATGGATCATGAACTGTATACAAATAAATCTGAGTCTAGCAGTGTGTTTGATCAATAACTGTAAAGAACATGTAACTTCCTTCTTTCTTAAACCGTTTGATTCCAACACTAATTAGTAAAAACCAATTTATGAAAAATTGTGTCCAAAAAAATATTCTAATGGAAAAAACATTTCTCCCCTGATTTGTTTAGGTTCAATCATTATGAAACCTTAACATATTTTACATAATAATTATTTTACAAAATATTATTTTTCCAAATATTTTAATCATTTTATTAAATCTTCACAAATTATATTCAGATATTATGTTTATAATAAATTATTTAATCACATCACATTTATTTTTAACTGATAATTTAATTAAAATATAGAATTAATGTATAAATTTTTAAATTTCATGGATATTCCATTTTTTATCTTTCAATTTCACATTAGCATTTTTAACTGATATATTATAAGGGCCATATTTAAAATTGAAATTTCATGGATGTATACTATAATAATTTAGATATATTTCTCAATTATTCAATTTAATCTGGATCCCCAAATTCTAGGCCCAAAAATTACTATGATTTCATGGTTTCGATGGATTTGACAAATTTTACCTTACCTCTCAATTTAGGCTATAACCTTTTGTTATGCACTTGTATTGGGATCATTTTCCTAGAAATTGGAGTTATAAAATTATAATAACTAGTAAAACTAGGAAAACACTATATCATTTGTTTTGAAGTGCAAGCTTATGAACTAAATATGTATTTTTATTGATAAACTATTTTTACATTCTTTTTTATAACTTTTTGACACTATTATCCTATCAAATAAATAAAATTATTTTATTCTCCTTTTCTTGAAAGTGGGGATATATGATTATAGTATTAGTATTATATGATAATTTATTCTATTATAATTCTCGTATCTATTCATGCATGGAATCTATTATTCCAGGATCTCCTCAATAATACTATATTCAACCTATTTCATATGCTAAAACATTTTTTCATCAAATAAAATTCTCTTATATTGTATTAAATTTAGTTCATTCACTTAGATTTTATTATTATCTTTTGTTAATTCTCTAGGTAGAAAATTAAAATTTTATATGATATCATATCATTCCCATAAAATCTAATACATTCAAAAAATAATTCTTCAATAACCTATCCAACCATAGAAGAGTTGTTTCCCTTCCTTGTCGATCTAATTTCTTATCTATGAAATTATTTATTTTGAATCCATGAAAAACTTTATATAATTAAAATATTATATATTAATTTAGTGTTTAATTTATCAAATCAAATTAATGAATATTTAACCCATGAGATCAATTTTATCTTAATTGTTAGAACAAAAAAATTCAACTCAAATACACATGGTGATCTATTTATAGAGTTTTAATAGAAAACCCATGCTCAATAATTATAATTTATAGGGTATAAATTGGGACATAATTTGACACAATTCACTACTGGGTTTTTTATAGTAATCAAAATAGGGTTCTGTGATTAAACTTCTCTATATAATCTTAGGGTATAACTTTTATTAAGATTATGGTGATATTAATTTCTAGATGGGTTCAAGTTTCAAAAAATAATAGGAACATATTAAAATGTATTTAAATATATGGGATAATTATTACCAAATAGATGATTTGTTGGTTATATCTATTGTTTTAAGGTGTTTTCCATGAAATTTTTTTCGTGTTCTATTTTTTTTAAAAGAATTCATTTTTTACATTACATTCAATATTTTCCATCAAAATGAAATCATGTTTTTACAAATATTTTCAAAAAACAAAATAATAATAACCTAAATAAGAATATTTATTTATTGCAGATTAGGATATAAAAGAAATTTGACCTTTGTTAGCACCAGTATTGCACTTAGTTAATAATAAAATCATAATTTAATATCATCGAAGACATGAGTCATCAATAAACAAATAGGGACAATACCTATTTCATGTTTGTTATTATCAATACCCCATTAGACTAAATATGTGAATGTTTTGAACTCTTAGTGAGGTCTTTCAAAGCCTAAGCATCGGGGTTGTTGATTAAAAATTATATTACCTCATCATCAAATATATTTTATATGTCCACGAATAAAAATCATCCTAAAAATAATGAAAATCATTTAAATTTTCATATAATCATGAATGGATGGTGGATCAGGATTCTCAAGTGATAAACTAAAGTGAAACTAAGGAATCATATACTTTTTATTTGAATGTATTCACCTATTTCAAAAATATAGGAGTATAAATGATGTATAATCTCAATCAAAACAAATTTTATAAGCATAATAGAAATTGTGAAGAAAATTCTTAAAATATAACAAGAAAATGTTGTGAAAATTTGACATCTATATACATTAGTGGAAGAATAATTTAACACATAAGATAACATTGAACAATCAACTAATGATTATAATCAAGTATAATCTGATTTAGAGAATTATACAAATAGAGAATGTATTGAATTAATTTAATGAGTTTTAGAATAATTCTATAAGAAATTTAATAGGTTTCTAAAAATATGAAACGAATAATGAGGTATCTATGGTTTTATCATATATTTTGAGAAATGTTAGGAAGAAATGGTTGAATCATTGTTTTTTCCATTATTATATAATATCATTGGATGTTATTTAATATCTTTAAAAAATATTTAGAATTTATATCCCATAAAATATCCCATTGTACATAAGATATAATGATTGACACATTAGTTATTTAGAAAACATACTTTCCCATTGTTATATATTTTCACTATAAATTTAATATCTTTAAATACATGAATATGATATCATGGAGAAGTAGTTATAATACTTAAATGGTAGGACACACTCAGGATATGTAACATCCTTCATATTGGTAAATTTGAAAAAATAATGGTACCCTTTATGTATGTATGATATAATTGAATAGATGAGTAATATATTTTCCCAATAAATCTAAAATAATAATAATGTAGGTACGATAGATTATTCTCCCCAATAATAATATATTACATCTCGTACATATGTTTTTCAGTAGAAGATAATGTTTTTTCAAAACCCTCAGAGATGTATAACTTTTTTTAAAGCTAATGTGTGTTTAATTAATTTGGATCTCTAAAAAATAAATGATCATCCTTGTCATGATATAGATCTTCTTGATGTGTCATTTTTATATATAGAAGATGAAATTAGCTAGCTATGGATTATTATATAAGTTATCATTTTTAATATTTCATTGATAATTCTCTCATTAATGATTAAAATAAAATGTAGATTTTGTGAAATGATGTATATTTTGAAATTTTAGGTATCTCTATAAGATTATTCAGAGTTTTTTTATGGATGATTCCATATAAAATAATATTAATAATAAAAAATTATATTATTTGTTTTGATATTTTTATTTCAATTTATTGAGAAACCATGTCTTATTTTTGAATAATGAAATATCATTAAAATTTTATATATTTTTAATATTTATAATATGTAAAATATCCCATATAATAATTATATTAATAATTAATAATGGAAATAATAATATGTGAAAACCCATTATTATAGTTATCATATATATTTTTGTAGAAAAAACTTCTACAAAAATTTGGAAGAAAGTGGAGAAGAAATGTTTCTATTGGAAGATATATTATATTTTAGGAACTGAAGGAGAGAATTAAGAGAAATGGGGACACTCTAGATTCTCTAGTTCATTTCCATTGTGAAGAAACAATGTAAGTGATATGTGTGTTGTCATTAATTCTTGAATTAATTTTTCTCAAATTAGTGTTTAAAGAGATAATATGAGGGATTCCTCTTAGGATTAGCTGTGTGTACTTAAATTTTTTTTGACACAAATAGGTGATAATGATACCTCATGTAATATAGACACACTATTAATGAATGTTCTTTAGATTATGCATATATGTGGAACTAGTTAAAATACTCTTGTCCCCATATTTTGTTTCACTATCTAGAATGTCTATGTTTGGTAGAAAATTTAAAGTCCCATGTACTTATTCCTTACATTATAATTTGATATATCCAATGAAAAAGAATAATATGACACCCTAATACCCCCTGTTATTTCAGGCATTTGGTTGTAATAATTTTTATTAGGTATAAAGGTCTTGAGCATTGAATCATTAATATAAAGCACATTATTGTGGATTGCACTATAAATATAAATTGATTACCCATTTTTATTCGTGAAATTACCATATATGTAAAAATACAGTGATATTACACTTACAATCTCATATACATGATATATTCTCTAGTACAGTTCAAGGAATTCTTTTATGTTGTACCTCATAATTATCCATGACTGAATAATAAAATAAATATCTTAAAATTCATGTCAAAAAAATACTTCTATAGGGAATTACTTACCGAAGTTTTCATTAAATTATTGATTTTTACAAGTTACAGGGCCATGTTTTATAACTTTACAATACAAACAAGGGATATAAAGTGGTAAAGGAGGGCATGATTCATGTGTTGTTCAATATTATATTTAACTACAAGAGTACTATATTAATAATATTTGTGGTTCATTCAACCAAATAAATAAAGATTAATGAGATATTTAAGATATGGAGAATAAAATAATTTTTTTTATTATGAAAATCATTCTACAAAAATTCATAACATATTTATAATAAAAAATTATCATCCCTTAAATAATTTATTATGAAATAATTATAATTGAATTATTTATAATGAATATCGGTTTAATATTAAATTCATGTAAAATCAGAATGAACATTAAAAAAATAATAAATAGATATATTTTAAAAAACTATATGATACTGAAATAAAAAATGTTTGAAAACATAAATAACATGCATTTGATGATTTTTTATCACTATTTGTACTAAAAATCAAGAGGGGAAATTTTAGGATTAATGGAAAGGTATCATTGGCATGTTTAGGATGTTATAATGTTGAATAAATTATAGATATCTGTCTAAGGGAATTCAAAGATGATGGTGATAATGAAGAAATTAAATATAAATCATGATCAAAATTACCTCTTAAATGATAAAATAAATCTAGCAGTCTATCAAGAATAAATTTTAAAAGTATGGGCGTAGTGAGAAAAAAAATAACAATGATGATTATTTGAATAAATTTGATACAAAATGCATATATAATATGGAAGATATAGTAATGGTTATGATCATATATAAATAAACTAAAAAATTATAACTAAATAAACTAGATGATTCTTTTGATCCCATGTTGTAACATGAGGGGACTATTGAAGTGAAGTATATTAAAATGAAGAAAAATAAAAAAAATAATGTATTTGTGAAATAATATTTTTATTTTTATTATCACCATTAAGATGATATTGGTTTTCAAGATAAATAATTAAATGATCAATCACATAGTCAAAAATGATTAGGGTAAGTATTGTATTTGATGTAAAAATTATAAATAATTTTGGGGTGATTAATGAGATTAATACTTTTTTAAAGGATAACAGAAATAGAGACAAATATTTTGATGAATAAGTTGACACTTTTATAGGAAAACATACATTTATGTAGAAATTAATTGATCCAATTAAGAATTTATATATTATGAAATTTATTGTGTTATGGTTATTGGTAATAGGAAAATGATTCTTTTTAAATGTCTTGAAAATTATAGATGAAAAAAGAACATGTCATCTTAGTAAATGTGGAGTTTTATGTGATACTAGTACATAAAAAATAATAATTTTGGTGATCCAATAGAAAGGGAATTATATTATTATAGTAAATAATTATAAATCATTGGTAAATAAAAATCCAATGATATATTTAAAAGTTAGAGACCTGAGGAGGAGTGAAATTGATAATATATTTCCCTTAATGCACTGTATTTTTTGTGGATATCATTAACACACTATGTCTTACTATATAGAGGGAAAACTTATTTTGAAGGAGGATCACTTGGATGTCAGAAAGGAATAATTAAACCATATCATTAAACTTAATGAAAAATATCATTATGTAAATATTTATTTCATTTTTCTAACTTTAGGATAAATTTTTTTTATTGTTGGCAAAGAAGAAAGGGAAAATTTGACTATTGTATCTAGAAGGGGAAAAATATTATGGAACCCAAAATTATTATCATAGTAAATGTATAGTCTTCATTTGAAGAGGAAGGAGAGTGTTATTACAGTACATCAGTATAAGATAAAGTGCTGAAGCTATCATTTGACCCTAAATTCATTGGGATTCTACTAGAAGGATGATAATTACTAAATATAAGTGATATTAATAAACATGGGATGGAATATATATCCATTCTACAATATATAGGGTATAATTGAAACTTTTAGGGATATTCGAAAAGAACATGAAATATTTGGATGTGAGGAAAGAGGCTTGGAAACCATCATAACTAAAAAAATAAAATATTGTTTAATATTCATGATCTACTTCACACTGATGTTTGTGGTTTGATTAATCAACCCTAAACATGTAGAGAGATGTATTTTATCCTTTTAGTGGATTATCATAGTATAATGAAATATATCTTATTCATAAAAATAAATAATGAAGATACGGAGTTAATGAAGAGGTAAAGAAGGAGAGTTTAAAATGATACAATTTGTATATTGAAAATAATATGACTTGATAGTGAATCATTGTTCACATCCATTGAGGTGAAAAAAATACAATGAGAAACATGATATTTAATATGTGTTATCTTTAATTAATATTCCAAAATAAAATTTTGAAATGAAATAATAATATTTTATAGAAAAAATTATATCAATGTCTTTTTCCATTGAGAGTACTATATCTAACCACTATGTGAAATCAATAACATTTATTTTGGTTTACACTCAAAATTTAGAACTTATATTACGTTGACATGAGAGGGAACCCTATTTAATGTGTTACAGACTTAATACATCACTAAAATATTATTACGTCATTATATGAATACGATTAAATCATAATAAATCGGGGAATTTGAGAAAGTACAATGAGAGAGTTGAGGAATGAGTATTTTTATGTTTCTAAGTAAATATTAAAACCTATAAATTCTTTAAAAAATGTATGAACAATATTATATAAATTAGTTATGAGAAAAAAATTTGGGAAATTGTTGAAAATAATTCTAGATGTTTATTGTTTTTTGAATTATATTTAGAAGATGACAATGCTGGTACAAATTCAGAAGTTGTGCATGATTCCTCAAAGGATGATGAATCTAATGGTTAATATGAGAGGGGAATATATATATATAAGGTAACTATTCAAAAACATATATGATAAATAAGAGAATATAATTTTATACATCCAATATAATTATATTCTTGTTTTATAAAATATGTTTCCAAATTATTAGGAATATAGATCTCACTACTACATTATCAATGATAGACCTATATTCGTTTAAAGAAGTAGAAAAATATGAGGTATAAGTTAGTCATATAAATGATTACATGGAACAAATAGATAAAAACCAAACATAAAAGCTCTTATGGTGACGTGGACATCACAATGTGATCAAAATAGTGTTTTTCCTCAAGAAAAAATTTAAAATCAAGGATGATTCATTTAATTAAAGAATTAATAGTGTTTAATGTCTTTGTAGAAATTTAAAGGGTTCATATTGATCAAACATGTAAATCAGTGGGTGGATTTAGTTGTTATATATTTACATGGGAGTGGTGATTTAAAGAATTGTTAATATATGAAAATATATTTAAAAAAATTAATTAATTTTATACTTCAAGGGGTTGTCAATATTGAAAAATATATGAGATTCATGATTGGAAACGATGAAAGTAAAGTTTGTGGATTAATAATCCATTTTAGCACCTAAAATAGACACAAAGAGAATGATATGATCAATATGAATTTTACTTAAGGATTCTATAATTCAAAATGGTTATTTTTTATTACAAACATTTAATAGAGACATACATAGAAGAATATTTTATAGTTCCTATATGCATTGGTGATATAGTATTTAGTAGACGAATTAAAAAATATATGTAATAATTTTTTGTCTTAGGAGGTAAAATTTTGAAATATATTTGATTGTAAAACAAAAAAAATTAATAGTGAATCAATGGGTTAATAAATAGTAATTCACTTTCACCTTTCACGATAAATATGTAAAGGAGATACTCATGAATTTTGATATATATGAGTCAAAACTAGTTTCAACTGTTATTATGGTCCCAAAAAAGCACGGTAAACATGATTATGGAAACTCATTAGACCCTACAATATATATAATTATTATTGAATGTATCTATAGGCATCAGAAACTAAGGAAGATTGTAATTCTGAAAAATTATTGGAATCCCATTCCAGAAATAACCCTTTGAAAAATAATCTCATGATAGTAAAAAATAGAATATGGTATATTCATGATACTCATTATTATGTATTATAGTTTGATATTTGAAAATATGCTAAATTATTTTATCTTTTGATGTGTACTAGGTTGTAGATGTGGTAGCCTAAAAATCAATAATTGTTGGTGAATTCTTTATTATTAGTTAGTTTAATATATTTTATTATCCTAGTAATTCATACATGTCATGTAGATATAGATTGTATTTTGAAAATAATTTATTTTTACTATTCAATTATTTTGTAAAAAAAATTTAATTTAACTCACTAAAATTATAGTATATCACTCTATCTCCAAACATTTTGAGATCATATAAAACATAGTTTAAATGATGGTAGAGAAAGGATTTATTTAAATGGATGATTTTGGAACTAAAAAGAAGTGTAATACATTATGAATATAGAATTTCCCACCACATCATTTATGGAGTATAGGTTAATCCATGGTGTTCTCCCAGCTTCAATGGCCAAGAGAAGGTAAAATATACTAAAACTATTATAAAAATGGAGTGTGTATTTTTTTACATTTTATTATCCTCAAGTTAGAATAAGTATAAATAGGTTGACATAACCCAAAGGAACATGATAGTAACAATATATACATTGACATATATAGAACAAATTACAGATGTTGATACAATTTTTGAATTTCTAGGAAGATCATTGAGAAATGTAGTCCTAGAAATGCCTTTGACAAATTTATATATTTTTTAGCGATATTATATTATAAAATATAGGAAGGATGTCCAATATTTTTTTTTTAAAGTAGAATAATGAAACTACATTGTGAGTAATATTTAAAGGGAGTGATATCAGTATGAATGGAATAAAATTAAGGATTAATTATAGTACATAATTTAAAATTGACTATAAAAAGAAAAATTAGAAAATATAGGGACCATCACTATTATTATCAAATTTATTTTAGATTTTGATTACATTTTACTTGTAGTCATTTATTAAATTTTAAATAATTTTTTGGAATATATTATTATTTTTAAAATGGTGGATGAGGATGATTTGGGAGCCTTGAATCTATTTTTTGAATATTATAACTAATTCCAAGAGTTTTGGAAGAATTCAAGAAGTTTTTAATTAACTGAAATACTTTTTTTTGGTTTTTGAAAATTAAGCAAGGATTTCTAGGCCTCCTTAGATGTTTAATATTCTATATGAAGTTGAATTGCAATATGTCAATGTAATTTATTTTTTTCTATATAAATAATATATATATATATATATATAATATCTTCTAAAATATTTCCATATGTATAATTGATGAATATCTCCAATTTTATGCAATATGTGAACAATGTTTCACTAGATAATCATATAAAACTAATTTTTTTAAAAAGTAATTTTGGTTTTTTATATATGGAAGGACTTTCAACTGATGAATAAGATATATTGGAGAAGTAGTTTTAATGTAGAAGGTGACAAAACTATGATGATAAGTAATTTCATTCTGAGTGGTGGAATGATTCTATTGGAAGTTGACTTCCCTATAAGTAAAATATACATGAGTATATTGGTAATATATTTTCCCTATATTTTATTGTAAAACCAATCTTTTTATAATTGCATGTGATTCTTCTCCCAATGCATATTATATTTCAGAATCATCCCCATTTTTTCATATAATGTTATGTTTTTGTAAATCTGTTATGAGAATTATATGATTTTGGGGAAGGTAACATAAGGATTTCACATTTCCTCTTGGAGAGTGAAATGAAATTCCATAACATGATCTGGATCATTCTATAATAATGTTATTATTTTTAGAAGAGGAGACCAGATATGAATGAATAATGATATATATTATCAATATTAATATATTATTACCAATGTAGTATGACATAGTTCAAGGAAAATATTGACATTTTTTAAGGATGAAGACCATGATATTTGAGGGAAATTGGAAATATTATTATGTGATTATTCCATGAATTTTCCATATTAAATATTACATAAAACATCAAACATAATTATTTTATGGAAATGAAAATATTAATTTAATGAGAATAAATGAATATGATTTGATTAGGGAAACCCTACTATGTATATGTGGGGTTTCATATTGGGAATATGGAAAATTTATCATGTAATATTTTAGTGATAAAAAATAATTTTATTAAGAACAATAAGGAATAGGTCACTAGTATGGCTATCTCATTAATATGTTTATTCAAAAAATTATGTGGTAATTCTGGAAGAAAGTGGAGAAGATAGAAAAGATGAGGGAGTGATCATATGATAAAAAGTGTGTCCTTCTTAAAATTTTTAAAACAAATAGAAGATAGAATTATCACATAGTACATCAATAACTCATTGGTGTATATCTTTGGACAAACCCTTTGTATAGGACCATGTAAAATAATTTTATACTCATATTTACATTCACCATGTAGAATTTATAATTTTATTAAAAATTATTGGGATTTAATTAATTTTTATCACATGAGAACACAATTATAAGAAACAAAATAAGAATTTGACATGCTAGTTCACTTCCACCTTATAGGGGTTTTCATCCATGCTATTTTAATAAAAATTTAATACTATAAATGGTAAGATCATAATTATCTGTAATTTTTCATTTTGGTTATTAATAAATTGTGTAAACATCAAATACAAATAACAATGTAGTCAAATCCAATGAAACATTGGAGGAAAATAGAAATTATAAAACAAAAATCTCACAAAACATGAGTAAATTATGAATATGTTAATTTAATCTAAAATAACTACAACACATACTCTATGATTTTTATAAGAGAACTAGATAAACAAAATATATCTCATAACCATAACCAAAGTTTAACCAATTATAAAATAGTCATAAATGGTTTTATTTTTTAATAACCTTTTAATCGAGAAGGAATGACTTTTAGATTGATATTAAACATATATTCTATCAATATAATCCATGTTTATCCTAATTGGTTATGAGATAGTGAATGAATTATTAAAATTGAATTCATGAATGGGTTTTTAATGGGTGATTCAATATTGATGATGGGTATAGACACCCTTAAATTTCACCATTTTTATTCATTCAAAAAAAAATATTATCCAAAATATATAGTTAATGGGGAATTGCTATAATATCATTATAAATATGTTTTCCTAGTGATCAAATATTGACATTATGAAGGATGAAATATTGGACCCAAAATGATTTATACCTTTTAATTTGTAGTTTTCCAACATTTTCTGTAACATGGAACGGGAATTCCTTGTGAGGAAAATTTTAATTTTCTATATATTTCTATTTATGGGTTTTCAGCCTACAAATATTGGTTCTTGTTTGTTTTGAATGCACATAATTTTTCCTAAGAGATGATAGGGATGAAATTAAAATATTATAAATCAAATTATTTCTTAGATATCCCATTTAATGTTTTCATCATGTTGAGTACCAAGTCTGATTATTTTTTGTAGTGTAAGGGTTTTTATTTTAGACCAAATAGAGATGATGCTTAAGGTCATACAACATTGACTAAAATGTAGCTATAGTTTAAGGTTATACAACATTAGAAACAAGTTATGCAATGTCTAAAATTTTAATGAAATTATTTTCTAGTGTGAATGAAGAACTAATTTCAATTTTATAGAACCTTATAGGATGTTTGAATGTAGTTTAACGACAGGGACCATAATCCAAAATAGGGTCAATGTTTTTGATCATATTCATTAACTAATGGGTGTGCGTTCCTATTTCACAAAAGAAGTGATGGGACTCGATGTAAATTACCATAAGTTATAACACAAGTATAAGTAACCTCCTAATAAATCATTCGTATATTTCAGGGTGAAATTAATTAGACTAAAAAGTAAATCATTTTATTCTTGTATGATATTCAAAATCCTGATGGAAATGTGGTAATACAATCTAGTGATCAAATTTATTCTAACATGAATTGAGGAATTTTTTTAGACAACATTAAGTGAGAATGATATCAAAAACAATATTTGTGTATATGGATTCAAATTTATTATAAAAAATAAAAACAAGTGATAAAGGGGGTTTAAATTTTATTTTTAGTTCTTGAATCAAAATATCATGAAGAAATAATGAATTATAAAGTACAACTTCTGACCAATGTAAAATTAATGGTCTATTATTTTACTATTAAATAGGAATACCAAGGATAATTATATACCACATTAAATGTATGCGATACATACTAATTGAATTACTTGTTTTTGGGATTACATGATGTTTCAATAAATATTTGCCTTTAGATTGAAATAGGTGGGAAGGATATGAAATGTATGTACCGTCATAATGAAATGGGGGTCCAATGGGGGTAGATAAACACATTACCAGTATCCATGAAAGCTTTTTGGGTATTTAGATACTTATTGTAAAAATAATAGAATATGTATATGTAAATTTTAAAATGTTTTAGAAATATTATATCTCAAAAAAGATTGAAATTGGTTCCATGTAGTATTAAAGGGTAATTGAAGTGAGTGATAATTTATAGTGGGTTCAAGGATGGTTGTATATACATCATATATTTCAAGAATATAGTATTATTCTAGCCACATGTTAATATTATATGTTTGGAAACTAATATCATCCTACCATTCTGTTATGGAATGAAAATCAATTGTAGAATGATGAAGATCCCAAAAATAAGAACATTTGGAAAATAGATGGATGTTAAATTTGTATATAGGCATAGGAATGGTGGTATGAAAAACACTACATATAAAATGGTTATATAAATTAAAAATCTCATAGTTCATAAACATTAATTTATCATCCTATCAGAGTTCTAATGTAAGAAGACCTTATGTGAGTGAGGGAACTTTATGATTGAAGGAGTTGGGTTGTGATAAAATTGAAAACTGCGCTTAGGATTGGAGATCCAGTCATTAATATGTATCCTTTGATAATATGAATCTATCCATATATAATTCTTTAATATACATCTTATATAGATCTTGATAATGATAATTAAGGTAATCGGTTTTTTCCTGGCATAAGGATCTTAGAGTAAATATAAATTAGTATTTATGATGACCAAAATAATATGATATAATTTAATATTAAATTGACTACAATTTTTGATTGGGCCTAGTATTGGAGATCCATGAATCACTAAATATCATGCAATTTTTTTAATTAAACAACATTAAATTTATTTAAAAGGGGGGTTATTTTATTTTTATTCTTGATAACTACTCATAACACTCCATTGGTAGAAAACCATACACCATGAAATATTACATAGATCAACCCGACATGTAAGATGATAAGGTAATATGAAATATAAATCTCTAAGAGGATTAAGGTTCATGAAGGCTAGACTATGTACTATATTGTTTAATAGTAATGTTGTAAGAAACATTATGTCAAAAAGTTCAGAATCTTGAAACAAGTACAATAATGACAACCAGTTTATTATCTTATAATGAGTACATTATGATGAATATTTAAGAGTCGTGTAAATGGTCTTGGTTTACATTCCATTAGATTTATATTATAAAGACCATATAAGAATCTATATAGATTCATGAAAATTATTTCCTAAGGATACTCACATTGATAGGAGGTTTGATATGATACCCATTCATTATGATTAGTGATAACATTACATTGATGTGGAACCTATGGATGACCTATGGTCCTGCCCATTTATTTTGTAGTTTCATTGGTTTCCTATAATGTATCATGGGTATTATCTAGTCCAGATCCTATTACCCTTAAAAAAATGAGCCAAATTAATATTTTTTAATGAACTCTCATGTGACACAAATCTAATAGACATTAATTTTATGTATGATGGGTATCCATTTCAGACCAAGTAACACAAAATCATTAAAATAGTCATTAAATTTTTTATATTTATTCATTTTAACATGGATAGTTATGTCATGTGAATGAATATAAATATTAATCTAATTTATTACATTGGTCTCGCACAAAAATGAATATGTATAACTATTATAAAAGTATGTGTTTGGTTGTGGTAATCCCATAAAGCATGAAAGTATTTTTCAGGACAATAAATTTTTTCTTATTTACCATATTTTTAAAAGTATTTTAAAAATCCTAATTAATTAACCAATTATTTCATTTATAGTTTTCTGATATAGAAAGAGTAATGGGAATGGAATTATAATGCCATATACAGTTTCATCATCTCTAATGTATTGATTTTATTTCAAATGTCCCATGGGATTTTGTGAGGAACTATAAATATTAGAAATATGTTGGAATCTAGAATTATTATCAGTCCATTTATTCTCAAAAAATTTAAGGGTTTATATTTTTCCAACTCATAAAAAAATTCCGCATTTGTAATAATGAATTTAAACTAATTGAATGTTTATAGTGGGTAAAGAAACATGTCTTATTTTAGGATTGTCTATGAAAAACATTTTAAAATTATTTTTTCCAAGATTACATGAATGATAAATTACATAAGAGTAATTTTAGATTAATTAAAGTGATGGAAAATTGGCAATGAATGGTGTTTAGAGGATTATAAGAAAAATACCGAATGCTGTTGTGATAATATACAATAAAAAGTTACACTTGATAACTATATTTAATGATATTGTGGGAAAAATGTAATTATATAAGGGCCATAAATGTCATCTCGTAATAGTTATTTTATGATATATTTGTTAGTATACAGTATTGATTAGAAGATAATTTCATGGAGGCTGAATAATTTGTTAGAATAGTTCATTCTTTCCTATAGATTTGACCAGATAGAAATCTTTCTAAATATATCAGGAGGTAGTGGTGATGTAATTTACTAGTTAAACTCGCCTTTATTACTTGGGTGTCATTAATAAATACTATTGCATCTAAAATTTTTAATCCTAATTCATTTACATTAAAAAATATAGTATTAGTGTTCCCCCATGGATTAGGATAGATGCCAAAATCATGTTAAAACATGTGATATTGTTTTCCTTTTTTATAGTAATTTTTTTTCTTATAAGTCATGTGAAGTGGTGTATTGTATTTGGTGTGGTGTTTACCCAATGCTTCGAACATTGAGTCTTTTGTTCACATTTTGGTACATTTTTTGTCTAACTACATTCTGGTTGATGAATTCTACGAGAAAAAATATTGTATTGGGATGAAAATTATGTATTAGAGAAAAAAATAGACAGTTTTATATGATCAAACCCTATCCAAGGTGTTTCATAAATTATATTAACAATATCTTTCTACACTCAACTTTATTGAAATATACTAGATCAAATTATATAATCTATCTTTCTCATTGTCCAAAAATATGTGGGATTTAACAATTTTTTGATTAATTAATTTAGAAGAGTTTATGTTCAATGTGGAGACGTTTGATGAAAATTATTTTGTATTCTATAAAATGTAGATGGAGGATTATATAATATACAGTGTCTTAAATTAACTGTTAATGCGAACCAAGATGTATTGAAGAAGTAATAATGGAATAGGATAGGTAAGATATACTTAGGGTTTATTGGTATTTTATAATCATATAATATATGTTACAAAATATAAGAAGCGAATAAAACATCAGTACATATAAATACCATCTTTAACATGTATGAGAAACCATTGGTGATAAACAATGTACTCTTACTAAAAGATTGTATATCATGATGATATAATAGGGGAAGATTTTATACAATAATATTAATGAACTAACATGATATAAATTCTATTTTAGTATGTGAATGTGATATTTAGATATATGAAATCAGTTTAATTGTCCTATTAATAACTCCATGAATCTTAGGACATTATGATCACTTCATCGAGTAACACTAGTGGTATAAAGGACATTGATTTTTCATATGGAAAAGATTGTTTTAGAGAGGAAATTCCATAGATTTCAAAATATCTTTTATAAATGTATAATTTATTGAAGGAATGGGTGATATATTTCATATAAGGTTAATTAGAAAGGTAATTTAAATAATATCAAAATTATTAGTAGCATGGTGGATGAGGGTCATGTGGGCTTGAATTAGTGGAGGAAAATTTAATAATAATGATTTGTAATAAATGAAGAATTAATTCCAAAATATACACTTAATGAATCTTATGAATGAATACTATGTGATATTATAAGAGACCAATACTCCAATGTTTCACTAGTTCACTTGATTTTTGGGTGATAGACATTAGAACTCTCTTCTACTAAATATCTGAGAGAGAATGTATAAAGGAGAATAATTATTAATGATTTACTAGGGTATATCGGGAATATTATAATACTCATGAGAAATTCAGTATGTTAGTCATTTATTTCTAGAATAGTAGTGGTGTAATTATAAATTTCAATGAGTAAAACGTACCCCATGTTTAAGGAAGAATCAAATTTCTATTGGATAGTTTGGTAACATGGGTTCTTATACAATATCCAGAGATGGAGCATGATAGATTTCACATTATTCCATGATTGTATTTATAGGATAAAAATATATTTCTTTACATAATGGGAGTATTAAATGGTGTGTTGCTTTTTTATAAAGTGACTTCTATATAATTATAGCATGATTGTACAAGTAACCATAGTATGAAGAGGAGGAAATTTTATAGCTGCTAAATTGATGATTAATGTTAGAATCCTACAGTTCTGAAAATGTGAATCATTTATTATAGGGAATAAATAGAATATTCCCTTTTATATTGAAGGAAATATGATAAAGAACCAAATGTAATTTTATGTTCATATAGATATATATGGACAATATTCAGTTTATTCACATGAAGTAATGTATCCCAACAAAAATTTTATAGATAATGAAATATAGAATGTGTGGGTATTATTTCATAATAATATGTACATGGTATTTATAGTCATAATATTATTCATATCGTTTTTGTAAAACAATACTTGAATAAATATAAAATGCTTAACCCCTAGTAAGGATGGGGAGTATGGATACATAAAATTCTGAATTTTCTTCTCGTGAAAAGGCATGTGCTTTGAGAAACCATATCGGATACACTAGGACATAATGGATTCATCAAAAGGATGATAAAAATTAATGTTAAAAAAGTAATGTATTATAAAAATATTTTGACGATTTATTAAGGTTTATTGGGTAAAATTTTTGAATTTATGGAATATTTAATCTCTATGAATCCTTTTTCTCTATTAGGATGGAAAATCTTAGATGTTTTTTGGACTAAAAGGGAATAATATATCAATAATTTTAAAGCCTTTTTTAAAATTCCCTATAGCCACATTCATACTAAGGAAGAAACAATAATGAGGTTAAGTGTCAAGGGCATTATGTGAATGGTAATAGAAATTCAGAGTTTTTATTTTAACACTATGATAATAAATACAAAAACGTTATAAGATGCTGAAATTTTATTTCCAATAAATATATCACATGGAGGAACTGAAACCAATTAGTGAATGTCGATGATATCAAAATATATTTAGAGGAATATGCTAAACTAAATAAATGTTTCAAAGTATTTATATTCATTAAAATTAAAGAGGAACATTAGTAAAACAACAAAAAATTACCCAAAATATTTCCTATATAGTATTTAGATTCCAATATTATTTCTATTATAAAAGATACACAGAGTTTAAGAACTAAGAAACAATAGAAACAATTTAAATAGATATAGTCTAAAAAGGAAAATCAATATTAGGAACATATATACATCAATATTTATTTTGGGCTACCTATTTTATGTTCCGAGTGAAGTAATAAAAAATATGATTTCAATTCTTTGTTATTATATATGATAAATATATTTACAGTTCTGAGGAGGTGATATGTTTGAAATTATCAAAATAATGTTTCTTATCTGTTAATTCAAACCATTTTTCTATAAAATTGGAGCTGATTGAGATACATTAAAAAGAATAAATCCTTTAAAATTATTTTTTTTTGGTTGAAAATGTTATATATATTATATAGATATATTAAGATAGAAAACCATAAATTAATTAAAATAAAAAATATGTTTTTTACTTATCATAACTCTTTTCAACTAAAGAAAAACATTAAACTATTATTATAGTGTGGACATAGTTATAATAGAAGGACTTATTCTATGGTTGGTGGACATAAAGAAAAAATTAAATCATGTGAATATAGATGATTCAATCATCATGGAGTATCCATCATGTTTTATATATAATTGGAATGAAAATATTGCATTAATATTTGATTCGAACTTTTTTGGGTTGAATCAAGAAAAAACTAATAGAAATAAAAACGTAAACACTTTTAAATAATAGAAAAAGTTCATTAAAATAAAAGGATAACACATCTACTAATATAAGGATTCTTATGGTTGGAATTTGATAATGACAATTCTTTTTGTAGATCGTATTTTTATTATAGGATCATTGGAGGAATGGATCAATGAATTGAAGGATGAGTTTTCTATAATTAGTGAGATAAAGGATCATTTTCTAGAAATATGGATCTTAAGGATTTGGATTATTAGGGGAATAAATTTTAGTACAATTAACATTGCATAATCTAGTTACATTCAAAATGGTCGGTAGTGGGTGACATGAGTAAGGAAAAATAGTTAACCACACCCCTAATCAATAATTTCAATATTTAAAAATTAAAGTCACCAAGAACGAAATATGAGTTTGATTACATAGAATTGGTTCCATATGCATCATTTGGAGGAAAATTTTTATACCAATGTTATATTATCATTTATAAATTATTAAAAAGTTTTAAATGTCAATAGAATCATATTAAATACTAGAAGTGAAAAATCGGTGGTTTTATAATGGAATATCTAGTACGTAAATGGTTCAGAAAGTTAGATTCTTTGGCTCAGAATGGATGAGTAATTTCATATTTTTTTAAAATAAACATTTAAAATTGAAAGAGAAACATGAGATAGAAATACTCTATATGTATTCACTTTTAGATGAATGATAGAAAATCATATGTCAATTATCCAACTGATAGTTTCAATCTCAACCATGATATAATAGTACACTCGATTAATGAAATTTAGAAAATTGATTATCTCACTGAAGTGGTAATTATATGATCTCAAAATAAGGAAATATGATAAGATTTACATTTTTTATTCATAAAATAAAATTCACTTGGAAAAAAATCTTGTATTTCATTCCAGGAAAAAGCACATTCAGAAGGCATATCACTTCAATGGGATATTTTTTATCGATAGAAAATTTGATCAACAGAATATATAAGGGGTTCAGAATCTATAATATATGTTGAACAAAATCATAGTCCAAAATATTTAATGGTTGCTTTCTAACTCATTTTATCTAGGATTTCCAAAATCATATTTGGGGTACCATAAAACTAAAATTAAAGATTCAATAGTGAATTTAGGGACATGGAAATGAATTAAGACTTGGTGGTGAAGATTAAAAGTGGTTCTTAAGTAGAAGATTGTTCATCTAAAACATGAAAATATTTTCATAGATTAGGTTCTAGGATGACCAGAGGTATTTATTATGATATAATAACTTCTAATTCATAGATGTGATTATGAATATATATTTACTATTTCCAAGAGAACTGAAAGATAAAACATTTATGGTATAGTTGGAATATTTACCTAAAAGATACCCTTGATTACCCTACTCTTAGGTTTTACTTAAAATGCAAAAGAATTTATGAATGGTTCCATTGGGAGGATATGTATGAGTCATTCTATGATATCATTGGAAGTATGCAATATTTACCAAATTATCGAGTTAGGTTTTTTAAAGTATTTGGCTGATCAAAGTCTATTTATATGATGATCAGATTAGGTAACCATATCTTGATATAGATTGGGATGTGGTGGTGATGTTATGTAGCCATAGAAATTTAAAATATAAGTAATTTGAACTCACAATATTTTTGAAACACTTTCAATATAATCACCTTCAACTTACATCATTAATATAGTTGATGGTTTCTCATGTGATTTGGGATCATGTCTAAACCAAATTAAAACATGTTTTTTTCGAAATGTTTTTTTTTATATTGATTATTTTATTTTAATATTTATTATCTTTGATATTTTTTAGTTTTTCATTTATGTTTTTTCACTTGTGTGTGGTATCCCATCCAAGTCCCAAACTGTGCAACACAGGTTCAAATTCAGGTACTTTTTTCTACCCAGTATGTTTTGGTGGCTAACATATAATATTCAAAAGATAGTTATTAAACCTACAATATATATCTCCCTAATGGTATTGGGATAAAAGTATTCATTGGTTTGAACTAAAAATCATGGTTTACATATGATTTTATAATGTAAATGACACATGTTACACCAATTAGATAACTCCATACAATCATGCATCAATGATGGATATAAATTCCCATGTTTTCTTGTTTTCTGGAAGAGTATAATAATTTTTTGATGTGAACCACTAGAATGTCATTGTAAATCCTTCATGATGATATAGGCCTACTCTACTTTGACTCATCTGAGAGTAAACCCATAGAATCTTCATTTGTAAGGGAATTTAGGGGGTTGATGGTCATTGTAATGAACAAAATTTATGACCCATTGAAAATGATTCACATTATATGCATGGTATTATTAAAGAGGATTAATATAATGATACTACTCTATGGTGTCCATACATTTAGATATTATGTATCCTTATAGATATGAAGAATCACCAAGATCTATGGTGGAATCACTCTTATTGATTAACACTGTATTCATATTGAAAATAGTTATATCTCACTTCAGTGTGAAACATTGATATACGTCTCATCCAGATTTTGATTCCTGTGGGTGATATCAAGATTTTCCGATGTGTCTACATTTTAATTATAAAATCATTGAATGTGATACAATAATATGAATACATATATTTATGAAATACACTCCTAAAATTAATAATTTTGTGATATAAACTCTTCATTATTTTTGGAATGATCATTATTTCAATCCTAAATCAATAAGCCAAAATTTTCATCATGGTGTATTCATACAATTTATATCTACAAGGATATATCTAAACTGGTGATGAGATCCAAACACACTACAAAATTATCAAACATATCGTTTATGAAAAAGAAATACTAGGTTAACAACACATTTTTTATTAAAATAAATATAATCTCTAAACTAACCTGGTCAAGAATGGATTCATCTTTTATATTCCTCGTATTAATTTTGAAATAATCATTGAAGCACATTTCCCTTGTCTGTAACATTTTATATATGACTAAAACTTTTTTTAGGCAACTCTAAACTATCTAGGAACAACACTGGTGATGGATGTGCGTCAATAAAAGATGCTATAACTTTTCTTTTGACATCCTTTTATAAAAAAATGTTTAATTAAATTTTGTTAGATAATGAAAAGAACATTGATAATTTTCACATCAATATATGGTGATCAAGGATGTATTTTAGATAATTCTCATTGGATATCAATTAGATGTCATGATGTTGTAAATAATTTCATATATTATGTAATGCAAAGATGAATATGAAGGATTTATTCTTGTTGTAGATATTAAAAAAATCTATAATATTTTTCTTAAGGTGATATAAAACATTTCTACTTTCCTATAACAATTTTTTATACATTGTGTTTTATAGTTTATAACTCCATGGATATAAATTAAAGGATATGTGGCATCCATTCCATAGTTAACATTTTTACTAGTTGATGAAAAATTTTCTAATAGGTATTATTGAAAATCCTATATTTCTATTAATCACTAATTTTCTATCATTTTTTATAATCACAATGCATTATGTAATAACATGACCAAAAATGATGCTTTTTTAGTTTTTTTGTATAGAATAACTTAAAGGAAAATTTTATTCTATAAAATTATGTTCCATCATGAAAATCACAATATTAAAGGCTTCATAAAAAAATATAATCATCAGATCACGAAAAATTATAGTGGAATAATTTAATTTTCTTGCAAGATGAAAAATAATATTTTTCTATCAAATGATATAGTTAAATAATCTTATATTGGTATAAATGATCTTGAATAATTTGTAATCAATAAAATAGAGTATCTTATTAGATCATTTGTAAATAAGTCCCCAACATCTTGAAAAATAATATAGATCATAATAATATGAATGTTTTATTCATTATAATGTTTAGAATTTTTTTTGATGAGAGTGCTTATAATAAGTGTAATATTTTAATTATATTTGTTTTAATAAAATCTACCACATAGTGAGTTTTTCCCTTACAATGATATTTTTCATTTTCTAATTATATGTGATCTTTAATTTAACATGAATGATTGATTTATTATAGGGATTGTAAGACATAGGTTACTCAATCACTATATTATTATTGTTTTTTTATGATACAAAGACATAGAAAGTTATAATCCACTTAATTTATGACGTCTAATGAAAGGAGGATATATTCACATTATAACTGGTTTATAGTTGGGTACTTATAGTGATAAGATGATAGGATATTATGCATCAAATTCAATGATCCTCCTTATTCATTTTTTTAGTTAATAACATCCATTTAAATTTTAAATATTTTAATCCTTACTGCTTGCAATTTTTTTATAATTCTTATATAATTTGATATTCTACTATATTTTATAGTCATAAGATATAATAAATTTCTAAAAAACATTATATCTACTTTTCATTCAATTTGATGTAGTTATTATTAACTTCTACCAAATTTAAATAATATGGTATATATTTTTATACTCTAATAAATTATAATTTATCAGAAGATAAAATGTTATATTTTCTATAACATTAATGTGGATGAAAATAATGAGGTGAATATTTTAAATACAATTCATACCACTCTAAAAAATTAACAAACCTTGTTTCTATTGGAAAAATATGGTATCAGTGTAGCCCTCGACACTAGATACAAAACAATATGTGTGATTTTATTTTCATTGTCTTATTATAAATATCTTACTTCTATTACACTATCTTGTGGTTGCGGAAATTTTTTTGTATTGAAGTAATAACTATTTGATCTATATATATTCTAAATGAATGTATTACTATAGTCTATGATAGATATTATTATGTGTAATGGTGTGAAATAATAATGCCTTTTGTTATAAATATTGTTCCAGATAATTATTTGATCAAGACTAAAAATAAAAAAAATAAAGAGAATTTTGTTTCTATGTTTTCTAAAGATGATAAGTTTGAGTTTTATGGTAGAATTAAAGTGTGAGATATATAATAATTTTTAATTATGAGAAATATATCAATATTAATACCTTCTAGTGAAATAGAAAATAAAATTTGGATATAGTAAGAGATTACACACATCATAACATACAATGTTATTAAAAACAAGTGGTCTACGCTTTATATGGATTGATATGATTTGTTTTTTGTTACAAGGGTATTTTTTTACACAAATCCACTATAGGATTATAACTATATTATATAGATCTAAATCCCTTGATGAGGATGAATAATTGTATTGTAAGTTGGTTGAAAAAATTATCACTATATTTCTATAGGAGTTAGATTCATAACATATGGGGATTTAAGATACTAATAACATGAATAATATGTTTCTATATGATAACATTAAAAAACATATATAATATGAGATTATACTGATTAAATATTTTGATAAATTGAAGAGTATGAATGGGGCAACTTTTTTTCTATTTTGGGAAATATTCTTTCTAGTTCAATTAATGCTAGATCAAAATATTAATAGACTTCTATATATACATATAAAAATAATTAAAATTACAGTTATACTAGGATTGTGGGGATTATTTTTATTGAAATTAAATTAAAATGAATAATATAATTATAAATTATAAATTCTAGTATAATCATTGAAATGAGAGAAGGGAAATTAATGAGAAGATGGATTATAATACTAATACATGTTATGTATGTAATGTAATCGGTCGTATAAGACTATAATGTCCTATATTTAAGATGAAAAAAATAAATGTATTATTTTCCTATATAAAAATGGATGATTTTAAAGGTGTTAGAAACATGATGCACAAGTAGTGGAGATACTAATTTTGATAGTTCATTAAAATATGGTGATCAGAGTCCTATGATTTTTGGATTCAATAAAAATATCATTAATGATGCAAAGTGACTCATGGATAATGTTTTCACATAAGATATATCAAATTTAATTTTTAACAAAAAAAATTTACAATAATTATGATTATAATTATTTAACTTAAGAAAATAAAAAAAAATTATTCATTTAAAGATGAGGAATATTTTCCTACTTATGAAAAAATTGTGAGATTTTATTTATACTCATAGAAAAAATGTAAACCATTTGGAAAATAATTATTGTTGTAAAAAATATTGACTTGAAAAAGTTGATTGTATAATTTAAAAAACTACACATTTTTTAAAAGTCATTATATTTAATGTCAATATTTTATTCTAATTCATTTTATTGTAATAAAAACTGGATATTAAAATAAATTATGAAGTTACTTAATTGAAGTAACTTTTAACCAATTTTACTAATAATGGGTAAAATCTCAACAAGTTCTATTACCAATTAACATGATACAAAATATATAATATAATAGTTTAATCTACTGAAATATTACATTTTATATCAAATTATTTTATTTATATATTTGACCCTATATTGTCCCATTCAATTTAAACATGTTATTACTTTCTTTAGTGTAAATATCTAATAAGTAAGTCCCAAATGCCCTAAGGACTACTGTAATTGGAGGACTATGTTCATAATATATCAATGGTAAATGAAAATACGATATTCTTATTTTCTTTTCCCTAATTAACACATAAATCAAATTGAGCTCAAGAAAACTACAAAATATAATTTTGGGAATATATAGATAACATGGGTGAGCTAAAAACATCATCAAGGTAATAAACCTGGTAAGGAAACATAACATTAGACTAAAAGGTACGATAATAAATCTTAAAAGTGAAGTCTCATGAGTAATCATGTAACACCATTAACCTAGAAGCTCAAGGCCAGTGCAATTCTTATTACATTGGAAGGATTAAAAGGAATGATATCTCGATGGATATTTTAGTTTTGAAGCCATTAAAAAACTAGATACATACATGTAACTCATATTACATTGGTAAGGTAACAAAATACAATACATAAGAAAAATTAATAAACTACATCCATGATAACTCAATAAATAGTCTCCTCATGAGAACCTGTTGAAGGTAAAAAAATTAAATGGGTGTAAAAAATCATTAGTATGGGTTAAAAATTGTGTAATCATGAATCACTAATAATTTAATCAAAATAAAATTGTCATAGTAAATATGTCATGGTGAATAAATGTGAAAAAACATGCCATTAGTAACCTGATAATAAAATTGCATCCATAAATTTTTAAATAGTGAAAATCTCCTAGAAAAAAAACTGAAAATAATAAAAAGATATTGATTTTTAATTTTATGTCATATATCTGGCACCTTATACCACTATACTATCGAAATGGTTTATGTTTGTAGGTACATTCCTATATGATTTTTGAATCAAACTTGAAGAGTTTGTCACAAATTTATTTGTCTCATGAGACATATCAATGCATTGAGGGGATATACCAGGCCCCAACTATATCTACAAGTCAAAATAATTCTTTATTGAATGATTTAATACATGTATACTATTCCTTATCGATATCCATATAGAGTACGGGAAACAGATTCATAAATATTTCCATAGTTAAAAATACATTCCAAATAAATACCATATGTAAAAGGGTATACAGCTTAAGACAATATAATATCCATGAAACCGAATATGGATATATAATATATTTAAAATTTAAAATTTAAAATTATATCAAATAGGTAGTGGATACACCATATAATAATTATTTTGTGCACAATACAAAATAAGTCTCAACGAAATTACAATTTAGGAAAAGTCCCTTACCACATTGTAATAAATTGAGTTGTACGACCAGATATTAATAACCACAAAATGAACAACATAATTCCATGAATATAATTAGAATCATGATAATATATATGAAATTTATGTTCACAATACACGATGTCCATGAAATAATTGTTGAAAAATGAAATTCTCATGGAATTGAAAGTGAGATAAGGAACCCCTTACATTATGCCTGAAGGTGTTCTCAATTGATCTCAATGTCATGAATAATCAAATTTAGATTCATTAATTAAAAATTACATAACATCATAAACATTTAATTTATTTAGTATAACCTTATTAGGATTATTCATAAACTTTTTTTGGGTTTTAGAGGTTCAATTTTATTGATTTGAAATCATTTTCTTCGACGGTTTTCATGATTGATTTATCGGTATTCATGAATTAATGTTCATTTTAAATGTGGATAAATATATAGAATTATTAATATATAATACTAGTGACATTATAAATTTTCTTATTATCATTTATGATGATATACATTTACGATGAATCATTTGCTAAATGTTAGTGATAAACTCATCGATCAACTTGGTAGTTTTGTGCATAATGAAGTTGTTTTGTATTATTATATTATATTTTGAATGTGTAAGGATTTAAAAATATATAATAAGGTTAAAAATATAAATTTTTATTGGGTTAAAATATTAAAATTGTTTCAAGAATAGTCTAGAATATATTCATTGAATTTGAAAACTCCTCATCCTAGAATGTGATAAATTAACACATCTTGAACGGTGTTTTCATTATTTCTATACTAGGATGGGGGAAGAGAGATGATGGTTAAATAATGCATTAGCATAGTAAAATTATATTTCATCTTATTTAATATAATAATCATGGATTGTTTATGAGGGGATGTCTGTAGAGAGTAAAAAAATAATGTAACATGTAGAAGAAGTTGAATGAAAAAGGATGAGAGGTTCACGTCTTTAGTACACTTCCTTTTGAATCTTTTTAAGGCCTTTGTTTATGGCTTTTTGGTGATACCAGTGGGTCTTGTAAGTGAAGGAGGGTCTTAGGGATATATTTGAGCATGAATTTTTCAATGATTGATGCTTTAGTGGTGTGGGAGGAAGAGGGGGTTATGGGTAGTTTATATAGTGGAAAGGAGGAGGGTCTTCATAATATTTTATTCATTAATTTATTACTTCTCCAAATGACAAGAAATTGTAATGAAGACAAGAACTAGAATATTATTAAGTTAATTTGAGTTCGATATTTTGTTTCTTACATATATCACGATGTTAGGAATGTTGAATTTTAATAATAATGTATTTATACCTTACCTTAATTTATTTTACTAATAAAAAAATTCAAGTATTTCAAAAAAATACCAAAAAGTCACCCTAACCGTTTATTGACATGTAGAGTTCAAAAAATGAATACATTTTTTAAAATTAATTTCCTAAATTTTAGATATTTAGTTTTTAATTAAAATCATTATTTAATCAAAAAATACCTACACTAAAAATAATTATCTTCATTTTTAAGGAGCCTAAATTTATTTATACTTTCATGGGTAAGGTTACCATTACTAATTTTTATATTGCTATTCATAGGGGTATGATACTATTCATAAGGGCCAGTTACAATTCATTGAAAATTATGTTGATTCTATCAGACGCTTAATGTCACCCTGATCACAATCGTGTATGTCTCTTTTTTAAAATTCAAATCACAGAAGTAGAAAATGTAATTGTAATGGATAGGTTATGACTGTCTCTTAAATAACCAAGTTTTGTTTCATGGAATCATATTGATTTATAAAATATATGATATCTAATTAATATAATGTATTAAATAGAAACATAACATAAAATGTTTGGGGTGATATTTAATCCCCTCATTGGGAAATTTCATCCTAAAATTTTTTCATGTGTATTGCTCCCTAAAAATATATTGGTGGTTCTACATTAAAAATTCATCAGGTTCCCATGTTTCTTCCTCCATTTTATGGTTTCTCCAAGGAACCTTTAGTAGTCTAGTTGTTTGATTTCTGAATACTTGCTCCCTAGGGTCAGTAATCTTGATAGGCTTTTCACAATATGAAATATCATGTTCAATTTATATTTCTTCTTAGGATAGTACATGTATTGGTTTTGGAATGTATTCATTTAACAATGAAACATGAAACACATTATGAACCTTAGAGAGACTTGGTGTAATTGTTAAGTGGGATGTTACTGCGCCGATCATTTCTATAATTTGAAATAGTCTGATGCAAATTGGGATCAGTTTCTCTTTCTTACTGAACCTTAAGACACCCTTCCATGGTGATAATTTTAGAAAGACATGATCTCCTACATGAAAATCTAAATTCATTGTCTGGTTTTCAACGTAACTATTTTTCCTATGTTGGATACTTTATTGTGAACATGAATTTCAATTACCTTTTTAGTTTTCTATTTGTTATGTTCTGGGCCTGTAAGTTTCCTCTCACCAACCTCATCAAAAAAAGTTGGAGCTCAGCAACTCTAACAATATAATCCTTCGTATGTCCCCATTTGATTTCTAGAATGGAAAATATTATTATAGGAAAATTTCACCAAAGGAATGTGTTGATCCCACATACTTGTAAAGACAAGATAGCATGATCTCAACATGTCGTCTGGTGTTTGAATATTCCTTTTATAATGTCTATCATTTTGGGGGTGCTAAGCACAACTCATCTAATGCTCAGTTTTCAAACCCTTGTGATGTATTTTCTAGAATTTTGATGTAAACTAGGGATATCAATCAGAAAAAATTGATAGAGGTGCTCCATACTGTCTTAAAACGTCATTAATATAATATCCTTCTTGGCAGAGAAATGGAAAATCCTTTCTTATAGAAAGGAAATGTGCTAATTTTGTGAGACGAACAATAATTACCAATATTGCATCATTCTTTTTATGTTTCCTCGGTAGTAATGTGATTAAATCCATCGTAATGTTATCCCACATAAACATAGTAATTGGTGGAGGATGAATGACCCCTCTAGGATGTTTTCTCCTAGCCTTCATATGTTGAAAAACTAGACACCTTGACACGTAGTCAGCAATTTCTCTCTTCATATTATCCTACCACAAATGACCCATCATATATCTATACATAGTTGTTATACAAAGGTTTATATTGAAATTTGAGATATGAGTATTGTCTAATAGTTGCATTTTATACTCAGGTACTGTTGGAACTCATAACCTCTTTCCAAATTTGAGAACTGCATCCTCATACATGAGGTTTTCCAATCGTCCATCCTGAACAGCATTAATATTTTTTGTAGATTCTCATAATTAGATTGAGAGATTTTATTTTCTCTACTAAATATGGTTTATAATCCAATTTTAATAGGGATGGTGTTTCCCCTTCTATAAAATTTATCACATCCATCTTCAGTAGTTCCATTAATATAGGATCTCTCTCTATCCTCATTCGGGTCGAAAGTCCATGATCATTCCTGCTTAATGATTATTACACCTTATTTTCCATTCATGTGTGGTAGTGTATTGAATAATTATAGTCTTTGAGTAACTCAAGCCATCTAATTTTTCTCATGTTAATTTATTTCTATGTAAAACTGCATTTAAAACTCTGGCGATCCTTATATATCTTAAATCTTTCACTGTAGACATAATGACCTTATATTTTCATAGAAACGATTACTATTTATATCTCAAACTAATGGGTAGGATTAATTTTCTCATGATTCTACAACTGACATAATGCACAAGTAATAACAATATCATTTTTCCTAAAGACTCAACCCATGACATTCTTTGATGCATCATATAATTGCACAAATCCATCATTTTCAGATAGAAGAGTAAAAATTTGAGCATTGACCCATATTCATTTCAATTTTTAATGAATTATTTACATTCATTTGTACATATAAATTTACCCCCTTTACATGTGTGTTTGGTTAGTGAGTAATCTTGTTGATGAAACTTTTGAATGAAACACTGATAGTAGCCTTCTAATCCAAATAAACAATGTACCTCAGTTATATTATTTGGCATGTTTCACTAATGAATTTCCTTTTTCTTATAAGGATAATGTAAGATTATATATTTTGAGAGAATATGACCTATAAAAGTAACTGAGTGAATCCAAAATTCACACGTGCAAAAATTATCATATAATTCATTTCATCGATGAGTTTTCAGAATAGTCTGCAAGTTATTATCATGGTCTTCATATATTTTGGAATATAAAAGGATCTCATCAATAAATAACACAAAAAAGTGATAAATATATTCTATGAAAACTCTATTCAATAGATCCTTTAAAACATAGGTTCATTAGTCAGTCAAATAGGCATTATTGTAAACTTGTAATTCCCATACCTTGGTCAAAATTATATCTTTGGAATATCTACCTTCCTCAAACATATATGATGATATCCATATTGAACATCAATCAACCTAATATATTGTTCTCCATGTATCTGATCAAATAATACATAAATTCTTGGTGGGGGATACTTATTCATTATTTGAATATCATTGGTTTCCCTGTAATAAATGCATATCCTCATTGATCCATTTTCTTCCTAAAAAATAGAACATGAGATCCCTATGGAGAGACACTAGTTTGAATAAATCCAATTTCACTAAATTCTTATAGTTTTTTCTTTATCTCCACTAATTTCAAAGTTTAGATTCTATTGGGAGTCATTGAAAAAGGTATTGCATCAGGAATTAAATCAATAGAGAACTCAAATTCTTGCTCCGGAGTATGTTTATGTCAATTCTTTGGAAATACGTTAATGTATTCAAGAACTATATGTACGTATTAAATATTAATATTTAATTCTTCACCTATTGATATTGGATTCTATTACTCTCTATGAATTGCATTTAATAGAGAAACTACTGTAGATCTGGATTAGAATTAGATGGAAAGGCTTCTACTCTAAACATATTGGATTATAACCCATTTTCAAAAATTGTAACTTACATATACTTTCAATAGTTCTTCATATCATAATTTGGCAACCAATTCTTACTAATAATTATATAAAATATAATAACTAATATAATGATATGTTTATCAACTAAAACACATTTATGTGTCATGATTGGGAGTGATCGACACATCTTTTTTTCAAAGATGCATCACCTCGATTTTTGAATATAAACTCCTTTAAAAAATAAAATTGGATATATCTAATTTTCTTAGAAAAATGAGATTATATAAATTAATGAGATGATCTAGAATCAAATAAATTATAAGATATGTTTGACGAAATACCTATTTTACCTTTCACCACATCATTATGAATATCAACCTCCGTAGTTGTAATCAAATAAGTTTTTCGTTTTTGTCATGCCCTTTTCTTTGGAACGCTTCATTGGCACATAGGATACTCATTTTTATAGTGTCCCATGTCATTACAATTGAATAATTAATCATAATTAACTTTCCTATTCCCCTCCCATTCATTAGATAGATGACCCTTTTATCTAAAATTATATAAAACTGACATGCCTTTTAATCATTTCCCAGGATTATCCATTTCATAGTTCTCACCTAATAGAAATTTATTCATTGATTTATTCTTAATTGGAACTTCAACTTTTCCATGGTTATTATAATTCCATTTCTTATATTAATTTATTCTTGAACAACGCTGATCATGAATATTCCATCTCTAATTTTATGGCACCTAATACAATTTCATAGTATGAGGATACTGATTGAGAATTTAGTTCCCTTTAAATAATTGGATGAATATCTTCAATGAAATGATCAATCATTTCTTACATGTAATATATTTAATCTATGGAAACCTAGATATCCTTCTAAAGGTACCCTAATACTCTGCAACACTATCTTTTTCCCTTTTCATTAATCTATGGAGTTTCCTCGCCATTTCGTTTTGTTTCTTATGAGGGAAATATTTTAAAAATAATATTTCATTAAATTTCCTCCATTTGATATATTATATTTCTTCTTCCTCTATGGTATTATGGATTAATTACCACCATTGATCAATATCACCGTTTAGATAACATACTTCCATCAATACCATTTCAATTTTCATTAAATCATAATTCCAGGAATTTATTTTATAGGGACTTGATCCACTTCTCATGTACCACTAGATTAGTAGTCCCAAACAAATATAGTGGCTTCTACCATGTGAAATGATCCCACACATGTGTAGTATAGTTATTCATCTCAACCTGAGTAAGATATCCCAATGTCATGATGATCAGATTTTCTCTAACATTGAGTTTATGGAATTGCTCGGTGGGGAAATACCTACATTTTCCATGAGTATTGATTCTCCTTATTTCATTAAGAACAAGTTTTAAAATAATGTCATATACTAGATAAGGTTTCGAATCAATGTTTATAATCATGTCTATAAAATTACGTAGCATAAATTAATTTCTATGCATAGCTAATCTCATAAAAATGGTTTCTATGAGAAAAATTATTCATTCAAATCCTTCAAAATGGATTCTAAAGAAAATGTGAAGTATCCTAAGAATTTTCCATTTAGTTTAAAACCAATAGTGTAGAAAGGCATGTTTTCATGCACCAGGATACCTTGGGTCAAGCCCAAAACTACCTTTCAGAGTTTTCACTCATAGGTACATCTTTGACAGAGCCACATATACTTGTTTTCATCTAGAGAGGATGTATTCTCTCGAATTATCCACATAATATATTACTTACCAAAATTCTAGTATGTTCTTTCCTATTTATCCTAAAATAGTACCTTATTAATTTTTTAAGTAATCTACATTTTCTAATCATGTTTCCATGTTTGTTGCTAAACTTCCTTTGATATCATGTGTAACACCCTGACTGCATAAGCCTAGAGACGTTTCATTATATATTACATTATCATTTTTAAAAGGAATTAAATCTAGATCTAATTTTCAGTTTAGTATTCTATAAGAAACTAGATACATATACGATGATGGAATTACATTGGTAATGTAAAAAAATAAAATACATAACAAAAACTAATAAATCGAATCCATAATAACTCTATAAGTGGATTCCTCTTCATTGCCTATTGAAGGTAAAAAAATAAAGGGTGATCTCAAATTCTCAATAATGGTTACAAATATAGGAATCATGAATCAAAAAATAATAATCACAATAAAACTAGCATATTCATCATAGAATGGGGAAAAATGAAAAACCCAGGACATTAGTAAACTGATAATAAAACTGAATCCATAGATTTTTTTCATACTAAATACCTCATGGATAGTAATAAATAAAACGGAAAAAAGGTAATTATTATTAATTGGACATCATGAATTAGGAACATGATACCACTAAACCATTGATATAGTATATGATTGTGGGTATAAACCCTTCTGATTTTTGGAAACAAATAAGAAGGGTTTGTCACCAATGGATTTTCCTCGTGAGACATTTTGATGCATCAAGTTGTTGTAGCAGTCTCTACCTATCGCTAAAAGTACAAATATTTTTCTATATGTAGATTTAATAAAAGTAGAATATGACTTCTCAAAATCCATATATGGTAGAGTTCACTAATTCATCAATATTTCTATTGTTAAAACTACATTCCAAATAAGCATTGTAAGTAAAAGGGTATACGACATAAGTAAATAATCATATGAATAAAAATAAAATATAGATATATAATATATTTACAATTTAAAATGAAAAATCATATCAAATGGTATGTGGATACACCCGATAGGAAATATTCGGTGCACAATACCAAGAATGTCTTAATGAAATTGAAATTGAGATAATGGCTCATTCCACATTGTTATCAATTGAGTCGTATGCCCAAAAATTAATAAACACCAAATGAATCACATAATTCAATGAATTTAAAGAGAATCATGATAAATTGTATAAAATTTATGTACCCAATACACCAAATAAAAGAAATATTTGGTGAACAATGTAATTCCCATGGAATTAAAAGTGATATAAGGAAACCCTTCCCTTATGACCAAAGGTGTTCACGATTGATCTTAATGACATGAATAATCAAATTTAACTTCATTACTTAATAGGCCAAGAAAATAATCAACATTAATTTGATTAATTATAACCTTATTAGGTTCATCCATTCACTTTTTGATTGGATTATGAGGTTTAATTTTATTTTTTTGGTGTTATTTTCTTCCTTGGTTTTCATGATCTGTTTACTTGTATTCATAAATTGATGTACATTTGAAATGTTGTTAAACATCCAGATTTGTTAAAATATTTTAATATTCATATAATAAATGATCATATAATTATTTTGGGTAATATACTATGAAGATGACTGATTAGTTAAAATTTAACGATAACATATTTTATTTACTTGGCGTTTTTGTGAAAAATGAATTTGTTTTGTATTATTATTTTATATTATGAGTGTGTAAAAAATAAAGAACATTTAAAAAGTTAAAATAAATTTATAATGATCTATTTCAGCCCTTAATAAGGTTTCATGATCGTTTTTGAATGCAGTGATAGAAATTGAAAACTTGTCATCCTTGAATGTGATAAATTAACACATCTCAGATGATGTTTCCACTTTTATTATAAGAGGAGGGGAAAAGAGACATGATGATGAATGAATCCGTTAAAATTATTAAATTCAATTTAATTTTAGGTAATGTTATTATTTTTTCATTTTTATTAGGGGGTTTATGATATTACAACAAAATCATAGAACATGTAGACGAAGTTGAAAGAAAAACAATGAGAGGTTCACCTCTTGTGTACTCCTCCTTGAGAATCTTCACAAGGCCTTTGTTTTTAGGATTTTGGTGAGATAAGAAGGTCTTGAACATGGGAGAGGAGCGTAGGAATATATTTGAGTTGAATTTAGGCACAAATAGAATCTTGGTTAGTGTGGGAGGAAGAGGGGGTGTGGGATAGTTTATATAGTGGAGCGGAGGATGGTTTTCATAATATTATATTCATTAATTTATTATCTCATCATAGGACAAGAAATAGTGAGGATTACAAGATCTAGAATTGTATAATGTTTATGTGTGTTCTATATTTTGGTTCATACATCAATCATGAATCTATAAATGTTTAATTTAAATTATAATGTATTTATACAGTAAATTAATGTATTTAACTATTCACGAAAAATTCAAGAATTTTATAAATATCACAAAAATTCACCCTAACAATATTTCGACCTATAAAATCCAAAAATATAATCCAATTTTCATAAATTATTTTATAAATATAAGATATTTAATTTTTAATTAAATTCATTATTTAATTGAGAAATACCAACACTTAAAATATTCATCTTCATTATTAAGGTGCTTAATGTTTTTATACACTCGTGGGTAAGAAAACAAATAATAAGGGCCGTATTACTATTCATAAGGGTACGTTACTATTAAATAAGGAATGGTACTATTCACTGAAAATTATGTTGGTTCTATCAGACTCCAAATATCATCCTGACTGTAACCGTGTATGTCTGTTTTTCGAAATTAAAAATACAGAAGTGGCTAATTTAAGATTAATGTCTATGTTATCACTATCTCCTAACTAACTATGTTTTCTCACAAAGAATCTCAATGCTTTATGAAATATATGCTATATAATGAATATATTTTATTTAATATAACATAGCATAAATTTTTTGGGTTTTTTAAATCATTTGGAAGCATAGCATAATGAAAATGGTATCATATGATCATAGAAACATGAGAAATGTGGGGGAAACATATAACTAAACATAAAAATAGGAGAAGTATAAATTAATATACAATATCACAGGGTGTAAAATGTCCCATAATAGAATATTATTACCATCCCATCCAAATTATAATGTCTTATGAGACCAAAAAATCAACCAATGCATTAGATCACAATTTTTGAGAACCCATCATAACATATACATTCATATGTGTTCTAATAAAAGGAAATCAATTTTAATTTACAAAAATAAGAATTAACTATTAATCCAAAATTACTTTTATAATAATTCCTCATGTCATAATCAATAGATATTTAATAAATATGGTATTTATTAAATGAAGTTAAGGCATGTATTACACCATTACTGGAATAGATAATTATAATTGTATATGTATAAGAGATATATATATATATAATAATAAATCCATATCATAAAAAATTTTCACCAATAATGCAAATTCCTATAAAATATTACATTGAATATTTCTTGAGGAAAATAATTTTTTCACTCTAAATTAAAAAATAAAAAATCCTAAAATTAATAAAAAAATATAACGTAATTTATTTTAAAAAAAATTGATATTTTTAAATGAATCTTAAAAATATTATTGTTCATAATGGTGATAAAGTCTACCCATTTCATATATTTATAGAAAAAATTCATTTAACACTTTTGTAAAAAGACAAAAATTTGTATCATTAAAAATGTATAGAAGGATTCATTTTAATAAAGTTTGAAAAAATTCAATCAGGGGTAAAATTGTCTTGAATAAATTATTTTAGAATATCAAAAAAATTCTTTAAAATATTTTAAGAAAATAATATTCATTGAATAAAAATATTCCATGTCAAAAAGAAGATATATGATCGGAACTACTTTCAAACTACTTTATTAGTGTTTACTTAATCAATAAGGGTGGAAATGGATAAAAAACATGTATAATATATTCATTATAAAAGTATAATAAATGTTATGTAGTTCAATAGTATAACTGGGTATGATTACTCCAAAAGGAACCATGAAAATAAAAAATCTTTTAAATAAATGAGATTGTACCATAAATCATTAACTTCATAGGTAACATTCAAATATAATCCCCTCAAATGATGTAAAATTAATTTTAAAATAAAATACCAAGAGGTATTAAGTATTAATGAAATAAAATTTCAATGGAGAGGAACATACAATATATAAAATAAAATGGTTCAAATTATTAAAATTTGTCTTAATTAAATGTAATTAAAAATTAGTCCCTTATAAAGATTTAAAAATTGATGTAGGAATAAATCAATGAAGTTATATTCTGATTGAAATTTAAATCAACATAATACAAATATAACTACTACATAAATTAAAAAAAATTATATGACACAAATAATACTAGAATATTTAAACAATTAATGTGTAATTTAACACAATTAATATAAATTGAGTTATAAAATCTCCATCTTTGGGTTTGAGTATTCACATACATACATTATTTTCATGAATAATAATCATATGTGAATTTTTTTCTCTAATAAGAATAATTTGAAATTATTTAATTCATTTTATTTTATTTATTACCTTGTTATATTTATTTATATAATCAATTTAGATCAAATATATTGTTTTGATGATATTTTATTCATATTTCTAAAATAACTTCGGTATATTGATTATGGTAAAATAAATAATTAATACATCATATCATGAATAATTATCCTCATAATGTTAATATTTTAAAAAATTATGTGAGATTTTTAAACCAACCATGAATGATGTTAATGAGAAATGAACTATGTTACTATTATGGAGACAGTAATTCATACATATACTTTTATAGCATTTCCATTAATCAATGAACAAGATGAATAGATGGAAAATTTTATTTTATATTTCCAAAAATATATTTATATCTTAAATTCTATATTATTTTATTAAATACACTTTTATATACTATCCATGTGATGCAATGTTGAAAATTGAGTCACTTCACTTCATGGAGGGGGTAGTCCTCATTTACATGTGAATAATGTAATCATGCTTAAATAAATGATACTGTATAAAAATATATGATATTTTATCATTATAGAATGATATATATTTCATTAATATAATATATATGAAATAAATAAATAATTATAAATAGTCATGAGAGGATGTGAAGGAAAATTAATTACATTGAGTCGCGAGGCAGTAGTCCACCATAAATAATGATGATAGTTTTGTTCGCTATTTGATAGAAGAGCATATGGCCAAAGGGGTCAAAATTAAGATGAAAAAATATTAGAGTATATGAAATACATATGTTTTTATATCATCATGGTTTAGTAAGACTTGAAGGAGATGGATAAATAAACAAAACTGATACACTTAATTATGTACTACATATCTTTCTCAAAATAACTATTTTGGTTTAAACAGAAAATCATCACTAAGATGCTTTTTGTATGTAAAAATTACCTATAGGAAATGGGGAGGGATTTTTGGAAGGTTTTTTTTGTATATTCTAATCCCAAATCATATTGATGTTTGGATCAGAGAGTAGAGCTGGTTTCCTTTTATTAGTTCGGGATGGAATCCACAAGACAATTTCCTACTAGAATTCAAAATGATAAACTCATTATCAATAAATGTATCCAAATATAAATATATTTGATTTTTTGAAACTGTATGTTTCAAATATTTCTATACAAGAGGATTTAAAAAAAGTTTAATTAGAAAATATATACTTATCATTTTGTTTAACCACATATTAAACCCTTTTAATCGCATCTATTGTTTTTATTCTTTACTCATATTTTATATTCATTATTCCAAAAAATTATGGTTTCCTTTTTAAATAATAACAATTAATCCTATTTTAAAAATTGAATATATTTTTCTAAATTAAATTCATTGAATTTCCTTCCAAAATATGTGAGGGAAAAATAGTTTTCAATAAAAATGAATTCATAAGAATATAAAACATTATTTCAAACTCTAAAAGATATTGATTATAGTGAACAAAAATTGGATAATAATATTATTATTGAACTAATTTTCATAAAATAAATTATAATTAAATTTAACTTTTTAATTCTTTAATAAAAAGGCATATCCCAATAAAAATCAATATTTTTCAATGTTTCATGAAAAAATAAGTTTTTTATAAAATTAAAAAAAAATTCACTCAATGATGATATTTGGATTTTGATTACAAAAATATATTTAATTTTTCAAAATAATGATTCTAAAATTTTAGTAATATTATTAAAATTTTCCTTTTAAAACATGAAAAGAATTGTTTTCCTACAAATAAATATTTCACTGAGAACATAATTATCAATTTAATCTATGATTAGTACAATTCATTATATCAAAATTAAACAAAATATATTTATATAAAATATATATATTTAATTTAAATATATCATATATAAGAGTTTTTTATATAATTAAAATTGGAATATTTTTTGTTAAAACCATTTTTCAGAAAAAAAAATTTGTTTCTATGAATAAAAATAAATTTATAAACATATCATGAAAATTAATGATCAAAATGAAATTAAGTAAATTATTATAAATAAAATTGAACACATGTAACATTAAGAAAAAACTAAATTATTTTTGTACATTAAATTACATAATTTAATGAAAATAAATGATAGATTCAAAAAAAACCACATTTTTACTATTCACAAATAAACAATTTTTTTTATAAAAAAATATTAAAATATCACCCTATGTAAATTTTTATAATAGGATTTAAGAAAATGAATAATTTTATTAAAATACATGCCATAAATTGGTATAATTTAACTATATTATTCACTCAAGAAAATTAAAAAACTCTTTTTTAATTTATATGTTTTATGTATAGAATAAAATGGAATCATTAAAAATTAAGTGCTTATTTATTGATAAATTAACAATAAATTTATATTATGTATGATATTTATATATATTTCATAAATTTTCTAATATTATTCATTTCTTATAATCTAATAGTTATTTTATAACATTCAAATTGAAATAATAATATTTCATGGTTTGTTTAGGCTTTTTGTTTTGCGTCATATGAACTATCAAACATTGTATTATTTGAAAGTAATTTTAAAATTGTTTTTTCATTAAATATAGTACTATATTTTTGTTTTTTATAAGTAATTAGTTTTTTAAGAGCATTAAAATTTTTAACATAAATGAGTTGTACATATATGGGTTCTTAATGTTTAATATACTAATGTTATCATATCCATAAAAAAATTCTGTACTAACAAATTAGTTATTCTTTATTTCAAGAAAAGCGATTTAGTACCATTTTTTTATTACTGTTTGTGTATAAACATTGGATTTCGTTGACATTTTATTGGTGATAAGTGCAAAGATAAAAACCTTAAAAAGGTAAACGGTTGTTGGGTTACAATTAGAGAAAATCAATTGTTTAAAATAATCCGAATTAGGGATATTTATTTTCTTTTAAACTAATTTATTTTTAATGTTTTTTATTTTTTTGACATATTGAAAATCATATCAATATCAATCAGTTACATGATGAGGGTTATCTTGTGAATTTTTGTGATGATAACTTTATTGTTAAATGTCTAAATGATGCATTTATTCTATCCTATGCATGATATTAATGAAACATTATATATAAATTAACTTATTAATCAAAAATTATATCTACTCAGTGAAAAAAATATTTTTCTTTTATTTGGAATATAATGTTAGGTCACTTTATCTTTCTAACATTATCATTTCATCTTTTGTAAAAGTCATATTTGCGATCTACCAAAACATGATATTATCTCTCTCTTAGTTTGTAATACTTATTAATTATTTATGTAATATATGTCATGTCTTAAACTTATTAGGAAGTCTCAACATATACAGATTTATATTTAGTTAAGAGGGATTTATTTGGTCCAATGAAAACTTGGACCTTTGTGGGAATGAATATTATATATTTCATATTTTACTATTACTCTAGATTCAATTGGTATTATATTCTCAAATGAAATTTTCAATCTATTAAATTTTTCATAAAATATCATTATTATATTAAAAGAGTGAAAATAACATTTTATTACTAGTTACTATGTTGGATAATTTATAAAATATGTTTTTCAAACACATTGAAATTATAAAAGTATTTCTCATATCCTTTCACCACTTATAATACCTCATAAATTATATGTACATGAATGACAACATTTAATTCTTCAGTTGTTTACTCAAACTTTTAAAAGAAAATATTTTTCTTTTAAATTTTTGAGGTAAAAATGTGAATACTTATTTTTATACTATATATAATGTTTTTCTTTATCATTTAAATCATAAAATCATTATGAATTATTAACCTAATGAAAACCAAAACATTCATAATTTATAGACTTTGTGTGTGTAGTGTTAATTTTGTATAAAAATGTTCATTTATATAAATTTTATCTAATGGTTTCTGAATATATATTTATTTATTATTATATAACATGTAAAAGTAAAATAATTTTTATTATTTTTTTAAGAAACAATTCATATACAATTCGATGAAATATATACTTTTGTTTTTTGTAAAATTTCTTAATGTTCGTACTTAAAATATTGATTTTTAAAATACATCTTTTCATTTGTTAAAACATAATCCTTATTTATTCGCAATGAAACATTTTAATTTTAGGTCAATTGATTCTCAATGTATATAAAATACATCAATAGAATAGGTAAAACCAATAGTTAAGGATTACTGTAAATTTTCACCTATAAACCAGATAACCATAAGAATTCATCCCATAGATAAAATAAGTAGATAACTAAGAAAACTGGTTAAAATTAAAAGTTCCATGAAATTTAATTTTTTCATCATGAATGAACATATATATTTAAACCTAAAAGGTTGTGGATTCATTGGGTTATATAATTTGGATAAGGGTTATGAAGGTAGAGATTAATCAATTTTAATGAAATCTGTCATGGAATCTAGTTAAGTGATATAAAGATCTTTATATAATAGGAGTAGAATGTGTTTTTAGAAAAAAATTGATAATAATGGGGCTATTGTAACATATATAGAAATAATTGTTTCAAAAGGTTATTTTCCAGAAGAATAAATTGAATATGAAGGGATTTCTTCACCCATTTCTAGACTTTTGTATTTCTAAATACTAATATCATTCACAACACATCTAATATTTTTATTCTAAATGGTTATTAAATTTTTTCTATTAATACATTTTTTTCGGCATAAATTTTATGTTGAAAAACCCTTTGGATTTGAGGATGTTAAATCTCAATATCATTTATATATATACATTCTAAGGGAATCTATAGCCATAAAAAATACCCTAGAAAATGGTATTAAAAACATACCATATTTTTTGGTTTCAAAATAATTTTTTCAAATAAAATATAAATAAAAATAATTTTAACCTGAATTTATTAAATAGAAAATATTTTCACTAAAACAAATTTTTGATCAAAATAATAATATCATTCAAACTTTTTTTTAACAAATGAAAAGTAACAATGAAATAAGTATTATGGGTAACCTTAAATTTTTTCATGGGTATAAATTTACCAATAAACTGGAGGGAAATACAAAAAAATCAACATAATTAAATAAAGAGTTATTAAAACATTATGGTTTTTAAAACTTCATATAGTATAATTACATTTGAATAAAATTGTATTAAAATTGACAATTATGAATCTGAGACACTGGTTGGTCAAAAAAATAAAGAGTTATGATCAGAAGCTTCCAATATATTTAGTTAAATATACTTTACATTATTCTTTGAGTGTAATTTTTTATGTCATTCCTATAATATTTTACAAAATCATATTTAAGAGAGGTTATGTATATTTTTAGTTATATAAACGGTACTTCAAAATATGGGGAATTTTGTCCTTCTCAAAATTATTTCATCCTTATATGTTACATGGATACTAAATATGAACAAAACATGTTAAGGAGGAAAAATACATATTGAACATGTCAATTTCTGGGAGATGCATTAGTTTCCGAGTTCGGAAAAAATAACCACTTAGTCTCACTCTCTATTGTTGAGTCTGAATAGATATAAGTTGGAAGTTATTTCAATCATGTGTTGTGGATGAAATAAACACTCATATATTATGGTAAGTATTTTTATCAAACTATAATTATTTATGACAGAAATATATCTATTTATATTGATAGATACCCAACACAACACTCACATACAAGTAACCAAGATATAATATATTATTTCTCATGGGACCATAGAGGAAATGGTGATATTGTTCTTGAATTTATTAGAACTGAAAATCTTCTTCATAATATTTATTGAAAACCCTATAACTTTTCATGAATTTTAATTTAATAAACACATTTCAGGAATAATCATATTAAATTAATCACCAATTCACTTCTTATTTAACACATCTCTTAACATTAAAATACTCCTATATAAATGGGGAGTATATTTCCTTTAGAATTTTTCAAAATTTTTATATATATTGTCTTATTTTTAAAAGTATTTTCAAAAAGAACATTTCTTCCACAGAAATTATATCTAACTAATGTTAAATCAGTAAACTGAACCTAATGAATACATTTTTATCATAAATTAGATTTATTTTATTTCACAAGAATACATATTTAATGTAATGTAATATAATAAGTTATACTATCTACTTTCTCTTAAAATTTTTTCAAATGAACAATATCTTCTAATGATATCATTAGATAACTTTTGGAAGGCCCGATATCATTAATCATATCGACAGTTGTTTTTTCTTGATATTAAAATTTAATATGCATATGAGTTTATAGAATATTTATTGGGGATATTATTATAAAAAAATATTAGGAATTATCTATTTTCAACTCTTTTTCAATGGTTTTTGGTTTTCAAATTATTATTTTGAAAAAAGTCAAAGGGGTGAAATTCATAAAATTTTAATAAGTTTATTTAGAATATAATTGTTAATTTTGTGGAATATTATGTAGAAAAAACTACACAATCCCATACAATTTTTATTTGTTCACAAAAGAGGTTTAATTTTGATATCAATTGTTAAGTATATTTTATTTACAAAAGGCCAAATTTTGGTTATTATTTATAAAAATAATGGGTTTTTTAAATTTAATAGTTAAAGGAGGATAAATTTATTTCATCAAAACCTAGAGGTATTTTCATTAAAATTCAGTCAAACTATTAGTTTTCTAATGTTTGATGTTATTTCAAATGGGAATGATATTTCTACTTGAATAACTCCATTGAATTGTTTGTCTTTAAAATCATAATTATAATAATAAAAAATTGAGCTAAAATTAGAGTTTCGGTTGGTTTTTTATCAAAAATAAATTTTTGGTTAATTTAATTAAGTGAAATTTATTTGAGTCAAAAAAATATGGATAAATTAGTAATCATGTTAAATTAAATTCACAAAAATTTAGAGGAAAATAATGGTGTAAAATAATTTCAATGGGTTTTGTGAAAGAGTATGAGTCCATCAAAATATAGAGTTTATGAATATGAAAATATTTTACCTGATCCAAAATAATATGAAATTATTATGTTGATGTTTTTTTATAAAATTATATATATATAATTCCATATCATCAAGGAACAACATATGTATCTAGATATGTTGGAATTTTCTATTCAATTTGTAGTTGTGTTACTACATGTTTTTATGGGTGATTTCGATGAGTGAAATATTTTCATTCTAACTTTTTTTTAATGAATTGATATCATGTAATTGTGTTTATTTTAAATATATTTTTTTTCCAATTTTTTTTTCTTAATTTCCACATTTTTCATTATTGGGGGATTTTAGTGGTAGTGACACAAACTATTTTTTATCTTAAGTGATTGAGGATTTCTATAGACAATTATATATTCCACTTTTTGATTAAATTGATCAAGGTATTATTAAGATATGAAAATAAAGTAACCTTTTGATAGGTTTATTATGATGACTTTTTATGAATACAAATAATGGATAATTTGAGTGATGCTTATTTTTAAACATTCTACTTTGTGATTAAATTATGTTTTGATACTGATATCCTTTCAGAGTTTATAGATTATAATTCTTACTTCTTGCATAGTTTTTTAATTATTCTTTATTTATAATGTCCATTTTGTTTTTATAGTTCTTAGATATTATAAGATTTTTAAAAGAATAATTTCCATCATGCATAAAATTTTGGTCAGGTAGTATTAATACTCAATATTTTTATTCCATCTAGATGTAATTATATATGATGATTTATTGTGATTTTATCATAAGCATTATTTTTAGATAAACGTAATAATTATGGTGGTAGGATGTTATAATTTAGGTTTTTTACTACAATTTACCTCCCTCTTACAGATTTACCCGGATATTTTATCTAGAAATAAACTACATACAATATTTATCCCACTTATTTTTTTCACCTTTATTTATTAAATTTATAATGGGGAAAAATTTTCTACTGAGTTTTATAATGATGTTATTAATGTAGGAATGGAATTAATCAATTCTTAATAAACATTTATGGTTTTGAGTATGGTTCATATCAAGTATCATCTTTATTTTCTCAATATCAACTTAGATACAATGATAGTATACCATTAAAATGATAAATTACCAAATCATGACTCCAAACTCACACTTAAATGGTTTCATTATGATGTCACTATTTGGAAAACATTTCCTTTTATTCTATTAATTGATCATGGATATAGTACAACATAGCTACATTATTTTCTATATAACACTCAATTGTATTCCTGAGAAAGATCCTATGTATACGGTGCACGTTGAACTGATAAGTAGCGCTATCTTTCATCAAGACAAAAGAAATCATCAGGTATAAATATACTCTTTGGTGTTACCTGAATATAGTAGATACCTTTTCCCAATGGTCCATTCATATTTTATCAGATATAGTTTATCTATCCATAGATCAAATGGGTTTCAAAATAGTTGTTTAATCTATTAAATTTTTCATAAAATATCATTATTATATTAAAAGAGTGAAAATAACATTTTATTACTAGTGACTATGTTGGATAATTTATAAAATATGGTTTTCAAACACATTGAAATTATAAAAGTATTTCTCATATCCTTTCACCACTTATAATGCCTCATAAATTATATGTATATGAATGACAATATTTAATTCTTCAGTTGTTTACTCAAACTTTTAAAAGAAAATATTTTTCTTTTAAATTTTTGAGGTAAAAATGTGAATACTTATTTTTATACTATATATAATGTTTTTCATTATCATTTAAATCATAAAATCATTATGAATTATTAACCTAATGAAAACCAAAACATTCATAATTTATAGACTTTGTGTGTGTAGTGTTAATTTTGTATAAAAATGTTCATTTATATAAATTTTATCTAATGGTTTCTGAATATATATTTATTTATTATTATATAACATGTAAAAGTAAAATAATTTTTATTATTTTTTTAAGAAACAATTCATATAAAATTCGATGAAATATATACTTTTGTTTTTTGTAAAATTTCTTAATGTTCATACTTAAAATATTGATTTTTAAAATACATCTTTTCATTTGTTAAAACATAATCCTTATTTATTCGCAATGAAACATTTTAATTTTAGGTCAATTGATTCTCAATGTATATAAAATACATCAATAGAATAGGTAAAACCAATAGTTAAGGATTAATGTAAATTTTCACCTATAAACCAGATAACCATAAGAATTCATCCCATAGATAAAATAAGTAGATAACTAAGAAAACTGGTTAAAATTAAAAGTTCCATGAAATTTAATTTTTTCATCATGAATGAACATATATATTTAAACCTAAAAGGTTGTGGATTCATTGGGTTATATAATTTGGATAAGGGTTATGAAGGTATAGATTAATCAATTTTAATGAAATCTGTCATGGAATCTAGTTAAGTGATATAAAGATCTTTATGTAATAGGAGTAGAATGTGTTTTTAGAAAAAAATTGATAATAATTGGGATATTGTAACATATATAGAAATTATTGTTTCAAAAGGTTATTTTCCAGAAGAATAAATTGAATATGAAGGGATTTCTTCACCAATTTCTAGACTTTTGTATTTCTAAATCCTAATATCATTCACAACACATCTAATATTTTTATTCTAAATGGTTATTAAATTTTTTCTATTAATATATTTTTTTCGGGATAAATTTTATGTTGAAAAACCCTTTGGATTTGAGGATGTTAAATCTAAATATCATTTATATATATACATTATAAGGGAATCTATAGCCATAAAAAATACCCTAGAAAATGGTATTAAAAACATACCATATTTTTTGGTTTCAAAATAATTTTTTCAAATAAAATATAAATAAAAATAATTTTAACCTGAATTTATTAAATAGAAAATATTTTCACTAACACAAATTTTTGATCAAAATAATAATATCATTCAAACTATTTTTTAACAAATGAAAAGTAACAATGAAATAAGTATTATGGGTAACCTTAAATTTTTTCATGGGTATAAAATTACAAATAAACTGGAGGGAAATACAAAAAAATCAACATAATTAAATAAAGAGTTATTAAAACATTATGGTTTTTAAAATTCATATAGTATAATTACATTTGAATAAAATTGTATTAAAATTGACAATTATGAATCTGGGACACTGGTTGGTCAAAAAAATATAGAGTTATGATCAGAAGCTTCCAATATATTTAGTTAAATATACTTTACATTATTCTTTGAGTGTTATTTTTTATGTCATTCCTATAAAATTTTACAAAATAATATTTAAGAGAGGTTATGTATATTTTTAGTTATATAAACGGTACTTCAAAATATGGGGAATTTTGTCCTTCTCAAAATTATTTCATCCTTATATGTTACATGGATACTAAATACGAACAAAACATGTTAAGGAGGAAAAATACATATTGAACATGTCAATTTCTGGGAGATGCATTAGTTTCCGAGTTCGGAAAAAATAACCACTTAGTCTTACTCTCTATTGTTGAGTCTGAATAGATATAAGTTGGAAGTTATTTCAATCATGTGTTGTGGATGAAATAAACACTCATATATTATGGTTAGTATTTTTATCAAACTAAAATTATTTATGATAGAAATATATCTATTTATATTGATAGATACCCAAAACAACACTCACATACAAGTAACCAAGATATAATATATTATTTCTCATGGGACCATAGAGGAAATGGTGATATTGTTCTTGAATTTATTAGAACTGAAAATCTTCTTCATAATATTTATTGAAAACCCTATAACTTTTAATGAATTTTAATTTAATAAACACATTTCAGGAATAATCATATAAAATTTATCACCAATTCAATTCTTATTTAACACATCTCTTAACATTAAAATACTCCTATATAAATGGGGAGTATATTTCCTTTAGAATTTTTCAAAAATTTTATATATATTGTCTTATTTTTAAAAGTATTTTCAAAAAGAACATTTCTTCCACAGAAATTATATCTAACTAATGTTAAATCAGTAAACTGAACCTAATGAATACATTTTTATCATAAATTAGATTTATTTTATTTCACAAGAAGACATATTTAATGTAATGTAATATAATAAGTTATACTATCTACTTTCTCTTAAAATTTTTTCAAATGAACAATATCTTCTAATGATATCATTAGATAACTTTTGGAAGGCCCGATATCATTAATCATATCGACAGATGTTTTTTCTTGAAATTAAAATTTAATATCCATATGAGTTTATAGAATATTTAAGGGGGATATTATTATAAAAAAATATTAGGAATTATCTATTTTCAACTCTTTTTCAATGGTTTTTGGTTTTCAAATTATTATTTTGAAAAAAGTCAATGTGGTGAAATTCATAAAATTTTAATAAGTTTATTTAGAATATAATTGTTAATTTTGTGGAATATTATGTAGAAAAAACTACACAATCCCATACAATTTTTATTTGTTCACAAAAGAGGTTTAATTTTGATATCAATTGTTAAGTATATTTTATTTACAAAAGGCCAAATTTTGGTTATTATTTATAAAAATAATGGGTTTTTTAAATTTAACAGTTAAAGGAGGATAAATTTATTTCATCAAAACCTAGAGGTATTTTCATTAAAATTCAGTCAAACTATTAGTTTTCTAATGTTTGATGTTATTTCAAATGGGAATGATATTTCTACTTGAATAACTCCATTGAATTGTTTGTCTTTAAAATCATAATTATAATAATAAAAAATTGAGCTAAAATTAGAGTTTCGGTTGGTTTTTTTATCAAAAATAAATTTTTGGTTAATTTAATTAAGTGAAATTTATTTGAGTCAAAAAAATATGGATAAATTAGTAATCATGTTAAATTAAATTCACAAAAATTTAGAGGAAAATAATGGTGTAAAATAATTTCAATGGGTTTTGTGAAAGAGTATGAGTCCATCAAAATATAGAGTTTATGAATATGAAAATATTTTACCTGATCCAAAATAATATGAAATTATTATGTTGATGTTTTTTTATAAAATTATATATATATAATTCCATATCATCAAGGAACAACATATGTATCTAGATATGTTGGAATTTTCTATTCAATTTGTAGTTGTGTTACTACATGTTTTTATGGGTGATTTCGATGAGTGAAATATTTTCATTCTAACTTTTTTTTAATGAATTGATATCATGTAATTGTGTTTATTTTAAATATATTTTTTTCCAAATTTTTTTTCTTAATTTCCACATTTTTCATTATTGGGGGATTTTAGTGGTAGTGACACAAACTATTTTTTATCTTAAGTGATTGAGGATTTCTATAGACAATTATATATTTCACTTTTTGATTAAATTGACCAAGGTATTATTAAGATATGAAAATAAAGTAACCTTTTGACAGGTTTATTATGATGACTTTTTATGAATACAAATAATGGATAATTTGAGTGATGCTTATTTTTAAACATTCTACTTTGTGATTAAATTATGTTTTGAAACTGATATCCTTTCAGAGTTTATAGATTATAATTCTTACTTCTTGCATAGTTTTTTAATTATTCTTTATTTATAATGTCCATTTTGTTTTTATAGTTCTTAGATATTATAAGATTTTTAAAAGAATAATTTCCATCATGCATACAATTTTGGTCAGGTAGTATTAATACTCAATATTTTTATTTCATCTAGATGTAATTCTATATGATGATTTATTGTGATTTTATCATAAGCATTATTTTTAGATAAACGTAATAATTATGGTGGAAGGATGTTATAATTTAGGTTTTTTACTACAATTTACTTCCCTCTTACAGATTTACCAGGATATTTTATCTAGAAATAAACTACATACAATATTTATCCCACTTATTTTTTTCACCTTTATTTATTAAATTTATAATAGGGAAAAAATTTCTACTGAGTTTTATAATGATGTTCTTAATGTAGGAATGGAATTAATCAATTCCTATTAAATATTTATGGTTTTGAGTATGGTTCATGTCAAGTATCATCTTTATTTTCTCAATATCAACTTAGATACAATGATAGTATACCATTAAAATGATAAATTACCAAATCATGACTCCAAACTCACACTTAAATGGTTTCATTATGATGTCACTATTTGGAAAACATTTCCTTTGATCCTATTAATTGATCATGGATATAGTAAAACATAGCTACATTATTTTCTATATAACACTCAATTGTATTCCTGAGAAAGATCCTATGTATACGGTGCACGTTGAACTGATAAGTAGCGCTATCTTTCATCAAGACAAAAGAAATCATCAGGTATAAATATACTCTTTGGTGTTACCTGAATATAGTAGATACCTTTTCCCAATGGTCCATTCATATTTTATCATATATAGTGTATCTATCCATAGATCAAATGGGTTTCAAAATAGTTGTTTAATCTATAAGTTTCTCAATAATTGGGACAAAATGTTATCCCTTTATTTATTGATGATTCAAATCCATATATTCATTATATACTATTATATGCTCATTCTCATTTTTATGAAAATACTTTTATTGGTCCTTTTTAGGTATTGGAACTCCAAAATAAAATTCACATTGATTATTTTATCATTTTATACCACTTTAATTACTCTATGAATTTTGTGTTGTAACAACTCATTATTTTGGATCGATAAAATGAAAAATATCATAGATATCTTATTCCAGACAAAACATAAAACTAACAAGAGTCATGAAATATTTATTATTATTAAAATAAAATAATAATTAAATATTTACTAAATTATCATAATACTATAATATATTATAAAATTCATACGAAAAGTGGTTAGGAAAATTGAATGTTTTAAAAATAATGTTTCAAAAAAAACCCTTATTTTCAGTATATATTTAATTTTTATTTTAAATGATTGACTTATATATTTTATTATTTCAGTTTTTCAAGATAAACTAAAATTTAAAATTATAAAAATGAGAATTAACATAGTATTTTTTTACATTCTAATAAAATAATTTTTTTTGTATATTTCAAAAAAAAATGTTAATACCGTCACTTTTATTACATTATCATAATTCAAGAATGACATACAATTTTCTAATACCATTTATATATAATAAATTATATTTATTAATAAAAATAAGTAAATTAAAAATTTTTCTATTGTTCTGTTGAACTCATGTGTAACGTTTGGAAAAACCATGTAATATTTTACTCTAAAAAGAATTTTATTAGCATATAATAATTTTTTAAAAATTATAAAAATTATATTTATAAAATGTATTTAATTTTTTTACGTAACATTATCTTTTAATTAAACAACATCATTTTCATTTTTTGTTATAAAATTATGGTTATAGGCATTAAAGTTATTAACAACCATAATCGTATACCTATTATTTTCAAATAATTTTTTTTATTGTATAATTTTGATCTAATCTAGTAAATTAATCCCCTATAAATAAATATATATATATATATATATTGTTTAAAACAATATATAAATATATTATTATGGATTTAATTTGTAATAAATACTATAAATGATTTAGAACACTTTATGGTAAAAACAATATTCTCTACAAGACTTTTTATATGTATATTTAATGTTTTTATTCTAAAATTAATTTGAATTTATTTATAAATTTAAATGGTTTAAATTAATGTTAAATTTTATTCATAAAACACATATGAATAAATATTTTTTATTTTTTATCATTATTAAAATAAATATTACATGGTTAAAACATGTTTTATATGTAAAAAAGGTAAAATGTAAAAACCTAATGGAAAATTGATTGAAACTTGTATAAAACTCATTTTATAATGAAATTTATAGGATTTATAAACAGTATAATTCATCATTATACATTATTTATCAATTGTTTATCCTTTGACCATGGAATAATTTCATTTCCATTATTGAAAAATAAATGGCATTTACAAAAGTTCCATTTTTTCACTTATAAAAGGTGAAAAATCTACCACTTCATCCCAACTTATTCATTGAAATTTATTACAAAAATGATTTTCTAGTATTATAATGATATTTCATTTTCATAATCCTATAGTCTTAGTTATTTATAATAATTCATTCATTTATACGGATACATTCATTATAATGTTTGAGGACCTATTATGAGTAATACTTAATTAATATTCTTTACTTTTTAATATTCCTCTTAAAATACATTTGTATATATAGTCAGATAATTAATTAAGTAAAATTTTTATACATAATATTTTTTATGTTAATTTAATTGACATTATGTAGTCATTTTCATCAACATAGAAAAGAAAAATAATTTTTATCAGTTATTTGTTGAGATTACTGCCTCCTCGAGGTGTCATATTTATTTTATCACCACCAAATGTTTTCACTAGTTATAATGATATAATTTAAGAAAAAATATGGAATGTATAAAATATTTTTTATTTTTCATAGATGAATTGTAGTGAAATTTCATTCCCTATCATTTTTTGTGAAATGAAAACATTATTCATGCATTGTACAGACTACCATTACCTCGAAGTAATGCTTTTTGTTTTTCATCATGTTTTAATTTTATTAAAAAAATCATTAAATTTTATTTAAAACCATAAAAAATTAGAATAATATCATCATTATTCTTTTATAATCAAATTATTTCAAAATAAAAAAAATATAACTATACCCACCCATGGCTTTTTGGCATGGTCATGATTACGTCGGTCTAACCGCCTACCTAAAGAATGATGTAAAACTATATCTTGTATGAATAAGGAAACTTATAAAATAATATTATTTAATTAAAATAATAAAATAATGAATAATTTATGGTAATTTAATTTTTATGTTAAATATTAAAATTGTTTTTAAAATAGCGTCTTCATTCACTGAAATTTTCGAAAGAAGTTGACAATTTTCCCATTTTCATGAAACAAATCAACAAAACTAATTTACAGAGACAATTTATTTTTAAAATTATATAATTTTTATATTATATAAAATAAAATGGTCTATAAATGATGAAATTTTAGAGAATATTAGTAATCTAAAATTCTATAATGATACTTGTTTAAAACTATCAGGATAAGTGAGACATGAGATTGAAAATAAATAATAAATAACTAATATACATGAAGATAATCATTATAAATAATTTTTTTAAAGGTTAAATATATCAATAAAATTACTAATAGGATATTAGTATTTCATGTTTTATTATATAAGTGATTCGAGCACTTTTTTGGAATCCATGAAATAATTTTTGATTTTCCCTCTCACATTTTCACGTCCATATGAGATGTTTGATATTTCACCCAATGTTTAATCTTAAATTTTTTATTTTCAGCTCTATTTGCATCATGAACAATGAAAATATTTCATTTCATAGTATTTTAAGGTCAATTTAATTATATCAATATTTTGTTATTTGAATATTATGTTACCAATACCATAAGGATTTATTTCAACTCAACTCTCTTCAATGTATTATAATTTTTCTTCTTGAAATTATTTCTTACAATGTCAGTAAGTTACACCCTATGATTTAATTTAATGATTCCATAACTTTTAATCATTTTTATATGAATTTTGATTAAAATATTCATCCATGGTGAATTTATTCCCCATAATAAGCATATCATTATTTAAAATATTGATAATCTTGGTTAACAGTGGTTTCCCTTCCCTATCCATATTTTTTCCTAGCAATATTGTCCCAAACATTTAGAACTCCCATTATGTGTTAAATCATGCAACCTTTATTTTTCATTTCTCCTATATTGTAAATTTATTTGTGTTACTCTTTTTATGTTGTTTGTTGACAAAAAAGGTATTTCAAACTATTTAAAATCATTTCAATTATATCAAAATAATTTTATTTTTCATCAAGTCAATAATCATTTTTGATAAAATTATTTAATTTGAAGGATCATATAATATCCCACCACCTCAAAGTAATGATATTTTCTGGGACAGGTTTAAGTCTATAATAACTTTGGCTCACCTCCCTATATGTCATAGTTTTTCAACCAGCGATGAGGGTGTAAAGTTTTGAAGGGGGAGACTCTACCTTACATTTCATGGGAAAATAATATAAAATTTTGTTCAAAAATATATAAATATCCTAGATAACAATCTTAGGAAGTAAAAAAATTTCAATAAATAAAGAAATCATCATATTCAATAAAAAATAAGTTTTACCTATACAAAAATTATTCTTATTTTGAAGATCATATACAAGGACCGTCAAAGTACAACACAAATGGATGATAAATTTTACCCAAATCTAGTCACATGTATTTGTCTATTACCATCATCAAACTTTCATATTAGTATGATAGAAAAACAATACGTATTGGGCATTTTTGAAGTCCACCCCTCAAGCCTACACCATGTAGTGTGCTCTCAGGTACCCATCAATATCCCATGCATGGTGTGGGTACAAATCAGTCTTCCACCACCAATAATAACATTAAAAACTAGTCCATAAATGTTATTTATGAAGTATTAATCATGAAAAAAGTTTACAAATATAACAAATAATTCAATTAAATTTATAACAATATATAAATTTCAATCCATGTATCTGTGTTGGGTCCTGGGAGTGGTGTATACATTTTTGAGGTTGTATCAGGGCATCTCTAATCATGTAGTGATGATTGTTCCAACCCAACTGTTACTAGAATAAATATACCCATTACTGACCCGCAACTAGAATATGGGTGTAATTTACACATCCCTAGTACCAAAAAATACAACTTAGGTACAATTTCACCTTATTTTTAACCAAAAATAAACATCCAAGAATCGACCCAGGGGTTAGATTCACCCAAATTTTAATCATCCCAGAATGATCCAATTGTCTACCATGGGTCTAGATTCAGCCAATGATGTCTTTACAATTAATAATTCAACCATCCACATTGTTGATAGATCCTCCGATGGATTGAAAACCAATTAAAAATCTAAGAGTCCACCTTGGGGATGGATTCACCATATGATTAAACATTAATAAAAACAACTAAGGGATGTATTCACACTGATTTCTATACAGGTAAACATAAAAAATATTATAAACAGGGATATAAAACATCTTGAATGTCATAATTATCACCCATTATAATTTTAGACATAAATTACAACTAGATATGACGATTTTGGTATAAATACATAGTGCACACTTCATTCCAAATTCCTAAATAGGATTGAAACTCATCCAAGGTGTGACTTAAACTTCATTTATATCATTTATATTTTTAGAACATTCAATTATAATTATATGTTGTGTCTTATAACTTCATTTCACGATTCTAGTGTACAATTAAAAAATATAATATTTAGATCCCATTATTTACCAATATTCATAATTTTAAAACTTGTAAAAAAATGAGGAAACAACCTATTTTTATAAATACATATTCATCATTACCATTAAAATTTTTCTTTCCAACTATTATATGAAACTTACCATTTTTTATTTCATTAAAACTTAAGTAATTACCATGAATTCATTAAAATTTCATATGGTTCCATTTAATTTTTTCCAAACCAGGAGTTAATTTAATCCCTAATTATCAACGGTTTGTGAAATTACGTTCCACAAACACTGATTCAATCCAAAATTTCAAATTCAAGCATTTAAAAACAAATTAATTTTCAATTGTGTCAAACCATTTTAGAGTTAGATATAAAAAACGGTCCTTTTATATAGTGGGATGAATTTAATTTTCATAATCAAGATTTACTGAACATTTCACAAATTCAAGTTCATGGAAATACTGGGGTTATTCACATGGTATCATCTTTTAAAAAAGACTCTGGGAATATTTATTGAGATAATTAAATAAATAATTCTCATATTAAAAAATTTAATTTAAATTATAAAAACACATGAAGAACTTGACATGGGTTCAGTAACAACAAACATATAAAATTGTGGAAGACTATTGGTTAATTAAAGTTACCACCTAGCATAATCAAAAAGTAATCCAGTTTCCTGAAAAGGTGATTCAATTTGGATTATAATGGTAGTAAATGATAAAGATGATAAATGAACATAGAAATAAGGAATTTAATCTAAATATGATATAACATAACTAAATTGAGAAATGAACCATTAATAAAATATATTGAAGATGTAGAAATAACATAGGCTTTTAATCATAAGCGAAGACAATATAAACAGAAAAATATCATGGGTTAACCCCTAGTGTCCATGTGGGGAAATAGGGAAATTAGTAGGAGGGGATCTAATAATGAATGAGCCAAAAATAAATTAAAAATATTTTAGGGTAATAATGTAGATCATATTAATTTTACTTTTTTAAGGGTTTCATTGTTTTTTCAGACTGTTTGATAAATTATTCTCTAACCATATTAGCCACACATCCAAGAACAATCTATTT